>OV725083.1:45851573-46474650 GCA_928085145.1 Nezara viridula | reverse complement strand
GAACTAGGGCGTTTTCAATCTGGAGGGGGGGGCAAACTTTGTCTACTTAATTGAGTACTAAAAACTTGTAAATGCACATTTGCTTTCTACTTGAATCGTAAGATAATTTGATTACAAAGTCGAGAAAAAAGGTGGCCTTCAAAAATATTGAGCCATTTGGCGTGACATACACCCCCATATTTTCAAAATAACAAGGTTATATAAGACAAACTTCCCAATATTTTTGTAGGCCACCCTATTTATCGATTTTGTGATCAGTTTATCTTACGATACATTTACGAGTTTAATAATAATAAAAAAAAACTTTTGTTAATTTTATATTTTCTGTATATATGGTATGAATTGGCGGATGACTAGCTTTTGCGGATGACTTGGCCGTATTGGCAGAGTCGGAGGAAGAGGCGATTCGACAGATAAATTCGCTGAAAAAAATAGCTGAGAAAACTGGACTTAAAATCTTCTTCCAGAAGACTAAATTTATGACCACAACTCCCAACTTTAGGAAGACAGAAATAAAAACAGAATTCCTTAAAATCAAGGTGGTTAAAAGCTTTAAATAACTGGGCGAAATAATCAGCAGAAATATATCGGAGAAAGAAAGCATGGAATATAGGATTAAAAATTTGGAGAAACTGTGCTACTTAACGAGTAGCATTTACAAAATTTTTGTAAAAAATGCCTCTCCAAAATCCAAAATCAGGCACTACAATACAGTGGTAAAGCCAGCGATACTTGCGATAGTTTGGAGAAGCTGCTGAAAATAGAAAGAAGGATTCTTAGAAGAATCCATGGGCCCAAAATAACACCAGAAGGATATATGCTGAAATCCAATAAGGAGATTTACAGTGAAACCTCTGATTTGAAAACGGAAATGAGGGTAAGAAGACTTAGGTTTTATGGACACATGCAGAGGATGACCGAGGAGAGATTAAACAAGAAGATTTTCAGTAGGGTTATGGGATACAAGTTTAACCATGGATATACGGTACTAATAAAACAGGAAATACAGAGGCTTGGGATAACACGGGAATTATGTGGGGATAGGACAGAATACAAGAAATTCCTGAAAAGTGCGGTGGATGTGGTGGACAGTAAGGAACATCCGTTCAGGAGGAAGTGGACAGAGGAGAGGAAGAAAAAATTTAGCGATATCCTCAAGCAGAGATGGACAGAAAAGAGAAAATTGAAAAAGAAACCAGTTTCATATTCGCGTAGTCCTTCAGGGCTGTTTCGCGTCAAATAAATAAATATGGTAGGAATGTGTTCATATATCACTATAGTTATTTTCCACGTGACAGATTATTATATTTCTAAATAATAAAAAAAAATATATTTTGACAGGTGTATTCAATAAAAAAATTAGTAAAAAGAAATAGGTATATACAGTTTGGAAGGTGACCATCAGAGCGGTAGGGACTTAGTATGCAAATGAGCGCTGACTAGAGGGAAAGAGAAGTTGGGACGACGAGGGCAGCTGAGTGGGTCCTATCTAGGATCCTGCTCAACGGTGATAAGCCAATTTAATGCCGCTCCTCACATCCCAGGTCGCCAATTGTTTAACTAAGCCCGATCAGTCTCACTCTTTCCATCGATCCGGCTCCTTCCAGCTCAGCTGATTGAGTTTTCATTGTCCCGTTTTAGAATCCTCCAATCGAGCCTTAATTAATTATTTAATCCTTCTTATTAAATTCAATTAAAAAAAAAACAAAAAAAAAAACGGTACTATCACCTATGAAGGCTGACTGAATAAAGCAAGTCGGATTGACAACGTACAGTATTTGCTGCCCATATCTTGGGTCCCCGTACATATCGCAGAAATTGTTATATCATAAAATATAAAATTATTATACAACCATAAGGTCACCACCTACGTGTCGAACCAGCTGAAATGCTTGGTGAAGTCCACCGTCTAAGATGGTTTGGACATGTTTTAAGAAAGGACCAGAATTATCTTTCCAGGATGATTTATACACACATATACATCATCATTTTGGAAGGAAGTACAGGAAAGCTTTGCTAACAGATGTCTGGAATGGAACAGGCAAAGAGGACTGGTTGCAATCTTGACAGACACTTCACACTGCACGATGAAGAACTGTTCAATATTGTTTGTAATTTATCAGTATATATATTTCTTCCAAATGTAGCAACCTCCTACAAGTTAAAACAAAACGAAAGTAAAATGTTCATCAATGGCATTGGTGAATGGCCATGCAACTTTAACTGAGTTTATCAGATGAGATCTACATTTTGAAATATTGGGGCCAAAGAATGAATCCCGTTTGGTTGTGAAGAATGTTAAGACCACTCAAAGGAGGAAGTATGGACGCAGCTTTCAGTCGCTTTACTACGCTTCATGAAGTTGTAGAGAAACAAATACCCAAATATAAAACCATTCATTCAATTTTAATTTATGTGTTTATTTTATTACCTGCATTAGCTAAATGCATGGTTGCCGATTGATATATGCATGCATAAATACATATTGAGTTGTTAATGTCCCGGTTTTGTTGTTCATCGCCGGTTGAGGGACGATGTAGGGTGGAGCTAAAAGATCCACTGACAAGAGTAGAGGGCCTAACGGACTAGAACAAAGCTAGTGCGGTCGGAGTGGTCTCACAAAGCGACCACTGCCAGTTGAGGAATGATTCTAACCTACACGTCTCCGCCGTTTACCTTAGCGTCCTTCGATCTACGTTTAACAACCACAGCTTTTGTCTGCTCTTGTACTTGTATATACGTAAAATACCCTCCGAATATTTCTATCTGAGCCTATACCTTTATATCTTCGGTTGAATTAATTCAGTTCGCTGGATTAATCCGTTATCGGTTAGATTCTACATTCCACTGCTGTGTAAAAATCGTTGTACCTGAAACAGGATTTTGTTCACGGAGGGGAAGGCCGGTTATTGGTTGCGTCTTGGGATTTCTTAAACACAAATATTGTAAAACAATCTATAAAAAATTATAATTTCCCTTGAAGTTCATCGTTGTAGTACCCTAAAAGTGGGAAACCAAAGTCAAAGTATTTTTTATTTTTTTTATTTGGGTTTTATACAACTTAAGGAGTCATATCCCCAACACCCAAAAGCCACTGCTCCCTGTCCATCCAATCTCCTTCACGAAGCCCTCTGGCTGCCATGCTTTCCTCCACGTCCTCTGTCCATTTCTTCTTTGGCCTTCCACGCTTCCTTCTTTCAGGTGGCATATAGTTATAATTTTATCGATTCCGCGAATCCTCGTCAAATAAAACGTGTCAATTATTTTGATCTTCTTTTATTTTTCAATACTTTGACTTTGGTTTCCCACTGTTAGGGTACTATAACGATGAACTTGAAGGGAAATTATAAATTTTTATAGATTGTTTTATAATATTTTTGTTTAAGAAACCCCAAAATCGATAAAATTCTTCTTCTTAAATATTGCAATAAATAAGTCATTAACTTAAAAATAAAATTGTTAATTGATCATTATAATTATTTTTATTATATGTGAAGAACCTTTTTATAGTAGAGACCGCAATAATATTTTATATTTTACTACTGCAAAGCTTATATCTTTTATTTTAGTTTTTGATTTTTTGAAAGTTTTACATCAACTGTATTAATTGTATAACATTAACTGTAGTCTATTTTAGTAAGTAAGTTATCTATGATTAAAATGAAAATTATATATGCCAATGATAGGAATCATTTTTTTTTTTTTATATATATTTCTTAATGTTACATGAAAAATATTATTAATGATTATGTTAAATTGTTTGGAAATTATAAACTATTGTGTAACAAATTGCAGCGTTTTTTTTTTTTTAATTTTTATTATTGATGTATTTGGTCTTATACTTATACGTAATCTTGTTTTTTTTCTGTCTTGTTGAAGTAAAATAGATTGAGCCGTCAGATCTCCGATGTGTAACGCTCAAGTAAAGCTGGTGTCGATTAATTGAAGTGTTTTTACATATGGATTAAAATATCTCATAAATTATAAAATTCGGACCTGCATACTGTAAGTGCGGTAATCGTTCAGCAATTCACCCTCTCTGTAATGGACTATTATTACAAATTGTAACTTAACAGGAAGCCGTGTCAAAGAGGCGAAAAGGAAAAAAAAAAGTGTCGAAAACAAAATGATAACGTGTTTTAGTGAAGATATGGATTAAAATATCTCAGACACTAAAAATTGGATCTGCAATCTGAAAGCGAGGGAAATGTTCAGCATTTCATTCCCCTTATAATGAGCTATAATTTATGTTTTAAATTATTAATCTCGCCATGTTGATCGTGTGGTCTTAAGCATACACTATAGTTTTTTCTTTCTATTATAATGGTAAATGTTTAACTTATCGATTAACCCACGATTATGTTATATATTTTGTGAATTTTTTTTGCCATGCTTTTTAATTAATTTATTAATCGAAAATAAAAATTTCATGTTCCGTTTGCAATATGAAATGTGTTTTTATTTTATAGAAATGTACGGAGATTATGAGATCCTACGGTTCTCAAGGATGGGCGAATAAACTTGATAAACTGCCACACGGTTTTTTTCTTTCAATGAAGAAATGGAGACGGGAAAAAGTATGGTATAATTCAAAAAGTGAAACGTTCTTTTTGTAATATTTTAAACTAGTAAAAGTATATCAAACCTCAATCATAAAAAAGATGGATGACTATTGATCGGATTGTGAATTGGTTGATAGAGCCTTTGACATTATTTATCGCTTCTTACTGTTTTTCCAAAAAGATTGTAGAAAATCTTTTTTGATTACTTTCCGATTCTATGAATACAGTATGTCATCCTATCGGTATTATTTTAATCTTCTGTTAAATATTAATTATGAAAATAAATTAAATCCTGCTGGATCGCAGCTTATATATACGGTGACCTTCGTAAGAAAAATAAAAAAATAATCCGCTTAGCACATCGGTAAGTAGGCAACACTATCGTACAAACTGATGGATATTTCAGAAAATAAAGGAATCGGTTTAAAATTTGATTTTGTTCTGTAGAAAATCTAGAAACGAAAATTATAAAAGAACAGTAAACATAAAAATAAAAATAAAATAATTAAAATTAAAATTTAATAAACAAAAATAAAATCAATACGAAGGATAATTTGTACACTCAAAATTATATTAACTAATATTTAGATTATAAAAATAAGAAATGAAAAACATTGGTTACATTTTTTTTATGTATTTTTATCTGAGGTACAGACCTTTTTTTATCAAATTATTAACACTGGTATAAAAGTCCGTGAGTTATATTATAAATATATTTTATCGTAACCTAACTTTTTTTACAGAAAATTCTCAGAAATGGGTCGTTACCTAATTAACTTAATGAGGTAATAAAAACTCATTAATACTCATTGGCTTTCCACTTGAATAGAATCTGGCTTATATGACTAGTTATTTTGCCATATTGGGGGAGGAGGTCGCGCCAAACGGCCAATATTTTTGTAGGTCACCTTTTTTTTTCTCTCGAATTTGTGATCGAATCATCGTGCGATTAAATTGGAACCAAATGGATATTCATGAGTTTTTAGTACCTAATTAAATTATCAAAGTTTACTGATCTCTATTTAATAAAAAATTCGATTTCTGAGAAATTTTGTAAATATAAAAGTTTTAGGTTCGATATAATGAAGCCATTTACGATGTTCAATATAATAAATAGTCTGCACAACGGACTCCTAACAGATATAAAATCTATTTTTTTAATATAATAGCAAAAACGTGCCTTTTTACTACAAAAAAAAAACTAACGTGTTTGCTTTATACCACAGGATAGAAGTAAAAACATCAACAAGGTGAGATTAATAATATAAAATATAAATTATAAATAATTGCTTATTATAAAGAGGATGGAATGCTCAACATTTCCCTCGCTTACAGTATGCAGGCCCGATTTTTCGTTTCTGAGATATTTTGATCCATATCTTCCATAAAACTCTTTATCATTTGGTTTTTGATACAATGTTTTCCTTTTCGCCTCTCTAACACCGCGTCGCGTTAACATACAATTTTGAATAATAGCTCCATTATAAAGAGGATGGAATGTTCAAAACTTCCCTCACAGTATGCAGGTCTGATTTTTAGTTTCTGATATGATTAAATCCATATGGAAAAATACATCAATTAGTCGACTCCAGTACACTTTACCCCCAAGCGTTACACATCGGAGATCTAACGGCTCAATCTATCGTGTTTCTAATGTAACACCTTTGGTTGTCTTCACTCCAAAAAGGTATAGGATTTTAGAATTTACACTTTTTATTCAAGGTTGGCAAGTATTGTTTTCCCATAATACATTATTTAAAAAAAAAATTACCATTTCGATTTCTCAAAATATTATTATATTAGGCACCGTATTTCTTTGCTTAGAAATATATTGTATTAAATATGGAAGCCCTACGGGATCAGAAGTAACATTAATAGAGCGAAGTTCGCGAACCCTGGGGAATCAGAACTTTTAATTGAAGTTGAGCAAGCCAACTCCTGGACTTAAATTGGGGTCTATTTCAGATCCAGCCATCATACCTATGGAACATTGTTACCAGATAAAGAGCTTTTCGATTCTCATTTTTTGCTAATAACATAGTATTCGTTGACCAATCATTTTAACTTCCCCTTTTTTGAAGTGAAAACTAATACAGGAGTTTTTCGCACTTTTTTTGTTGAGAGCGAACCAGATTTAGTCGTCAGATTTCCTTTGAATTATTAATGAAAATATCAATTCTTTTACTGTAAAATTAATTTACAAGTCCCTGTACATCTTTTTTATCCTCGGCTTTTTTCCGGAAATTTCCATTCAACCAAATAAACCTTCCATTCACCCCTAGATCGAATTCAACGAAATACTAATTTATTTGCATTCTTCATAAATTTCTTTGATAATTCTTGACTTTGGTTTGAGAAGGTTCTAAATACCAAAGTTGGTCAAATTGAGTTTACTGAGTGAGAAGTTATTCGACTCTACTTTGGAATGGTCATCTATAGTCGATATTATCGAAATATCGATGTTTTCCTACATTACATTCTATAAGAAACGGCAAGATGAGTATCCTTTTTTTCTAACAATTTCTAGAGATTTCAGAAAACGACAGATTTTATTTTAATATTTAAGTTTTTTTTTTTTTTTTAGATTACTGGTTTATTGATAAATATTACAATCCGTCTCAATAAAGGACACTTATAATAGAGTTCAGAGTGCACATTCACACCATATTCACAAAATAAAAAAAATAGATCAGATAATTTCAAAATAATATACAGCGAAATAAGATCAAAATAAAATATCATAATGAAGGAAGAAAATATAAATAATAGTAACAATAAAATAAAAATAAATAAATAAAATAGAATTAAAATGATCTTTTAAAAAAAAGTAATAAAAATGAACATCTTAGACGCAGGCATAACTATTTATACTATTTACAATCGTCCATGGGAACTCCGAACCATATTTATCCCCCCAATTGTGGAAGAAAAGCGAAGCTTCAGAAGAAAATTTAAGTTAAAATATTAAAATATCGAATGGACGATATCGATAATCAATAAAATCGAAGTGAATAATATCGATGATAAAATATCGAATATCGGAAGATTTCGATATTTCGATCATATCGGCTATCGATAGCCATCCCTATTCTAGATAGAACTTGTAGACACAGGCTGATCTAAGGGGAGGGGGCTTTTGGGCTGATGCTCCTCCAAAAATGGTGAAATATAAACATGTTTAAAGAAAAAAGGTCTTTCTGCCAAAGTAATTATCCTAATATATACATACAAAAAAAAATCTTTTGGGCCAAACTCTTCTCCCCAAAATTAAATCCTGGATCCTTTAGTGCTTGTAGATGATCCGTAATACTTGTTTTTGCTCCTAAAAGGTCTGTTGAATCTTCGGTAATGTTGCTTGCTAACAGACTCTGCAATTGAATATATTCAAACAGAAGGCTGTCATTAAAGTTTGCCTTGAGGCATTCCCGGTCTTATTCACTAGGATATAATAGGAACCTTCCTCCTACCCTCCAACCATTAGTTAACTACCACAGTCTTACCTTGCGGCTCAACCTTCTATACACCATTATAGCGGGTAGACTAAGTTTCTCCTCCCAGGAATTGTGGCAATTTATCTACGTTAATCGCTCAGGTGATTATTTAATGATCGTTGCCGAAACCTAATCCAACGAGGAGGCCTAAATGTAACTATATAAACCTAACGCAAGGAGAATACTAAACAACCAAAAAACTTGGGCATCAAATTTCCACCACTAAGTAAAACAAATGAATAGTATTTTCATAATTTTATTAATGCTCACCTCTTGTAATTGAATAGAGTTTCAAAATCAATTGAACTACTGAATTTCTTTCTCATGTTTAGTTTTTGAAAATGTTATACATTTTAACATGTTTTTCTTATTCGTTCGTCGTAAATCCACAACTTCTTGCCCTACAATATCCTTCAATGATATTCCACTTGTTCCTGTTGAACAAATCCGCTACCTAGGACTCCACTTGGATAAACGCCTCACTTGAAATCCGCATACTAGACTGAAACGACAAGAAACTGTTCGAATTTTCCGACTGCTCCAACACTTACTAGACAAACGCTCTAAACTTTCAATTAATTACAAAAGACTCATCTACTTAACCGTAATAAGATCTATGTGGACATACGGAGTTGGGTTTTGGGTCTCTACCAAACCATCGAATTCCTATCGTATCCAATCCTTACAATCCAAAATCCTTCGTAAAATCCTTAATGCTCCATATTTTGTCACAAATAAAACCATTCATAAAAACCTTGATGCTCCACATGCCGCTTATTTAGCCCAAGCCAGATACCTATAATTTCATGATAAACTCCAGTCCCATCCAAATCCACTTGTTTCCAGCCTTCTTCCTCGATTCCTGATCATCCTCCTAGGCGTCTGAAAGAAGATGGCCACGTGATCTTCTCACATAGAATTAAATAGGGAGTGCTACCACTGGGCAGTATCTCTTCAAGTCTGTTCATGTCATTATTTCCAATGTTTGCATGTTTACTAGTTGTATTGTTTATAAAGTTGCAAATTTCATTAAATAAAATAAATAAATTAAATTCCTTATTCATTGGAGTCGCGGGGGTAGAAAAAAAATTGGAGACCTCCACAACGAACTATGAGCAACTCAGCTTATTAATAAATGTTTAACCCCTATTCATTCAGAAAGGGTTTTTGGGATACTCGAAACTTTAAAATACTGTACATCCTCAAAAAAAAAAAAATGAAATGATAAGGTTGTTTGGTTGTTATGAAGTGAAGGTGTAAACCTGTTGGTAAACAACGCCGTTAATTATGTTTATGTATATTTATTTGTAACTATATTTATTGGTTGTCAATAGCAAGAAGTAATAAGTTTAACATTAAAAAAACATCAACAAGGCGAGATTAATAATATGAATTTTTAATTATAAATAATAGGTCATTATAAAAACGATGAAATGCTGAACATTTACCTCGCTCGTAAGTTATAGGAACACAGCTACAGAAAGTTCGCATTTCCTCTTCTACCGCTTAATAAAAAAAATACAGTTGGGCGAGCAACTCCATATATAAATATTTTATATTGTATTGTACCAATTCATATATGTCTAACCTATTTTTTCTTTTGTGCCATCTATATAAATATCTCTCTATATGTATAAATGTTAAGAAAAAAAACTAAGATGTATACTTTACACCACACGATAGAAGTGAAAATATCAACACGTGGGATTAATAATATGGAATATGAATTATAAATATAATAGCCCATGAGAGAGAGGATGAAGTGCTGAACAATTCCTTCACATTCAGTATGCAGGTCCAATTTTTATTCTCTGAGATGTTTTAATCCATATCTTACATTAAAATTGTTAACACTTGGTTTTCGACACTATTTTTTCCTTTTGGCCTCTCTAACATGGCGTCGCGTAAAGATACGATTTCTAATAATAGCTCATTACAAACGGGATGAAATGAGCAACATTTCCCTCACTTACAGTATGCAGGTCCGATTTTTAGTTTCTGAGATATTTTAATCTATATGCAAAAATACTTCAATTAGTCGACTCTACCCGACTTTACCCGAGTGTTACACATCGGAAATCTGATGGCTCAATCTAATTCACTCTCCATAAAAATATATATATAAGTAAAAAACCGAATCAATAGAGGTAGGTAAGTGTCAGATATTTTCGAAAATTCCTTCTTTGGAGAGAAAATATATGACTTTACTCACGTTTTTCCCTTATTTCCCAAATATGATTCTATATTTGGAGGTATTCATTTATCATTTAATTTTCTTATGTAAAATGAGAAACTCTTAAAGAATGAGAATCCATTCTCTCTGTTCACTTTTGACGTATAGTCGGATTTTCTTTAGTTATTGAGTGAAGGTGTATAAGCCTAATAAGTCCTACACGAGTCGCGCAAGGACAACTTCCTCTCTACGTTTATTGCGACCGGAACTGCTCCCTTGTTTTATTTAATTTTTTATGGTCTTCAGTTTATTTAGAGAGCTGTTGTCCCACAGGGTCTGTCACTCTTGGTAAATGACCTCTTTCAGCGCTGGTTCAGATGCTGTCAAGAAAGTTTTATCGCTTCCTGGAACGGTAAGTGCTTCTTTTGGCTCGGATGATATTGGTGTCATGGTGACCCCAATAATAATACAATTCCTGTATTATTATTATAGTAAGTATAATACAATTCCTGAGATTCCGTGATTGTATTACCCTAAAATCCTATCCTACCTAAAATCCAGCTTCTAGTTTCCTCTCTTTTTTTCCCTCACTTCGGTTATGGCTCTCTTGGATGCGGTGAACTGTTTGGTAAACTTAGGATCAGATTCAAGAGATTAATGAGATTGCTTCATAACATTAATTTTTAGGATCTTCTGGCGCTCCAACGTCTCCAGTTGGTACGTCTAGTTGAAGTTGCAATATCCAGTTTCCGACGGTAATATTTCCTAAATCTTTTCCTTTTCAACCAAAAAACCTCCTTTCCTTCTCGATTTCTTTACTTCTTGTTCCTCTGTCCATTCGTTCAAAACGAGATCCCAGCCCTCAAACCTGTTTATTCCTTCTCATAGAACTTTTTACTTTAAAAATCCTTTGCCATACGATCTACCTTGTTTTGGAATCCCCTACCAACGTCCATTCGCAAATCCTCATTTAAACATAATTATTTATCCATCTATTTTTTATTGTTTATCAGAGCTGTCAGTCGCATTTAACGTTATCCTACAGATAATTATATATTACCCGCATTGTTTATGTGTAAAAATATGTGAACTCACATATCTGACTTTATCTACAATTTCATATGTCTCTTAGTGTCTTTTCTTCATTCTAATCTTAGATCTAGATAACCATGTAATTTAATTTATTCCTAATGCCAGACAATTGTCATTAAATTGTACATTGCAGTTATTCTAAAGGGGCTTAGTCCGAGAATAAAAATTATTTTTCTTCTTCTATAAGATGTCATATCTATCTGATAGTGCAATGGCCTGATACTGGTGACCCACCAGAAGAAGAATGAGCCTCGCAATAAAACAAGTAACCCACAATGTTATAAAACTAGCATTTGGTGCAGTGCGCGCATCACAGAACTTTCACTTACCATCCTCTTCTTAGCAAAAATAATTATTTTCAGACAAAGGGGAAGTGAAAGTAAAAATTATAGATGCTATATTTATTTATATTTCATTAATTTTACTTTCCTTTACTATATATTTCATTGAAGAATTGAAAATTAAAATGAAAGAAAGACTTTTTAGTTATTTAAGTTTTTATCCCTTTACAATCAATAAAAATTAACATACCTCCTATTGTTGTTTTCTGCCAGTGCATTTTCTTTATTGTAATTTTAGATATAGATTGCCATTTAATTTAATTTATTCCTAATTATTTCTAATGTCAGACAAGTGTCATTAAATTGTACATTGGAGATTAGTCCCAGAATAAAATTTATTTTTCTTCTTCTTGGACAGTTCATTTTCTAGGTATTTCTACATTCGAAAGATATATGAAAAAGTTTTCATACAATGGTTTTGATTTTAGCTATTGATCTTCTGATAGAAATATTTATTTCAATTCTCCTCGAATAATTCTTGTACGTTATTAATCTTTCGCGAAATCCGACTCCGGATCATTTATTTATTCAGGTGTTCCGCTGCAATAATGGCCTGATCCCATTATCAAGGAGTCCCCGAAATCCATCTTGCCGTTCTTGCCAACTTGAGACGAGTTCCCCGGAGGATATTGCCGGGACGGTTCTTATTGTGAGGGGAGCTGTTAATTGCTCCAACCTCTCTGAGCAACTTTCTCTCCTTCAGTTAACACGCCCTTTATCGCTCTGTCATTTATCATCCCCAACCGTCCCTATCTTTAAGCCCTTGAAGCGTGTATTTCCGCAAGGGGTATCGGCTTTATAAATGTGCTCGAGTACCTCATCCATTAGTGGTGTCATCAGTTGCTGAGTTTTTACTTTAAAATATATTATTACTCAATTTTTTTCCAACTGTAAATTTTTCGTAAGGTTATGTAAGATAATAGGAAGTTGCGAAAAATCTAAAAATTCTTAGCACTTCAGTGGGTAGGTTAATTTAGGAGGATCTTTGGCCAACGTCTTTTCAGACGCCTTGAAGGGTTGCAAGTAATTGTTTTGAATCAACATATATGAACCAGAGGGTCAAGGCGACCAAAAAATTTCGAATTAAAAGAATAATATCTTATTGAGGTCATATCTACAACACATATTGAGGTCTTTATGGATGATATTATTTGCGAAATACTAATTAGCATTGAGAATCCTTCTGAAGATTTTGGATTATAGATACTGGATACAGGAAGGATTCGATGATTTTGTTGAGCCTCAAAGCTCCATTCCATATCTCCAAATAGCTGATGGCAATGTATGGTCCTGATGATGGTAATGTATATGAGCTTTTTTGTAGAATATGTGAAGTTCAGAGCGTTGGTCCAGTTTGATCTACGAGTAGTTTCTTGTTTCAATTTTGTGTGAGGATTCCAAGTAAAACGTTGATCAAGATGTAGTCCTAAAAGAACCAATTTGTTCGACACGACAGCAGGATGTAGGATAGAATAGAAAATAACTTTATTCTGGGTCAAATTCTCTCTAGAATAACAGAATAGTACAAAATCAAAATATTACTTCTGGCTACTAAATAAAAACAAAAAAGAAAAAGAAAGAGAAAAATGAAAGAAAACATTAGTTGAAAATGCTATATACAAAACAAATAAACCTATTTAAAAACACTTAAAACTATGACAAGACACTTAAAAATATGCACAGTGGTAAAATATTATAATCCGTGGTATGCCCTTTTTATAGAATTATTAACATCCGCCAGAAACTTCTAAATAGTTTCATCTCGTTGTGACCTACAACTATTTTATTTACGAAAACTCTTGGAATTGGGGCGTTTTCAATATGGAGGGGAACAAACTTTGGCCATTTAATTAGGTACTAAAAACACGTAAATACTAATGGTTGGTACATAAAACCGTATATATATATATATATATATATACACTAATCCATTATTATATTTGATAAAAACCTACTTTTTTGATGCAGAAGTTTATTGTTTTGTATAGAATCTATTACTGATAGAAGGCATATCTGTTTGTTTTTATTTATTTATTAAAACGTTTCTTTTGACATATCTATTGCCGAAGTGCCCAAGGAATCATAATATTATTTTTCTTTATTTACTTTTGAATAGAAGATTTTTAGTTTAGAGTTTCGTCGAAGACTATAATAAATTGCAATATTTTAATTTTTATAACCTAAGCATGTCAAATTGAATCTGTTGGAATAACAGGCAATTAGAAAAAATATATTTTCAACAAATCATATTTCATCAATCAGTTTATTGTTATTTTTAAGGACAAAGTACTTATAATCTTGTAAACACCCAAGACGAATGTTGTTGAATTGATTTAATCAATTGAGACAAAGACATTCCAAGTCAAATTATTCTCTCAAAGTTTTGGAGATCAGACTCCCAAAATGGAGTGCGGTACTTAGAACTTTCCGAAGCAAGCTTTTCCTCTTCAAGTTGTGGTCTGATTTATTGTCTTGAGTGGAAGGGGGGGGAGGAGGCTTAATCAAATCGCTACAGGCCAGATTAAGGGAAACGGATAGGCCCCCTTTGGTTTGTTATGATTTATATAAAACATTTCTGTTTACAATCTATATAGTTTGTTAGATACATTGTCTTAAATACGAAAATGTTTAACTCCGGTAATTATTATCAAAGTTTTAAAATAAAAATACATCTTGTAAATATGAACAAAGAAATATAATGACGTGAAAGTACTTGTAGAAAAACGATCCACTGATAGCACCCTAGTAATATTTCTGCATATAAGAAGCTCGGAGATCATCTTCTTTTCAGACGCGTATGGTTATCTGGGATCGAAGAGAAGGCAAAATTAGAAACTAGAGGTTTTGAAGTTTATTGTAAAGGAAAGGTATCTGGATCGGATCGTTTTGGCAACATATCGAATATTAACATCCTTACGGATGATTTTAATTGTGATATATTTAGGGGTGGTTAGGGATTTAGGAGCATTGAGGATTTGACGAAGGATTGGATTCGAGAGGAATTCGATAGTTAACGAATCAGAGAGGACTTATAAGTAATGGTTTTATTCATAATGTTACAATATACTATATATAATGGATACTATGGATAATGGGTTGACTACATGAGTTCACTCCAGGTCTTCTACAGTGAAGAGTGTGACTTCAAGAGAATTAGCTACATGAGTGGTTTGGTCTGAGGAGCATGGGGGTAATATACCCAAGAACAGTAGGGGGGTGAAGGGAAGATTGAGAGAAGTCAGAAGAGGACGGTAAAGAAAGTTATCAACAGTTAATATTCTTAAGATGTCTGTGTGAAAGTGCCATTTGGCTGATACCTATTTAATTAAAAAATAATTTGTTTTATTTTCCATTAAATTTGCCACTGTGTTGTAACGCATCAAGCAAATCTGTTGGCTTTAATTCTATCTTCTTGATACTTGCTTAACTTGTCAGCAGAAGATCTCTAGACCACTGCCTTTTTAGTCGTTGAGGCTCACCAGGTAACAGGGAGGAAGATAGAGAAAAAATAATTTATGATAAACTAATTGAAAAATAATTTAGAAAAACTGTTTGAAATATTTGCTAACGTATGGTATCTTAGCACAATGAGCCGATTAAAGCTTAAATTTTTTCAATTATTTATTTTGTATTTCATTTGAAAATATTTGTTAAGGAACATTGTTTGCACTTATTGTTTATTAAAAAGTTCTGAGTTTAAATAAATTTGACAACAAATAAACGGAAACGTTTTCCTCCATTTATAATTAAATGTTTAATGAAATAAAATGATGATTATACTTTAAATGTTTTCTCTTTCTCCGCATTATATTAAAAGGAGGCCTCAGAGGTAAACAAGGTGAGTCCATCGGGGAAATTGCTATTGAATTAGAAACCGAAGTAAGTTTCTGGTCCGGTTGGCGGAACAATATCCTGATGAAATGAGTCCTTCGATCAATTGCGTTGTTGCTTACTTCGTCCAAGGTCTTGAATTAAAAAAGAAAATTTTTAAGGTTGTGGTGGTCGAGTGTTTTGTATGAACAGCTTAAAGTTGCCAGAAGGTGTGTCGGTTGGAACACGGTTGACTCGTTTAATTTATTGTTTAGCCGTGAATAAATCTAGATATTTACTCCTTAGATAGATCATATTGAAAAATAACCTGTTATTCCAGAACTGTTTCGAACTTTGTATTGAAACGAAAAATTTATCTCACATAGTTTTTTTTTTTTTATCATTCTTCTAGAAAAGCAGAATTTTCCTCCTCTCACTTTTATTTCTTCTCTGTCAGTGCAGTTCTGCAGATTTTTTTAATAATAAAAGCCTGCTTCATGAATTATAAAGTAAGATGGACCAGCGGAAGATGCGAATAGCCTTATAAAGAAGAACAATTTATCGAATGAATTGAATCTAGTTTGAAAGAACAGTAAGGTCTACTACGAATTCGGTTCTACTTCATGGAAAAAAAGCCAGGAAAGTCACGGAAAATATAATATGCCCACTACTCATCTTAGTTAACCGATGTCTACGTGGAATTTTGATGGCGAGTACGCATAGCGAATGAAGCACAATGGAAAGCCACCAGCCAGCTCCCGATCCACTTGGAAATAAAGAAGCGAAAATTGAAATGGGTAGGGCACGCTCTAAGGAAAACAGATGAGGCCATTGGAGCAGACTTTCCATTTTATTAGGGAGGGATGGACCAGAAAAAAAAAATCGGTTGTGTAAAAATTATAGTGATAAATACATGCAATTTTATGAAACGAACCAATAAAATATCGAATACTTTATTTTTTTTTGTCTTCATGTTTCCATCCACACCTGTCATGAGCTTGACAATAAGCAGATGTGCTGTAACTAATAAGAAAAAAATGACGTATTAAGCATGAGGAAAAATATAGTACCCAGCAGCAGTTGTTCTGGTCTTAATTTATTTCCTTAATTCAAGAAAGGAGATCTCTCATCCAGCTCCTCTTTAGTCCTCTCCTCATCGACATGTCAGCTGTGGCCATGTCATTATAAATCGTTATGTAAAGTTTTGTAGTTTACATACCAAGGAGCTCCTGTTAAAAGTCGCAAAAGTTTAGATTGAAATATCTGTAGTTTTTGTGAGTCTTTTTTGAAGAACCATAAATTTGTGAGGAGTATGTCCATGTGGGTTTGAGTAGGTAAGTGTATGTATTAACTTTTTGTCGGATTTTCAATTTTGATTTGGAAAATAGTGAGTACAGTGTTTTCAGTCGCTTATTCTAAGTATTTCGTTTCATTTTGACATGTGAGATGGATTTTTTATATTTGTATGTTTTTTTTTTTTTCGTTCTTCACTTCCTCTCATTTTAGGGTAAACGGGTTTTCTCGGTTCAGACTGTGAGGGCGGGGGATTAATGCCAGAGTTAAAACCCCAATAGCAACGGGACGCGAGCTCCTACTTCTTTTATTCTGTATAACTTCGGTTATCAGGTTGCTGAGCGATGCTGTGCACACGCTAGCCCGCACGGCCTCTCTGGCCAAAATATTATCATTTGTATGAGTATATTCGAAAATATCAAAACAAAACAATTACATATTTCTTTGTAAATATTAAATACGAGAGGATGAAGGCAATCTCCATAACAAAGGTAAATTTCAAGTACATTTTCAGCAAAAAATGAATGCTGTTAAAAACTAAAAAAATATTTTTGATTCTTTAGTTTGTATATATACTGGGGCAATATATAACAATCCCTGAAGACGACTTTTCCTATTATCTTAAAATTATTGGGAGAGAGGCAAAACACTCCAATCGCCGCCCTTTTTCCCTAATTGGACGATTCTATAGACAAAACTGTCCTACAAAGGAACAAAGGAAATCCCGGGTGTAAAGGAAGAGAAGCAGATCAAGAAAAACGTAGCGCAGACCCGCAAAGGAGGAATTTGGTAAATCATGAAAGGAGTCATGGGGGATTGCTGCTAATAGGAATGTATGGAAAACACTTGTAGGTGTTCCAGGCTTCAGTGTGAGTCTATAGTCATAAATCTCTCGTAAAACATTATTACTTACTTTAACATTATCGAATTTTTCGGTAATGCATATAAGGATAGATAGATAGAAAATAACTTTAATCTGGGACACAGTCTCTTGAGAATAACTAAATCAAAAGATTACATCTGGCCAAAATAAAATCATTCGAAAAAAAGAATAACTATAATAATGTAAAGAAAATATAATGTAAACATTCTATATACAAAACAAACGAAACTATATACAAATCACTATGACAAGACACTTAAAGCTATTTGCACTGAATTAAAAAATAAAAATATATTAAATTCTTTATTATAATAAGCTTTGTGTTTCTGTTGAGAAAATAGAAAGCTGGATCAGACAATATGAAGTGACTGATTAATATATAAATACATTATCATTTAGCAATGCATGAAATAAATGTATGTTGCCGAATGGTTAGCAACTATATGACTGTTTTTGGGATAGGAATTGGAATAGGAGGGTTTTGAATGTGGATGTGGATGGAGAATTTTGATAGGGAGGGAATTCCAGAGATTGGCAGAGCGAGCAATAAAGGAGTTTTGGAATGAGGCAGATCTGTGAGAAGGCATGTGAAGGTTAGAAGGTCGAGATCTTGTGGACAGGGAATAGACTGAGGATTTGAACTGGAGAAGATTGTTGTTGAAGGTTGTGAATGGAGATGGATGTTGAAATATCTGGGTTTATTAATTTTTTTGGTATCCTTGTTTAATTATCTTTTCAATCAATCAAGGATCAATAGGGACATAACTAATACACTTTCGATGTGAATTGATAAAGCTCAGTTCTACTGATTCAGTTTATAAACGGTAAATTGTACGGGATATAATCTAGAATATCGGATATGAAATGCTCTACACAATGTATGGGGGATGAAGGGAGGGGAAGATTGTTGGAATATCCAGGTAGAACTGTACTTGGGTGTTAGGAGGCGGAGGAACGAATAGAAAAGCGGGATGGGAATTGGTGTGTACCGTGGGGCATCAATTATTCCCGAGGGCCGCTGCATGGGAGAGCACTCCACCTACGTTAAAAATACAGGCAATTAATGTTTCTACAAATGGCCAACTTTAAATGTTAGCCGAAATTGATTATTTATGAAGTCTACATATCCCGCTTCCCTCGGCTTCGTGTTTATTTAGCTCGGGGTGCTCATTGTCGCGTTGAGTCGCTCGCCTCGTAACAGCCCCCCCCCCGTTGCGTATTACTGCCTACCCGGCTGTATCAAAGGCTTTATTTTCGTCTGTTGAAATATTCAATTTAGCGTTTGAAATTCTGTTTAATTTTACAGTTGAAAATTTCTATTTATTTTATGTTATAAAATTACTGATTTATACTTCAATGGTGTTTAACAAAACACCATGACCCCAGACTAGCCTCATTAAATTTAAAAAATCACTTACTAAATTTTCAAAATTGGTATTCATTTTGGAAAATTAGATTAAATCATAACATATCACAACACATAACATTTACGCTTCGACGAGAAACATACCCACCAGTTTATATCAACAATCCAATTCCTCAGACGGACACTATACCTCGGACTAATATTTGACAGAAGGATGACACGTCAAAATGAAAAGAAAGACTTTGAACTTTTAAAATACTATACTCACTGTTTTCTAAATCAAAATTGAAAATTAGACAAAAACTAAATACATACACTTACCTGCTCAAACCCATTTGGACATACGCCTCACAAATTTACGGTTCAGCAAAAAAGACTCTCTTACAAAAACTACAATATTTTCAATCTAAAATTTTAAAACTATTAACTGCAGCTCCCTGTTATGTTAACAACAAGACTATAGTGTTATAAAGTCAAAGCGACCTAAGGCAACCAACCAATGACCAGCACATACGTACTCTTTACTCCCGATTTTATCTTAAACTACACGGACATCACAATGGACTTATCAACGACATGGCCACGGCTGAAATGCCCATCATGCCATTTTATACTTAACAACAAATCTGCTAATTGTCACTACCATGACAGGTGCGGATGAAGAATTGAAGGCAAACAATATATATATATATATATATATATATATATATATATATATATATAATATATATATATATATATATATAATATATATATATATATATATATATATATATATATATGTATGTATATACATATATATATGTATATATATTTCTTATCGAATTTATAACTTTACCCTAATACTCGATCATAAAATAAGTAGGTACTCTTGATCATTGATTTTACAATTATTTTTCCAGAAATACGAATAGGTAAATAACAACGATTGATCTTACTTAATTTTTTTAAAGAGAAAAGTTCTTTAGGCGCGTTTTGCACTTGTTTGTGGAGAGTGAATTAGATTGCGGCGTCAGATTTATGAAGAGCTAACGCTCGTAAAGTCGGGTAAAATCGGCTAAAGTCGACTATTTAAAATGTTTTCACATATGGCTTAAAATATCTCAGACAGTAAAAATCGGTCCTTCATACTGTAAGCGAGGAATATATTCAGCATTTCATCCTCTCTGTAATAGGCTATAATTCAAAAAGTTTTGATGTGACGTCGAGTTAGAGAGTCGGAAAAGCCAAAAACATAGCCCTAAAAAAACAAATAATAAAGATTGTTTTTGAACATTTCATATTATTAATCTCGTCTTATTGATGTTTTCACTTCTATCGTGTGGTTTTAAGCGCACACTATAGTTTTCTCATGAATCTTCATGAAATTCACAACTGTATTAAAATAAAAATACATACATGTAAATGTTAAACGAAGGATATAGTGACATGACAATACTTTTAGGATATGTGAAAATACTTTTAGAGGAATCAGCCACTGGTAGCTTTCTTATAAAATTTTTTCACTAGGAGATCACGAGACCATCTTCTTTTCATACGCCTCTAAGGATTATCAGAGATCGAAGAGGAAGCATGGTTAGAAAGGAGAGGGTTCAGAACTATATACACTGGTTAAAATCAAGCGACTCTGAGCCAGACTTGTCCCTCCAACTATAACAAGACTCCAGGAGTGAAAGAAAAGTAGAGTAAAGAAAGGGAGACGGAAAAGACACCTTTCTCGACCAATGAGGGTAATTGAATTGTCAAGGAAGAAACGCTGCTGGGTCTTTCTCTAAGAGTGAGATATTATTATTTTCTCATTTTTCATTTCTTGAGATGTCTCATTATTCAATTGTTTCCACGTACTTATATTAAGTATTAGAAGACATTAAAATATATACGTAATAAGTTTAATCTATGTTCCTCTATTCACTCTCTGAATACTAGATCTTAATCTATTGATCTATAAATCCACTTCATTCAGTAAATATTTCGTCATCATGCAACCTTCTGTTAAAACACTTTGCCTACCTTCGTTAGTCAATTCTCATCAACAAATTCGTTTTAGCAACACCTATTTCGCCATATACTTCATATTCAAACTACCGTATTTATGGGAGCATTATTTATTTTTGTAATTACTACTTATTAATTAATTACTAATGATTCTACAACTAATAATTATCGTGTAAAATTGTGTAGTTATGATAGTTATAATGCTGTACTGATGTGTACAAATCATAATTGACCTTATTTCTAGAGGAATTCAGTCCCAGAATAAAAAAAAAAAAGTCACTAAAATTATCTAGGATGTATACATTTCAAAAAATTCTTTACTATTTCGAAAGTCTGGGCAACGTTTCAGCATTTAAACGCATTTTACGGAAATTAATATTATTTAATAGAACCCAATTTTTTTCATGGAAACTAATTGAAATTCCCTAACTAGATAAATTTTTTATAATTATTTTCAAGTAAAAACTATTTGATTGTACATGTGCTTAAGAAGAAGTGGGATATTAAAATATTGTTAATAATCTTATATAGTTTTACTGATGTTTTTTTAAATTTAGATCCGAAAAAAATCATTGAGTAATATTTTAGAAAATTAAATGAGTGAATAAACCTAATTTGTACACCTAATTTGATTACACCTAAAGCCGCTAATGACCCGCTAGGGTAGATGCGGAATGTAACAATAAATAAATGAGTGAATAATTTGTTGGATCTTAACTCTATGATGTCACAACATTGTCCACTTACAAGTAGCTCGTAACTGTATTTCATGAAGTTTTGAAGAAGGGAATATTTGAAAGGAAATATTAAATATATGTAAAAAGATATAGATATTTTATTTCTTATTTTACTATGTAGTACAATCCTTATTTATTCGTCGATTAAATATATGTAGTTTTAAATCTGCCTTTATCTATAGATCTCAGAGACTGGAGTTATGGGGGATATATTGGCGAAGTCATGCATTTTCGCAAGTTTCATAGTAAGAGATAAGGGAAAAATTAATGTATTAAATTTAAAATTTAAGGTTTAGCTCCATTAAAAATGTACTTGAAAACTTTTTGTAATACTCCACATTACTAGGCGATATTTTCGCCTTATTATTTTTTTCTTATTTATATCTTGATTTATTATTTTCAATAATGAACCATTGCGATCGAATAAAAAATTCAAAACTCAACCCCACTCAAAATTTGAGGTTTCAGGGTACGTAGAATTCGAAAAACAAATACAATTTTTTTTATCCGTGCGCCGCCCGCATTTCGCGCATTTTCTTCGAAACTACCGGAACGATTTTTTTCCAATTTGGATTTAAAATTAGAGTTCGCCTGAGGATGATCCTCCTTCATCCTCCGACATTTCTATTCGCCTTTTCCTTTCAAGATGGAAAACCTACGTTGTTATAGACTGTAGAGGTTAAAAGAATGTACCGATTTCAATGAAACTTCGCTAAAGACTTATTCTCGTTGCCCTTTAAATTTATTTATATAACATATTTAAATTAAAATAAACTCGAAAAAAAGTTACGAGGGATGGTGAAATTAGATTACGAATAATTCAAAAAGGACACAATTTTTTGTCAACATTGCATATGGTTATTAAAATGTTTACGAAATTTCCTAAAAAAACAATAATAAAAATCGTAAAGTTGGACAATTAGGAGCAAATATATGGTCTCTAGATGTTTTTTCTATTTTATACTCAAAGGTTATATGCTTTGTTTTGGTTTTTGAGTTTTGAATGTGTTACTGCAGTAATGCTAATTTTTTACGTATATTACTAACGATTAAAAATAAAGTTTAGTCCAATAATTGGAATCATCTTCTATTTCTTTTTCTTTTTCACTAGGAAAGTAATGTTACTTTAGATGTATAATTGTTTGGAAATAATTAACCATTGTGAAATAATTTGCAGCGTTTTACAGATGGATTAGTGATTATTGCTTCATTTTTATAGTATATTTTATAAAAGAATAATGAATTTCAGAAATCCTACTTGCACAATTATACAAAATCGACAAGTGTGGTATGTACAATTCTAGATTTACACGTTCCTTGGGTTTGAGCATCGCGTTTGAAAATTCGTGCTTCGTAGAAATTCCTGACCGAAACAATTTAAAGACTTCAGGAGAAAGGAAAGGATAACAAGAAAATGCCCCAAGGGTTGTGTGAACTGAGCAGGATGAAGTTGTAAGTTGCAGACCGCATTCAGTAAGTTTTCCCTCCGGGCTTGAAATTAGCGGTCTATATACCAGTAAATGCTTTTATCAGAATCGGCCCCGAGGTCAGAATTCGAAATAATCTTAACGAAGAGGAGCTTAACTTTCTTTTTTAAACTTGAAGTATTTTTTTAAGTTCTAATATATTTTATTTCTATCGCAAATCGTCTGTTTATACTCTCCGTTCTAAATCCTGTTTACATTTATTCATTATCTGAGATATTGCTGTAAACCAAAATAATTGTATTATTTAAAAAATACCCCCATACCAGACTGAAATGACTAGAAACCGCCCAACGTTTTTGACTACTCCTTACTAGACACACGCTCTAAACTTCCAACTATTTACAAAAGACTCATATATAATAAGGCCTATTTGGACTTACGGGACCGAGCTTTGGGGTTCTAGTAAACCATCAAATTCCTCTCGTATCCAATCCCTACAAACCGAAATCCTTCCTAAAATCCTCAATGTTCCCTACTTTGTTACAAATAAAATCATCCATAACGACCTCAATGTACCATATGTTTCCGATTTAGCTCAATTCAGATACCTATCCTTCCATAATAAACTTCAGAACCATCTGAACCCTCTTGTTTCCAACCTTGCTTCCTCTTCTATTTCTGATAATCCTCCGAGGGGTCTGAAAAGAAAATGTCCTCGGGACCTTCTAATATAGAAATATAATTGGAGTGCTACCAATCGCTAGTTTCTCTTCATGTTGCACATATCATGTTACTTGTTTCATATTTACTTATTGTATTTACCATTTACAGTTTTTTTTTTGACAAGTTAAATGGTGGATTAAAAATTTGTAATTTTATGCAGCCATTGATTCGTACATTTTTTTTATTGTTTTTATTTGTCCATTGTGAAATCGTATATATTAAAAAATCTTAACGATATAACTCACGTGTAATGCTACACCCGACAGCCCATCGGAAGGTCCTTTGTATAAATCCGTAATAAAACTGAGATAAATGAATCCATTTGGAGCAATGTAGCTGTAATTGGATGAAAAAATGAGAGTTCTTTTTTCATCGGAATTGGAATATACTCCCTTTTGCTGGTAATCAAAATGTGACAAGATACATAGCTTTTTTTTCTAAGCGGCCCGATTGTAAATTACCTCATGTTTCAAAAAAATATCTCAACATACTATCTCAGATACATTGTTGTCTTACCGCCAAATATGTAGTCCGTGGTACAGGCCCCTTTTTATGGAATTATTAACATCTGTCTGAAACTTCGTAAATAGTTTCATCTCATCGTAACCTATAACTATTTTATTTACGAAAACATTGGAAATTGGGGCGTTTTCAATCTGGAGGGGGGCAAACATTGTCTATATAGTTAGGTACTAAAAACTCGTAAATACCCATTTGCTTTCTACTTTGACCGTAAGATAATTTGATTACCAAATCGTAAACAAAGTGGCCTACAAAATTATTGGGCCGTTTTGTCCTATATAACCTCGTTATTTTGAAAAGTTGAGGGTGTAGGTAACTCCTAACGGCTCAATATTCTTGATTGCCACCTTTTTTTCGATTTTGTGATCAAATTATCTTACGGTCCAAGAAGAAAGCAAATATGTATCTAATTTTTAGTAGCTAATTAAATAGACAAAGTTTGCCCCTCTTCAGATTTAGAATGTCCCAATTTCTAGAGTTTCCGAAAATAAAATAGTTGTAGGTTACGACGAGATGAAACTATTTACGAAGTTTCAGATGGATGAAAAGAGGTCTATACCACGGACTAATAGTTTTCAATATTGAATTTATGACATTATTTATTAAAAAAAAAATTATTATCTTTAACGGGGATGAGGAATTATGTAATTTAAGATGAAGGATTCTAAAAAATAAACACTACGTCTTTCAAATATCGGAAAGTAACTATTAAATGTTTAGTCAATGAAGGTATTATCAGAACAGAAAAATAAAATATGGTATAAATACATATCTCACTTCCTAATTCAACCCCTAAGTTCTGCTCCTTACGTCCAAATTGGTCTCAGTACAGTATTTTTATTTTCATACCTATACGATCGGGTCAAATTTCCGATATGCGATTTTCGACGTATCTATACGTTTCAGAGCCTTCAGAAACAGCCCCCATTGGTCTGTTTTAGTTGAAAGGTAATGAAATTCCCTACAAAACTATACAAAAATCGTTCATTTCGGACAACTATTAACGAAGTTACAGCTATTTAATTTCCAATGCTAGATTACGGGTTCGTATATAGGTGTCAGAAAGGGGTGAATGAGAGAAAAAAGATAACTAAGTGAAAATAAGAAAATCACACAATCTTTAATATTTCATCTACTACTCAAACAGAAATTATTGTTTGACAAAATTAGGCTATGGCGAAAAGTTTTTGATCAGCAATTTTATAGGGTATTGAAATTTTTACACTGATCTACATTAAGCCGGTTTACCTTGCCTTAGTTTATCGAATAAATCGTACTCAAATCTTTTATTTGATAAATTTTCAGAGAAAGAAATCTATTCAATTTTTTTTTTCGTTATGGACATGTGTAAAGATATAAAAACTTTTCTTCTGAAAAAGATAGGAAAGTCGTGTGAGTGGACACGCCAGATTTTTAATTTTATTTAATTTTTCTAACCTGTTAGCTCCTAGACGGTAGCGCATCATGCAAATTTCATGTATAAATTATGTGCTACAAATTGGCAAAAACTGGTTATTTCTTTATGATTTATAAGTTTAAATTTCATATTTTATTTCTTCTACTATTTCCATAGAGGCAGCCTACTTTTAGCAGTTGGAGACAACAAAATACCACTTTTATCACCAAGAGAATAAGAATAGAAAATTGTTACATACAGTCGCGGTCATAGGAATCGCATCACCCATTAAAAATTTTATTTTATTTACCAGATTGCAATTTGCGAGATCTCCGGATGTGTTTTACCAGTTTTGAAACGATATCTAAAAACAAACGCACCATTAAGCGGTCAAATTTTTCGTTCATTTTTTTCTTCTCCCAGTTTCTTTCTTTCGCTCCATGGTAACCTTTTTTTTTTAATTTTTATTTTTTTCAAAATTATGTCTACCGTCGATTGGTGGTACCCTATACTGATTAATATTTCCCGTGAAAATTCCTCTACTTTATTACAATACTTTATCACAATTTTAATATTTTCTGACGAGGATAGTTTTTTATACCGGTCATAATCACAACTTCTATCCAGTCATTAGTTTCTATCTGAGAAACATTGTTAAGTTTTTCTTGCAACCTTAATAAGTAAAGAAAAACAAACACATTCAATTGAATCAACGTTATCAACATAAGATTCATTTGTCAATGGAACCCCGAAACGTTCTCGTGTTTCCCACTACTATGCCGAGTTAGGGTGGCTCTTTCCCTCCTTCAGAAGACAATATTTTCTAGGTAAATTCCTTTACCAAATAACCTATAATCATCGTCCATCCTACGCATTCAATCTCCTTCAATTCAAGTCATCCATCCACTCCCTCTCCACAGGATCTCGTCCTTCTGACCTTTATACCCCTTTCCACAAATCTGCCTCATTTCACATTCAACAATCCTTTATTGTCCGCTCTACCACCTTTTGGAATTCCATCCCACTTAAAATCCGCCATGCACCATCCCTATCGATATTTAAAACCTCTTATTCCAATTTCTCCTAACAATTCAATCAGACACTGGATAGCCATTTATCATGTAACAAAATTGCATTTTTCTCTATGTATCATTTCTATGTAAATATATATATTCTTTTTTGAGTATGGAAAAGATTTCCAGTCACGTTCGCTAAGAATTGTTTTTTTTTTGGGTCAGTTTTTCAATGTATAAGATTCTAAGTCTTTGAGCAGTATTTAATTGATTACTAATATTGAATGCAATCCTCTATATGTGTATCATCTTTTATTTTCTCCGATCAGTCTACAGCTTAGGATATAGATTATATAAAACTTTTATAATGTTTACAATACTATCATTGTATTCATTTGAACACATTAAGGTGCAGATGTAAATCATTTATAGTAAATATTTATCTGCTCTTTTATTATTATTTTTTTCATTAATTCAAAGGTATGACAAGTAATTTATCGTTCATTTCAAATTTCATTTAGTATTCCATAGTTTATTGTTTGTAGCAACTATTTTGCAGTATTGTGACCATATTGCTCATATTATTTCTTTAATATATCTGTATAGTTATGTAAATACTTCTGTTATTACTTAGTTTTAGTTATTTTTTTTATTGTAATATGTATTTTGGCCAGATGGTATGTTAATTTTTATGTACAAAATTGTTATTCTTAAGGATCTTTGTCCCAGAATAAAGTTGATTCTTCTAAGATTCAAAAGAAATAGGTGATGCAGTTTCTATGACCGCGACTGTACGACCTTTTGCACTAAAAGTTGCGATATGTGTAATTAAATGAACAGTCGTATAATTTGTAAAATGGGGGTTGGTACGCCGTTACCCCCTTTCCCCCCAAGTAAGAATAAAAAAAAAGTAATTCAATGATGAATATTAAAATAAATCCAAGGTAAGAATACAGGACGAGGACGAATCTGCAAGTGAGCAGTGGACATTGATTGGCCTTCATTAAGACAATTAATAAAACTGGCGATAGGACCATTAGCGGGCAGAGATGCTGGTAAACAGTGGAGATCAATAACCGGTCAACGGCTGTGGTGTAGGTATAGCTCGCCGGCTCTGGCCCCTGTGTACTCAGGCTAAATCCTATCTCTGGCTTTAATGTCAGCCACATCGGGGTGACGTGGGTACCTATGTGTGGTGGGGGGGAGAAGAATAGGTCTGGCTTGGTCAAGAGTAAACTAATATCTGCTGGAGGAAAACAAGCAAATAATAATAATTTTCTTAGTTCGAAGCTACTAAGTAATAATTGTTATTATAAATCATTATTTGGTTCATGTTCTAAGTAAATGTACTTATGCATATGTATATATGTATAAATGGTAGTAGTTTATAGAGTTAAATTTTTTTTTTTTTGTATAAAAGATGTATTTGCGCCTGTCAACTTATTGTTGACAATCAGCAAATGTGACGGTGATACATGAAATAATGACATGGCAGGCAGGTGGAAGGAAAGTACTCAGCAGTACTCTTCCCTAACTTGTTCCAATTACTTAGGTTGTTTAAGGAAGCAGATCCCTCATCCAACGTCTTTTTAGTCTCCTTCTCATGTTCTTGGGTAAAAAAAATATAAAGGATCGTTATATGTTGGTCAACTGTTGGAAAGTGGAGGTCAGTATGTAGAGTTTTGTTACTCACTTAACAAGGTGCTTTTGTTATGAGTCACAATAATTTTGATTGAAACGTTTGAAATTTTTGTAGGTGGGTCTTTTTAGCGATTCCGTATATTTGTGATGAGTGCGTCCATATGGGCTAAAGTAAATATGTATATGTTTTCAGTTTCTGTTTTAGTTTTAATTTTGAAGATTTAGAAAAAAGAGAGTAAAGTAGTTTGAGTCGTTTGTTAAGTGTCTTAGGTTTCATTTTAACATACGGACGCTTACGATATTCCTATTAACGATGAAATCTTGGCAGATACATTATGCGGACGACACACAAATTCTCACAAAACATCAAGACCCTGCACAGGCCTCACTAACACTACAAAATCACTTACTTGAATTACAAGATTGGTTCATACGATAGAAAATTCGACTTAATCATGACAAATCCAAACATACAACATTTTCTCTTCGAAAAAACACCTGCCCTCCAGTTTATATTGACAACAATCAAATTCCTCAAACACGGTACTTTACCTTGGACTCAACTTCGACAGAAGGATAACATGGAGCTAAAACTTAATATGGTTTTTATTTATTTTTTTTTTATTTCCCATTTCTTTATTTAGTAATATTGTATTTTATCACAATTAAGGACATTAGTAATAATTATAGAGTAACTCATGCATACTCCATGCACAATAAAAAAAAAAAAAAATAGACAG
This sequence comes from Nezara viridula, assembly GCA_928085145.1. NCBI lineage: Eukaryota > Metazoa > Arthropoda > Insecta > Hemiptera > Pentatomidae > Nezara > Nezara viridula. Next base: position 46,445,445 of record OV725083.1, on the reverse strand, counting down.
CAAAATAAAAAAACAGTTTCTGAGATTCCGTGATTCTATCCCTTTAAAACCCGTCAGCATCTAGTTTCCTCTCTAATTTTTCCCAACTTCGATTATGGGTGCCTCGTACACGGTGGACTGCCTAGTGGACTTAAGATTAGGCTGAAAAAGGTTAATGAAGTGTGGATCCTTTCTCTAGTAGATCCAGGAGTCAATTTTTTTTCTTTTTGGCTCACCGTTTTCATTGGCTAAAAAATATCTATATTACAAGGTATACAATTTTTGTATGAGAATAAAATCTCTGAGAGGAGCTATTTTCGGAAATTCAGTAATCCCTCAACAGATACAGGTTTGATATCCAATTTGTTCATCAATGAATACTAAAATGTGAAAGAGTTCGGCATTTGCGGATTGCATATTTGATGATTCGTGATTAAAAAAAAATTCCAGTGCATACTGAACATGCATATTACAATACTACTGTCAGTGCAAAAGGTCGTAAACAGAAATTGAATGTTTTACAGGAGAGCAAAACTAATTGTTTCTTGATGATTTATTAGTAAAATTTCATATTTTATTGCTCTGTGCTATTTTCAATCGTAGCAGACTGCTTATGTCAGTTGCAGACTACACAATGTCACCTTTAGAACTAATAGAGTATAAGTTGAAAATTTTATAAACGAAATTTTGCACTAAGAATAGTGATATACCTATGTTTTAATCATCAAATGAATGGAAGAAAATATGCATTAAAAAAATTCAACTTTTTGTTTTGCGTTAAAGAGACCAATACTTTTCTTCAAACAGAACAAATCTAATCAAGCAGAAATATAAAAATATACGTGAAGTTCACACAAATTTGTTATTTAAGAAGGAAATCGAGACCACGACGAGCTGGTTGTATTTCAACAGAAATAAACACAATATCAATAAGATTTTTTTTTTTCTTTTTTGTACAAACTCAGAGTAAAAATAACGATAATGTATTTGGAAAAAAGAAAGAAACAAACAAACTAGCTATATGACATGGTGTTTAAATGATTTTTGAAGTCCTATTAAATGTAATTACACGAACAATAATACTTTAAGAGATGGTATTTAATATTTTTTTTTTATAAAACACGGTTATATTTTACCATTTGAGGGGAGAGGAGCTTCAGCCAAATCCCCCCCCCCCGTAGACCTCCCTGTGAATTGTTTTATTAGATTCATCTGCGGAGTCCATAGGCGCTCCCACGTCTCCATTCGGTATTCCGGGTTGAAGTGGCTGTATCCAGTTTTCAGACCGCAAAATTTCCTAGGTGTATTCCTTTTCTGAATATTTACGACTATAAAACCTTCTTATTTTCACATCTTGTTCCTCTGTTCATTCTTTCAACACGAGATCCCAGCCCACAAACCGTATATTCCTTCTCATAAGACAGTTTATTTTGAAAAAAAAAAAAACTTTATGATGTGTGCTAGCTTGTTTTGGAATTCTCTACCCAACCGCATGCGCAAAACCTCATCCTCGACTTAATTTAAAAAAAAACAATTTTTTTTCTTCGCTTCAGCTATCTCCATGCAAATATGTAAACACACGAACATCAGTTTACCTATAATTTCATCATATTTTATATATATTTAGAATAGCACTTTATTTTTATTTTAATGTTATACAACTTTGTAACCTAATAATTATTTTTCAGTCATTATATGGCAGACAAATTTATTTTATAATTTAATTACTATTGTACATGTTTATTATCTTAGTGGACTAAACGTCCCAGAGTAAAATTTTCTTTCATCTTCTTCTTCTTAAATAAAAAGAAACCAAACTAATCAAAATAACAACTTAAATATAGGCTTACTTTTTTTTACAAGTAAGTCATTCACTCTGGTGAACTTCGAGCCAAATCTTTCCCTCGATCCACTCTTGCAAGGACTCCAAGAGATCCCTGTGCATCTCGGACAGCCGCATAACTGGTAATGACAAGTTAGGGTTTAAAAATCGTGTCATTCGACCATTTTAGTTGGGATTAAAATGAAAATTCTCTCTCTCTTTTCCAGCAGAACTAATATTGTGATATCAGCAGTTACATTATGGGGGACATAACTTGTTCTATTTATCTTGAAAAAAGCAGCTGCTTAATGCCACGTATAAAAAGAAAGAAAGAAAAGTGAATTTTATTTAGTTCCTCAGAGACATTTAGTTCCCTCAGAATAAATACAATGAACAAAGAAATGACAATTGTTTGGCATTAATACACACTTAAAAATAAATTAATTTACAAAGTTATTTAACCCTAATATTAAAATAACGAAATGACACTGTAGTAGATATACGATCCTGAAGTAGACATATGAATTTAAAGATAAATACATACTAGTGAGTTCACGTATTTGTACAAATAAGCAATATGAATATTATATAGATATCTATAAAATGTTGCTGACGTCTCTAAATTACAAAATCGCATTATTTTTTACATATATTCGAAAGATTGATTACTGAGGAGATGGAAAAATAAATAGTGTTTAAATGAGATCAAGGATGAGGATCCTACCAAATAAAAGTTGGTAGGAAATTCCAAAACGAGGTAGCGCGGTATGACGAAGGGTTTTTTAAAGGAGACAGTTGTATGTGAAGAAATAAACATGTTTGAGGGTTGGGATCTCGTGTTGAACGAATGAACAGAGGAACAAGAAGTAAAGAAATCAAGAAGGTTTTTTTATTGTAAAGGTTCGAAAAAGGATTTGACCTAGGAAATATTGCCACCCGAAAACTGGATAGAGCCACTTCAACTTGGCATAGCAACTGGAGACGTCATACTATACGTATACTGTAAAAAGAGATTGTAACAGAATATATGACTTTTTTTTTTATAAATATCACGGGAGTGGAGTAGCTCAATGGGTAGGGTACTGAGCTTTCATTGCTAAAGGTCCCTGGTTCGAATCCCGGCTCATGGGCGATGAGACCCTCCTGGGGCTCACCCAGCCTCTATAAAGTGGTTACCCTTAATTAAATAATTAATTAAGGGGGGAAACATGGCGGTTGAGCGTTATCTCATTCCCTTCATGGGTTGGTTTTTTTTTTTTTTTTTTTTTTTTTTGTAAATGTCAACAACACTTTTTGAGATAGAAATTGGCATTATAAAAAATCTATATTCAATCGACCATCACTTTCATAAGATTTATTTTATTTACAACTATATTTGGGTCAACAAAATGATTATTTTTCATTTGGTTTACAGTCTTTATTTTTAAATGATAACAGAGATAAACCGAAAAGATTTTTCAGATTTTTTATAAGTTTGTCATTATGAGAGGTTGTCATTAATTCGGACAGTAAGACATCTATTGTATATTTTTGTAAAAAAAATGGTCCATTAAAATTTTATTTATTTATTATTTTTATTTATAAACTTCATAGTTCTAACAACTTATTTAATTTATGATGTTTTAGTAATAATTTAATCTACAGCATATCTCTGATTTTTTTTTTTTACATGTTTTTATGTACATGTTTTATCATATTAATATTTTTATTAGTATAACAAGCTTTGATTTTATTGTTATTAAAAAAATATATATGTTTTAAAAATCATTATGCAACATTGTTATATACTATACTAGACCAGTCTGAATACTTGAATATTCATTTCATTTCATTCATATTCATTTTTCATCGAATATTGTTATGAATATTTTATTGATATTTATGAATATATTATCTGTTTTTTATGGAATAATTTTTTTTTCTGTGACGCGCCCTAAGCATTAAAAAAGTTGCAAGATTGATTTCTGGTCACAGTTTCACATGTTATGGTAAATTCCAAATTAGTGCTTCAAAAATGCGTATTTTCGAGATTTTTCTCTTTGTTGTCTAATTCACAAAATGGCTTGAACACACTCAAACTAATTTATGTTTCATTAGACTTTTTTCTGTTACAGTGTTAGAGATATTTTTTTATTAATACTTTTAGTCATATGATATTTTATATATATATATATATATATATATATATATATATATATATATATATATATATATATATATATATACATATATATAATAATAAGAATTAACAAAAAACAAAATTGTACAGAAAAAAACGTATTACTTTGCTCCAATAGATCTTTTGATTAAATAAATAAAATTAAATAAACTAACAATATACACATTACAGAACAAATGAGGAATGGTGTAGCAATATATTCGCTACTTTACTAAAGAAATCAGAAATACCAAAAATAATAATAATATTCAAATTAATGAGTACAAAGTATCAATTAAAAAAATAGAAAATTGTGCGTATATACAAATATAATCATGAAGTCATAAAGAGAAAAAAAAGAAGGAAAAATAGTTATCAAAATAAAAGAATATTTATCGGGTGTTGACAGCATGTACATGTATGTGCTGTATAACATGTTTACACATTATGCAAACGGGATAAAGTTTTATTAGTTCTAGATAAGCATCTTATAATCTAGTATTAGTTTCTAAAGCAAGATTACATAGTCCATTGCTAGTAGATGCCTGATGGTTATGTGAACAGTAGGGCTTTATGTGTATATGTATATGTGGATAAGGAATATACATGCTGGGTATATATCTTTTTAGAGTAAGGCGTTTCTCCGTTGTACCTATTAATTTCACGTTTAGACTTTAATTCTTATCTTCCTATAACTATTTTCCAAGTGACATAATGTTTTATTATTCAATAAATAAATAATAATAAATCCAATTTTAATTATATGTTTTAAGAGTTTAAAAAAGTGATTTATTTGCAAATTATTTCATAAACAACAAATTATAAATTTCTGACATGAATTTAAATTAATGCAAATTTGGATGTATGTAATTTAGAATGTAGACAAAAAAATTCTAATAATAATTTTAAAAACAAACACCACTAAAAGTCAAATTAAATTATAATTATTATGATGTTATTAATAGTATTGCATACTTAAAAGACAGAAATTAACATACGATATGGCCAGCTATATTAACTACTAAATAGAAAATGTAAACTTTCTAGTGAAAAGAAATTACTGATCAACAAGACAATACTGAAACCCATCTGGACTTACTGACTAGAACTGTGGGGAACAGCTAAATTTTTAACACCAAACGCATACAATCCTTTCAGTCTAAAGTCCTCCGTACAATAGTCGATGCTCCCTTCTATGTAACTAATTAAATCCTGCGTAATGACCTTAATATTCCATTTATCCTAGACTTATCCCAGACAAATATTCCAAATTTCACTAGAACCTTACTCATCACCTAAATCCCGTTGTACAACCTCTATCAAGCACCACCCATCACTACAATCCCCCTCGTAGGTTAAAGCGGCAGGGGCCACGAGACCTTTTGTAAATATGGATATTTTGGAATTCTAGCAATGGCCAGATTCTCCACTCATGTCATGAGTGTCATGAGTGGCTGTAGCGCTCTTACTCATCCTCCGCTGGTTTTAAATACCAGTGAAGTGGCTGAGGGAGAAGCGCAGGGATCTCCTAAGCCTCGCTTTTCCCTCCACACGTGGGGGAACAAGATTGGTTCGGAGTTTCCCTGGCTGGTTGTAAATAGCTTTTATAGGTATGCTTGTATCTAAGATGTTTATTTAATTTTATTTCTATTTTTACCTACTTATGTGTATATATATTATGTATTTTATTTTCTTTTGTTATTACTTTATTTATTTATGTTTCTGTATATGCGGTTTGAATGTAGTCTCTGAACTTATAATAAGTTCTATTATAACTACCCTTAACCGAGACAGATTGTAATATTTCTCAATAAAATCTTTAAAAAAAAAAATAGTATTGATATAATGGTTTCTAAGAGGTTGGTCATTCTGTTAAATATATACCATAAAACCCTTTTACTATTTAAATTTCATTGGATCTAACGATTTTTCCTCTTGTTTGACTTTAATTATAGAAGGTACTCGTTTAGAATTTTCGCTGTTGCAGGTGTCTCGACGAACAATGCCTGGTCGAGAAACAACTTTGTTGTTTTAGGTCGAAGTGAGACTGCTCTTGTGGTGTGTTTCCAATTTAGTTTCAGTTGAAAACTGTTTTGGAATTCTCTTTTTGCTGGCTCGTTTGAAACATTTTAATTGAATATCTGAGATGTTTGTAATATCTCCTAACATATTTTAATAAATTATTTTTTTAGAGCGCATAGTATACATATACATTTATTATTATTTTTTTACTGCGAACCGGTGCTCGCCAAAATGTCGAAATTCGACCATAACTATTATTGAACATATGAAGTAATTTTTTACAACAAAACATACAAGTAGTATCATTTGTGTTATTTTTGAATTATTGGAAAATAAAAATGTCAATCTATCTTTTTTTCCCACTAATATATTTCAACCTACTTTGCGCTATCAGGGGGTATTTTGTTTTTATTTTTCGATTACCATGAAAATTCGTATTTGAGGTTTTTTTCCAGATGCGAAATACAAATCTCAATTTGGTTACTTCTTAAAAAAAAAAATTTGAACCCACTTCGCTCCTACGGTAGGTGCAAATTGTTTCAATTCAACATTCCACTTATATTATAGCAATTTGGCAAATATAAGTCCGTCATAATAGAGCTCTCCTAAAAAATATAAATCGAAAAAAGTAAAAAAAAAAAAGTAATAAAAAATCTTATCGAGCAGGATTCTTTTCGATTTCGATGATTTTTTTTTTCATTTTGAAAGGAATTCGGGAAGCTTTCAAATACTCCTAGGTTTAATGAACCAAAAAATGTGCAGTTCTTGATTTATTCGCTAGTAAAATTCTGAATATATCTTAAATATTTTTTTAGCCTGTTTTCGGAGAATTATGTACTGTATATATATTAAATGGGTTCAAGAAGAACACTTTTAATTTATGTATAGTTTCATTAGAATCGTTTGGCTCCCAGAGTTTACAGCGACACACGTTTTTCGTTCCTCATTTAGAAGCAAACGGCAGGATGTCAATGAAATGTATATGAAAAAAATTCTGAATTTTATTGCATTGTTATATCGAAATATCTAAACAATCGGCGAACACATTTTGGAGATTAGCGGTTTTGAAGAAACTAACATTTACTGTATTATTTATATACAATAAATTTTATTTATTGATAAAATTAATAAATGAACACTAAAGCTCGTCAGTTTGTCAATAGCTACTCCAAATAAAACAAATAAATAAAAATAAAATCGGTTAAGAAACAGAGGAGAAAACGGGACTGAATTGTTTTGTCTTTACCTATTTATATAATGGTATTTGCGTTACCTCTTTTTATTCTTATTGTTTTTAGTAATTAAATTATAAAATAAAATAACAATTCATTTTAGATACAAACATTCTAATAAAAAATTCAGAACCTAATGATAAAGGAATAAAAAACAAATTACTAAATAATTCTGCTTCCATACGGCAGCACTGTTCCGAGCAAATCAACAAATTATTAATGCCAATATGGCTCCTACAAGTCTGTCTAATAGCTTAATAAATAACTTACCAGTTACGAGGAATATCTTTTCTCCTTTAGATATCTACAACGGATAAAAACATCTTCATTAAAACTGAAATTGGAAACTCCAAATGGATTTGATAAACAATTGATAGTTCGAAAGGTGAATGGGTCATAAGGCCATATATTTCTGGGTAACTCTATTTAAAAAAAACATAATCGTCCAAAAAACAAAAAAAATAGAATATTATATTACTAAATAAAAAAAAACTTTTAAATTAAGCATGGAAAACTTAACTCGTTGTACATTCAGGATTACGTAGAGCGCGAAAAATTTCAATGTATACAGAAAAATATTCAACAAGGAGATGTGACAGTCACCGATTTTAACCAAATATTATTTGATAATTATACAATAAAAATTCTGGTATATTTAATTTCCCATAGATTTTTTTTATTTTATTGAATAATATAACAATCTGCCACTTTTGGAGTGTAATAAGTATTTAAGGCTAAACGTGTTCATTCATAAAATATATTAAAAAACAAGAAAAATAACTGCAAATATTAAGAAATTATAATAAAATAAATGATAATAATAAAAAAGGTTAATAAATAAGAAAAGTAATTAAAAATAAAATAAATCTTAATAAGAAAAATAATAAAAATAAAATAAATCTTAATAAGAAAATACATTTTTTTTTCTTCCTTGATATTTACAACTGTATTATAAAAAAAGAAATGCATCTAGTAAATGTGCATTCAGCAGTATAATAACATGAAATAGCTTGTTGAGAAACTACCCACTGGTAGCACTCAAATAATAAATATACACAAGAAGATCACGAGGCAACCTTCTTTTCAGACGCCTCGGAAGGTTATCAGGGATCGAGGAGGAAGCAAGGTTTGAAACGAGAGGGTTCGGATGGTACTGAAGTTTGATATGGAAGGATAGATATCTGGATTTGGCTAAATCGGAAAGATATGGAAAATTATAAGGTCATTACGGATAATTTTATTTGTGACATGGTAAGGAGCGTTGTGGATTTTACGAAAGGTTTTGGATTGTAAGGATTGGATACGAGAGGAATTCGATGGTTTAGTGGAGCCCCAAAGCTCAATTCCGTAAGTGAAAATAGATCTTATTACTGTCATAAATATGAGTCGTTTGTGATTGATTGAAACTTTAGAGCGTTTGTCTAGTAAGTGTTGGAGTAGTCGGAAACGTCGAGGGGTTCCTTGTCGTTTCAGTCTTGTTTGATGATTCCAAGTGAGATGTTTGTCCAGATGGAGTCCTAGGTATCGGATTCGATCAACTGGTATAAGTGGAGAATTGTTAAAAGATACTGAATGGCAGGAGGTCATAGGTTTGCGACGCAGGGTAAAGATAATTTGATGAGATTTATTGGAATTTATTTTGATTCTCCATTTTTTACACCATTCTTCAAGGTTTGTGATATGTGATTGGAGAGGTTGAAAATAAATCTAAAAAAAAAACATAATGCTATAGTAACATGCAATTAATGATATAGTAACAATGCGGCATGTTAGAGAATTATGTTGTAAAACGTTATACCTCCAACGGAAAATCCGCCACCGAGGTCGTAATACAAAAATTACAACTCCGGATTACTATTTGTTCAAGTCCAATATCACCGCCACTTGAATTTTTACGATGACATAAAAAAATTTCTCGCTTCAATAGGAACGGATTTCTGTTAGTAGGCTAGGTATGTTTCGGTGGGAAACTAAGTCATGATTTTATTTATATTATGATGAAATTTAGAAAAACAAAGCATTGCAATAAACTCATTTGATATTTTAAAATTTTTTTATTATAATTCATTGAAAATCATCCCCCCCAAAAAAAAATCAAATTAATAAAATTTTGAGGAAAATCACTTTATATAATGCTTATATCTCCATTCTATGCTTTAATTCATTTTAATTTTCCCAACGATATTTCAGGCAATTTTGCCAGGTCGAAATATTTATCTATAATATTATAATACAATAATTATAAATATATATGTGAAAGACATAACAGCACATAAATAACAATCAATGAAAATTCCAAAAAGTCAAATTAATGAATAAAATCTCTTATAAACTAGATAGATAGTTTTCATATAGATCTCTTATGTAACTAAAAAATATTAAAAATGTTGTTGATTTCAAAACGGATATTAAGGAGATTGGGCAGCATTATATAGACATACTCAATAAATTAGAATTTTATTTAAATAATCATTTCAGCTAAATTATTATGAATAATAGGAAACATGAAAACATTAAAATAATGCAGTACTCTAAAGCCCAATTCGCAGATCACAAATTAAATTTTATGCCAAAATTGGATTTTTTGTTTAAACAAATAAATAAATATCAATTCATTTTTATGTATTTAGAAAAACAAAAACTTGACTGGATCCTTTGGATTCTTACGTTCCTCAATTTTAGTCAGAAAATTTTTTTTAAAATATACTTTATCCAGATTACTTTAGTTCTCTATTTCGATTTAAGATTATATTGAAATTATTTTTTATCCTGTTATATTTACACTGTTTTACCCTGAAATTATATTTTATCCCGTACTTGGAGGAAATGAAGATATTGGAATCCGGCTCACTAATATAAAGCAGATCCCATCTGCTAGTATTGCCCAAAATCGGTCTTGGTTTGGTCTTGAAAAGTGCAAGACCAACACCGCCTAACTGTTTCAAGAACAAGATCAAGAATGTTAAAAAATTATATCGATTTTTAAAATAAAAATTAAGGCAAAATAACTATTTTAATTCTTGTATTTTAGAGCTTGGGAGAAGAAAAATTTATATATATTTTTTGTATTCCTGTAATTAGTATATATCCCAGATACTATTTGGGAAAATTATCTGAATACCTTTATTTATAATAAGATATTTGGATTCGCTAAGTTTTTCGATTGAGAAACACATGAAGTGTTTTATATCTAAATTTATTTAGTTATTTATTATTATTTTAGTTTTGTTAATTTTATGTTTTCTGTATATATAGTGTGAATGTGTTCATATTTCACTATAATTATTGTCCAAGTGACAGATTATTATATTTCTATATAAATGAAAATAAAAAAAAAATCTTTAACGGAAGTAAATATCTTATTATATAATCTTATATTATTTGAAATTCCGAAAAATCTCTAATTAAAGATGTACAATGCTATGATAAAGCCAGTTCTAATATATGACTATGAATACTAATACTTAACAATTTTAGTTACTATATGTAAAGAATTGGTATAACCAATATACTTTTGTATTTAACTCTTATAATTTTTCATTCGGGTTTACTAAGTTTCTCCTTTCTAAAAAAATACAGTAATATCTCTATACTAGTAAGCTAATAGGTAACTGCAAGACTGTTACGAGACTCTTGAGCAAGACCAAGACTGAGTGCGCAAGACTCGTCATAGTCTCGCATTTGGGTAATACTGGTATCTGATAACTAAGAATACCAAAAAAGTTTCCGTCATCGAAAATCTAGACCTTTCTGATCGCACTTATAGTCTGCCGTTGTTGAATGTTAGAGAGAGAAATGGAAGAAATCTCCGCAATTGTGGAAAATGGCTAAAGTTAAAATGGAAAGAGAAATCGCTCGAGTTAAATAAGGTCGATTTGATCTTTTAAGTGGGATCCTCATTTTCTCCAGCTCTCGGTAAGGCTCGTTGGGAATTGAAGACAATTCTAATCTCAGGGAGAGAACTTTGTTTTTATGGTGGTTTTTAGTTAAATATATTTGTTTGTAAGCTAAAATATAATGAAAATGAAAATATTTTTTATTATTTTGGGACTCTTGTCCCTTTAGAACAAATTATAAATACAGAGTAAATGCCAGTGTGGTCATACATAAATGAAGTATTTACAGAATAATAGTTGATTGCCTCCACTGGCTTTAGCACCATTATAGCATTATAGCACCACCGTTTTTGATTACTATTTTACTTTTGTTAATCTTATATTTTCTGTAAAATGAAACTCAACGTATTATATATTGACAAAGAATGTCTGAAGATTATTGTTCTTAATAAAACTTAACCAAGTGGTTTTTGATGTCTTCTTCTTTTTCATGGAATTTCATTTCATTCATTGAGTTCTGCAGAGATCGAAATAAGTGGTATTCACTTAGAGCCAGGTTTGGTAAATAGAGAGGATGGGGCAAAAGGTCCAATCCAATCCAATGCTCAATAAACTATTGCGAGTTACCAATGAGGTTTGGGGTCTTGCGTTGTCTTGGTGAAATACAACACCCTTCCGATCATTCATAACTGTTCAGTATGTTCTCCAAATTCATGTTACTACACAGTTGGAAAGCTGGATTATTGCTCTTCAAAGCCGTATGAATGTTTTTTTAAAATTTAATGTCTACGTAAGGAATAAATAAACAAACACTCCTTATAGGTTTTTATTTTGTATCTCCATTTGTAGTTTGTTTACGAAGGTCCTGTTAGTGCCATTTTGTGTAGTTTATGTGGCCATAAAGTCCCGCTAAATTTCTTGTAGATAGCTAAAGTCGTATTGAAGTTATAACATTTTTTTGTGATTTTCGAAAAAAAAATCATTTGAGGGACCCAAACCTTAAGCCTGAAAAGATACCGAGCTTGTGCAAATGGTTTTCTACGCTTTTGAGCGACACATTTAGGGCCATATCACAATCTCTAGCACTGATTAGGTGGGATTTTGATCAACAATGGCCTTAACATTGCTCGTTTCAATTTCATGTGGACGACCAAAACATTGAGTATCATTGATGTCAAAATTTCTTGAATGAAATTTGGCAAACCAATTTTGACCAGTGCGTTCGGTCAAGGCATCATCCCCATAAACACTACAAAATATTCTATAAGCTTCTGCAGCACGCTTACCTCTTATAAAATAATACAACAAAATATGCCAATAATGACATTTTCTTCCATATTCACAATTAAATAGCAAACACAATACTAAGCTAGTTTCAACTAGAGTTAACAGATATAGTTGATAACATATTACTAACTGGATAAACAACCCACCTTAGGGATTATTTCATCAGATAAGAGTGACATAAAATTAAACAGAGAAACCGAAAGGACTTATTTGCCAATCCAATACTTAAAGTGTTCTCTTCTCTTAGGTACATTAATGTTTAAAGGGGAGAGGTTTGAAAGAGGAAACTGATCGTACATGTCTAATATCAGAAGGGATATAATATAATACGAAATTGATTTTTTTATCAGAACCGCCCACTTTCTTTTCGGAAGGTATTACTAATCCTAAATGATTGGAGTGACATTCTGATTAAATCTTAACAAAGAATTCAAATATGACCATCAGTAGAGTAATTTTTGATAATAATACTTTGAAAAATTATTTTTGCGAGGAATTGTGCTATGAAAGCAGAATACGGTAGATATAATTTAAAAAAAATTAAATTAAATTTAAAATAAATTATAAATAATACCCCATTGCAGAAAGGATGAAATAATGAACAATTCCCTCGCTTACAGTATACAGGTTTGATTTTTAATTTCTGAGAAATGCCAGTAGATTTTATGCCAAATCTACGATGAAACTCGTTATCATTTGGTTTTCGACACTATTTCTTGCCTTTTCGCCACTCTAACGCATTAAGATACAATTTGGAATAATATTTCATTACAAAGAGAATGAAATGATGAACGTTTCCTTTGCCAACCAATATGCAGATCCGATTTTTAGTTTTTGAGATATTTAAATCCACATGCTAAAAATTTTTAATTTTTTTTTCCGACTTTACCTGAGCGTTACACATCGGAAATCTGACGGCTCAATCTAATTCATTCTCCAAAAAAAAAGTGTCAAACGCTCCTAAAAAAGTTTTCACTTAAAAAAAAAATTATTTGAAATACTGCCCACGTCTGGTTTAAAGACTGTAAATACTTTCCACTCTATGGTGTCCTTAGGTTTAAGGACCTGAATAGGTCATATTCGTCTAAATATATTGAGGGAGTTATCGAATTTATAAAGTTGAATGTAAAAACTTCTTCGAAACTGGAACATTTCTGAATCGATCTGCTAAGTGAGACATTACTAGTTATTACTTTACACAATGGGGTAGAGTTGTAAGCTGTAAGCTAAAGTGGAAATACTTAAATTACTTAGAAAGCGCAGGGGCTTTCAACGAAGCATTTCTTTGTGTTAATTGCTATACTTAAGGGATATTTAGCTAAAGTAGCTATATAGCTTGCGACATGGGCGAGCAGGTCGTTAATGCAAGTTAATATTGCCTCCATTTCCTGCGGTGGCTCTTCGTTAGCAAAGTTTTACTTCGACAGGCCTTTTAGCCTCTGGTAGAACAGCTGAGTTCTCGCTCTTCCTGATTCTCATTAAAATACTCTTAGTGTTACAGTTATCAGACCTTACGAAAAACACTAATTATTATTGTTATGATCGATTGAAAAATAAAATTATATTTCACAGAGGGTTAGCGAATCGTATTCTCCGCTTTTGTTTTTCTTTCTAAAATAAAATAAAGTCGATACAAACATTTTGCTAAGCTTCAATACTGGAACGGTGGTAGGTCTGTAGATCGATGCGGGACAAATTGAACCTTGAAGATTTTGATGCGTACAGCAAGAACCGGATAGTTCCTCCGGAACTATCGGATCCTGCGTTTTTAAGCCCAAAAACGTACTATTTTCGAGATAACGCAAGGCATGGGGTTCGCATCCACACAACCTGACGTTAATTGTAGTACTGTCATTGGATACATGTCTCATTTCGTCGACTTGAGGTCTTTATGATCGCGACTGGAGGAGTTTATAGTATTTATCCATGGTGTTTTTGATCGGCAAGCCATATCATCGTTAATTCTTCACCAAATCTCAAGATTGAGCCACCAATTTCGAAGGCTTTCTTCTCCTTCAGGCGGGAAAAATATTCCAATCACCCCGAAAATTCAGGCAAACAAGTTATGAAAAAAAAGAAACTTTATTTGCGAATAACTAAAAAATTACACACTTTTCTCTTGTTTATTCTCTATGATTGTATAAAACGTTACTAAATTATCTACAAAAGGAAAAAAAAATCATTGAAATTGGACAATTTTTCGCAGTGATACAGCCTATTGAAATTTGTAAATATGTTGGTTCCAAACAAAAATGAAGATTTAAATTAATTTTGTTTCCTTTGTGGATTATATTTATGGATAAAGTAACAATTGATTCATTTATCTTTTGATGCGTTGCATTATTTTATTTTCTTATTAATTTGGTATTTGATAACAATATGCTGTGCGAATTTTTCGCATGGGCTTACTAATATTAATAATTTTCAGTGAAGAAAACCTAATTTTTCTTTAAGAGGTGTGAAAATTCATAAAGCTGTTTTTGAAGTTCTTAGTAAAGAGAGAGAAACACTTTATTTTCATAAAATATAAAATATAAAGGATTGCTGCCCAATTACATTGGGTTGCTATACACACAGCATACTCTTCATAATAATATCTGTAAAGAACATCTGATGAGACACAATAGCCTGGCTAAAATTGTTCACCAAGCCCTGGCCTCATTAAATATCATGATAACAGATGAGGTTCCTTATCATCGATATGAGCCCAAAGCGGTGCTGTCAAAATAAAATAAAATAATATATTGGGATCGATCTATAATTATAGACCATAGGGTAGTAAATAACAAACCGAACATTTTATTAATTGGTCGGAAGAAACAAAGTGGGTATGTCATTGATATAGCGGTCCCAACCGATGATAATATCGGAAAGACTATTTCTGAAAAAATTAGAAAATATCAAGACTTTACGAACTGAATCAAGTCCAGGTATATCCAATTTTAATTTCATCCCAGACGATACCATTCTCTCTGTCGAAAATTTGAAACTGCCAGAGAAACTGTTGGAAGAAGGGCAAAACGCAGTTCTCCTAGGCACAGGGAACATCGTCAGTTAGTTCTTAAACATAATTTAATTTTTGAGCCTAACCCTTGACCTTGGTCCGGGTAGGTGAATATTTCTGGCAAAAGCCAAGA
Organism: Nezara viridula; assembly: GCA_928085145.1. Taxonomy (NCBI): domain Eukaryota; kingdom Metazoa; phylum Arthropoda; class Insecta; order Hemiptera; family Pentatomidae; genus Nezara; species Nezara viridula. The sequence goes on along the minus strand of OV725083.1, from coordinate 46,429,972 downwards.
AAGTGTGAAATTCGAAAATAATAATAATAATAACGATTTATGTATTATGTTACAAGTCCCTTTAGAAGAATATACAATAATATGATTGCTTTGGCGATATACTAATTTTTGGAGAAAACAAGAACCTTTATTAAGTTAAACATGAGACAACGTACGAAATAATTTTTCAGTGAACTGTATTAAGCCATCCATGAGTGAGTTATATTTAATGTAAAAGGAAGCCATAAGGTAATTTCATACTTCAGTGACAGGGGCCCCTTCCTGCGACGTTTCTCCTTCTTGTATCTAGAAGAAGTGCCAAAGATTGAATGGGTCGATCTCAAGTGGTGTAGATTGCAGCCGGCTATCCGTGTTGTTGCAACCAACCGCTAGGTAGCGTGCGAGTACGATTACGTATTCATAAAACAATAACTGTGTAGTTTAAAACCTCAGAACATTATTTTATTTCAAGGGAATTTTTAAATTAAGGATAAGGCTAGAAAAATTTATTCTGTGATCATAAAGTTTCTTACAATACTCGCAGTTCTGAGTAACACTGCTTTCTGCATTTGTACTAAGCATGTCATAGAAAGGTCCAATTATTTTCTCATTTATCATTATTATTTTTTAAGTTTATTTATGCTATTTTAATTATTTTTATTTTTTGTTTCAACCTTCCAACTAAATAGTTTATGAATAGTGTTATTTAGTTGAGTGGGCGCTGATGACATGGATGTTTTACGCCCAAACATATAACAACCGACCTCAGAACTTCTATAAAATGAATAACAAAATAAATAAATAGAAAGAAATTTCTATTTCTATTTTTTTAATATAATTTATGTGACCACGATGTTTGGGTATTTTAGCATTATTACTCCAAAATTCAGTCTCGAAAATACTTATAACTTACAACAAAAACAACGATGGAATTTCGGATGCCATAATACCGTAGTATATTATGGATTTATCATATGTAGGAATATGAAGAAATGATTTTATTGTTAAATTAATCAAAACATTTAGTTCGTAATATGATTTTCACTTTCTTAATTGTGTAAAAATCAGGAACTATTTTTTTTGTTAAAGACTTATATTTTTTTTTATCCAATTTGTTATTAGATCATCCGTTTGGTTGTGCGAAGAATTTCAGCCGGCTCGTGTTGGATAATTTCTTTCATTCGACTTGTTTAAATATCGGATAAGTCTTAAATGGTTTTGATACCTGGATACAACTTTATTCATACACATCAAAACCCTTCAGCCAGTTTTCGGCGTACAAGGCAGTTATTGCAGAATATTATGCGTCAGAAATAGTCTAGAGCTGGCAAAAGGCTCTCGATTGAAGCGGAAACTCCTTCTGCGCTCTTATATTCTAGCATCGTTCACTATTGATTTAGTTTTATCGGTCGAAGAAATCGCTGAATATGAAAAACCTGGCAAGTGTCGCTCAAGCAGGAAATGTCTTACATCTTTGTCAAGGAACACAAATCCCTGCATAATATCATTGCATTGTATATTTGTCTGGAAGCTGCCAGATTTAACTCTAAACTAGGTTTTTGAAAATTGGGTATGGGATGCCAAAAACTGGTGCATACGCATATTTACATTTTTCTGTTATACAATAAAAAAAATTAAAGTCCCTGTTTTACACACACACACATATATATATATATATATATATATATATATATATATATATATATATATATATATATTTTACAATGTTTTTTTTTTTAATAATTCGACCTTTATATATTATAACTTAAGATATGAATTATAGTCGGATAATAGGTCATAAAATGAACACATAATTTCATGACCTATTATCCGACTATAATTCATATCTTAAGTTATTATATATACATACATACATACATACATACATATATATATATATATATATATATATATATATATATATATGTATATATATATATATATATATATATATATATATATATATATATATATATATATATATATATATATATATATATATATATATATATATACATATATATTTGAAATTTGATGAAATTTGAAATACTGACTTAACAGAGCCGACATTTTTGAACCCATTACCCAGGTTGTTGAAAACGGGACAATTACACTTAAAGTTTCCTTAAGGGTAACGAAAAACTTTCCTTTTACATATATTTACGATAAAGAGAATTCACTAGTCCGCTTTAAAGAAATTTCCTAAATTCGGTAAGTAATAAAGTAACATAAAATGCCTAAAAATGTTCTATACTCATTAGAAGTCACAATAAAATTATTTGTGTAGTGTTACTGCATAATACAATTCCTTTACTAGGTGTATCTCCAACAGGAGACTTCACATGGTTTGCACATTCGTTTGAAGCTCACACAAACATAAAAAAAACTACCTTTAACATGAAATATGCGGGTATATTCTAAGAATGTTATATGGTTCAACCATTTTTTTTTTTTTTCAATGAATCCTAAGCAATACGTAAAACGACATTTTTGTGATGCAATAACTATGTACATTAATGATGTCATCACAGGATAATGATTTAATTGGTTGGTTTTAAATTATTCAATTGCTCACATTTAGTACTTGCTGGTAGAGCCATGTTTATCCTGATGTATAAATATATAGGTATAAAAAATTAATTATTAATATTAAGCGAAATATTTTATATATTTGTTTAGTATATATTGATTTATATTATAAGTATATATATTTCATCATAAAAAAAAAGGAACTTACTAGAATGGCCCTTCGAGGGTGGGCTCAGTGAAGTAGAGATGTGTATTGTGATTTATCGAGGGGATATTGGAGACGTCCCTTACTGTGTCCCTTTCCCATGGAATTACGTTAATATAATATCTGAATACTTGAGTGACACACTTGAACATTTTATTAATTTTTTTTTTGTTATTATTTCTTGATGATATTTACAACTGTATTAAAGAAATACATCTAGTAAATTTGAACATATGGATATAATGACGTGAAAACACTTGCTGAGTAACTACCCAATGGTAGCACTCTAATGATATGTCTACATTAGGAGATCACGGAGCCATCTTATTTTCAGACGCCTCGGAGGGTTATCAGGAATTGAAGAGGAAGCATGGTTAAGAACGAGAGGGTTGGGATGATTCTGAAGTTTATTATGGAAGGATAGGTATCTGGATTGGGCCAGATCTGAAATATAAGAAACATTAAGGTCATTATGGATGGTTTTATTTGTAACAAAGTAGTGAGCATTGAGGATTTTACGAAGGATTGTAAGGATTGGATGCGAGAGGAATTCGATGGTTTAGTGGAGCCCCATAGCTCAACTCCGTAAGTCCAAATAGGCCTTATTATAGTCAGGTATATGAGTATTTTGTAATTAATTGGAGGTTTAGAGCATTTGTCTAGTAAATGCTGAAGTAATCGAAAACGTCGAGCGGTTTCTTGTCGTTTCAGTCTGGTATAAGGATTCCAAGTTAATCGTTTGTCTAGGTGGAGTCCTAGGTAGCGGATTTGCTCAACAGGAATAAGTGGAGTATTGTTAAAGGAAACTGTAGAACAGGAAGTCATTGGTTTACGACGAAGGGTAATGGTAATTTGGTGGGATTTATTGGAGTTTATTTTAATTATTCAGTTTTGACACCATTCTTCAAGATTTATGATGTGTGACTGAAGCATTTGGGATGCAATTGATGGGTCATAATTTACTGATGTGTCATCGGCATATGTGGTGATGACAGTGTTGGGATAGGTAGGGATGTCAGCTGTAGAAACTGTATAAAGGATAGGACCTAGGATACTACCTTAAGGAACACCAGCGGACTGGGAATTTATTAATTTAATAATAAAATATCCCCTAATTAGATTACACTATAATTTATTTATTAAAATGATTATCATCGTATTTAAAATAATTTTAATAAACTTCGGTAGTGCAAATTTTGTTTATAAAATATGATTTGAATATTTAAAATATCGACTGTGGATGGATGGTTGGCTGTAGTGAATAATTGAAGAGACGATTGCTTGGAGTGTTCATTTAAAAAAAAAAACTAAAAATAAATTAATTATATTTATTTTTAATTTTGCCGACGTTTCGGCCCAAAGTATCCTTCATCAAGACTAAGATAAAAACAGATAACAATGGGTATGAGTAATAACACTAAAAAAAATTATAATATGTAGGCGAAAGGTATAGTCTAAAAAGTGTAGGTAGAATAAACTTAAAGTAAAATAAAGTCAGTAGAATAAACAAGAAATATTTTGTCTTGTAGGTATTATGTGTAAAGCGGGAAATATTTTATTCTTCAAATTATGAAAGCAGACATATTGCTATGCAGAGTCTAGTCGTGGAGACTGTTACGAAGTTTTAGCGAAGGACGTCTTCGCGGTGTTTGGATCTGAAAGTGGGGCCGATAAGTAGGATCATGGACTAAATCTTCTGAGAGGAGAGCTCTCTTGCATACTACGAGTATTTGGATCTGCTTTCTGAACGGAGGTTTCAAAGGCAGCAAAGTCTCCTTGATTACAATCTTATACGTTATGGGAAATATTATTATCTAAAATAATATACAATTAAAAATGAAATTAATGTAAAATATTATATGTAAGTAGTTGAATATCGTGTTTGAAATAATGAGGCTGTTCATACAAGAATTTTGACAAACAAACTCAGCTGCATGCACATTACAGTTTTCGTTACAGAAAAAAATGTTTTGCGCATGCGTCTTACAGTCCAGTTGATTGCTAATAATTGTTTTAAAACACATCTGGACATTTTAGATTTATTATAAATCTATAATAATCATTGAAAATTAATGGTTGCACAGATAATTGGTTGCGAAAAAATATATAAATATGAGTATAGTTTTAGAAAAAAAAACCGTTACCTCATGTTTTCGATTTCCTGAATTCTTTATCATTCGTATTTGTATACTTGTAACTATTGTTCTGTAATTTAAAAATTAAAAGGTATGAAACGATATTATTTTTTATTTACTTTTTTTTTTTTTTTTTTGTATTTTAGAACTCATGATATTTTAAAATTGTGAAAAAATATTATATATAAAAGTTAAAGTAAGTAAATAAAAACAGATTTTATTTACACAAAACAAAAAGCTAAAAATAATGATTTTTTAAATAAATATCATATCAAGAGATTATAAGACTGTGTTTTTATTGTCTCTATAGGGAGCAATACTTATAATAGAGATATTAATTTTTAAGATTTTTTTAAACTACTTTTTGTATCAGTAAAAAAAGTATTAAAGAATTTATATTTAAATCCATTCCAGTTAATGAAAAATAAGTAAAGCTTTACAATAATTTATTGTAGTAATTTTTCCTGAAAACACGTAAAAGATAATATTACGTAACAGGATATCAAATCATCGCATTTTTTGTTTTAAACAACTTGTGGTGTATCTCAACTAATTTCGTACTTAATATCAAGTTAATCTATATGGACTTTATGCAAAAGTATTTTTTTTCTAAAAGTGAGATTGTCTATTATCTGTGGTATAATAGTTGGAAGATGATAAAAAAATTTTTTTTTAAAGAGTTTTGACAATTACAAGCTCAGTTATCATTCATTGTAAATTTTGCCTAGTTTACTGTGAAATAATTCTTAGTTACTTAAATTGAATATTTTTTTAGTAATCAACAAAAAACGTGCAAAACTTAAATTTTCTAATATTCTGCTGAAAATTGGACCATTGTTTATATGATTTTTTTGTAGCTGGTTGGTAGGTTGTTTTGGTGTTATAGGCGCAAAACATCTAAGTCATCAGCGCCCTGTCCATCAAATATTTAGCTGTTAGGTTTAAAGAGAAAAATAAATAAATAAAAAAGTAATAAATGAATAAGTAAAACTAAAAAATATATACATATATAAATTAATAATAATAATAAAAAATGAATAAGAGAGTAATAACAATAATAAATAAATAAAATAAAGGGAGTAATATATATATAAAGGAAAACAAATTAAATAAGAGAAAAAGGTAAACAGTAAAAAATAATTATTACTATAGCTTTTTCGTTACATTTACCATTGTTAGAAATGTTATTATTTTGTCAGTTCTACTGTTGTCGTTTCCTAAGGTTTAGCGATATATTTTGTGATATTTCTAAGTCATTTAATTTACGACTATAAAACAGACAATCTTGGAAAATATGAGTTATGGATAGGTCACTATTACAATACTGGCATCTAGGTGGTGTTGAGGTGGTGGTGGGTTAGTTTTGATTTTCCGATCTAAGCCGAGCAAGGATGACTTCCTCTCTTCGAATGCTGGGAGTAGAAGAACTCCAAGGTCTGATATCTTTCTTTATTAGTTTCAGTTTGCTTGCACTCTTATCTCATACGTCTTGCCATTCCTTTTGTATATTCTCTTTAAGCGGCCGTGAGAGATCTGATTGTGTTAGCAGGGTCCTACCACGACCTTTTTTTGTAGCTCTTATGTTCTGCTGTAACTCTTTTACATATTTCCATTTGCTTAAGGGACATCATGTAACAAACTTAATCTCCTTCAGTTTCTGGAAGGACTCGTCATCCTCATGAATGCCAATCCATAGTTACGCGTTTAAGAAAGTATTTCACTTTCTGTAGGTCTCTTTCTTGATCGCAAACCAAGCAATTTCTCCTCACATTTGTTGATGGCTCATTGTTCCAAAACACACCACTATATTTTTTCAGTTCAATCTTTTATTGTTGTAGTATTTTGGTTGTGAATAGAAGCATCCAAATAAGGCTTTTTATTTTATTTTTTTTCTATTCCTCATCGATATTCAAGGCAGGCACAGATTTTTTTTTTTTTAACGTAGTCAAGTAGAAAAGGGGTCGTTGAAAGGGCGGCGAGACTTGTTGCTAGCCTGGTTTTTATCGTGGGGGGGGGGCGGGAGGGGGTTGCAGGGCTACATACCTGTTGATAGGCTAGCTGTTATTAATCACCGGAGCACAGTAGCAGTTCCAGGCTAACAGATTAATTATAATCCCATCTGATACCAGTTACTAGCCAACATGGCCGCACCCCCTCCCCCATTCCCACTAACGTCAAATTCACTCAGTTTATGCCGCTGCCTCTAGGACATATTAATAATATGTTATTAATGCTGGGTTAAAATCGAATTTATATTATTAAAAAAAGTCGAGTATTCAAAAAAAAATAAAAAAAAATGGACTTGGTGTTGTATAAAATAGTTTTGGTGGACTATTTTTCTCGCACGTGGAACGCACTTTAATTTTCTCAAATTAAAACGGAAATTAAAATATCCATTCTTAATTGTGTTCGGCGTAAAAAATGATTTTAATTTTTATTCTCCATTACAATAAGTGAATATAAATTCTTCACTACACAAATGAACCAAGCAGACAAATTTTAATAACTAGATACAATTTTTTATATTTCAGTAAATTTTATTTGTTTTAAAATGATTTTTTTTTTTATTTTTGGTTTGTCAAAAATGATTCAAAGGTGTTTTAACGAATTTTCTTTTAGAAAGTTTTTATGAATTCTATTAAAATTTATGAGAAATTTAATAAAAGATATTGTATGGTTGGATATATTTTTACATGTAATAAATACATAACACAATAAATTCTTTTAGGGTATCATCTTAAGATTACTTTTTTAAAAAAATGGAAATTCATTATGTTTTGTCTCTTAATATGAAACTGCATCTGGAAGTAAACTGTTGGCAATTAGCAAATGGTCTGGCTTTATTCAGTTAATTTTATTAGTTTGGAAGGGAAATCGAGGTATTAAAATTTACATTTAAATCAGGAAATATTAACTTCTTTTTTTTTATTCTTTATCTCACGATTTAAAAAAATGCCTCGAGTTTCTGGTATTAAAAATAATACTTTTTTTTTAAAAACTTTTCCACTCGTTATTTTTTTTTTATTTCTGGGAAATACGGCTTCAATGACGGACATCTGCCATTTATGTTTTTTTTTTTTTTATTTATTTATTTTTTTTTATTTTATTATTATCTATTTTATTTTTCTGCATATCTCTATAGCATATATAAATGGGTGAAACAGTCTAGAACTAGCATATAATTTTTTTGTATGATAGCTTTAAAAGCTTGATTGACGTCCCTTTACATAGTTACTATTATTTTATTTGTATAGACTAAAAATCTAAAGGGATGGACAAATTAAAAAAAAAATCATATCTATCAACTGCACTATTATTTATGCATTGGTTATTTTTGATCTTATCATATGTTTTGACGTGGCCATGACCTATTTACTTTTATAAGTTATTTATTTTTATGTACTCGGCCGTGTCATTATATATTTTTGCGATATTGTGATGAATAAATTCTAAGAAAAACCTTTAGAATAATTATATTCCTGTCAACTAGTACATTTTAATTCCATTCAGCTTTCTTTCTCAGACACAGTCCGGTATCTTGGATTTCTTTTAGACCGAAGAGTAACATGGAACCCTCTTACTAGACCCAAAAGGCAATAATTCAACCGACGTTACGGCCAACTATACAGCCTGCTGATCTAAACTTTCTATTGAGAACAATTAACTCATCTACAAGACAATAGAACTGTGAGGGGACGGCAAAATATTCTAACATCAAACGCATTCAATCCTTTCAGTCAAAAGTCCATCGAACAATACTTGATTTTCCGTTCTATGTAACTAACGATACCCTATACCATGTCCTTAATATTCCATTTGTTCTAGATCCCTGAATTTTTTCCAAATTCCATCAAAACCTTACATATCATCCATATCAACATACACAATTCCTATCTAGCTCTACTCATCCCTACAATCCTCGTCGAAGGTTGAAGCGGCAGTGGCCCAAAAACCTGTTGTAAATAAGCATATATTGGAGTTTTAGCAATGGCCAGATTTTCCACTCAAGCCATGTGTGTTTGCGTTAGCCATGTGTGTTATAGCGTCTCTGCTCAAATTCCACTGGTCTTAATACCAGGAATGCGCCTGAGTGAGATGCGGAGTATGAATGAGCTACTATTCTATCACTATTACTATTGTCCTTAGATGTGACAGATTGTAATATTTCTCAATAATGAATAGAAAAAAAAAAGAAAGAATAACTATAAAAGTTTATTAAACTTAATTTTGTCTCTGCACAAACGTAAGCTCATAAAAATAGATAACTTATTATAGTACTTAGAGCACCACAAGAGATTACTAATGAACTCATTCATTTATAGAGCTTATAAATAATTTCCCTGTTATCATCATTTCATTTTTCTTCCATCTACTTCTTAATGAACTGAGCTGTAATTTTTAATGGTCAAAATCTGCATCGTACGACCGAAGATTACGGGGGACTTTGATAGTGGGCAGACCGTAATCTTAATCCAAGGCGAAAGCAAAGTCTACAAACTGAATTAACTGGGAAGAGGGGAGGGGATATCCCTGTGGGCGGACAGCCCTCAATATTATGGATGGACCCCGGTTGAATTTAATTAACGAATCTGGAACAGTTTCAAACTTATCGCTCTACAGCAAACCGCTACGGATACCCTACATAAACTGTGAATGATTCTGTTTGCATTTATTTTTCTTGTTATTATCCAATTATTAATGCATTATTTTAACACTAGGTATTTGAGTGATTTATTTTCAATATTATTTAGTTACTGTTTCTCTTTGGCTACCTGACTAAGACGAACTACCTGAAAAACTGGCTACCTGAAAAACACACGAAGGGTTTTCCCTTAATAGCAAGGTGTGAATGAAAAATATTTTTATTCTGTGACTAAAGTTCCCTAAGAATAATGAGGAGGTTTAAGAATTATGTACATTAGCCTGGTATGTAGAAATAAAACAAATATACAAAACAATAAAATATAATAAAATTATTTATTGCTTCGCTGACGACACTGCTATTCTATCTTCACACACAAATCGTACTATCGCCTCAATTGCCCCAAAAAAACATCTTCGTTGTCTTGGTTTGAAAAATGGAAAATCAAAATAAATAGTAATAAATCCACCCACCTTAGTTTCTCTCTTAGGAAAGCCTCATGTCCACCCATAACGATTGCCAATAACCCGGTGCCTACAAAGAACTATGTACGGTACCTTGGACTCTACTTAGACAAAAGACTTACTTGGAACATACTTACGAAATTAAAAAGACTACATAACCAACTTTCACATCTTCTGGACTACAGATCTTTACTTAACTGACAAAACAAGCGACTGATCTACACAGTTAAGACACCTTACTGAGACCAAAATGAACATATGGAGCTGAACGTTGGGGTTCAGCAAAACAAACACACATAAACAAAATACAAACAGCACAATGGAAAATTTTACGAACAATTGTTAACGCACCTTGGTACATTTCAAATAATACTATACATTGTTGGATTTACCTCGAATTTATATTATTAAAAAAAGTCAGGTACAAAAAAAAAAAAAAAAATGAAATTAGTGTTGTATAAAATAGTTTTGGTGAACTATTTTTATCGCACGTGGAACGCGCTTTAATTTTTTAAAAATTATTACGGATATTAAAATATCCATTCTTAATTGTCTTCGCCGTAGATATAAAATGATTTTAATTGTTATTCTCCATTACAATAAGTGAATATAAATTCTTGACAACACAAATGAACTAAGCAGACAAATTTTAATAACTAGATACAATTTTTGATATTTCAGTAAATTTGAATTTTTTAAAAATTATTATTTTATTTTTGGTTTGCCAAGAATGATTCAAAGGTGTTTTATCGAATTTTCTTTCAGAACGATTTTATGAATTCTATCAAATTTGTTGACAAAAATCAATGAAAAATTTAATAATCTCACATATTAAAGATTTAAACACCCCAACAGTAAAATCCTACATCCACGACAAATACACTAAATTTCATTCTTCAACCCAAAATCACTCCAATCCTCTGGTTCTTTTCATCTCCTGCTCCCTGTTACCTGAACAGATTAAGAAGAAAATGGCCAAGAGACTTACTATATCGACAAAACAGAAATCAAGAAAAAAAACCAGACAATATAAATACAAAAAATTTGCTAGATGGGCAGCCACGCAGGTGGGAATTGCATAGAATATAAATAAATAATAAAATTAACTGTTAATACGCAGTGAAGTGTTTGATGTGACAGACGGACTGAGACAAGGTGACCCACTGTTGCCCATAGTATTCAACCTGGCTCTCGAAAAGGCGATAAGAGCAATTACAACCAACACCGGAGGAAATATCTATGGCAGGCTTACCCAGCACGTGGCATATGCGATTTAGTCATCACAGCGCTCACTTCCAGCCCCTCCAGGAGCGTAGGAAGAGTTCGAGGAGGCAGCAGCGAGCAGAGGATTGAAAATAAATGAAGCTAATACGGAGTATATGAGGACGTCTAGAACTTAACTAGGTCAGAAAGAAGAAGTGAAAATTTAATTAATGGGCTCAAATTTAAGCCTGCAAGAGCTTCAAATATCTAAGTTCTCTTGTAAGTGAAGAATACACATGCTGAGATCAAAGGCAGAATAGCAGCTGGTAGTAGATGCCTATTTGCGCTTAATAAGCTCCTTCAATTTCAAGCATTGTATCGAAAGACAAAAATTACCATGGTGAGGTAAATATATTGATGGTGAGGTATGGAAGTGAGTGCTGGGTCCTAACCACCAAGGAGATTGAGAAGATACTGAAGATTTGGGAGAGAAAGATCCTCCGAAAGAGATTTGCCACAGAAAAAAGTTGATTCTTTTATTCTATTCTATTTTACCTATGATATGTGGATCAATCAGATTTCGGCATTAACGCTCGGGTGAACTCGGTGAAAGTCGACTAATTAAAATATTTTTACATATGGATTAAAATATCTCAGAAACTATAAATAATAATAAACTATAACCTACATTCTGTAAGCGATGAAATTTTTTAGAATTTCATCCTTTCTGTAATTGGCTGTAAATAAAAATTGTATCTTGACGCGACGCCGTGTTGGCGAGGAGAAAAGAAAAAAATAGTGTTGGAAACCAAATGATAAGGTTAGTTGAACATATGGATTAAAATATTTAAGATACTAAAAATCGGACACGTATACTGTAAGCGAGGGAAATGTTCAGCATTTCATCTTCTTTGTAATGAGCTATTATTTATAATTTATACTTCAAATTATTAATCTCGCCTTGATGTTTTCACTTATATCGTGTTGTCTAAAACACTCACCTTAGTTTTTTGTAATCACCAACTTGAATAAATAATTAAGTAGTTACCAGTTTTAAGTTACCAGTTAAGTTCTACATTTTACTATTTAAAAAAAAAAAATCTTCTTTTAAATTAATTCTGTGTAAATTTTATATAACTCATTACCATCGCACATATATTCTTAATTTATTAACTGTTCGCTCGTGTAAGCACAGCAACTGAAAGCAGGTTTCAATAGTCCCAGAATAAATTAATCAGAAAAATAGTGGCAGGCACTTCGATAATAAGAATAAAAACATTGAATATTCAACCAGCTCTACAGGTAGAGAATGTCTCACTGACGGTTAAAAAATATTTTTCAGAATACCAGATCTGTTTTTTTTTTTTTTTTTTACAGCTTCTCTCCACCATGTCTCTGAAATCCTGCTCTATCTAATTTCCTGTTACAGATAGTCATTCTTCGAAGCCACCTGCTCCTCTGATCATTCGATGGTCTCATGTTTCGGTCAGCTTGTTGCTCTCCTTTCAAAACACCTGTTACTCTAGAGAGGTAGTTTACAAGGGCCCTACAGAATCTCCTCTCCATTGCTTAAACTAAAAAAAAACTAAGGTGTGTGCTTTAGACCACACAAAAGAGCTGAAAACATCATCAAGATGATATTAACAATATGAAATATAAATGATAAATAATAGTCTATTACAGAGAGGACGAAATGCTGAACAATTTCCCCAGCTTATAGTATGCAGGTCCGATTTTTAGTTTCTTCAATAAAATTCGTTATCATTTGTTTTCGACACTATTTTTTCTCTTTTCGCCTCTCTAACACGGTGTCGCATTAAGATAGAATTACATAGAGGATGAAATGATGAACATTTACCTTACATAAGCAGACCCTACACGGTAATTCATGAATGAACGTCACAAGAAGTTCCAAGATTGCCCGCTATCGCTTTGTTCATGAAGACCCTTACACGTTCAATCATTACTGATCATTACTTATGTGAAGTTTCCACTTTTTTTTCTCTCCAATTTATTGCCTACTTGACTATTTAAAGAAAAAATAGTTGAAAATGGTTAATAATAATATAGACTAGGGATATAAACAACTATTTACTTTTATGAAATTATTTACTTAATAACGAGACCTAGGTAAACTAACCTATCTAGTAGTAAGGTTAGTCTCATATCGTTTTGACAAAAGTTAGTAAAATATAAGTCTACTACTTACAAAAATTAAGGAAAGGTATTGCGAAAATAATAAATTTGTTGAGGAAAATGGGAAAAGAACCGATAAATATACACAACGTTAAAGTTTTTTATTTTCCTAAAGTAAATTGTGAAGTTTCCTCATTTTTTTTTTAATTTGTTGCCCACTTGACTATTTAAAAGAAATAGTTGAAGATGGTTTTAAATTATAAACAAGGGATATGAAAAATTATTTAACTATTTACATATAATGAAAATCAGAAATTTATAATGGTTGTGAGGCCTAGGTAACCTAACCTATCCAGCAGTATAGTTAGTCTCCCCACTACTTTTACCTCAGTCCCCCCTCCACTTCTCGTGAATGAACCTTTGATTTCCGGATGTTCGGAAATCCGCAGCGCACCTCCATCAGTACTTCATTCACTACCTTACACGACAATTCGGAACGTCATTAGTGCAATTCCGATTGACCGTGTAGGGTCCCCTTTACAATATGCATTTCCGATTTTTAGTTTTTAAAATATTTTAATCCATAAGCAAAAATACGTCATATAGTCGGCTCTAAGGATCATCGTCATATAGCATATATGATGGATGACGCAGTAATCCAAAAATCCTCCTTACATCCTAGAACTCTTTACTCAACGTTCATCTATCCACTCTCTTAATACCCGATCTCAACCTATAGACCATTATAATCCTTATTATAAAACAAATTCGTTCAGCAAATTCTTCGTAATTCGTGCTACCTCCTCTTTGAACTCTTTACCTATCTCCCTACACCAAACCACGTCGACAAATTCATTTAAAAAACTCCTATTCCTCTCCCTACTACGCATTCAAATTTCCTCTAGCTTATAAGAATTGTAGGCTATGTAAATACAATTGCTCACAAATAGGTAAATAATAAGTGTCTTTTTATTTCCATATTTATTTTTCTCTCAGTATTTTTTTTGTATATATCTGTATATTCTCTTAGTATTTTGTGTATACATTAGTATCATATCCACATGGTAGACTGAAGTATATATTTTCTGAACTCTGTTGTCATTCTAAGAAGACTTAAGTCCCAGAATAAAAATATTTTTTCATTTCATTTCATTTATAGACTTTTTCTTTATTAACAAAAACACATCAGTGGTCTCCGTTTGTTCTCAATTGTCTGTTCGCTAAATGCTTTAGTCTTAAAAAAATCGTGGACGAATGAATCATGCCTATAATATATTGAGCAACAGGATATGGAGACATGGTTTGTTATTATGCTGTTTGCAGTTTATGAATTCGCTCCACGTTACTAGAACAAATGATAGCCGAACAAATTAGTATTCTGGATCACATTTAAAAGCTTGAGAGAAACTAGATCATTTAATATGTTGCTTCGCACTGATGGAATTTCGGACCTCTTCAGAATGAAGGAAGAAACGCATCAATCCTAAGATCCGGTTCTGAATTAAGAATGTTATCCAGAGCCATGTATATCCACAGACACTTCCAGCAAATGGAGGTCATTCGTCTTCAACCTGTCTAGCACTTAATGCCTAGCTGAACTACCGTGGTGGAATGGATTTTGTGATGGGTGGCTTAGTCAAGCAAATATTAGCTACAATTTTCGCAAAACAATGCGTGAATAGATGAAGCGGTATGTACGAAACAATTAATCTTAATCAAAGTAATATTCCTATTCGATCCTCCAGTGATCCGTCATTATATGTTTTTTTCGAAACATTTCTTTGAAACTGAGAATGAATTTCTTGTTTTTTGGTCATTCTGGATTGTGAATTGGCCTCCGCATTTCCCAGATTTAAAATATTTCTATCTATGACGTGATCTTGTATGTGTTAAATACTGCATGAAAGTAGTCGATAGAAAAAGAAGCAGCAGATAGGAAAATGAAAAGTCTATCTGCCAAACATGAGAAAAAACGCTTGTACGGTTGGACGATCCCCTCATCAGCGGCTACAGTTTTATGGTAAGAGGTCGCAATAGCCGAGTCTTTCAAAGCATAAACTTTTATGGCGGGAAGAGATCGTTCAGGGTGGTGGTCATAAATAGAATAAAATAGTGGTACTTAGACCCTGAGTGAAACACATTGCTGAAAATAACTCCCTGAAGAAGAATACAAAGTCGGGTCGAAACGTTGGCTTGAAATAAAATAGTTTTACCACTGTCCTAGTCTACTTATGACCGCCATCCCGGACCATCTCCTTCCTCTAAAATACAAAGGTCAGCTACTAAGTATTCAATAAATTTTTATCATTCTCGAGTCCTCACTTATACTTGAGGGTCCTTATCACCCTTTCGATCCTTGATATCCTAGGAGCTCTCCTCCAAAAATCCATTTCAACTGAAAGTTTTTTTTTTCTGCAGGTCTCTGAACCATTAAGTTTTCAACCAGAGCTTTGTACATTAGTTTTTTTTTGTTTTTAGTAAAATATTGCTGCTTCAGAGTAAAGAATTAAGTATTTCCACTGCGTTTGTACCATATGTGATCCTTTTTTGGATTTCTTCTTCTTTCCTACCATTGCTTTCAATTATGGATCCAAAATAACAAAATTGTTCCACTTAATTAGGTTGCGTAACTTTTTGAAGTTAAAACTTCTTTAGCGCGGAGACTGAATTACACTTATCCGTCCGATTACGGCATTAACGCTCGGGTAAACTCGGTAAGAGTCGACTAATATCTCAAAAACTATAAATCGAGGAAATCGTTCAGCATTTCATCCTCTCTATAATAGGCTATAATTCTAAATTGTATCTTAACGCGACACCGTGTTAGCAAGGAGAAAAGGAAAAAAATACTGTTGAAAACCAAACGATAAGGTTAGTTGAACATATGGATTAAAATATTTCCGATACTAAAAATTGGATCTGTATACTGTAAGCGATGGAAATGTTCAACATTTCATCGTCTTTGTAATGATCTATTATTTACAATCTATATTTCATATTATTAATTTCCCCTTTTTGATGTTTTCACTTATATCGTGTGGTCTAAGGCACACACCTTAGTTTCTTTTTAATCGCCATCGTTTCAGATTCATATTGAATGACACTTTCCAAAAAGGAATGGAATCTGTTTGTTCCTTTATACAGAATTTAAGGTTCTAATTATCGGTCGTCCTTTTACATATTTTTTCATGATATCCTTTGAGGAGCTTCATTTATTATCATTAATATTAAAAAATGATAAATATAAATTTATTATTTCGAAATTATTTATCATTAGAACTAAAATATCAAAATTCAATATGCTTTGAACGAAACGTTTGCGATCATATTTCACTAGGAAGGTTGTTTTTTTTTCATCATAAATTTTTCTTGTAAGCTTTATCATTTAGTTCGAGGATACTCTGTATAATATTTTTTTCATTTAGTTTTATTAAACGTCATAAACCAATGACTTCCTGTCCTACAGTTTTCTTTTACAATACTCCACTTATCTCTGTTCAGCAAATCCGTTACCTAGGACTCCACCTGGACAAACGACTAACTTGGAATCCTCATACTAGACTGAAACGACAAGAAACCGCTCGACGTTTCCGATTACTTCAGCACTTACTAGACAAACGCTCTAAACTTCCAATTAATTACAAAAGACTCATATACATGACTATAATAAGGCCTATTTGGACTTAAGGAGTTGAGCTATGGAGCTCCACTAAACCATCGAATTCCTCTAGTATGCATCCTTACAATCCAAAATCCTTCGTAAAATCCTCAATGCTCACTACTTTGTTACAAATAAAACCATCCATAATGACCTTAATGTTTCTTATGCTTCAGATCTGGCACAATCCAGATACCTATCCTTCAATAATAAACTTCAGAATCATCCCAACCCTCTCGTTTTTAACCTTGCTTCCTCTTAAATTCCTGATAACCCTCCGAGGCGTCTGAAAAGAAGATGGCCCCGTGATCTCCTAATGTAGTCATATCATTAGAGTGCTACCATTGGGTAGTTACTCAGCAAGTGTTTTCATGTCATACTTATATGTTCAAATTTACTAGATGTATTTATTTGATACAGTTGTAAATATCATTAAGAAATAATAAAAAAAAAGTTTTATTAAATATTTATAATTTTCTAAAATGTAATGACGGAATACTTGTTGCTAAGCTGAAGACAAATAGATAACAGGATTGGAGGGGATTACATCCTTTAATTTGGATAATTAGACAAGACGTTAATAGGGACTGCACAAAGGTTTTAATAAGGTCCCTAGGCAGGGCTGGAGGGATGGAGGGGGGGGGGAGAGGCAGGCTACCTTTATTGCAGCGAGGGTAGCCGACCACATTGCAGCTAAAGCGGAGCTGAGCCCGGCTTAAGGCCTTAACTATTCAGCCACTTTGTTCCCGGGCTTTGAATAGTTTGTTCCCTCCCGAGGTAGCTCTACTTAAACACCGGCCTCAACAGCGCCTGCTTTTTCTGCCGATTTATTCTTATAAAATATTTCCTTCTTTTTTTTCATTTTGTTTTTTAAATTGTATATTCGAAACTCTCGAAAGATGTCAATAGACTCATATAAAAAAAAAAAAAAAAATATATATATATATATATATATATATATATATATATATATATATATATATATATATATATATATTATATAATATACTGTAATATACTGTAATATATGTATATATATACACACACATACACAGCATATATATTTCACATCTTAATGTGAACTTAATGTTAACACCGCATACTTGCATTTTTTTCTCACCACACCTCTTTTTGAATGTTAATTGAGTAAATGTTTATTTACTTTTTTTTTTTTTGTAAGAAAGCTAAGATATGGTTTTTGCATGTATATTATTTGTAAGCTAAGATGTATATTGATTCTTAAGGATTAAGATACCAATACTCGCGATAAGACTGCTGGGAGTCAGTATAGAGCGAGCTTTCGTAGACGCAGGGTCTATGTATTTGTTCATCAGAAATCTTGACGCTCTAGAATTTTGTTTCCGTTGCTTCAAGAGTCACATATGTTCATATTTATGGAAAGTTAAAGTGGGTTTTACTCTTTTCACATCGACAATACTTTTTGGATCTTTCCTACACTAGAGTATTAACTCCCAGCGTCATTCCTATTTCTTCGGTATTTTGCGATTCGAACTCTAGATCCACACACAGAAAACATGATCCCGTGTTTCTAACCTCTATATCTCTTCCCATAGAACTAAATATTTTCAATGTTACTTCCTTACGTTCTGGCATTCCTTACTATTTAATATGCGCCATGCCTCATCCTTCTTACATCGCTTATAGTGAATAATAATTTCAACTTTTGACTAAATGGATTAATTCATAATTTTTTTATCATTATTTTTTAAATTAATTAATTGATTGATTGTATTTTATTTATTTATTTTTCTCATTGACTATTTAAGGCCACGCAAAAATGTAATTTCTTTTTCAAATGAGGCTTCCTCTTCCTTCAGTACTCCTTCATAAAGACGTTGTGCCGTTATTTTTGTTGACCAGATTTTCGGTCCTCGCAGTTCTATCGATCTAAAACCATTCCAGACCTCGAATGGTTTGATAAAGATTCTTTTTCGACATCTGAACCCCTCGGTTAATTTATTATTGTTTTTGTTATTTTATTTAGTCTGTAGATATGATTTTAGTAATTGAACTTTATATTTTTTTTTTGCCAGAATTGTATTTATAATTAATTTTTACTTATTGTTTTGACAAACATATAATGAGGCTGTTGCTCGAGTACTTTTTTTGAAGTGAAAACTTCTTATGCACTTTTTTTTGGACAGTTAATTGGATCAAGCTGTCAGATCTCCGATGTGTAACACCCGAAGAAAAAAGTAAATTGTCTAATTGAAGTATTTTTGGATGTGGATTAAAATATCTCAAAAACTAAATATCGGAACTGCATATTGTTAGCGAGATAAATGATCATCATTACATCCGATTTGTAATGGGCTATTATTCAAAATTTTATCTTAACGCGACGCCGTGTTAGAGAGGCAAAAAGGAAAAAAATCGTGTCGAAAACCAAATTATCACGTGTTTTATTGAAAATATGAGCAAGAAAATTTTTCAGCATATCATCAATGGACTATTATTCAAAATCGTAACTTAACGCAACGCCATTTTAGAGTGCCAGGGTTGTCCATCTCCCTTCCCCAAAGGTCGGTGGCGCAATAATCTACTCCCCCCACCTTTTTCTCTTGTCCCTTAGTCCGAAAATTGATCAAAATATGTCCCCCTCAAAAATTTTGATGGCGCAACTTGCGCTATGAAACCCCCTTTCTGGCCACCCCTAGAGGCTAAAAAAAAGTAATGTTGAATAAATCAAATTATAACGAGTTTCATGTAAAATATCGATTATTTATTTATTTATTTGGTATTTTGTTGCCTCTACCCTGTAGGGTCATTGGCAACGCCTTTAAATTACACTCTGTTGCAGAGTTTTATCACTTTCGTTAACGATTTTGTCAGGGTCAGTTATAATGTCTTGTCCACTCTTTATACCAGGCAATTCCTTTGTTTTGGAGATCCCCTTAATGCTTTTCACTTTATTCCAGAGCTCCTTCATTGAAATGCTTTGATTTAATGAAGATACGAAGTCTTCCCATGACGATCTTTTGCTTTTCGGTATATATTGTAATGTTTGTATCTCACTGTTTGAGTTTCTTGTAAGTGTGTTTCTTGGAGACAAACTAGAATAGGGTTCTCTTCGCTTATTGTCATTTTTAGGTGCTCTAAATGCCGGAAAAATCTGTTACAATTCCATTGAATGATTGTTTAATATATCGATTAATATATCTCAGAAACTAAAAATTGGACCTGCATATTGTAAGCGAGAGAAATCAGCATTTCATCCTCTTAATAATGAGCTGTTATTTATAATTTGTATTTCATATTAATAATCTCCCCTTGTTGATGTTTTCGCTTCTATCGTGTGGTCTAAAGCACACACCTTAGTTTTTTTTTAGCCTCTTTGGTTATGAAAGTATTGTAATCAGGAAATGTTTTAGAATTGGAGATTTCAATGTTTCTGAACCATCTGATTCCAATAAAATTTAGCCATTTATCTATATTACTTGAGCCAGTAGGTCTATTTTGTCGCTTTTTTTATTTCGTTCTTTTTCCATCCGTACTGAATTCGACAGCCTATGGGACAATTATCTATCGAAATATAATACTTATTTAAGGAAATTGTTTATTGTTTTACCGGAGTAAAAGTGTAATATTCAGCACCTTAGGGATACAAGACAAGAATGGCCATGATGGGATAGGAGCGGTTATTAAATAGGGACAATATATTACGAGGTTAGAGAAGAGGAAGTATGGAAAGGAAGGAGATGGGGGGGGGGGACTGGAGTGGGGTGGTTGCATTGATTCCAGGCCCTGAACATTAACCTCTCTCCAGGGTTAGCCTGTCAAAGCTTCTCTCTTCTCTCCCTACCTCTCTCTCTACCTCTCCCTAGTTCTCTCTCTACCTCTCCCTTCCTCTCTCTCTCTCTCTCTCTCTACCTCTCCCTTATACAAACTCGGCTCACTATCGTCTTTTGCCTCGCGAGAGATACTTACCTCGAGTTTTTATACTTGTTGGATAACTTTATCTGCAGTCTGTTCCTCGCTGGTTCAGTCCAAAAGCTTCTTAGATCGGCATAAAAGACAACACTTTCTCTATCAGCAGAAGGGCGAAAGGATGCTCCATAAACAACAGGGGCGATGGTTATTCTACCGTCATATCAGAGTGACTTTTTCATTTTGTGTAAGTAGGAGTACAAGATAATATTAAAAATCTTTGAGCATGGGGAAGATAAAAAGGTTCTTTCTAGCATCCGACAAAATAATATACTTTTATTTATTGGTAGATATGCCCCGTAGTTTTACCCACTTTAAAGTTAAATTATTTCACAAGTTAACAATTTACATGACGAAGTGTACCTGTATAATTAATATATATATATTAAAATTTACAATTTTTTTTTCTGTTGGCATTACATACCTTATATATCTTTTACCTTATATATTCTTTAACTTCAGCAGTCTGCATCCAGTCTTTTCCATGTATTTGCATGCAGCTCTATTGTCTCTTTATTGATTTGATCTATCCATCTGATTTCTGATGTTTTTCCTTTTACTGAGGAATTCCTTGTTGTTTAGAGGCTTCCATATTGGGATTGCTCCGATCTACATGCCTTAACCTCATTAACATCATATCATGAGATATTTATTGACTAGTTTTTGTAAGCAGCTCTTTATTCGTATTTCTCATCCATGGGATGGTAATCTCATTCTAGATCGCTCAAATTGTGGTAGGGAGGATTTTTCTCTCAAATCTTTCTATAATTCTTTCTTGGGTGCAGTTTAGTTTCTAGATATTGTGGCTGTATATCAGGATTGGACTGGTCATAGCATTGTATACCCTTTATTTACAACTGTATTAACTAAAAATTGAACATGTTATTGTTATTTTCTGTAATGACATAGAAAGACACGTTGAGAAACTAACGTTTGGTAGAACTGCAATCGGGGCCCCAAGTTTAATTTGGATGGATTGATAACTGGGTTGGACTAAATCAGTGGGATCTGGAACAGTAAGATTCTTGTGGATGATTTTATTTGCGACAAAGGAAGGAACATTGATGATTTTACGAAGTATATTGGATTGTAAGGATTGGATACAAGTGGAATTCAACTCCACGATTCCAAATATGCTTATTATAGGGGCCGAAAACGTCCGTCACTTTCATGTCGTTTCGTTCTTGTATGAGGATTCCAAGTAAGACGTTTATTCAGGTAGAGTCTTATGTGGCGACTCTGTTCTTCATAAATAAGTGGAGTATTGTTAAACAGTACAGAAAATCATAGCTTTAGGAGGAAAGGTAATTTAATTGGATTTGTTTGAATTTATTGTAACCATCCAATTTCGGCACATTTATTCAAGATTTATGATATGTGGCTGAACAGTTTGGGAAGAAATACATGGCTGATAACTCACTTATCTGATAACTCACATATCCTTGATACTTTTCTGCACCAGGCCATTAGAAATCAGCTACGCTCTGATATACAATTCAAATCTTCCATTTAATCCCGTCCCACCAGATCCCGTACTTCTGAACTCTACCCTCCTCCTCACCGAACTGCTGCGTTTGATAAATCCTTTGCAATTCAAGCCGCCTCCTTTCGGAATTCTATCTCTTTCGATATCCGACATGCACAATTAGTTTCCTCATTCAAATCTCTCATTTTTAGTACCTACTCCTTTTCCAATCCGACTGATCACGAAATGTACATAAGAGAACTTCTTAAGATTCCCCAGAAACCGTGTTATATACTAATGTTATTATATTTTCCTTTGTTTAGTCAGTATATATATGAATATATATATGAATGCTTTTGTTTTGTTCCTTTTTGTTCCTTTATTTTTATTTATAATTAGACATCATTTTGTAAGTATTTAATGTAATGTATGACCACACGGGCATTTACTCTGTATTTATACTTTGCTCTTAAGGGACGAAAGTCCCAGTACAATAAAAATATTTTTCATTTCATATTTCATCAGCATATGTGATAATGGTGTTAAGATGGGTTGGAATATCAGCTGTATAAATTAGCAAGCAAGTTATAATTGCTCACTTCACCTGTAAAAATAAAAAGTGCCCCATAAAAAAAAGAAGAAGAAGAAGAAATTTAAATAAACCACAAGCTGTTCTATAGATCAAGAGCAATATGGTCAGAGAAAAAACATTTATTCTCTTGTGTGTCTATTATGCGCGAAAGCTTGTCTCTACACTTCATCTATAGTAAATACAAACCACATATTCTAATGACGCTGTGCAAGTGTAATTGCGTTTAAATTTCCAGATTTATGATTACTGCTATGTTCTTAGGTGTTATAGCATAATGAAATTAAGCATATGGTCTTTGTAACGCCAAATAATTATCGTACAGGTACATTTTGAAATTATAATTTTAACAAATTCTTCAGGTTTATTATATTATTGTATAAGATTGCATAATGATGAATGTTACCTTGTAAATCAGACTATTTCTTAATGTTTATTTTTATCTATCGTATATTTAACATACATGATAGATGCCTGTTTAACAATCTGGCGGTCCTTACGTTTCTTAAATAATCGATCAGAATAGACTAGGAAGCTCGTGAAAGATCGGATACTGGGGTCGGAACGGTAATAAACAGTACATCAATAAAATAAATTAACAGGGCACCTTTAAAAACCGCTTTATGGGACACTTAATGGCTCTTAGAAGATAAATTGCATTAAGGATACCACCGTTCACGTAGTCATTCCCCATTAATAATATCGTAGACAATCCGCATATTCTCAAGTTAAACTTAGTTTTAAACCGAAACTATCAGGTATGAAACTTAGTTTAACAGCTAGAGTAATCCACTTTCAAGTCTGGATCAACAATAAAATGGATTATCCACGTATTCATACGACTTTCATTACCGCTTTGAGTGCAAAGTCCATAGAGGAAATTTTAGTATCTTCAAAAATGTAATAGACTATTCATAGTTTAAATAGATATTTCCATTTTAATGTATAGTTTTTCAGATATTCTGAAAACCAAAAGTTAACGGGCTTTGCATGATCCAATTTTATTTAATTGAATTTACTTACAAACAAATAATTTTATTAGTTACAACAAGCCTGATAAAACATATCTAGACTGTAAATCCTGACTATACATATTTATTTATATATCTTGACTTTTTTTTTTTCAAGACAGATTTATGATAGTCGAGAATTAAGTAAATATGCAATCAAGAAAGGGAAAAAACTGTTTTTTCTTCTCCTTGATAGTATATTTTCTCGTAAATAGCAAATTTATCGTGACGAAAAATATGTGCATCCCAATATTTTGTACTTTATTTTTCTTAACATTATTATCTTTAATATTTTTTTTTACAAAAATATCTTATTTTATTTTTTATGACGTTGTTTAAATTCCATTTTTAGTTGAAATAGCTGTGTATCTTTTTTTGTAATCGTTTGTCACCTATAAATGAGCAATTTGTCTATTGGTAAAAATACGTAATTAAATAATAAATATATCCAACAAAAGTTATCTTTAATATACATCTTTGTCTGAAAGTGCTAGAGATTTAAATACATTTCATAAAAAATACCTGATAAAGCATTTATTATGAATGAAAAAAAAAAAGAAACACTGATCACTTGAATTAGTATAGTAATATTTTTGGCAAAGCCTTTATTTATATTTGGGAAATCATAAAATACCAATTTGATTAAAAAATACAAGAAGGATAGTGCGAAACATTTTCAGATTAATATAACATGTTGAATCTCACTCATCATCCTAATCCTGTAGCACAGTCCCTATCTAGCTTCAGTTATCCCCACAATCCTCCTCGGAGATTAAAACGGCAGTGGTCCCGAGACCTTTTGTAAATATGTATATATTGGATTATTGGCACTGGTCACATTCTTCACTCAAATTCTGAGCGTCTGTTGCTCTAGTGCCCTCCATAAGTCTCCACTGGCCTACAATACCAGTGACGCGGCTGGGAGAGAAGCACTGGGATCTCCTGGAGTCCTGCTTTGGCTTCCACATTTGGGGAAAAAACTTGATTCAGAGTCCCCTGGGCCAATGTAAATATTACACATAGGTGTGAATGTGTTTTATTAATTTTATTATCATTGGGCTTTAATCTGTTATTTTACTTACTGTATCTTTATATATATATATATATATATATATATATATATATATATATATATATATATATATATATATATATTTTTTTTTATTTCTTACTTTGTTATTTTTATTAATTTTCATTTCTTATGTACATATTGTGTGAATGAATACTGTAGCCCTAGTACCAATGCCCTTCTGTATGGCAGACTGTATTAATACTCAATAAAAAAATATGTATATATTTATAAATATAACATACAGTTGTTAATTAAACTGTTTATCAAAGAGCTACCGATATATATATTATTTATATTTATATAACTTAAAATCAGAAAAAAGTAGTAAAAGTTAATTTACAAGTACATTGTATTTTAATTTTCTTTGTTTCGCATCATAAAAGTTATTTTCATTTCATTTCAATTTGATTACAAAAACGAACATGAACAAACAGAATCGTGAGCAAGGGGTTAGAAAATGTCACGGTTTTGAAATCCTCCATCTGAGCTTGTTCACCTCTTTTGTAAGAAATTGGGTTCCCTGCGGGATAGACAAAAACTCTTCACATACAAAAAATCTCCCGAAGGAGGAGTACTGATGTAATGTGCTGGCTAAGACAAAAAAAGGATAATACCATCCTGCCCGGCAGGGAGGAGGGTTAGGAGGGGTCGGTACTGAAGAAAACTGTTGACGACGAGGAGGGAAACAAAACAGTTGACTGGACGGGATCCCCTCCCTCACTTGGTTAACCTTTAATCGAATCTACCTCCCTTTCTCCTCCCTATTCTCCGACTATTCTACAAACATCCCCTTACTGTTCAAAACAGTTTCATAATAGTCGCAATGTGTTCAAGCTATTATATTGATATAATTGGTATATTATGCTTTTTTCTTTTTAATGAAACTTAGCAAGAAGTAGCTTACACTATTTTAAGAATTATCTACACTATACACAGTGTTTTGTAATTGCATGGCACTATGTTAGGTATGTGGTCACTAACACTAAACAAACAAAAAAGTTCATATTAACTCAGTTATTAAACAGATATCAAAGGTTAAGTATTTATTGTTACTATTTCTTTATTATTATTATAACATTTAGAGTAACTGTTCAAAAGGGCTTCCATTTCGTTGAATGCAACATTCAGCACGACGAATCCATGCTTCTCTGGCTCTTCGTATAGCATCAGTTGATAGTTACTGCCCCTTTGTTACAGTATTCACGCACACTAAAACACACAGAACTAGACAAACAGATGAGCTACTACTGTCATTACTTATCATTTGTTTATCAGGTGCTTAAAATCTGTTATTTAGTATTGAACACGTTAAATTTTGTACAGTCAGTCTTGTATGTAGCAAATAAATAATAAATCTTT
Organism: Nezara viridula; assembly: GCA_928085145.1. Classification (NCBI taxonomy): domain Eukaryota; kingdom Metazoa; phylum Arthropoda; class Insecta; order Hemiptera; family Pentatomidae; genus Nezara; species Nezara viridula. The sequence continues at coordinate 46,403,578 of OV725083.1, read as the reverse complement.
AACCTTTGATATCTGTTTAATAAATGAGTTTGAGATATATGTTAATATGAACATTTTTGTTGATTTTGTGTTACTGAACACATATCTAAAATAGTGCAGTGCACTTACGAATCACCCTGTATATCTACGCAATCTGATGTCATTAAAATAACTAGCCATGTTCAAGCTGCTATAAATGATAAAGGATTAACGTCCTTATACTCTTTGATTTCTCCAAAGGCTTCGATTCCATTTATCATTCCTTCATCTTATCTAAATTAAAATCATTGTCCTTCCCCAAGGATTCAGGTCAATATATCTCACGAATCGAGATTTGTTATTTCTTCAACAGTTTCAATACCTCACATCTTAATATATCGCTGCTAAAAGGTGGAAAAGAGTCCTGTATTTACTAAACTCTCTACAAGAATAACTCAGTAGAATAAACAAACATATTGTTGATATGTTAAATATCTAAGCTATCTTCATTACCAATTTCCTGCCGTCGCTATTCACTATCGATTTTTAAAGAAGTGAACGGCCTACATTAAAACTGTTGGTATTCAGTGGACATGGAATTTGATGCTCTGCAACTTTTATTGTTTGGATTTTTTCCTTACAGAACTCATTTCCAAGCTACAGGGCCATTTATAGTAATTTGTCTTAGTTTTTGACGAATTTGGTAAAAATTAGCGTTCGTTGATCGTGTTTATCGACCATACCACTTGACCAAATTATTATGTTTAGGTACTCGTTCTATTTTTTTTATTTCTTAGAATGTACATTTTTCTCTTTAATGCAGCGTTTAGGAGTCATAGGTGAAAAAAAACAACTAAAAATTCTGGCTGTAATAAGTTTATCTTTAGTGCCCCGTGTTGGAAATTTTACCTGTCTAAACCCATATATACAAGATTAAAAAAATTCCTACATTTTTCGCTATAGATTTCCCGTTTTTTGCTTTCCTACCTATACTATGTAAGGAAAGTATTGCAATCGGGTCAAATTTCCGATAGGCGATTTTCGATGGATCTATACGTTTCAGACCTTCCAGAGGACTTTACAGGTTCAGAGTCCGAAAAACACATTTTTAGCCATTGGTCTGTCTGCGCCAAGATTTTCTCGGGAACTAGTGAACCAGTTTTGTTGCTTCTTTATTTATTTTGTAGGGTTTTGACTACTGATTTCTGCGACACAAATTGGATGCTACATGCGCAATAGCTTGCGCGCAATAAACGTAAAACATGTTTTTCTATAGACTGTAGAAACGGTTCTAACGATTTTGATGAAACTTTCCTATAATGTTCTAACCCCTGTCCTTTCAATTTTCATATATAGACTAAATTCCCGACAAAAATCCGGAAAAAAGTAATAAAGAAAAGAAAAATTTTATGGGGCCTAACTCCTTAAGTATTTATTATACGGTAAAATTTATAATAAAACTTTTGAAAGGTAATTAAATTACCAAAAAAACAAAAAAAAAATCATCGGAATCGAACTAGTATTAGCGATGATACAGCTCATTATATTTTTTACACATTTTTTAACTTATTACTTTCCTACCTGCTGCGCAATAAATGAAAAACATGTTTTTCTATAGACCATATAGAAAATTTCTACTCTATAGAAAACGGTTCCGACGATTTTGATGAAACTTTCCTATAATGTTCTAATAATTGGCCTTTCAATTTTCGTACATGGAATAAATTCCCGAGAAAATTTCCCGCATCACACAAACTTCACTATTTCCTTTACTTTTAACAGAAATTATTGTTTTACAAAATGAGGCTATGGCAATTTTTTTTTTTTAATTGGAGGAACAGTTTCATGTCGAAGAGTAAAAGTAATATGTTATGATTTAATTTTGCCAATAGACAAAAAATAATTTTTTCGTGCTACTAAATCCAAGGCCAGCCAAATAATTTAATTCTATAGCACAAAATGGTCAGGGGATGAACGGGGTGGTGAACGCACCAGTTATGGGCAGGTTAGATTTTAAATGTATACAATAAGCTTCCTTGTAGGTTTAAAGGTACCAGTTTTTTCTAGATTGAAGAATAATTCCCTCTATTGACAACTGTATGAAGAAAGTTCCAAAAAGAAAATTTTAAAATGCCTATCATTGTTGTTTCTATAGTGCTCTTAAGATAAGTGTGTTTCGTACCTTCCTACTAACAGTTTTGCTAAGTTTAAGTTGAACATTTATGTTGACTTATCTTTATAGTTAAATAAAGATTTTAGTTTTTTTCTGAGATATGTCTATTACTGGTACTGACCCCTTGTCCATTACTAGAGTAATTGATGTTCGGGGTGTCCATCAGTAGTGATAAAATGTATTTTTTTTTAAATGGAGGTTATAGGTGAAAATTTTTTCGATGTTAAATGGAAAAAGCAGACCCTCGAGATCCTAAATGTCTAACGGAGAAGTTTATAACTATAATAATTACGGTGGCATAAGCTAAAAAAGACAAAAAGTTCCTTAGCTATGTCCGTCACTACTGCGGTTACCCTAGTAATATTTCAACCATTTTATTTTCATTCATCCGAATAGATGATGAAGGTTACAACAATTCCCAAATAAATAATTTATTTATTTTAAAGTTCTTTAAATTCTAAATGAAGTAAGGGAAATGTATTTTTACTTCCGTCACAGATTTTTTTTTTCTCCCCTAGTGCTCCAAGAGTGGAGAAAAGGAATTTATCGGGTCTCTTTACTATCGGAAATGAGGTGTAAAAGTATCGGAGAGGTGTTGGCGAGGAATTTCCGACATTCTTTGGTCTTAGGACGCGTTCTTGATTTCAGAAGTGTCCGGCCTTTGTTGACGGTGTTACGTGCTTCCTCAGTGTGTAAGGCAATTAACAAAGTTTGATAGGGACGTTTAGCTCATCGTAAGTGTTAATCACGAATATGATAAGGACAAAAGTTTCATTACTTCCTTTAAAGGCTTTTGATTATAGGATATGGAGTAAATTTTGAAAGGAGTTAATTTAATTTATGAAACTATAACAACTTAGGAAAATATTAATACTGGAATATTATATTACTATACTGGATTATTTGTGTAAACAGATATGAATGTAATTATTAATTTGGATGAGCAATGATATTTTTTACTTAAAATAATTAATCAGTAGCATAGTTAAGAAAATCCGTTAACTCTGCTGAGTAATTCATATTTTATTCCACTTACCACCTTTAAGAGATTAGTCTACGGTACAGATCTATATTTTATAAAATTATTAACATTCTTCTAAAACTTCCTGGGTGGCTTCATTTTATCATAATCTACAACTTTTTGTATATAAAAACCTTTTTTTTTTATTTACAATTGTATTAAATGAAAAATACAACAAGTAAATATGAAAAAGTAACATGACATGTACAACATGAAGAGAAACTACCCATTGGTAGCACTCGAATTATATTTCTATATTAGAATGTCCTGAGGCCATCTTCTTTTCAGACGCCTTGGAGGGTTATCAGGAATAGAAGAGGAAGGTTGGAAACAATAGGGTTCGGATGGTCCAGAAGCTTATTATGGAAGGATAGTTATCTGGATTGAGCTAAATCGGAAACATATGGTACATTAAGCTAGTTATGGATGATTTTATTTGTGACAATGTAGGGAGCATAGAGGGTTTTACGAAGGATTTTGGATTGTAGGGATTGGATACGAGAGGATTTGATGGTTTAGTAGAGCCCCAAAGCTCGATCTCCTAAGTCCAAATAGGCGTTATTATAAGTAATATATATGAGTCTTTTGTAAATAGTTGGAAGTTTAGAGCGTTTGTCAAGTAAGTGTTGGAGTAGTCGAAAACGTCGAGCGGTTTCTAGTCGTTTCAGTCTGGTGCGGGGGTTCCAAGTGAGTCGTTTGTCCAGGTGGAGTCCTAGATATCGGATTTGTTCAACAGGGATAAGTGAGCTATTGTTGAAGGATACTGGAGGACAGGAAGTCGTAGGTTTACGACGAAGAATAAAGGTAATTTGATGGGATTTATTGAAATTTATTTTAATCTTGCAGTTTTGACAACCTTTTTCAAGACTTATGATGTGTGATTGAACAGTTTGGGATGCAATAGATCATTGTATATATAAACTGAAAAATATTTTTAATTTAAAATCGAATATAGGAAATAATGAGGTATTAAAAGCTCCTTAACATTCCTACCTACCTTCAAAATAACGACGTTATAAAGGCCAAACTGCCCAATATTTTTGTTGATTTTATTATTAAATATCTTACGATTCTACTAGAAATCAAGTCACTAAATTGATTAAGTTTACCGACCTCCAGATTGAAAACGTTTCATTTCCAATAATTTCCTTAGATAAAAAAAAGTGGTTTATTACGATGAAATTACGATGCAATCTTTCCCGCTGAGTAGATGCATTAATTGATTTTAGCTTATTATTAGTGATGAATGTCAGATCTGTTTTTTGATTCAATCGAAAATATGATAGACGGAGAGAAAACATGTTTAGCTTAATTTAAATCAATTGTATGAACATATTGTGTGAATGAATCATAGTAATGCAATAGTAATGCCCTTTAATGTGGCAGAATGTATTAATATTCAGTAAAGACAGTAAAAAAATGTTTAATTTAATTAATTAATTAATTAATTAATTCTTAATTTTTACATGACGACATTTTATCTTATACTTGTTTTTAAACTATTTAATTTCTTCCTAAATGACTCACCATAAATAAAAAATGCCTCCATTAATATAGAATATAGTGTGAATGTGCTCTCCGAACACTATTATTAATGTCCTTAATTGCGACAGATTGTAATATTTCTAAACAAAGAAAAAAAAAAGAAAAGAAAAAAAGGAAAGATATCATGGCAGACCTTATCCAGCCAAATGCTTTGCAGGTGAATAGCAATTCACAGGTATACAACAAGCCAAAGAAAATGAATAAAATCGAATAAGACTCGTTTTAAAACTGTAATAAAATATATTTATTAGATTCATCTATAGAGACTATCCAACATAGATAAAATTTACCCTGTGATATTCCTATACACGTAAGAACTCTTGTTATGAATATGCATGATGTTATGACCGAGCATGTGGAGTTGGCTTATGAATATACACTTTGTTAGGGTGTCTGGAAAGTTGGCTTGTAAACACTGACTAGTAAAAACCTCACAAATAGGCTCAAACCGATCAATAGGCTTAAGATGACTTCAATGTATTAGGTCATCAAAAAAATAAAAAATGTATCTTTTTTACATCTTACTGATATCATCAATCATATACAAACTAAGGGATGATATTCCCAGAAATAATACGGATTCCGACAATATTACGTACATTATGCGGTTTTCCTAAATGCTTTTGTTGGTATTATTTAATATTTGATTGTATAGATTACAGTGATATACATTTTTTTTTTTCATAGCCCCTTTCTACTTATTTTTGTCTTTAATCCATGGATTGTCTTAATAATACACCTTTTACTGCTTAAAAGCATTGTAAGGTTTATTTTTAGATTTTTGTCCTTTCTAAGTATTTCGTTCTCCATCCCTATCTATTATATGTAATATAAAGGTAATGGGGCTCACCTCAGGCTTGAGTTGACCTTATCCTCTAGAGCTTACAACTAAATTAAAACATCGATATCATGTGATTTGTTGCCAACGTTTTGGAATTTTGGCTGGTAACAAATTGTTAAAAAGAGGGTTTGCCAATTGTTGGGATTTTTCGAAAAATGATTTTTTTCGTTTTGCGAAAAATTCTTTAATTGTTGATAAGGTTAGTGTTGTTTGTATATCCACTGTCTTCTTTCTCTGCAGCGTGGTTCCTCTAACAATTTTTCTAATTATTCCATTTTGGAAATATTGTAATCTTTTCAGAGTTGTTTTGCTGATGTGTTCGAACAGAGGTGCACTATACAACAGAGCCGCCCGTATTATACTTGTATAGACTAGAAAGTTTAGGCGTAAAGATAGGTTTGTTGTCCGAATTAAATTTTGGAGTCCGTATGTCTTAGATCTTACTGTCTATTAATTTTTTTGTCAAAATGTCTAGTAAATTTTAAATGTCTGTCGAAGTGAATACCGAGATATGTTAAGTCAGTCGATAATTTAATACTGGTGTTGTTAATTTTGAATTCCTTTGGCATTTTCTTTTTTCCTTTTTGGTATGAAAATATAATTCCTTTCGTCTTTTCCGGATTGACATCTATGTTTAGGATTTTTAGCTGTTCTGCAATTTTTTCACAAGCTATTTCCGCCAGCTGCATAGCTTTTTTGGCATTTATACTGGTACTTGAGACAGCTATGTCATCAGCAAATGCTGTCACAGAAGCATTTTGGTGTTTAGTTCCCACTATTTCCGCAGTATATAATAGGAAAAGAACGGGAGATAAAACAGCTCCTTGCGGTAATATAAATATTAAAATTTGTATACATAAGGGTACTTAAACAAATAAAAATATGGACAATGAAATATGAATCAATATAGCATTTATAATTTTTACTTTCATTTCCTCTTTGCCTGAAAATACTTATTTCTGCTAAGAAGAGGATGGAAAGTGAAAGTTGTGTGATGCACGCACCGCACCAGTTTTTTATTATTAATTTACACAGGCTCTTGTTTTTCTTGAGATCATCATGTGTTTTTTGTTTATAATTCATATGAATTATCGTATGACTTGCCGAAAACAAAACGATTCCTAGAACCTCGTTCAATGCCAATATTTGAACAATGCACAAACGTTTCTCCTCTGCAAGCTTAAGCATATTGGCGGTAGGCTATAGGAGGCCATGATGACATTTCGAATGCAAAACCCGATCAGCTGGTCTGTGCCGCTTGTTTATTGGAAGCATCAAACTTCAATGGGATCGCTGGAAACCACTCGGTCAGAATTCCTGATGCATCGTCATCGGAGAATTGAATCTACAAATCGTTAAATATATATTTTATAAAAAAATTAGTGTATATGCAATATCGATGGTATAAAATTAAGAAACCTTTGAATTCCTCCTTAATTATTGCAATGGGGTCAAATTTTAGATATGTTGTTTTTGACGGATATACACGTTTTAGAGCCCCCCTGAGTTCTGTCTTTCTGTGCCAAGATTTTCTCGAGAACTAGTGAACCGATTTTGTTACTTCTTTTCATATTTTGTAGGGGTTTGACCACTGATGCCTTTGTCACAAGTTGGATGCTCCATGCTCAATAGCTGCTGCGCAATAAATGAAAAACATGTTTTTCTATATACTGTAGCGTGAAAACGGCTCTAATGATTTTGATGAAACTTCCCTATAATGTTCTAATAATTGTTCTTTCAACTTTCGAATATGGACTAAATTCTCGATAAAATTCAGGAAAAAAAGTTATAAAGAAAAAAATGGTTTGGGGTCTAACTTGCTAAGTAAAATTTATAATAAAACGTTTGAAAGGTAATTAAATCCCCCCCCTCAAAAAAAATAAAATCGTTCATTTCGGACATTAACGAAATTACAGCTATTCAATTTCGAATGTAAGATTACACGTTCATATCTTGGAATCAGAAAGGAGTGAATGATAGAAAAAAAAATTAAGTGAAAATAAAAAAATCTGTTGCCTGCATCACACAAGTTTCACTATTTCCTCTACTTTTAACTGAAATTATTGTTAGACAAAATTAGGCTATGGCAAAAAGTTTTTGATCATCAATATTAGAGTGTATTGAAATTTTTACACTTATCTACCTTACGCAGGTTTACATTGCTTTAGTTTATCGAATAAATCGTACTCAAATCTTTTCTTTGATCAATTTTCAGGAAAATAAATCTAATTCAATTTTTTTTTTTGTTTCTCCATGAAAATATGTACAGATATAAAAAATTTTCTGAAACAGGTAGAAAAGTCGTGTGAGTTGACACGCCAGAATTTTTTTATTACTAAAGGTCTAGAATCTCGAAAACAAGTAGATATTTTCGTAAATAGTTTTGTTTTGAATATTGTATTTTTATTCTTATTTGATTGTACCTTCCTTGTCTTTGTTAAATTATTCCTTTCGAAGAGTTAATAATAAGCAATGATGGATGAGAGCTATAAGAGAAGAATAAACAAAGCCAAAAGGTATATAGAGACTGTTGGAGCCTGTTGAATGATATCCACTCCGCTGTAGGATATATTGCTACTCTGAACAACGTTCCACAGGTGATGGCTTCGGTCCTTGAATATAACAAAGACCATCTTGAACGAATCTTCTAAAAAATTATTTCGGAGATATCTAAATTTATTTTAGGTAACGTTATAAAAAATTACTTTTTCGCACTAAAAAAACAAATAATATTTATATATATGTGTGAGTCAAAACATACATGGAATTTACGAAAAATGATGAGGTAGATCGCCTTGATAAAGTTTCTCTTAAACTACCTGATGTTACATAAATCAAACTATCACATACAGGTTATTTTTCTATGATTATAGGAAATATTTTAGATAAATGAATCCAGCATCATCAGGAATCTTCGACGAATTTCGATCAAGCCTTGGTTTTTCGAATTGAATCTATCAAAAGCCATATTGACGACCATTTATGTCGCAAACGATAGATTACATAAAGACTTGAACATCCCAACAATTTTAGACACTGCAAAAGAAAACTACAATATTTTACAACAAAGAATAACTTACAACATAAATCCTCTGACAGAAAACCTTAAACGCACTAGAAACCCGTACAGCCCACCTCGGCGATTACGTAGGCGGTGGCCAAGAGACCTGCTGAACTATTTCCTGGATTGTGATGGGACGCTGTGAAGCTGCCAAAAAATTTGCTCATTGCAAAGAAATTTGCATATCGCAAATTTAATTTTTTGTTAATTTTATTTTGTTAATAATTGGAAGTTATTATTGCCAAGCAACTAAATAATTTCTAGACTTCGAACTAATAACGGATTATGCAAGCATGTTGGAGTAAAAAATTCTGTAAAATGCTATTAAATGTAACCAAAAATAAACCTTCCAAACAAACATTGTAGAATAAATATGACCTATGTTTAGAAAATCTATACAATCTAACGGTATCAAAGTCAATTTAAATGAATCGATTTATTTTTTTAGATAAGAATTACTCGTACTTACAAAGAGGAACTCAAATGAACTTCAGGTGCCGAGAAAATATATATTTTCAAAACGATTAATTTGTTTCTCTTTGTCTTTCCTTTGCCCGTATTTCTATGTTGTATCAAACCGATTTTTTGTCTTGTTGGTTTTCTATCAAACCAATTTGTCTTGTTTAGGCCTAATTCTTATTTTCCTAATTAAATCTACTTGGTAATTTTCCATAAAAATGTTCATTCTGAATAATTTGACTTTTATTAGATTGCCTAGGATATTCGCGACAAAGAGTTTACTAATATTAAACTTAATTTTTTTTACGACTTGATGATATATTATTATAGAAACAGGCTATAAGATTACATTCCCAAAATTAAATTTTTTACAACCGATAAAATAATTAAAAATATCAATAATCTAAGAAACTGAGGAAAGATGCTAGAGTGCCCCTTCATTATGTGGCTGTACCATGCCGCAAGACAGAACAATATTGCTGGACGATCAATGAATATCTACGCCTTTCAGTATTTTTTTTTATCATATTCCTTATAACTAAAATTATAAAGAGGTTTCATTACATCTAAAGCCGCTAATGACCCGATCAGGTAGATGCAGAATGTAACAATAAATAAAAAAATAAAAATTATAAAGATCCCACAGCTTAATAATCTATTATGGACAAAATATTATATTTGAGATTTAAATTAAATTTTTAACATAATAACAGACTTATAAGAGACATGGCCACAGCTGACATACCTCAGAACATGAGCAGGAGACTAAAAAGGCGTTGGATGAGGGATCTCCTTCCTTAGACAACCTAAGTAATTGGAACAAGTTAGGGAAGAGGTACTGCTGAGTACTTTCCTTCCCCATGCCTGTCATGTCATTATATCATTATCGCCATCACATTTGCTGATTGTCAACTTATTGTTGACAGGCGCAAATATATATTTTATAGACAAAAAAAATCGTTGTTCTATCACGAAACAAAATGAAAATATCAAAGTTCGTCATATAAAATCTTGTATTTTATTTTATTTTTATATTCATATTATTCCGGTAGATAAGCGTGGAAATCCAACTCATTATCAAACTAAACAACTTAAAAAATCTTCATAATAACAGGTCCCATAATTATCAAATTAGTTTGAAATACATACCTCTGTAATTAGTTATAATTTGAACGATTAAAGTTTTCCTCGAAACGTTCAAATAAATTTGCAATAAAATACTAATTTTTGATTAATTTATTTCTGACCAATTGGTAAATGAACCACTGTAATAAGGAAATATAGTTTTTATATATGTTTGGTCAAGCGGAGCGAGCTGGGATCAGAGTACTAACACATGGAGAACAAAGACAAATAATGAACAGCTTACGGAAAATGTTCAATCAATATTCCATGATATGAAGGCACGGAGGTTAAGATGGGCGAGGTATGTAGCTCGTAGCGACGACCTGGAAGCCTCTACGTAACAATGAATGCTTCAATAGAAGACAAAAGACCTTGTGGAAGGACAAAAAGCATATAGATAGATCGTAAGCTTGTTAAGCCTGCAAAGATATACGTGGTCTGTAATGCCAACAAGAAAAAAAATGTGTTAACGCCGCATACACTCATACCTTTATTTTTTTAAATTATTATTCTTTCTCACCAACCACCCTTTTTTATATGTCAATAATAAAATGTTTATTTTTTTTTTTTTGTAAAAACTGAGGGATAATTGTCCCAGAATTGTACATTGTTTTTATATTTAGCTTTATTCGCGATGTATTATCGTACTTGTATATACACACCAGCCCGGCAGTAATACCCAGTCCTAGGGATTAAGACACAAATATTGCGATAAAACTGCTGGGATGCGGTCTAAAGCCAGTCTGGAGCTAGCCTTTGTTGACATTAGATCTATGCAGTGGACGTCTATCCCCACCCGTCCAGACTCACCTCATCTCACCTGGCAACAGCCTAGCGCCATTTTCAAAGAACAGCTGTTCGGCGCATCGGCAGTCTTCGATCGAGATCGGTAGGCTATCGATTCGATATTTCCTGACCAACGACTGTGTAACATCTTTGGATGCAGAACCTCGAACTTAGCTCGTTTTTTTTCTATTATTTTATTTTTTTCTTCGCTAAATTAGTTTTATTCTTTTGAACAGTTATTTTTTTCTCTTGTTTATTTATAATTTTTGAGGTTGATTTTTATTTATTTATTTATTTATATGATATTTACAACTGTATACAAAAAAATACATTTGGTAAATTCGCACATGGATATAATGACATGAAACACATGTTGAGAAACTACCCATTGGTAGCACTCTAATAATATGTCTATATTAGACGATCACGTGGCCATCTTCTTTTCAGACGCCTCGGATGGTTATCAGGAATTGAATAGGAAGCAAAGTTAGAAACAAGAGGGTTGGGATGGTTATGAAGTTTATTATGGAAGAACAGATATCTGGATTGGGCCAAATCTGATACATATGGAACATTAGGGGGCGAGGTGGCCGAATAGGCTAAAGCGTGTGCACATCACCGCTAGTTGCCTGGCAACTGGATAGAGATTTGAGATAATATAAAAAGTAGCCGGAGGGGATTTTAAATTCCTCGCCCTCATCCCCCGGCCCGAGAAAATCCCGTAAAAGGCGAGGTAGGGAACAAAAAAAAAAAAAAAAAAAAAAAAACATAAGGAACATTAAGGATAATTTTATTTGTAACAAAGTAAGGAGCATTGAGGATTTTACGAAGGATTTTGGATTGTAAGGATTGGAAGCGAGAGGAATTTGAAGGTTTGGTGGAGCCACATAGCTCAACTCCGTAAGTCCAAATAGGCCTTATTATAGACATGTAAATGAGTCTTTTATAATTGATTGGAAGGTTAGAGCGTTTGTTTATTAAATGTTGAAGTAGTCGGAAACGTCGAGCTGTTTCTTGTCGTTTCAGTCTAGTATGAGGATTCCAAGTTAGACGTTTGTCCAATTGGAGTCCTAAGTGATTTATTTATTTTGTTCCTAATGCTTAAATTGTTTTTATTTTCTCTGAATATTGTATTTTGTGTTTGATTTTATTTCAGTACATTTCAATAATCTTTTCCATTGTTCATTTGTTTTTTAACTATTGCACATATTTTCTTGTCTCAATAAATATCGTAAGTATTTAGAAGTGGATTTTTTATTTGTTTATTTTAACATATTTAATTTATTGAATATTTTAATTTTAATATTTTGATGTGCATGCATTTTTCATGTTTAACAGGTCTCATATTTACTCTCTTTTTTTCCTTCTATCCCACCGTTTAATTTCAATCGAGTTCCCCCACCTTTGAGGAAATTCACCGGGGAAATGTTTGTATTTTCAATTTTGAAGTACCCCTCACCCGAACAATATGTTTGGTCAAGGTAGTAATAAATTATTTTTTCTAATGAGGTTTGGAAGTTTTTTTTTCTTTTCTAAACATCATTCTTCTTAAAAACAAGCAAGTAATTTGCTTGAGCCTGATGGAATTAATCATATGTATAATACAAACAGGGGAAGGCATAAATTTTGCGAGCCGTATTTAGACTAGTTGGCTCCGGTAGATGCGGAGGTCGACTTGGTGGGGGGGGGGAGGGAGTAAATAACAAAGGGGCTTAGAGACAAATGGAGATAGATTAACTCTTTCTGGCACCAGTCGTGTGTGAGATTTTATTAGTCTCTCTGCAATCTATACCTCTCCTTTTCCAGATAAGAATTTATTAGACCTTAATGCTGGATTTTTTTTGTTACTTGAAATCAGTTTTACTAGAAAATGAGTAATTGAATAGCAAATAAAATATTTTAGATATTCACAATCAACACCTTTCAATTGGTACTCTCAGCTGAAAGGAAAATTATTAAAAGTAAGTTCAGATTCAATTTTTCAACACAATAATGACCCTAATCCTGAAATTGCTCAACTATACCTCAAAGACATTATAAATAGATTTGAAAATAATTCTATTTGCAACGATATAAATTCAAAATATAATACAGGGACGTGAGTACTCTAAGCCACGGAGAACAATATTTAAACATAAGAACAAACATAACCAAACATAGAATAGTCAGCCGACTTAAGGTAGCCAATTTAAGGAAACGTTCATTTTGTGTTAATGGAACGGCCTATACACTAGAAGGAGAAGAAAACTGTACTATATGCAACCTCCAAAAGCCAGAAAATTTATATCATTTTTTAATAGAATGTCCGATGTATAAAGACTTAAGGGAACATCAGTATATTCCAGAATACAACAATTCAATGCTCGGTAATTTATTAACGATACAAAACCTCGCAACGTTAAATAATATATTTTATATTACAGTAGGGAGTCTTAAAATAATATCATTCATTATGAATGATTAAATGCCAACAATATTTATGTCTATGCTTATGTTTACCACAAGACATTGTTATCTTCGACGAAGAAGTTGAGCATATGTATTGTTGAAATCTGCTACATTGTATGATAGGAATATACTGTTGCTATTTTTAAAATTCCTTTAATGTATATTTATTTGATTTCCTTTTTTTTTATATATCTTCAAAGTCAATACTTTTTATTTATATTGTTATACAATTGTTTTTCCTTTTCTCTGTTTTCTTACATCACAATTTATATATCTAGTCCATCTTATTTAAGAAAAAAGAATATTTCTCAGATTTATTTCTATATTTGTATAGTACTTTATTTTGATTCTTTTTTATGTAATAATGTATTTAACGGAGCCAGACCTCCTGTAATTGTATATCTTAATTGCAAAATAGAGAATTTTCGTTCTGTTCAATCAACACCTTAGTTTGAGAAGGTTTTAACTAACACATTTGGGCAAATTGAATTGTCAATCTGAAATTACTCACAACAAACATATTTATGCACCAAATCAATTTTAGTTCCATCAATGGAGAAACAAAGAAACTAGCAATATGACATAGTTCTAACTACAGACAACTTTCAAAAGTAATTGGTTTGAGAAGGTTCTTACTGCTATACTATATAGCTCTATTTGATTTATAGTTATAATGACATTTTGACATGAAATTATATTATTTATACTATTAGTTAAGATCGTATTATATATACTAAAGGAGCCAATATTGATCCTTGAGGTACTCCTGCTAACACTGGTCGAATTGAGAAATTTAAATCTTAAAATAAATGACCCAATAAGACCGGTTATTCAGTTTTCATTCGTTCTTGTTTTAAAACGTTCTTAATACAATTTTCTTATTCTATAATATTTAAAACATAAGATAATGTTATAATTAAGTAGCGAAATATGGAGTTATGCTTAATTGAGCCTGATGGAAATAATCATATATTTATTATAAACAGAGAAAGGCATACATTTTGCGAGTCGTATTTAGACTAGTTGGCCCCGGTAGTAATTATTTTTAGATAATAATAGTAGTATTTCTAGATAGTAGTAATTATCTACTGAGCTTCAAATGCTAAAGGTCCCAGGTTCGAACCCCGGCTCATGGCAGAAAATTTATTTATCTGTTTCATTGGCCGTGGGGCGACCCTGGGTTGGGAGACCCTTCTGGGGCCTCTATAAAGTGGGTACCCTTAATTAAATAATTAATTAAGGGAAAAACCTGGCGGTTGAGCGTGATCTCGGTCAAATCACCTCCTTGCACAACCGTTGACCGAGAAACAGTGCTTTCCTTAAATAGTACTGAACCCAAGACCCTTCATGGATTGTAGTGGTACAGGTTTTTTTTATTTTTTTATTAGTTAAGTTCTGTTATTTGTGTATAAAATATATTAGAATCGGATCTTTCAGAAACGACATATATGATATTTTTATAGCTTAAAAAGAAAAAATATATTATACTAAACTTATAGAAGATATAAAACCTAAAAAAAATATATAGTATAAACAAAAAATTGTATATATAATATAAGCTATAGTTTGTATTTATTTCACCATGTTTCATTTTTCTTTTTCTACAACGCTATGCTTCGGCTTTGACGCCATTTTCAAACCAGCTGTAAGACTTAATTTAATAATACTCCTTATGTTCAGTCCATAATTGGATTATAGTCTAACATAACTCTCTCTTATAGACTATAATCCAATTATGGACTCAATGTAAGGATGATTATTAAATGATGTCTTACAGATGGCTTGAAAATGGCTACGTAGCCGAAACGTAGCCGGTGTAGAAAAATTAAAACGAAATATGATGAAATAAATACAATCTATACTTTATATTATTAAATATAATTTCATCCAAAATAAAAATTTTTACATTATTTATGTTGGTTTAAATCATTTATATGATATATAGATGATCAGAATTTTTTTTTCTTTAGTTATAAATACATAGGCAATGATTTAGCAGTAGTGTATTGCTTCTGAAATAAATAATCTTTCTTTTATTTAACTTAAAAATAATTTTATGAATCAACTGTTAAAAAAAAATCTTTTCAAAAAAAGTTTTGATTCTGCGTACCCTTCATCAAACGTAAAACCTCAAATTTTAGAGTGATGCTGTCTGCACCTAGATCTTTATCTCACCTGGAAAATGTATTCTGGCATGACAAAGTTCTTTTTTTTTTTATTATTAAAACACTTTATTCAGAAATATTACAATTTGTCACAGTTTAAGGACACTTATAATAGAGTTCAGAGATTACATTCATACCCTATATACAAAAATATAAATAAATAAAGTAATAACAAAAGAATAAGAAGAAAGAACAAAAGAGTAAAGAAAAAAAAATATATATATACACATAAGTAAATAAAAATAGAAATAAAAGTAAAACAAACACCTTATATAAAACATACATTATTTACAATTTGCCAGGTGATCTCCGAACCAATCCTGTCCCCTCCACATGTGGAGGGAAAAGGGAGGCTTAGGAGATCCCTACGCTTCTCCCTCAGCCACTTCACTGGTATTTTAAACCAGCGGAGGATGAGTAAGAGCGCTACAGCCACAGACACTCATGACTTGAGTGGAGAATCTGGCCATTGCTAGAACTCCAAAATATCCATATTTACAAAAGGTCTCGTGGCCACTGCCGCTTTAACCTACGAAGGGGATTGTAGGGATGGGTGGTGCTTGATAGGGATTGTACAACGGGATTTGGGTGATGAGAAAGGTTCTGGTGAAATTTGGAAAATTTGGCTGGGATAAGATCAAGAATAAATGGGATATTAAGGTCATGATGTAGGGTTTTATTGGTTACATAGAAGGGAGCATTGACTATTGTACGGAGGACTTTAGACTGAAAGGATTGAATGCGTTTGATGTTAGAAAATTTGGCTGTTCCCCATAGTTCTAGTCCGTAAGTCCAGATGGGTTTCAGTATTGTCTTGTAGATCAGTAATTTGTTTTCACCAGAAAGTTTAGATTTTCTATTCAGTAGTCTATATAGCTGGCCATATCGTCTGTTAAGTTCCTGTCTTTTAAGTCGAGTATGTGGATTCCATGTTAGTCGTCTGTCTAAGAGAAAGCCAAGATACCGGACTGTATCTGAGAAAGGAAGCTGGATGGAGTTAAAATAAACTGGTGGGTAGGTATTACGCCGAATGGTGAAGGTAATGTGTTTACATTTAGATTCGTTTACCTTAATGCGCCATTTCTTACACCAGTGTTCAATCAGGAAGAGGTGCCTTTGTAAGTTTGCGGACGCTGTTTCAGGATCTGAGTTGGAAGAAAGGATAGCAGTGTCATCAGCGAAAGTTGCCAGGAGGGTATCGGGATGGACAGGAATATCAGCGGTAAAGAGAATGTAAAGGATGGGGCCCAAGACGCTGCCTTGAGGAACGCCAGCCTCAATTGAGTAACAGTCGGAGAATTCGGTGCCACAGCGAACTCGGAAGGAGCGGTCGGAAAGATAGGATCGGAGTACTAGGTATAAGGACTGTGGTAGATGGATTTTAAGCTTGAAGAGTAATCCGGCGTGCCATACCCGGTCAAAAGCTTGCGCTATGTCCAGAAATGCACCCGAGCAATACTGCTTGCTTTCTAGGGTTGAGGATATATGGTCAACAACTCGGAGTCCTTGCTGGACAGTGGAATGTTGGGAACGAAATCCGAATTGATGAGTAGGAAGGTTATAGGATTCAATTATAGGTAGGATTCGTTTCAGTAGGATCTTTTCAAAAATTTTTGAGAGGATTGGGAGTAGGCTAATTGGTCTATAGGATGCTGTATTGTTGGAAGGTTTGCCTGGTTTCAAGAAGAGGACGATGGTGGAATGTTTCCATAAAAGAGGGAAGTGGGTAGTTCGTAGGATGCAATTGTATATATATGTAAGAAATATGATGGCTTTAGATGGAAGTTGTCGAAGGATCTGTGGGGTTAGAAGGTCATATCCAGGAGATTTGCGAGGTGTGATTTTCCGTAAAAGGTATTTGACCTCAGAGGGATTAACAGCTTTAGGTGGTAAGGAGAGTGGGATAGGTATTGAGAGGGATTCTTCTACTTTTACTGTGTGGCTGGGATGGGATTCTGGATGAGGAGCGAAAGTATAGGAAAGGTGTTTGGCAAATTCCTCGGCTTTATCTTCATCAGATGCTGCCCAGGAGCCATCATCTCGTCGAAGAGGGTGGGAAATATGATGGGATTTGAGGATTTTTCTGGTGATATTCCAAAGGGAATTATCATGAGCAGAGAGTGTGGTGAGGTAGGAATTGAATGATTGGGATCTGAAGGTGGCTAATTCTTTTTTTAATTTTTTACAGTGATAATTGTAGGAGTGGCGGTCGGCTGGATGTCTGGTACGTTGCCATAATAATCTGGCACGGCGTTTTATGTGGATTAGGTCAAGGAGGTGTTGAGGTAAATTATGTTTCTTAAGGATTTTTGAGGAGTGATCAGGGGAGGAAGCAGTCCAGACTGCTTCTTGAATTTTGGTAGTGAAGGAATGTACTGCATTGTCCAGGTCTTCAGAGGTTTTCAGGGTTACTCTGAGGTCAATTTTATCGGAGAGGATTTGATGAAAGAGTTTCCAGTTAACTGGGCCTCTGATGAAGGACGGAGGAGAGGGTTTAGGAATAGGAGCTAGTGATACTTGGAGTATTAATGGGCTGTGGTCTGAGGAAAGCTCGTCAAGACGGGCAACGGAATGGTTGAGAGCACCTAAACCATTATGGATAAAGAAATCGAGGATATCGGGATTACGGTTAGGATCAGTGGGCCAGTAGGTAGGTGAGTTGGGTGGAAGAAGGGTAAAATTTTGGGAATTGAGTACAGACAGCAATGTTCGACCACGAGAATTCGTGGTTCTTGAACCCCATTGTTGATGCTTGGCGTTTAAGTCTGCACCCAAGATGAAATGATGTCCTAAGGAAATGAGGAAGGAACTAAATTGGATATTGGAGATGGATTGGTTTGGAGGGCAATACGCTGATGCAACGGTAATAGGAAAGGAGAAGGTTTTGATTACGACTGCGGTGGATTGTAGGAAATCGTGTGTAGGCAGTGGGAGTAGGTGATGGGAGAGGGATTGGTGCACAATGACTGCAGTACCGGCATGTGCTCTACCGTCAGGATGGTCGGTACGGTAAGTTATGTATTGTGGTATTTTTAGGAGCTGTTTTTTAGTCAGTCGAGTTTCCGTTATTAGGGCTACGTCTACGTTCTTGTCTTGTAGTAAGGCTGTTAGTTCGTGTATGTGATTTCTAACACCATTCGCATTCCAAAGGAGAATGGATATGGGTTTGATGGAAGTCATTTAAGGATTTTTTAAAGGAGGGATAAGGTGAGATACTAGGTTAGTGAGAAGTGATATCAGTGGGGTAACAAGGGATTTAAATTCTGAAAGAAAGGATGTCAATAAGCTGGTTAGATCTGTAGCATTAGGCGGTGGAGGAACATATTGGATTTGATGTTGGTGAGGTTGTTGTTGATTAGGTACATTAGGTGGGATAGGATATTGAGATTGGGGTTGAGTTTGTTCTTGCGGCAGGGCCTCACATACATTAGTCGGGTCTCTACCCCCAAGTAGCTTGGCAAAAGAAACCTTAGAGTTCACAATTTTAGCGGGTCCTCTTCTTGGTTTAGGTGTATCATCAGGGTCCCTGGGTTTCATATATCTCGCTTTAAGATTTTTATAAATTTGGCAGCCTTTGTAGTTGGCTGGATGGCCTTCCAGGCATAGGGCACAGACTGCTGGTTCTGTAATTGGTTTATTACACTCGCCAGACTTGTGTGTTTTACCACATTTCACGCAGCGTGGTAAGTGGTGGCAATAAGACTTGGTGTGGCCATATGCTTGGCAATTATGGCACTGGATGAACTCTCTTTTTGGGTACGGTTTTTCGACCTTTACGCTGGTGTAGAAAATTCTATTCACATCGTATATTTTTTCGATCCCAGGCGATGGCTCTAGATCGACGAAAAATAAGGGCAATGGGATTTTATTCTTTACACCTGGTTGTTCTTTATTTTCTTTTAAAACATTGGTTATCTGACGTATTTTGAACCCTAACGCCGTTAACTCTTCTTTAATCACTTCTATTGGGGTTGAGGAGTGTAAATTTCTTATTACAACTCGTAGTGCTCTTTCCTGTTTCAACTGGTATGTGTGAAAGTCCGCATTTGTGTCTGTTAAATATTTTACGATTTTTCGGTACGCTTCAGGTGTGGCCGGTATTATTTTTGTATCATTTATTCTGTTTAGGCATGTATAGCTACCTGGGCAGATTTTATTAAGTTGAGTACACAACAACTGGAAATTTCTCAAATTTTTGACAAAGATAGGAGGTGGGCGTGGTTCTCGAGGTATAGGTGCATCTTCCATTTCTTCCCTGTCATTTTCAAGCACCTGGTATGGATTAGGTGTAAAAAATGGAGATTCCATTTCTTGTGAAGACGTACTTGGCAGTGGTTGAGACACAGATACTTGAGTGTTCGCTGGAGGAGTTCCGGGGGGTGTTAATCGCTTACTACGACGTGTTTTCTGTTTAGGCGGTGAATTACGTGGGGTAGAGCCAACTGAATGGGACCTCTTAGTTGACATTACTTGGTGGTAATATCGCATATAAAAAAAAAAAAGAAAGGGAAAAAAAAATAAATAAATAAAACTACGTCTGCGTGTTATTACAATGGATGAACCACCGGCTGAGAACCAGCCAGTTACGTGGCAGGGCCACAACTGGAGAGGGGAGCCGTCAGCTGTTATGGCTATAGAGATTAAGCCTATAGACGCTAAATCACTAAATTCACTGTCTGTAATAGTACACAGTAAATAACAACACTACTCACTGTGGTGTTAGTCCATTGTTGTTGTTTTGATGTCTGCTTAACTAGTTTTTTTTAAAAAAAGTAAAACTGAGCACTTATTCTACTAAAAAATAGTAAAACTGTGGGACACGACGTGAAATGTGGGTATTCAAATCAAGCGCATGCGCAGAACTGACAAAGTTCTAACTGAAAATTTTTAATAATCAAAATTATATTAATGAGAGGTACAATTAAGTTCACATCTCCGAGGTGTTATAAACAAAAAAAGTTAGTCTAAGTAACAAAATATTGATACTTTTGGGTTGGCAAATAAGTCCTTTCGGTTTATTTTTGTGTCACTATGATACACTTCTCATCGGATGAATTAATCCCTAAGGTGGATTGTTTATCCTGTTTTTAATATGTCAACAACTATATCTGTTAACTCTTGTTGAAACTAGCTTAGTATTGTGTTTGCTATTGCAATGTGAATATGGAAGAAAATATCATTTATGATCGGCATATTTTGTTGTATTACTTTTAAAAAGTTAAGCGTGCTGCAGAAGCTCATAGAAATATTTGCAGTGTTTATGGGAATGATGCCTTAACCGAACACGCCTGTCAAAATTGGTTTGCCTAATTTCATCCAGAAAATTTCTGCATCAATGATGCTCAACGGTCTATTCGCCCAGATGAAATTGAAACGAGGAATGTTAAGACCCTAAGGCCATTGTTGATCAAAATCCCAGCCAACCAGTGTCAGAGATTGCTATGGTCCTAAATGTGGATCAAACAAGCGTAGAAAACCATTTACACAAGCTCGGCTATGTTTCCAGGCCTGGGTCCCTCACATGATTTTTTTTTCGAAATTCCCCAAAAAATTAAAACTTCAATATGACTTTAGCTATCAACAAGAAATTTATCAGAAATATAGGGACACATAAACTACATAAAATGACACCAACAGGACATTCGTAAAAGAATCGCAAATGGAGATAAAAAATAAAAATCTATATGGAGTTTTTGTTTATTTATTCCTTATTTAGGCATTAAATAAATAAAAAAAACATTCATATGAATTTGAAGAGCAATAAATCAGCTTTCCTACGGATAGAATAACATCGAATTTGAAGAACATCTTGAAGAGTTAGAAATGATGGGAAGGGTGTTGTGTTCCATCAAGACAACGCTAGGCCCCACACCTCATTGGCCACTCTCAATAAATTATTGAGCCTTTAAAGATACATTTTGCCCCACCCTCCTTATTTACAAGACTAGCTCCAAGTGACTACCACTTATTCCGGTCTCTGCAGAACTCCATGAAAGGAAAGAAATCCCTAAAGGAAGAGGCCATTAAAAACCACTTGGATAATTTTTTTAAGAATAATTTCTGTCATTCTATAAACATGGCATTATGTAGTTAGTGGAAAGATGAGAAAAAGTCATTTTAAATAATGATCAATATATTGTAGATTAAAATATATTTTATGTCTATGATTCATTGAGTTTTAATTCAGCCTGAAAAACCGAAAGAAATTATTTTCCAACGCAATTGAATAAATTGTAACTTTAAAGCAATGTTTCTCAGAATTATAGGAAATTCGGTTAGAACCTTTTCATACTAAGGACACGATATAATATAAATAATATATCTATTAAATCATGACAAATCGAAACATATAAAATTTAATCTTCAAAAACGTATCTGTCCTCCAGTTCATATTGTAGTAGTTGTACTAATTCATATTGACAATAACTAAATTCTCCAGCAGACATAGTACTTTCTGTCCTCGAAAATGGAGGGATGAATCGGTTACATGTTACTTTGCCCTGAATATAATGTAACAAATCAAGAAAATAGTAGTTTAAACTGAATCTTAAAGTTGTTTACAAAAATAGTACGATTGGTGTGTATGACAAAACTTATACTTCATCTATCCCTTACGTGACTTGAATAAATATATCCAAGCGACATTTTCCATTTGCCTTCGATGTTTGCTTCCAAAGGGAACCAATCCGAAGGGAACTATATCCACCCACGATTGGCTCGGATCGAACTGCTAAATTGGAAAGATTGGGCAGTGTTTGTTTATTTGAGAGTTGTGGGAGTTTGGCCTTCTGTATGCGATATCAATGTAATTATGTACAAATATTATATTTGGTTCTTTTATATCTTTGTATTGAAGTTATTATCATTATATTTTTTTTGTAATTGAATAAATTATCTCTGTTTTTATATCATTGAAAAGTGATAAAATATAATAAATACGTATAAAGTTGAACCCTGTTTATCCGGAGTAATGTAGGACTATTCTGAGATTGTAAAAAAAGATTCGTTATATTATTATATTTATTTAATAATGTACGAAATAATTGTTCGGTAATTTTACTCCCTACGTAGACTTATCGTTATTTTTAAAATGAACAAGTAGCTCTAGATTAGAGAAAACGTTTATTTCTTATAAAAGTTTCTCTTAATACCATCAGCCACTAAGTCAATAAGCTAACAACTTTTTTTTTTTAATAAAACGACTGAAACGACAAGAAACCGCTCAACATTTCCGACTACTCCCACACTTACTAGACGAACGTTCTAAGCTTTCAATCAATTATAAAACGACTCATATATATGACAATAACAAGACCTATTTGGACTTACGGAATTGAACTTTGGGGTACCATTAATAAACCATCAAATTCACCTCGTATCCAATCCTTACTATCCAAAATCCTTTGTAAAATCCTCAATAATCCTTACTTTGTCACAAATAAAATCATCCATAAATACCGTAATGTTCTATATGTTTCCGATTTGGCCCAATCCAGATACCCATCCTTCCCTAGCAAATTGCAGAACCTTCCGAACTCTCTCGTTTCAATCCTTGCTACTTCTTCGATCCCTGATAACCCTCCTAAACGTCTGAAAAGAAGCTGGCCTCGTGATCTTCTTGTGTAAATTTATAATTTGAGTGCTATCAGTGGGTAGTTTATCAACAAGAGGTTTCATGTTATTATACCTCTGAGTGCACATTTACTGCTTGTTTTTTTTTATAATACGGTTGTAATATCAATGAATAAAAAAAAAAAAGAAATAAAAAAGAAAATCTTTACAAAAGAGGCATATAGCTTCTAAAATATAATTACAAATTATTTTAAATTTATGCTGTAATTTTTTTTGTTAAAAACTCGTATCTTTTAAGCAGGCGGTTTGATCTAGCATCATTCAAAACTAATTTTAGCTTTTGAAATATTTATGTATGATTTTTATTTAAATTTCCATTAGAAATAACGAGTTTTAATTATAAAACATATACTAAATATTGAGTTGCTTACTGGAACATTTCACTTGGTGAAATACCTACTTATATACGGATGTGTTATGCATGATACTAGAAATATATCAAGACACATTCTTATCTATATTTATTTAGCATCGGATTAATTTGATTTATTTTTATTATTTTCCTTTTCAACTCTTCATTCACATCGGTCACATATAATAGAGATAATCAAGAGATTATATGACAAGTAGGTCTATTTTGTTTATCTTATTTTATTCTTAAAATCAGATATGTATGTATTTATATATTATGTATTATTATATTATTTATTTTTAACTATATAGGGTTGCCTTTTGACGTCAGAGCTGAGCTCCAGAGGTCGTTGTCAAGCCAAACTCTATCCTGAAGATCCCGGCCATCCATCTCCTCTTCCACTTCACGCATCCATCTTTTTCTGGGTCGTCCTCGCCTCCATCTTCCAAGAGGTTTCCAATCTAGATTTCGGTTACGCCATCGCACGGTAGAAATCCGTCTTACGTGGCCGTACCATATCAGTCCTCGTAGTCCAATTCTCTGGTTGACGATTATAGGAGCCTCCATCCTGTCCCTGATGACCTCGTTTCTAATCCTATCCATCCTTGTCATACGTTGTCATCTCCACACAAGTCCATTTCCACAGCTTGTACCTTTGAATAGAGCTGGGATGACATGGTTTCAGCTGTATACGTTAGGATGGGTTCCATGATGGCGAGGTATATTCTTCGATTGTTTTCTTATTTATGTATTATTATATAGTATATATTTAAATATACCTTATTTTTATTTTTACTTTCACTAACCTATATATGAAATGTATAGTAAAAGCAAGTATTGCGATCGTGAAAATTTTCGAATCTTAGTTTTTAACGGAAATACACGTTTTGAGGTCCCCTGAGTCCAAATTACCAAGTCCCGCAAAATGTCCTGTGTGTGTGTTGACAGTCTAGCTCAAAAACGAATAGTCGTACGAAAGTGAAACTGCATATTTAACATTTTTAAATGCTAGGTATGTTACAGCAACTTTTTAGTCAAAATCGGCTAACCGAAAGTGGCACTTTATATCATGGCCTAAACACATTTTTACAATTTTCTCGAAAACGGCTCCAACGATTTTGATGAAACTCATTAAATCAGAGTAAAATTAATAAGTTATAAATAAAATTTAGTTTTTATTCTTATTGATGTTCTCTAACAGAGCTTAAATGGCTAATTTTCAAAATCAGCTTCCTCTAAAGTACCTTTAATTTTATTTATTTGAAACAATTGACCATTTCACATTAATTTCTAATATAATAGATAGTTAAATATACAATATGAAAGAATTTGATTACTAACTAAAGTAGAAATAATAGATCGTAACGGAAAATAGTTATAATTGGGAAATCAAAGGAATACGAGCGCATCAGAGCTCGCCCGAAAGATTTGAACACGTTTCCACGTTTTCAACGGTTTTCATAAATGCTATTGTTGGTATTATTTAATATATAATTGTGTAGATTACAGCTATATAAATATTAAAATTTGTATATATTAGGGTATTTATATCAATAAAAATACCCATAATGAAATATAAATAAATATAGCTTCTATAATTTTTACTTTCTCTTCCCCTTTGTCTGAAAATACTTATTTCTGCTAAGAAGAGGGTGGTTAATGAAAGTTATGTGACGCACCTCATCAGATTTTTTTTTACATTTACCGCGTGAGTGCTCTAATTCCAGGCAAAACTTCTATTCTTTAGTAATCCCGTTTTATTGAGTTTTTAACTAGAAAAAATAAATAAAAAAATTTCCACAACTACTTTGGAAATGTAATGCATATGGTTCGCCTTTACTTTTTAATTCCTCTACATCTGATATTCATCCCAGAATCGTGCTTGCGAATCTTAAAGTGAGCAAGACATTTTAATCTTAGCTCTGACAGGAAGATTGTATATGATGTTTTCAAAAGAAAATACTTGAATAAATGATGGAACAACTACCATGAAATACGCTGAACCCTGAGCATATCCCGTAATAGAGAACGATGTGAGGAGATTACCAGATTATGCTTATTAACTATTCATGAAGCTTAAATCAGAATCCCATTTATTTTTCATTGGGTTTCCATTCGCTCAAACGCAGAATTCCCTAACAGATCCTCATGGAATAATATAATTTAGCTTCAATGTGCCCTCTATGAATGTGCTCAGCAGCCGATTAGTATAGTAAATATTGTGCGTTTTATCTTCATACGTTGAACACGCATTATCCTCACACATGTATGTTATGTTGTTGACACGTTGACTTACCTTTATCGTTGATGTCAAGGCTGTTGGAGGGAAGTTCTATTAGAAAGTGATGTGGGTTCAATTCTCACCTGAAACAGTTAATGCGAAATTAATTAAGATATTCTCACTCTTGCTGTCTTAATCTAGGATTACCATTAATTAAACATCACTGCGTTGCAGAAGTAACCGATAGGTTCTCTTTCCGAACTATTTCTTCATCAAAAGTATCAGTGCCCATGATATCATTATCACTACTTCTATTCCATAAATTTCATGTTTTTAAAAAATATTAGTCCGTGATACAGACCTCTTTTTATCAAATTATTAACATCCGCCTGAAACTTCGTAAATAGCTTCATGATGAAGCTATTCACGATGTTTCAGGCGGATGTTAATAATTTGATAAAAAGAGGTCTGTACCATCGACTATATATACATTATGAAAGCTGATCTAAGACTTCAACAAAGGGGTAATTCAATTAATCTGAACTAAATTGTTTTTATTTAATAATTTTTTTTATATATTAACTTAATTTCTATATACTCTATAATTTTCTTTTCTTTTCTTCTGCCTCTCGATAGTAATTTACATATATTTTTTTTATTATTCCTATTTAAAACATATTTAATTTTATAATAGTACTTTTCGGATTGAAATATAAATCAATCAGTGTAAATTTGGAGGTAATGATTACCATCAGTAGTTTTTAGCCCACAAACCCAAACCAACAACAACAACTACTCATTGTCTGCATAGATAACTTTTTCAACTAAAAATATCACTAAAATGACATCACTCATAAATCTTGAGATTGGAGTTAGTCATTATGAGGTTTATAAAAGCAAAGAAAGTTGTGTGGTTTATAAAAGAAGATGGAGTGACTAGATTTTTATTGCCTGTCGTCAATATATTAAATAGACATTTTGTAATTATAATGATCTTAATGACTTGTTATCTGTAAGCTCCAAGCTTTAGCTCCGTTTAAAATGCACTTCATAAAAAATTATAATTGCCCAGCATTGCCAGAAAATAATTTCTATTCATAGTGGATCGGTAAGTGAAAGTTGTGTGTTGCGCGCACCAGATTTTTCCTTAAGTGTTCGATGAGTTGAAAAAATTCGATTTTAAATAACGAATGAAAGAAGTTTATTTGTAAATAGCAATCACCAAATAAAATATGTTTGTTGATTATTCGTAACTGAAAAATGATTTAGATTATCTTTTAAGTGATATGGAAAAATCCTCAGGTTACCTCAAAAACATGTTGTGAAAGAGAATTCAACGTGAAAGAGTTTACAAATCCGATAAACAATTGATTGCTCAAAATAACTTTCACAAGAATGTATTGCAGAGACTGTTACAAAACGAATAAATCAGACCATTTCTAAACTTCATATTTTATTTTTTTCACAAAACAAAAACTCTAAACCTAAGACTACGACTGTTGTACTCATTCCTTGCAAGACATTCGAAATTAAAACTTAAACAGATATTGAATGCATATACTTACCTACTTAAGCCCATTTGGAACTATACTTCACAGATATACGGGGCAGCCAAAAAGACTCACATGCGTAAACTACAGACTTTTCGATCTAAAACTTTCAGGACTATCACCAAGGCTCCCTGGTACGTCAGTAACATTACTTTACATAAAGACTTACAGATGACAACAGTTAACGACCACATACGAAGACACTACAAGGTATTTTATAATAACTTACACGGATATACCAACTGATTGATTTGAGGCATGGCCACACCTATCATGCCCGATAGCACCCGAAGGAGGCTTAAAAGAAGCTGGATGAGGGATCTCCTCCACTAACTATAAATATTACGCCTCAAGACAGGAAGGACGCCGCTGGGCACTCCTTTCTCTCATGCATATTCCAAGACAATTAACCTTCTACATCTCGACATCACACTCGCTGATTGTCGGAACTTCTGACAGGTGTGAGTGAAAAAATTAAGTTAATAAAAAATAATATATTGTTTTCTGTTTTGATACTAAGTCAGCGCAGGTCTACTTTTTTTTTTTTTTAAGTCGTGTAAAGAAGAGTAACTGAAGCTGGAAAAAATAAAAGTTATTAGAAAACAAGAGAGTGGATTGATGTCCTCAGTTCCTTGGCACAGCTATAAAATGTTCAGCAATAAAAAGGGCACTCACTGAAAGCATTGGATGTGAACTGAAGTGTTGGGAATTAGACTTTGGATACTGGCTACAAAGCAGGCAGATATAAAAAGGATAAAATTGACATGGCGGAATAATGGAACCAGTAATTCAAAAATAGATAAAATCTTTTGTGACTATTGATCCCTTCGTTAAGAGATTGAAAATGTCCCAGCACTGGCAGATTCGCATGAAGGGGGAACTTTGAAACCTCTTCATAAAATTAAAAATAGAATTTTATTTTTTTCAATTTCCAAGTACTTTCTGAGAGTGATCTAAGCCAAGTACTTAAACATTCACAATACTGCTCATTCTGTGCAAAGATGACTGCAATAGCAAATCCCAAACTTTAATATTGGTGATGAAATATTAGACTGTAGACATTACAGTTTATGTATTATACTTTATGTTTCTTTCTAACTTTGTAACCATTATTATTCCATACTTTTCATCACTATGATCTTTCATTCATTTCTACTGAACCTAGTATGGAATCATCTTACAACAATTACCACATCTTATTTATTTCTTGTAGTGCTCATTTCCCCGATTTATCTATACACTTAATTTCCATTTCCTGGCGAGGGGAAACAAACTTTTCCAACATCAAACGCATCCAATCCTTCATTTGTCCAAGACTAGTGTTGCCTCAAATCGGTCTCGGTCTTGCGAGGTGCGAGATCGCCTAACTGACCAATACAAAGATTGATAAAAAACGATTCTTAAATAAAAATTGAGGCAAATAGTTACTAATACTTGTCAATTTTAGTTACTTTATGTGAAGAATTGGTATAAACGGTAAACTTTTGTATTTAACTCCGGCTTAGTCACCTTTTTCTTATATAAAAAGAATACAGTAATATCTCTATAGTAATAAGCTAATAGGTAACTGCAAGACTGTTGCGAGACTCATGGGCAAGACCAATACCAAAACTAAGTACGCAGACGAGTCTTGGTTTCGGGCATTTGGGCAACTTTATCCCAGGAAAATTCTCCAAATTCCACCAGAACCTTAAGTATCATCCAAATCCCCTTGCACAATCCCTATCTGGCAGCACTCATCCATATAATCCTCCAAACTGGTTAAAACGTCAGTGGCGAACTTTTGTAGTATGGATTTGTGGAGTTCTGGCAGTGGCTAGATTCTTCACTCAGAATATGTGCATATGTTGTATGCGGTGGAGTAAGTAGCGTAGGGATCTCCTGGAATCCTATTTTTTCCCTCTGTAGTTGAAGAAACAAATTTGGCTTGGAGTTCCCTCACCTGATTGTAAATATATACTTTATTTTGAATTATAATTTATTTGTTATTTTGCTTTTGTTTATTTTATATTTTCTGTATTTATATTATGGATGTAGTCCACCTCATTGTTATTATTGTACAAGTTACACAATTTCATATTCCTAAATAAATAAATTTAAAAAAAAATATTCTATTTAATTTCGTCATCATTTGATTGTTTATTACTCTGTTTCTTTTCATTTTACTTATATTTTCATACTTTGCTATTACATTGAATATATTTTATTTTTATTGACTTCTTAAAATTTTTTATTAGCAAATAACATACAATTTGTTCTTATATTTTTTTTAAAAAGTTGTTTAATGATTTTGGTTGTTATCTTGTCTTTCTTCTGACTCGAAAGCCAGAAACTTAGTTCGAAACGTCGGCCAGAGTTTCTTAACCATATATTGTTAAATAACGGTCCAATTATTAATATTAAAGCTATATAAACTTTATATAAAGTCCGATGACAAGTATCACTTTAGCTGATGGCAGCCACGTCGTATCGTATTTATATTTAGACATAATACATAAGAATAGCAAAGTGAAAAGGCTTGTTTAGTAATTATGGTTTTAAAATGGCTGTGCTATTCAATGGTTATGTCTTTATCATTTCAACGACCAACAAAAATTAAAAACTTAATTAAGAAAGTGATGAGTTGAATATAAATAAAGTTTTCAAGTCCCTAATTAAGGCTTAAGTATCACCCCCGTGTAGACAGCTGCTCGGAATAGCTGTTCATTTTAATTTTCTGCACCGCAATTTTTTTTACCGTAAGCCTATTATTTTTATCACTGCTGTATTTAATTTGAAAATTATGTTTGATCTGAATGCACTGAAACTCACTTCGATCAACTAACGACGTACTTGATGTTCAAATTTTAATTTTTGACGAACTAAAACGTCTGTATTCCATCCTTGATACTAAATTTGGGTTTCCCACATCTCATTGTACTATCCAGAAATGTTAGCGTGTGGCAGACGTAGTCTCCTGTGCACTGTAGCGCAGAATGTACTGCACAGAAGTCTTTCACGTTTAACAGGCGTTTGATAGAGTCTGGCATCCGGGTTGATGTACAAACTCCGTAAATTCCTACCACCTACATTTTTTCTCATTATCCGTTCCTACCTTTCTGATAGATATTTGAAAGTAAATCACAACAACACCTAGCCCTCCCTTTACTTCCAGTCTTCTGGTGTTCCTCAAGATAGTACCCTAAGTCCTATCCTTTACACAGTTTATACAGCTGACATCGCTACCTATCCCAACACTGTCATCACCACATATGCTGATGACACATGTATGCTATCAGTAAATAATGACCCATCAATTGCATCCCAAACCCTTCAATCCCACATCACAACCTTGAAGAATGGTGTCAAAACTCTAGAATTAAAATAAATTCCAATAAATCCAACCTAATTATCTTTACTCTTCGTCGTAAACCTATGACTTTCTGTCCTACAGTACCCTTTAATAGCACCCCACTTATACCAGTTGAACAAATCCGACACCTAGGACTCCATCTGGACAAACGATTCACCTAGATTCCTCATATAAGACTGAAACGACTAGAAACTGCTCAAGGTTCTCGACTACTCCAGCACCTACTAGACAAACGCTCTAAACTTTCAATATATTACAAAGGACTCATATATATATGACTATAATAAGGCCAATTCGAACTTACGGAATTGAGCTTTGGGGCTCCACTAAACCATCGAATTACTCTCGTATCCAATCCTCACAATCCGAAATTTTTCGTAAAATCCTCAATGCTCCTTACATAGTCACAAATGAAATCATCCATAACGAGCTTAACGCACCATATGTTTCAGACTTAGCCTAATCCAGATACCTATTCTTCCATAACAAATTTCAAAACCATCCGAACCCACATGTTTCAAATTTTGCTTCCTCTTCCATACTTGATAATCCTCCAAAGCTTCTGAAAAAAAGATATCCAAGTGATCTACTTATGTAAATATATTATTAGAGTACTACCAATGGGTAGTTTCTCAACAAGCGTTTTTATGTGATTTTATCATTCATGTGTTCACATTTACTAGATGTATTTTTAATTTAATACAGTTGTAAATATCGTGAATAAATTTCTTGTATAAAGTGAATATTTTCGGCACTATTCAATTTTTTTTATCTTTAATAATAATGAAAAAACTAAGAAGAATTCAAGTGAAAACAACAAGAAATGTTTTTCTGACAAAAAATATTATTCTAGTTAGGCATTTTTTAAAAATATTATCCAAAATTTTAGACAGGTTCTATTCTATGAATATTTCCCAATTGTGTTAACTTCTTCTTTTTGCAACGTTAAATTCGAACCACTGTAGGTCATAGAATTACTTACGTTTCATATATTTTTATATAAAATTAATATTGACAAGATGATAAAATAGAAAGGTAAATAATTACTCGCACATGAGTATTGATATTTATAAGTCATTTCAATCTAGCACAAAAAGTGCTAAAATGTTCAATTTGATGCAAGAAAAATCAATTTAAGCCAAAAATAGCAAAATGTTCAATTTCGATATGCTATTCTATTTATACGCAATCGAATAAAACGTGCAATAACATGGAAATCCGGTCTTTATTTATAACTATTCTGGATTCAGAAAGTAATTTGAGAAATGTTTTGTCGTCGAGAAGTTTATTCTCTTTGTGGAAAAGTACTTAAGACAAAATATAAACGATTCATTTGTCTTGCGCGAAGTCTCCTCACAACCTCAAGCTTCCCTCATCAATCATTGTTATAAAGATGGCATAGATTCCGCCGTGTCTAAAGCAGCTTTCTTGTCAGCCATCTCTATAATGGAAGCAGGATCTACAATACAGAATTGATGGGTGGTTGAGATAGCACACAAATAATATGGAACAGGGTATTCAATGCCTTAAAAGAATGTAGAACTTCGAAAAAAACAAACCCATTTTTGGTACCATTCGACATGGTTCCATGTTGAATGGTACCAAATATACATTTATATAAATATATATATTTTTAATACCTAATAACGATATTGCAAAGGATTGCAAGAAAGGGACTTTTTCTTTAATATATATTCTAAAAAATCTAAGGTAAAGACTTTAGACTAATTTAACTATTTTTAGAACACTAGTCAATATATCAGCAACAACGATCTACCCACCCTCTATTTGTATTTAAATGAAACATAAATTGTGTTAACATTACTTCGTTTCTGTACCTTTCTAAGGGACCAATAATTTTCCTTAATACCAATCTTCACTTATTTTTACGTTCCTACCTATACTAGGTAAGGAAAGTATCTGGTCAAATATCCGATATGCGGTTTTCGACGAATATTATTATCGACGTTTCATAGCCCCTTGAGTCCGAAAAACACATTTGTAGCCATTGGTCTGTCTGTCTGTGCCATGAAACTACTAAACTGTTCCTCGGAAACTACTGAACCGATTTTGTTGTTTCTTTTTTTTTATTTCGTTCGAAAAACACTTAAATTTTTTTTTTTAAGGTAATGAAATTCTCTACACAACTATATAAAAATCGTTTATTTCGGACAACTATTAACGAAGTTACAGCTATTCGATTTCTAATTTAAGATTACGGATTCATATACTGGTGTTAGAAAGGGGTGAATGAGAGAATAAAGATAACTAAGTGAAAGTAAGAAAATCTGTTGCCCGCATCACACAAGCTTCACTATTTCATCTACTTTTAACAGAAATTATTGTTTGACAAAATTGGACTATGGTAAAAAGTTTTTGATCAGCAATATTATAAGGTATTGAAATTCTTACACTGATCTACCTTAAGCCGGTTTACATTGATTTAGTCTATCAAATTAATCGTACTCAAATTTTTTGTTTGATCAATTTTCCGGAAAATAAATCTAATTTTTTTTTTTGTTTCTCGATGAACTTATGCAAAGATATAAAAACTTTTCTGGAATAGGTAGAAAAGTCGTGTGAGTGAACGCACCAGATTTTTTTTTCAATTCACATCCGACCCTAAACTATTGAATTAATGTGACTGGAAGGAGAAAATATATCACTTTTTTGCAATCGACCTTTCGTATGTATGATAATTGTAGTGGCAGAGCTATATAATAAAATCAAGAAATTATTCACAAACAAAGTAATTATATTAATTTTATTTAATAAAATTATTCATCCTGTTACTTAAATCATGAATCACCTTGTCACTTAAAAAAAAAATAGTAAATTGATTTTAAAAGAAAATTCACGATGCTTTAATATCACAGCTCATCACAAAGAGATAATATTTTAAAGTGTATAATAAGACCGCTTATTATAAGCAGTTTTCCTAATTTAACGTAGAAAATTCGCTTCGTTTTACTTAAAGAATAAATGTAGGGGAACTTTTCGGAAGTCCTTAGGAGGTAGGCTATTTAAGTGCCACCTGTTGAACGAAATAAGTGTCTAGTTAGGTGATGTATAGTATGCTTAGTTTAACGAAAGTTTGCTTATTTCCTTATTAAAGTTTCAGGCCTAGATAAAATTTTCCTAGGGAAGAAAATTGTTCAAAAAATATTTTTTTTATGCGTTTTCTTAATTGTTTAGTTTATCTGATCTATTCAATGATTGGATTAATTTCTAGACTATCCGATTTGTGAGAATCAAATAGGTTTTTTTTTAAACAAAAAACAATAAACAAAAAATATTTGAACTTATTTTAAATTAGTGCTGATTACTAGTGATAATAATGTGAGCTTTATTACTTAATAAAATATAAAGCCTCTCCAATGGAATATGAGTCTCGTTTTAACATAAAATATAAATTCCTTCCTTCTTAAATATTTATAATTATTAAAATTGTATTAACTTTTAGAACAAAACTAATAATAAGTCTTAGTTTTTTTTTTTCTCTTTGACTATCTATCCGCTCCTGTCATGGTGTTGACAATCAGCAGATGTGTTGAGATGATAAGAATTGACATCATAGGCAGGAGGAAAGATATTATCCACCAACACCTTTCCTATTATTATCCCACCCACACCCCCAACATTATTTACTTCCTTGATAATAACTCATCTAAGTCGTTTTTGATGGCCTGTTCGTTTTAAAAGTGTTTTGGATTCGTGGAGTTTTGCAGTAACTGGAATAAGTTGTAGTCGCTTGGAGCTAGATCTGGTGAATAAGCAGTATGGGATAAAAGGTACCATCCAAACCTTAATATATTTTTTTTAAAGCCACGTTTACTTCGGTCGGAGAATGAGAAAACCCAACAATAAGTTAGGAAACGCCGGCGAGTTTTTTATGCTTCTAAGGCCATAGTGATCTGGCGAAATGATTTTGCAGTATTTTGCTCATTTCTCAACATTACTCTTTTCAATTTATTATAAGCGACCAGATTCTGGAGTGTCATTGATGTCAAAATCTCTTGAAGTAAATTTAACAAACCAATTTTCTCTCATGGTTCGATTAAGTCATAAGTTTATGGGTGCCAACACTTCAATTTTTTTTCATAAAATTCTGCAGCATGTTTCCTTTTTTTTTTACATAAAATAGCAAAATATACCGATAAGAAGTTTTATTTTTCTTCATATTCATTACAATAGCAAACTAATTAATAATCTTTTTTTTTTTATTCATTGATATTTACAACTGTATTACAAAAAAATACAACTAGTAAATGTGCACACAATAATAATATAATCACATGAAAACGCTTGTTGAGAAACTACCCACTGGTAGCACTCTAATAATATATTTAAATAAGTGGATCACAAGGCCATCTTCTTTTCTGACGCCTCGGAGGAAATCTTGATAAGAGTTTTTAGTAAGGGGTTCCTGACATGTTACAAATAGGATATATAATCACCTTAAAAATAAATACGTCATATAAGGAGTGCATGGTAATGATATCAAACAAAATAAACAGAAAAAACAAAATATGTATAATAACTATATAAATATACAATAAAATAATAACCCAATACCATAAAAACAGATGAGACTGAAAACACTTCCAGTTTCGATCCAATATTGCAGCTGGGTTACCCCACTTCTCAGTCCGCCACACTTTTCACAGGTCGGTGGTTACTAGAAGATACCCTCTGGTGTATTTTTAGACCCCATTTTACAGCAATTTAAAAGAATATAATTTACTAAAGTGCATTAACATAGATTGATTTTTCAACTCTAATATCCTTTGAGACCTCAGAATATTTTTTTCTTTGAAAATAAAGTTCTATGATATATTTTATCAATTATTTAAACTTCTATCTATTATTTATTGTATTAATAATTTAAATAAATAGGATAAGTTTACTGAGTACTGAGCTCATTGATTCCATCGGAAATCTATTAAACTATTCCTAAACCTCATCAACGGAAACCTTCAATAGAGATCATTGATGGTTCAGTGGTTCCAACGTTTTTTGAGGTCGATGTAAATGCGAAATCTAATCTTATTATAACGTCTCTTTATACGGAATCGTTCTGAACTATTGATCAAATATATTTTTATGGCAAATGATACAGAAAAATAGAGTATAACTGTGTATATATTATTAAAGAACATGTTATGGTCTTTGATTTAGAAAAATCGTTTCCGCAACAAACTTGCCTGATGCTCAGTGGAGACGGCAGGGTTCGCAAAAAAAAAAAAATAATAATAATCAAGAGTCAATTAAATATTAATAACTGTCTAACGAGCTCCATGCTATTTAATTGGTTGAATTTGGAAAATAGCGAAAACCATAAAAATAAAAATAAATTTAATTAAAAAAAAAATTTTACGGTATTTAATTTGAAAAATTAAAAAAATAAAATAAAAATTGTTTCCGGAACACACAGGTGATTTGAAAAATAATTATTTTTTATTTATTTTGTTATTTTTAATAAAGGATACGTAAATCGGAAAAATTCAATAAATTTAGTCAGTAATTATTCGTCCAAAAACTTTTTGGTTCGTTTGGGATTCAAACAAAATGATCCCATTTTACTTGTACTGTTAAATTAAGCATTAGAACTTTCCATTATGGAGGTGATGCCAAAAAAAGTTTAAATCTGAATGAAACAATATGCTTGGTCGGTTATGCTGATGATCTGGTAATGTTAAGCAAAGATACGGAAAATATAAAACTAAATTTAACGTTGATTAAATCCGGTGCAGAACTTGAAATAAATAAGTACTAGACAAAATATAAGCGTCGACAATTTCGGTGATATAGTTGGAATTCCGGTTGAATACGCTGCTGGATTCGATCGATTGTTAAATCCACATAAAATCTATTCTAAATTAAAATTCTTTATTTAGAATTTTGCTTTAAAATATCCATCCGAAAGAATTTGCCCTTCATACATTGAAATACTATGTTTCCAAACAAATATTATTTTAGAAGAAAAAGAAAAAAATATTTTTATAAAACTGGATATATATATATATATATTAAATGAGCTTATTAAACAAGAAAATTTATCTAAAAACGAGGTATTTGTAGTATAGTTAGATAATAATTTTTAAAAAATCGCAAATAATTTATCATTTAAAAAAAACAACATAACTTAGCTTAGTTTAGTCGTCCAAAAGTCCTCTTTAAATAGTTTTAACGATGACAAACTTCCCTTTGAAGTAAATTTTTTCTAGTTTACAATGAAGCAATTGCTAATTACGTAAATGAAATATTTCTTTATTTACCGCATTATATTCAATAAAAACATGACTTACTTTAATAAAAACACAAAACTTGGATTTTACATTTTTCTGCTGAAAATTGGCACATTGTTTGCATAAACGTTTTTCTTGAGTTCTGTTATCACTCCTATAAAAATCCTCCTCTACTTACGGGACACCATGTGCATACATTTTGAGAATCTTATAAAAAGAGGAAATGAAGAAATAATTAGTGTTTAAATGAGTTAAAGTTGAGGTCTTGCCGATAAGATTAGGCAACGAATTTCAAAACAACGCAGGGACCATAATTGTTTTTGAAAGTTGTAGTAAGCAATTATATGAAAAGAAATATGCAAGTTTCTGGGCTGACATTTCTTGTTTAAAGAGTAAAAAAAAAATTGTGATAATGAGAAGACTTTTTGATTCTTCAGGATTAAAAAAGTTAAATATTTCCGTCGGAAAACAGGATAATGTCCCTTTAACTTGGTGTACCAACTGGATATATGAAAGCGCATGAGGACTCCGTAGATAAGACTGATAAAAAAAATTAATCTGTTCGTCGTATGTCCACCAGACAGATCATTAGTGTTGTCCAAATGCGAGACCAAGACGAGTATTGGTCTTGTGCACTCAGTCTTGGTCATGCGCATGAGTCTCGCAACAGTCTTGCAGTCAGCAGTAACTTACTTGTTACAATAGAGATATTACTGTAATTTTTCAGGTAGAGGAAACCTAAGCCTAAATGAAAAATTGGAAGAGTTAAATGCAAAAGTATATTGTTTATGCCAATTCTTTACATATATTATCTAAAATTGTACAGTATTAGTAACTATTTTGCCTACATTTTTATTCAGAAAAACGATTTTTTTTTTTACCAGTCGTGGTCTTGAAATAGTCAGGCGGTCTTGATCTTGATCTTTCAAAGAGGAAGACCAAGACCAATTATGGGCAACACTACAGACCATCGTGTAGCAGCCAAAATAAAACTGGAAGAAAATGACAAAGGAAAATTAGGGCTGATGAGTTTTTGAGGGATTGAATATCGTAATATTAAAAACTTTTTAATCGTAGGAATATTTTATTCAATATTTTCCTCAAATTTTTTCCAAAGATACGCGCAAATGAAAAATATTTATTCAAAGGAAAACTTTACTTCAAGAAAATAATAGTGAATGGATAAAAGGTTTAGCAAACCCGAAGTTTAGATGCCGTTCTCGTCACACAGTGGGACCGATGGCCGATCTAGGAGGACAAAATTGACCATAATTTTCGACAGGAAATCATGTATTTGTCACCAATAAATATAAAAAAGGCTTTTATGGTTTAAATTGATTTTTAATTAAATATTTATTTATGGTAAATATATTTCCAGAATGTTTTTAAAAAATAATGAAAAAAAAATTACTATATATGATGACCATAATTTTCGATTGGAAATCATTTATTCGTCACGAATAAATAAAAAAGAGACTTTTATGGTTAAAATTACTTAATATAACATTAAATTATGGTAAAAATACAAATACAAATATATCTATATAATATAATGATGTAGGAAATAACGCACACAGATTTAATCTATAAATAAAGTAATGATGGAACTATTTGACAACTGGTGAAACTAAGACATTCTCGCCCAAACGTCTCTTTTCCCTACTCTACTGTGAGAGTTTAAACGAACTTTGAAAATTTACTATGCCACTTTTTAGGCCACCAAATATCTATAAAAAGGATGGTATATTATGGTTCTCACATTTTGAAAGTTCTTTTTATCCTCCTAGATTGCCGATCGGCCCCATTGTGCGTCAGTCGCCAAATGCCAATCCTCCCATCTACTCCTTGTACTTTTTTCGTAGGTCTGCTTATCACTTACGTTGCTTATCACTTCCTCTTGTGATTCCTAGTTGTGTAGGTTCCTTGAAATAACATATTTTTGTATTTGCATCAATATGTTTTATCTTCTACATAATTCAATAAAGTATCTTTGCAAATCAGAAACGACAGTAATACTTTTTTCTGTAGTCTTTGATATTCCGTGATAATATCACTTTCTTCTGCCTGCTTTGCCTTTGTGGAAATTGTAACTGGCATACCTTGGCGGTGGAAAATACACCTTATTTAAGGAAGGAATGCTTACAGCGGTAAGGGCCTGTTTGAGCAACGGAGGCATAAATATTCAAAGGGAGGGATCTCATTATTGCCTTCTCCGAAACAAAGAATAGTCCCACAAAATTTTTAACAACCTCTTCTACGGAAAAAGAAAGAACTGGATGGAAATTTTTATTATTCTGAATACATTAAAATAAAAAGTTGTTTAGCACTGCAAATAATTAGAAATCTTTAAGTCATGATTTCATCTCAGTATTAAGGCTAAGTAAGTTTAAAACAAAAAGAAAAAAAACCCTGTACCACTACAACCAATGAAGGGTCTTTCTTGGGTTCAGTACTATTTAGAGAAAGCACTGTTTCATGGTCTACGGTTGTGCAAGGAGGTGATTTGAGCGAGATCACGCTCAATCGCCAGGTTTTTGCCCTTAATTAATTATTTTAATTAAGGGTACCCACTTGATAGAGGCTAGGTGTGCCCCAGGAGGGTCTACCTACCCAGGGTCGCCCCACGGCCAATGAAACAAAATAAATAATTTTTCTGCTATGAGCCGGGATTCGACCCTGGGACCTTTAGCAAAAAAAAAAAAAAAAAAGGAAACTTTTATATAGATGGATACAATCTTCCCACCTTCGCCTCGGTATACCCCTCGGACGCTTACCATTCGGCACAGCAAATATTAACCTTTTAGGAATTCTTTCGTTATTAAGTCCAACAACTTTACAAGCCCATTTGATTCGCCGCGATGAAATTATCTCAATTATATTACTCGGATATAGTTCACGCAATTCGGCGTACAAAAATAAAATATATATATTTTTGATATATATATAAATAAATTTATTTATTCAATTTTAAATTATTTAACTAACCATATCTTTTTATCCATGTTCATAGGATTATGTTACTTGCTGTGTGTGCTTTCTAATTTTCTGGTTTTAAAATTTTGGCATTCGAATATCTTTTTTTGTCCTATAAATTTCAGAAATTGTGTGTATTGGTATATTATAGTATTGATATTGTTAATGTTGTGTGATATGAAAAAGAATTTGTATATATATATATAATTTGTATATGTGATTAAGTATAATTAAGTGCTATGTCCAAAAAAAAAAAAAGAATTGATTAGTATGCCGTGTATCGAGCAAACCTATATAGTAGGGCAGCGCTCCTTTAAATAAAGTATTTCTCTCTATGGCCTAAGGTTTGAAATAATAAATAAAATAAAGAATAAAAAAAAGGGAAAAACATTAAGTGAATATGCTATGTACTAAATAAAATAAAACTATAAGCAAAACACTTATATACATTGGTAAAACAGTGTAAATATACACTGCTTAGAAAAATAAAATAAATTCTTCTGATAAATACGCTCTGAGAAAAAAGAATGCTGAATCTGTCAATATACAATGCCTAAGTACTTAGATGCTAAATAATATGTAAATATATCTAAATAATGTGTAATACAAGTACATCATGGGAAGAGCATGATCATTTCTGACTGTAACTATACGTACGATTTTTTTTTATTTTATATTTATTTTATACGATTCTATTTATTTTTTTTAAACGATTCTATGACTTGTTTCAATTAATTAGTTCTTTAAGAAAGGAGATCTCTCATCCAACGCCATTTTTTAGTCTCCTCCTTATAATCAGTGGTATGTCAGTACCATAATTTGGAGTTATGGTATTTTATTAAAATTGTTTTATCGTCTGCGTAGTTTGCGTCAATGTATTGGAATTGTCATGTGTATATGTTAGGTAAATTAAAGGAAGCAGTATTGATCCTTGAGGTATTCTTCCCAATCTTGATCGACTTGAAGGAACAGAAAAAAATCTGTCAAGAAAAGAAATAATGAAGAATGAAAGTTTTGAATTCAGAGAAAACAATCTGGTGACAGACTTTATCAAATGCCGGGACAACATCCAGAAACCCCCCGGTTGCTTATTGTTTTAGCTGTAATGATCTAGCAATGTTTTTTTTTCTGATCTATGAATCTGTGAGGCGTATATCCGTATAAGTTTAATCAACTCTGTATATTTAATTTCTATTTCAATTTTCTATTTTTATTTGGATAATGAGACCATAGTATTTTCAGTAGTGCAGCAAGTCTTTCTTTTAATTTTTAAGTATGGGCTAATGAATACAAATAATCATTATAGGTATATTCAGTTTGGTTCTGTTATAATAACTGAAAAATTTAAAAAGCATTTTATATATTTTTTTAAATTTATATATTCCTTAATGAACACAAAATTATGTAAGCATTGTTTACTTCGCATATTTTCGCCCTCTTGGTCTTATGAAACCAAGAGGAATTTACGCTAATTGAGTTTTGTACGTTGGTTTGTTTACTCAACGTTCTAAGGCATCCGCATGAGAGTCGAACTTCGGTATTTCAGTACGAACCCCACCGGCCCCATTTTACTGGACTGTTAGTTAATTAACAGCAATACTTAGCATACTCGGCCGGGGCGGGTAGGGCCAGAGAATGCAACTTGATTAACCTTACTTTGTGCGGGCTTCGTTAAATCCCGGACCCTTCTTCATTAATTTCAGTGCTAACATGTTTATTTTTTTAAATCTTAATTAATCTTATTTAATTACTTAATCAGTTGAAACTATCGTTAATTAAAAAATTAAACACGATGTTTAACCCGCATTAAAATACATACGGCTATTTATGATCCATATGATTAAAAAATATTTTAATTAGTTTATTTTATCATCATTTTAATTAGAACATAATTTAAAAAAATTATTATCTGAACAAAATCCAAAATTTATGGAGGAAGGATCATACTTCCAAAATGTTTTACAAACACTGTTTGTTTTAACGATATTTGTTTTTTTACTTACATAAATACTAATACTTAATGCCCTTGGGTATGACTGTTTTATTATTCAACATAATAAATATTTTTAAAAAATCAGTTTGATATAAATATTCTCCAGGTTGAATGACATTCATGGCTACTGTACGTTATTTGTGTTGATTTCTTCTCTTTTTTTCATATTAATATTTTATACATACTAAAAAATATTGGTTGTTCATAATTAAATGCAGAATGTTTTGATTTAGATGAATTTTCATATCTAGTACTAAAGGCTTTCTGTTGCTTTGACCTGGTTCCTAATTGGTAAATGATGTCTCGATCAATTCTTTACATTCTTGCAATACTAAATTGGTAAATTTTATATATATATATATATATATTTTTTTTTTTTTTTTTTTTTTTCTATACTAGATACCCCATCTATCTCTGCACTAGTTGGACATACTTGTAGGTACTCGGAAAATAACAGTTAATGGCAATTCAAGTGGAACCAATCTACGAATAAATTGCAAGAAATCAAAAAACATGTCAAACCGTGGACGACCTCTTTCAGAAAGAACAGGAAAGAAGAAACAATTTTAACTCGGCTTAGAATTGGACATGCAGCCTTTACCCATGGCTACCTAATTAGAGGCCTGGAACCACCATTTTGTAAAACATGCAACACATCACTTACACTGAAACACATTGTAACAACTTGCAGACTATACTCTGACACCAGAACAAAACATAATATACCTTCCAACATATCTGAAGCACTTTCAGATGACGAAGAAAAGATACAAAAAGTGTTTGAATTTATAAGACATTAAATTTGTACACCTAATTTGATTACATCTAAAGCCGCTAATGACCCGATCGGGTAGATGCGGAATGTAACAATAAATAAATAAATAACATTTAATGGCACAGATATGCATTAATCACAGTTAAGTCTTGCAAAATGGTATGCGTAATAAATGAAGGGGCAGACGTCATCCCTCATGTAGTTATATAACTTTACATCAATGATGATCATTTTTATTTATATAATTGTTGATTTAGTAAAATTAGGTAATAAT
Organism: Nezara viridula; assembly: GCA_928085145.1. Classification (NCBI taxonomy): domain Eukaryota; kingdom Metazoa; phylum Arthropoda; class Insecta; order Hemiptera; family Pentatomidae; genus Nezara; species Nezara viridula. The sequence goes on along the minus strand of OV725083.1, from coordinate 46,360,626 downwards.
TATTTTAAATATATACTTACATAAAATAAAATATTGTTGTTTCTATAACCTTTACGGCTAGTCTTTCTATTAGATGGCGGTATATTTTATTTTTTTCTTGATTATCATAAATTAACTTTTTTTAGAAAATGCATTTCCCTTTTATAAACATCTCTACGATGCTTAGATAATAAAAAACAACTATAAACTGTATTGAGTTTCGTCGATGTTCTTCGATCATGTTTATTTTCTCCTTACTCCCGACTTCATATTAAAGTACACGGGCACTACAGATCTTTTAACGACATTATAAAAAGTACAATACAACTTACAATGGCGGGCAGAAAATTACAAAGATTCAAGACAAAAATATTATTAAAAAGGAGCTATGGAAAAATAACAAAAATAAAATATTTGCACGGGTGTCATGCCCATCATGAGACAACTGAAAAGGAGTTGAATAAGAGATCTTTTATTTTATTTTTTTTTTTTTTTAGGTAAAATAATAAAATGACATTACCCATTCAAATATTACTCATCCGCTGATTCATGATAGGTGCAGAAGAAGATTTCTAGAGAAAAAAAAGTTCCATAGATATCAATTCCCATGGAACTATTTGTACTTTCGTAACGCCCCCTATATTTTTTTAATAAAGTATATTTCTAAAATCATTTTGAGCAATAATCGCATTGAAACCAATTTCTCTGACATTCTATTTTGATGTATTACACATATAATACATTTTTTCATTTTATGAATTTAAAGCATTTCATCCTCATTGTAATGAGCTATAATTCAAAATTATTTTGACGTGACCCCGAGTTAGGTGGTCGGAAAGAGAAAAAAGATAGCCCCCCAAAAATAATAAAGACTGTTTTGAACATTTGGACTAAAATATCTTATAATTTATATCGGCCACAACCAAATTCCTCAGACGGACACTGTACATTATGTCGGGCTATTATTCGACAGAATGATGACCTGGAGCCCACATGTCATAATGAAACGAAAGACTTTGAACAAACGACTGAAAATACTATGTTCTCTTTTTTTTCCTAATCAAAATTGGAAATCAGACAAAAAATAAATACATACATTTACCTACTCAAACCCATATGGACATACGCCTCACAAATTTACGGTTCTGCAAAAAAGAAGCACTTAAAAAAAACAACAATCATTTCAATCCAAAATTTTAAGACATAGCAGCAGCTCTCTGGTACGTAAACAACAAAACTTTACATACTGACTTACAACAACCGGCTATCGACCAACACTCTATACTCCCGATTTCATCTTAAACTACACGGACATCATAACGGAGTTATCAATGAGATATCCACAGCAGACATGTCCATCAGGAGACGACTAAGTAGGAGCTGGATGAGAGATCTCCTTTCATAAATTATGTGTAGACCAAGAACAGAAAGAGGTACTGCTGCGTACTAATCTTCCTCATCTGCTTATTGTCAAGATTATAACATGTGTGGATAGAAGTATGAAAAGAGAAAAAGGTTATATACGATTTTTTGTTGCAATCATTAGATATTATACAAATTACTGACCCCGGTTTAGGAAGTTTTATTAAAAAAAGGGACTAATACAGACATAATTGTCTTACTAATTGACTGTATAAATATTAATTGACGTCTCAGTTTATACGAGTGTATAAATATTTAAATATTTTCTGTTATAATTTTAACAGAAAATATTTACTCATTGTAAAATATGTACTTATTGTATTAATACGATGAGTGCTTTTTGATGTTTCCACTTCTATCGTGTGCTCTTAAGTAGACAAACATATTAATAACCGAAATGATAAAAAACAATATATCAGCAAACATAATATTTTTTACTTCAGAGTGTAGTGTAAACCAGAGTGTAGGATTGGATGTCATGTTCGATTAGCTGTTCATTTCTGTCCTGATGTTACCTTGAAATAATGTTTTGTTCAACTATTAACATATTATTTTATAGTGCTAGTTTATTAATTTAGCCTTCTTTTTATATTTTAACATCTAAACCAATGCCTTTCTGTTATTACTTTTGCTATCTCATTATATTATTGTTTTATTTATTTATTTTTATTTATCCAGATTATACTTTTTGTCTCTCTTCGTACCAATATGAGTATGTATGTATATATAGTTCTTTTTTTCCATTACTCTACAAGTAATCCTGAGATTTTATTTTTATTTCTCTTAATGTTAGCATATTATTATATAAATCACTATAGATATTATTGCATTTTGTATCAATTTATTTTTTTATTAGTTAGCCTATTGTTTATAAATTTTGTAGTTATGTATATGTAAATATGTAATTTATTTTTGTTTTGTTTTTTCATCACGAAAATTATTAATTTTGAGAAGATTTTATGCTCATTTATTTTTTTTTTTGTTTATTTTTTAGTATTTAAAATTTACATAGTATTTTTTAAATAATGTATATAATGCTCGAATTTTTACAAGTTAGTTTTTGGCCGGATTTGTATTTTCTTTTGTATTAATTCATCATTGTTATACTAAGCGGACTCAGTCCCTGAATAAAGTTCAATTTTCTTTTCTATTCTATTCTACCTTAATTGGCGAAACGATGAGTTGTTTTTTTTATTGTATTTTGTAGACATGAGGCTGTGGTTTGTATTTTTTCGAATTATAACATTTATGTTCTGTCTTTTGATTAATTTGTTACTAATTTACATTAATATTATTATTAAGCAATAATAGCATTGTAACTACTTCTGTTAAGTCTGACATATTATTACAGGTATTACAGGCATATCTAATTTTTCGCTTTGTTGATTTCCTACCGTTAAATTGGAAACAAACATAAAAAAAAAATGCTAAAAACAATATTATTATATTTATATTTTTATTAAATATATTAAAAAAATAGAATATTTTTACTTGCTTAGAGTGTTTATTCTAGTTCAAATCTGAAAAGAAAATAATGGGAGTGAAATTAATTATTTCCGAACAATACTCAGGTAGCGAAAATTCTCCGCCGTAAGATATTGGAGGTGGTAGAAAACAGACAAGAATATAATCCTTAGAAAAAAAATCCTTTGTTCTCTTTTCTTTTAGAAGTAATACAACTCCTTCCTCCTTCTTATTTATAAAAATAAAAAAAAAAGAAAATAGAAAAAGAATATTGCACTTTGTTTCGTTCCATTTCGTGATTTTCTTTAGTTTCCAGAAATCAGGTTACGACAACAGGTAATGTTCTTCATTGTTTTATTTAATTATTAGACTTCATCTTAAGCCAACTTTGCGTTTTAACTATTATATTATATTAATTTAATATATAATCCCTGGTACAGACCCTTTTTAGCAAATTATTAACATCCGGCTGAAACTTCGTAAATAGCTTCATCTCATTGTCAATACCAATGAACACATCACCAATACATAAGAACTCATCACTTACGATTTTATGCTAAGTTACCCATACAAACAAGGCCCATATACAAACAAGCTAATATGGAATTAGCTGACATGCCCACCAATACCAATAAACAGGTGCCGGATGAGAGACATCCTTTGTATATGCAAACAACGACTGTTAGGGAAAAAGGCATATTAACTCTAATGAGTTCTACTTCAGGCAACATACGATATAATTTGGCAGTGGACTATATTTTTGTACATCTAGTAGGTTATATGAATTGTGAAAAAAGTAACTCACCCTTCTGCTGGCATAAGGCAAATCTTACTTGGCTTTGGGGCCCCCTTCACCGGTTCAGTATTTGGTTCTTCCTTCTATGAAATCTTGGCCAGGAAGGAGAACGAAACTTGCTCTCGGGTAGGCAATTACCGTTTATCACTGTTTACACTACCTACCACTAGGTAGCGTTCGTGTGCAAGATTACTTAATTTACAAAACATCCTTCCTTAACAAACCTTGGTAATTAAATCAAGACAGGGAAGAGGTACTGCTAGGTAGTCGATTAGGTCCTTTCCTATGCCTAAAATGACAGTTCCATTATTTTGATCAGACCACTTGCTGATTGTCAACAGTTCGTGGACAGCCGAAGACAAATATCTCAAGATAAGAAAAAAAATCAAGTCCTATCAATGTTAAAGATTTGACAAATTTTTTTGTTCATGAGTTTAGTTCTTTCTGAACTTCTATTCCGTTGTAATTTTTTCTTCTTAAGTGCAAGTATAATTTAAATTACTCGTTTAATATTCTTTATATGTTATACAAGATGGAACAATTTTTAGGACAAACAACAAAGATTTAAATGCCTTTACTACTTTAAAAATTAAAAACCATTGATAGTATCACTTAAACAATCAATGCAATCTACTCATTTATATATATATATATATATATATATATATATATATATATATATATATATATATTTTAATAGTTTTTGTTTTATTTTTTAATCAAGTGTATCTCATTGCCCAATAATATTTTATTATTGGACTATGTTTATCTAATACGTGGTTGATTGCGAGACCTGAACACCAACCAAAAGCCAAAAAGGACGTTTTGAAAGATTTCAGAGGAAAATACTCCACACGATAACCGGAACGATCTGGGATCAGAGTATTAACCAATAAAGAACTGCTTACAGATACTGATCAATCAATATCTCATGATATAAAGGCAAGGAGGGAAGAAAGGGCAGTACATATATCTCGGATCAATACATCAGGAAGCCTTTACACAACAATAAATGCTTCAATAGAAGACATAAAACATGTAACAAAGAAGCTGTGATTCTTCCGCATGTTGATAAATGGAAAGCAATAGTGTTAGATAGGATGAATGAGGCTGTTTAAAGTAGGCCAAAAGGTCTACATGTTTTATAAAGCCAACAAAAATAAAATAAACATTGTCCAATAAGATACTATTTCGATCACGGAAAATTGAGGAATTGCAAACGCTATGATTTCGGTCTTTAAATAAGCAGTACAAACATAAACAAAGTAAGTTATTTGACTTTCAAAACACCAAAATCTAAACGCTTTATCAAAACTAATCTAGAAATAGTTGAGAGATATAGTCATCTAGAGTAAACACGTTTCTATGTTAAACTTTAAATACAAATATTTACTTACTAAGTTTCCCTAATCGAATTTCTTATCTCTGGTAAAACGAAAATATAAAAAGCTTTTATGTGAACTAACAGCACATAGTAATGTGTAAAATCTATTTTGTTGGAACGAGTTTGTTGATATCTTATTCGTATTTTTTTAAAGCTTCAAATATTCATCTGCACTAGGTGGCAAACTGTTGCCAATGTGCAGATTGGCTGATGAAAATAATGGATATGACATGTCAGGCATAGTGAAGGATTACAGTCAGCAGTACCTCTTTTCCAGTGCTTGCTTGATTCAATTACCGTGGCTTGTTGGGGTCGCACTGACGCAACTACGTTGGGGAGGGGGAGTAGAAAGTTTCTGGCTTAAGCTATACCATTTTGGTTTATTATTTTCAATAATGAACCATTTGATCGAAAGAAAAATTCAAAAACTTAACAACCTCTCAAAATTTGAGGTTTTACGTTTCAGGATACGTACAATTCGAAAAACGAATAAAAAATTGTTTGTCCGTCCGCAGTACGCGCCTTTTCTCCGAAACTACAGGACAGATTTTTTTTTCAAATTTGGATTTAAAAATAGAAATCACCTGAGGATGATCCTCCTTCATCGACATTTCTATCAGAATTTTCCTTTCAAGATGGCGACCGAAAAACCTGCGTTGCAATCGACCCTAGCGCCTAAACGAATGTACCGATTTCAATGGAACTTCCCTAAAGTCTTCTTCTCGATTCCTTTTAAATATATCTGTATAACATACTTCAACGAAAAGAAGATGGGAAAAAGTTACGAGGGACGGTAAAATTGGATTTCCCAATTACTCAAAAAGTATATTATAGTTATTAGAAAAGTTTACAAAAATTCCCCCCCAAAAAAAAATAAAATAAAAAAAAATAATAATAAAAAAAATTAGGAGCAAAGATATGGTCTCTAGATGTTTTTTATATGTTCTACTGCAAAGGTTATATCATATGTTTTGGTTTTTGATTCATGAATGTGTTTAACGTAAAGTAACGCTATTTTTTTTTAACATATTACTAATGATTAAAAAAAAATATTTAGTCCAATAATTGGAATCACCTTTTATTTTTTTTTCACTAGGAAGGTAATGTTACTTTAGATGTATAATTTTTTGGAAATAATAAATCATTGTGAAATGATTTGCAGCGTTTTTTTTTTATCTGGTCCATATTTGTTGAGTGATTTAAGTAAAACAAAATAAATAAATAAATAAAAACAATTACATTGTGTTCTATTATTTAAAAATTATATCTCAGATTCACGGTTCAGCTAAAAAGATTCACTTACAAAAACTACAATCTTATCAATCTAAAATTTTAAGAATAATAACTGCAGCCCCCTGGTATGTCAACAACAATACTTTACATACCGACTTAAGACAACCAACCATGGACCAGCACATACGTACTCTCTATTCCCGGTTTCATCGTAAACTACACGGACATCACAATGGACTTATCAACGACATGTTCACGGCTGAAATTCTCATCAAGAGGCGACTGAAAAGGAGCTGGATGAGAGATCTCCTTTCCTGATTTTCGGATGTAAACAGACCAGGGAAGAGATGCTGCTGGGCTCCATACTTCGTCATGCCTATTCGGCATGCCATTTTCTACCTAACAAAAAATCTGCTAATTGTCACAACCATAACAGGTGATAAATTACAGACCAAGAAAAAAATACATATATTATTAAAAATATAAAAAACGCGCCTACCTGACATATCCCTGAATATGAGGAGATTGAAAAGGTATTGGATGAGAGATCTTCTTCCTTAAACAATGTAAATAATTTTGAATCAAGTCAAGCAGAAGGTGCTGTTGAGTACTGTCCTTCCTCATGCCTGACATGGCATTGCTTATTTCATTTTCATCACATTCGCTGACTGTCGATATTAAAACAAAAAATTATGCATCTTTTTGCGAATTTTCTAAACTTTAGCCATTTTGAAAGATCGATAGTTGGCTTCCTGTTAAATTAAAAAAAAAAATGTTATGTATAAAAACTTCAGGTAATTTTAAGCGGTTTAAGATTGAATATAACCATTTATTGAATATGTCGTTTTTAAAAGGAGATATTTAGCCTAAACCAAAAAAAAGTTCGAAATTTTAGTGGTTTTTGGTTCCCTTCAGCGAATCCACATGGCATTGTTTCTTTTATTTTTATCACATTCGCTTACTGTCGATATAAAGTTGACAGGTGCAAATAAATGTTTTAAAGCCAAATAAAATAAATAGTAGATAGGTCTCTAGTTGTTTATGAACTATTATCTACAAAGTATCCGATAGAGCTCAGAAGGTGGTCTAAGAGGGAGAGGCCAGAACCGGACGGAATAAAGTCAAGAGCTGAGATCAATCCCTCACCCCCTGATACCCGATACTTACCAAAACATTTACACAGCTCGATTTGTTCACTTAAATAATGGCTTTCCTCTGCCACATCTTCTCCCACCAGTTGATACATCTTTCTCCACTTACTTTCAATCCAGTCTTCCATTTAATTGCTACAAACATAATACGATTTTTCATTGCAATAAATTGCTCAAGCGTTTACTTCAACCTCAAAGCTATCGAAATTAAATCTTTGGACAGTACGGATTAATATGTCCATATACAGTGGCTCACAGTCAAAATGATACACCTGGATATTGATATCAATTATTGAATGAATACTTCTTTTTTGCTCGAAATTATATTATATATTTGTTTATTTAGATATTATTCAGTAATATTATATAGTTCATGTGACATCAGACATTTATTTACTGTAACAATAGTTATTCAATATTTCAATCTATTTATTCGTTAACATACATTTATTCGTTAACATTCATGTATTTATTTGATTTAGTATTGTCTTGTAGATCAGTAATTTGATTTTCATGATAGTTTGTATTTCTGTATAGCTGACAACTTCTTCGTATTTATATAGTACTTATAGTTTGATTTTTAGTTAGTATTTGTTTTCAACATGTTTGATCTTTTGTAGCCTGAAGACGACTGCAATAAGTGTACTGGTGGACAGGAACTGCGTCGGAGTGTAAAGGTAATATGTTGGCATTTAGATTCATTAACTTTAATGCGCCAGTTATTGCACCAGTGCTCAATCAAGGTGAGGTGGTTTTGGAGATTTAAGGATGCTATGTTGGGATCAGAGTTGGATGATAAGATGCGGTGTGTCAGATGCAACTAGAAGTATAGTCGGTGTGACAGATTGTTATATATCTGAATAAATAAATAAATAAAAAATAAGGGATATGGTTTCTGCCGACATGCCCATCAATACGAGAGGGAGACTAAAAAGCGCTGGATGAGAGACCTCCTTCCTTAACAAACCATGGTTGTCGAATCAAGCCAGGAAAGAGGTATTTCTGGGCGCTTACCTTCCCCATGTCTGAAATGTCAGTTTCATTACGTTTATCAGACAATCTGCTAATTGTCTACAGTTCGTCGGCAGGTTTAGATAAATATTTGAAGTAAAAATAAATGATTAGTATATGATACAAAGTTGTGTCCCAAGGAGATTGCAGATAAAAATGTTTTGTTTCACATTTATAGCTTAAAGTTCGATAGTTTTATCTTTTGGTGTATGTTCGTTCTCGTGATTAGATTTTAATTAAATTGTCGAAATCTAATTCCCTCACGTGTCACATAACACAAATTAGAAATTTTTATGGCGAATAAGTTTTCAATTTTCGCCATTATCAAGTTACTTTCTTCTTTGTACATACCTTAGGCTCTAGTATTGAGCCATTAATGCTTATGAAAATTAATGGATTAATTTTTAATACAAAAAATGATAACTCCTCTGTTCCATAGGTTTATTTCCTATAATTCCCATACCTTTATTTATTTTCCATTGTCTGCAAACTGCAGGAGGTTCCCGTCAAACTGCCGATATAGTCCAGTCAAATTATCACAAACATTTGAAAATTCGAGCTACGTTATGCATAAAAAGATGCCATTAATTAAAAACAAAAAATTATGTATTTTTTTGTGAATTTTCAAAACTTCATTTTGAAAGCTCGATAGTTCGATTCCTGTTGGGTTTAGAAAAAAAAATTATTTAAAAAATGTCAGATGATTTTAAGCTTTTTAAAATTTAATATAACTAATTTTTGATTATGTCGTTCTTAAAAGCAGATATTTAGCGTAAAACAAAAAAAAGTTTGAAATTTTAATGGCTTTTGGAGCATTGCAGTGAACCCAAAAGGCTTCCTAGAGCGGAAACTAGGATTTCTTATATCCACTAGATACCTAACAATATAAACAATAAATAATAATTACTTAAGTTTTAATGATCTTCAGTTAATTTTAATTATAATTCTTAGTACCCAATCATTTACGATTTTATTTACCTCGCATGGTTATTTTTCCAAGAAGTTATATATGTTTTTGTTTTTGCTGTGAGATGTAAGTGGATAATTTAATTGTAATAAAACTTCAAATGCCTGTTGCCCTCAAACAAGAACTATAGTAATTGAATCAAGCCAGTGAATTGGTGCTACTGGATGCTATCTTTTCCATGACTGGCGTGTCATTATTCATTATATAATTAGGTCATTTGCTGATTGTCAACATCCAGTTGAAAGGTATAAATAGAAATAGAAATAAAAAAAAAACAAGAATAACAATCTGTAGAAAAAAAAAAAAAAAATACTCTGACGTTTTATATTGTCGGATTCGGCTTTCTTCTTAACAGAAACAAGAGCTTATTTTAAAAAAAACTACATGTGTTTTTTTTTTCTGAATACTGTATATTTATAATGTTTTACCACTGTACATGTTTTTAAATGTCTTGTCATAGTTATAAGTATATAGGTTTATTTGTTTTGTATATAGCATATTTTCTTTTGTAATTGTTTTTATTTAGGGCAGATGTAATATTTTAATTTTGTAAAATTTTGTTATGCTAAAGGGATAATGTCAGAGAAAAAAGCTATTTTCAATCTATCTATACATTTATCTAAAAAGACAAAAAAAAAAGTAGAAATATTTTCTTATTCGTAAATATAGAAAAGTAGCTCTCTGATCTTTTGAAGCATATCTATATCATAATTATTGATATATATATATAATATATATATAATTGCGCTATTGATAGATAACCCAGTCATTATCCCATTTTCTCCAGGAATCGATTAAGTCATCCACAATTAACTGAACTTATAATTATTTAATTCGAAAATTCAATGAAGGTTGAATAAAACCTTTTCGAGGGGAAACTAAGTACTTAACCTAAAAAAAAAACTTCGTGTTAAATGATTTCAGAAGTATTAATTTCTTCAATAAAGAGATTAAATCCCAATTTCATAGATTCTTAAATGACTCCAAATAATTACTGCTTCTAAAACTTTCTTAACAGGCCTTGAGGGGATTTAACGTTTGTTGAAGCTGTGAAGATGTTTAAAGAAACTCTTCCATAATAAAATAATAACAAATATTCATTTTTATAATATTAAATAAATTTAAAATATTAAATAAAAATAAAAATGGCGCTATCTAGTAAGATTTAGAATCGGTGAAGAATTCTTATATTTCGTTGTTTTAAAATCAATAAGCAAATGTTTACCGAAACCTTAATTTAGTTATATAAAAGTATGAATCAATTTTAGATGATTTTTATTTTATTTTTTCAAATATAAATATATATATGTATATGTATAATTTGTATTCAACTTCAATTTACTTCTTGTTATCTTCTGATCTTGTTGACTCTTATTTGTGAAGTTCTTATACTATTTTATTTTTATCGTTGTTCTATATTTATTACTGTTTATTTCCATTATTACCTTATATATTTGTTTGTTCATGTTTTCTTTATTTTATTAAATATTTTTTTATTATTATTTATTATTATGCATAATTATTTTTCTTAATTATTTATATATTTTTTTCTTTTATGTATATATTGTATGAATGGCTGGTTAACTTTAACAGTTATACCTATTGCCCTTGGGTGTGTTTTATTTATATTTTTTAAATTGTATAGAATTTGTGAATGGAAAAAAACGATGGCTTGATAATGCTACGTCATTGAAATAAAATTAATGTACTTAAAATTTGTACTCATCAAAAATGAAGCTTGTTTGTTGGACATGAGATGAACTAAGACAAGCGATTTTAAGCATTCAGTAGAACTTTTTTTTCACAAAACAATAATAAATTTAATTAGTACCATCAAGCAAGGAAAACCCGAAACAGCGCTAGTAATCTCGAAAGTAGACGCGGAAGGCGAACGGATTTATTTTTAAAAATTTTAAATCTATACATTTTGTATTGAAAATCCTGAATTATTTTGCGCTTATTTTAACTGAAAGGAGATCGTTTCTGGAGTTGAACTGGGCATACATTCTCCTAAACCATCAATGATGTTTTGTATTTTACTTGGCTCGAAAAGTACATAAAGCCACATTAGTCAACATATTTATTTTTATTCTGATAACTCGAAGTAATATTTCTTCCAGAAGGCTATGTATGTACTGATATTGTATGTCAATGATTTTTTTTTTTTAAGTTATTGTATATATTTTCTTTTAACTTATTTTTTAAATATAATATTTTTTTATTTATCAATTAATTGCCTTTTTCAACAATTCGACGAAATAATTTATTTAGCGAATCCAATGTTTTCATCTGCCACGTCTGGTGGAAACCATGTATTTTTAATTTCAGAACAGCAGACAATAAAAAACAAACATGATTGGACAAAGCACTCTGTGAATGATAAAAAAAAATAAACCACACGCGGAGACACAAAAAAAAAAAGCAAAACCATATACATCGAATTGGAAACCATTGACCCTTTGCGGTAGCAAGTTCTGGTAGAATTGCAGGTTATAAAATAGTTCACAAATTTCGCAATACGAAAATAGAAAATTTCTCTCTTAACAGGCAACAAGCAAAATAAGGAAGAGAAAAACCCTAAATTAATTGTATGTATATAGATAGGATAAGGAAACAAAAAATTGTAAATTTAATTAAACAATCACTCCTATATAGGGTTTTTCAATCGCTTACGGGCCATTTTAGCCCTTACACAATTTAGCACTTATGGATAATTTGAAGTTACAAAACAATTAAATTATAAACTATTTTAAATGATAAATTCACTATAAATCTAAAGGTAGAAAACTTTTTAAAAAAGAGAGATCATTAAAAAGTTACAAATAAATTTACGAAAAAACACACAAAAAAATTAAATTTTGGGATCTTTCTTTCTTGAGGTCTTTTCTAGAAACAAAAACATTTTTTTTCCGGTTATTTTTCAGGATTGTGTTGATATCATTTCCCAATTCAATTTCATTTCGATAAGCTTCGTATGCATAACTATTAATAATGTTTTTAATAGATTGTTCATGACTATTGTTTATTTTTTTTATTGCTTTAAAATGGCTTTTAGGGCCGATATATTATAATATAGATTAAAAATAATTCTAGTTCAAAAGTTTTTTTATTTGTAAGATTAATTTATTTGTAAGAATAAGTACCTGTAAGATTAATGAGGTATTTTTGTAATACATTGATTTAATATAATAATTATATTAAAATCGCACAACAAAATTAATAAAGTTAACACTCCCTCTCTTTTCATTTTTATTTGTCTTAGTTATTAATCTTAATTAAATTAAAGAAAAATCTACCCATCGTCGGAAAATAAAAATGTTTGTTTAATTTGTTTTTATTTGATGCTATTTCTGAATAACTGTGTTGCGTTATACGTAATAAATAGAACCAAATCGAAAAAAAAAAATAAACAACTTAAATTAATGGCTGTTTCAACACATAGGGCCCTCAGAAAAATTTCTGATCTATTTTGAATCAGATTTATTTACATTTAATTTATTTATAATTATTATATTTAATCTGTATATGATTATTTTGTTATAAAATTCCTTTTTTAATATCACAGTCTTTTATTACAATTTTAATATATTGTTACAATATTTAAAAGTTATTTTTTTTTAACGTTTCAGCGACATTTTCGAAAATTCTTTTTCTCTTTAGAATAAGAATGATCAAGAGAGAAGGGAATTTAAGGATCAAGTTTTTGATAAAATGAAGAAAAGAATAGAAATTTTGTAGTATTTCTTAGTCTTTAAGAAATTCTTAGTAATAATGTTTTTAATAAGACTAATGTTTTGTTTGCTTTTTTAAAAGAAAAAGAATTTTAAAAAATGGCTTTCGGAGCCGAAACGTTAAAAAATAATAATTTTTAAATATTGTAAAATTGTAATAAAATACTGTGAGATAAAAAAAGAGCTTTTATAAAAAAATAATCATATATAGATTAAAGACAATAATTATTTTAAAAAATCTCACAAAAAATATGAATAACTTAAAAAATGTTGTTTATCATAAGTTTATTTATAATTTGAATAAAGTTCATGTCTGTTACTTTTGTCAAAATGTTTATGATCAGTTCAGCATGAAGTTTCTGCTGTAATGAACTTCAATTACCAAATTGTTATTACAACCAAGTAATGCATTAGTTCGAGTAACGGTTACACAAAGCCACACGAAAGATTATTGAAAATTGAAGTTTACTTAGCCCGTGTACATGGCAACATAATTAGCAAGTCCTTTGAGTGCAGGGATGGTGTAAGTTACACTCAAGTGTAAAGTTCATCCAAGCATCACCCGCAAGAATCTTCCGACTTTTAAAGAAGTCTATAACAATTGAAAAGTTATTCCCTCACTCGTGGAAGTTCCCTCATACGGTCTGATGTTTCAGTGTTTAACAAGCCACCGTAATCTTATGTATATCATACTAAATTGTATATTACATAATATAATGCCAAATTAATATAGAATTTTTTATGAAAATTGAATATTATTTTAGTTGCATTAAATTGCACATTTTGTGATAAATTGAATGTAAACATCATTAATATTAATTGGTTTACTTATTATTTTAGTTTACTTATATTTGATTAAGTAAATTTAGGTCGCAAAAGTTATTTTAAATACAAATTAATTTGCAATAAAGCTTTGTGATTTGAATTTCATGGCCTTCATTAAAATTCCCTTTTTAGCAGTAAAGAGGACAGCGATGAAGTACCAATGAGAAAAGAAACTAAACAGATTTAATGTGCCATTTATTTATCTTTTATAGCTGAGTTTTAGGTTAATGTTACTTCTTGAATACATTCTGAATTACTCCATTGGATACTATAAAGTCACCGGCATAGACATTAGATTTACGCTGATTTAAGATCAGTATTTTCCCTGGATAAAAAAAAAAATGAATTTCCGAGTTATATTTCAAAAAGTAATTTAGGAATACTATTTGTCACGTATGAGTGTCGATTTGTTTTTACTATTGGTTCTCTTCTCCTCAAGTGAAACATATGTGTCTCGATTTCGTTTATTAATAAAAGTTATGCGTTTCAAGTTTTTCAATTTGTTTTTCCGTCTTTGTTCCTCTTGGAAAATGGTGTTGAAATATATATTTTTTTTCCAATCGAATGAAAATACAATATGAGAAGGAGTTGGTCGGGGGAAGGGGGGGGAGGGGAGTGCGGTCAAATAAATACTAATTTTTTTTTAAAAATAGTATTTTTAAATACTACTAAAAATAGTTCCATAATTGGTAAATGGTTGACTGTCGTGGATAATGAAGAGAAGAATAGTTGGGGTGGTCAGTCAAAAAAGAAGGCAAAAATAAATGATAATATTTATTTTTACATATGCCGACGTTTCGACCTGAAGTTCAGGCCTTCATCTGGGCTAAGAAAATAACCAAATAACAAGGTATGAGAAATATAAGTAGTGATGGTAAAAAATAAATAAATAAAATATTATTAAAAAAAATAAATAAAAAAAATAAAAATAGTATTTTTACTTATAGTCTTTACTAAAAATAGTATTTTAAATTATTTCTGCAGTTCGGTATAACACGGTATGTTTGACTTTTATTATGATTATTTCTTAACACGTCTATCCTTCAACTATACACGTTATTATAATCTTCATATATCCTACTATTCCATTACCGCTTTCAAAAAACTGAAAGTCAATTGTCATTTATATATAGTACAACTTGTTTTCATCATCATAACCTTGTTTACATTTATACTTACATTCTAAATTTCTCTTCTAGAGTTTATATATATATATATATATATATATATATATACATACATATTTTTCTTATAGAGTTATATATATTTAATAAATCTATCCAAAGATATTACAACTCATGTTATCCTATTAATCTTTCAATTTCTTCATCTGTTAACCTCTAGTCTCGTAATCTGTTTATTTACAATTGTCAAATGTAAACTCCACTATATATCTTATTATTATGTAATCTTATTCTTATTTTAGCTATACTAGATCATTATTTATTCAATTTTCAATTTCTTTATTCGTCAACATTCATTTTCTTTATATGTTACCCTACAGTTATCAAATGTAATCTTTATCAGTTTATTATACACTAATTTCTTATATTTTATCACAATCTATTTACTTTTAACTTACACGCTATATTCTCCTTTTCTCCTTTGTTTTCTATTTTTATTCATACTTATTTTCTATTTTTTTTTGTATCTTATATATATATATATATATATATATATATATATATATATATATATTATTGATTATTGATTGATGTATAGTTAGTTCTATACTGCATTGTCTTAACATCTGAACTACTGCTCATGAACTGTACATTTTAATTTCTTGCTGATTAACTTCATACGTTATAATATTATCAGTCTTAGATTATCATCGTTGTCCATCAACATTATGAGTCTTTAGAATATCTTGTTTCGATTTTTTTTTAAATTTAAGTTCAATTTTATCTGATAGGTAGATAATAAATTTATTTGTAGAAAGTATTTTATACAAATAATACAATGATTCCTTCAAGAATCAAATACCTAATATAATATAATATAATATAATATAATATATATATATATATATATATATATATATATATATATATATATATATACTTATACATATATATAAATATATATATATATATATATATACTTATACATATATATAAATATATATATATATATATATAAGATTTATAATAGTTAATATTTTAACTAAACTGTCACCCACTATATCTCTGATGTCATCTTATTATTTCTTTATCAGACAACTGTTTCTTATTTAATATCTACTTATAATTCATTTATTTTATTTTCAACAAGTACCTTTTATATTTTGTAGCCCTGATGAAGACCTGCAAGGTGGGTCGAAACGTTGGCGTAAAGATTAAAAATACTATTTTTTTAAAATTTAGTATTTATTTGATCGCACCCCCCGACCAACTCCTTCTCATATTATATCACGGTCAACCATCTCTATATTATTATAAAAATACAATACATATGTATAAAATTTTATTAAATAAGTATATATAAAAGTCCTATAAAAGCTTTATAATAAATTAAGTCCAGGTAAAAATAGAGGATTGAAGATTCTCGGGATGTTTCTGTCATCCACGATTCATCATTCTGACAGTCTCTTCATTTTTCCGTCAAGAGAATATTTTGTGAGGAGAATTTTAAACGTGGTCGTTATGCGGCGGATATCATTCTTAGTCATTATTAAATCTTGAAGAGATAAAAGTATCGTTCTCAATTGTGTTTATTAAATATAAAGACTGCAAATTATCTAAAAGTGTAAATTTACGTTTAATAGATATATTGTGTAATTATAATTGAAGTAAGAAAAAACAACATCCTTCTTTTTACAGTCTCGTTTATTTTATCTTTTGGAACTGCACCAATTTATTAAGATTAAGACACCAATCTGCAATGATTGGAAAAATTATTTAAAGAACGAAACCCAAAAATAAGGAAATAAGGCAAAGTCTGGTTGGCAATTAACAATTTTCACGTATAGATGTATATGTAGTATTTTTTTAAAAAGTATATATATATATATATATATCGGACTACAGGTCAATGTAGATAAAACAAAATACATGATAGTTAGCCGAAACATCCACCCTAATAACATGATCTGCGTGGATTATATAAGTCATTCCCGAAAGTAGACAGATTTAAATACCTCGACTCCACAATAACCTCAATAAATGATCAACTAACAGAGATAGACCAGCGAATAACAAGTGGGAACAGATCTTTCCTCTGTCTTTCAAAGGTACTGAAATCCAGAAAAATCTCCAGAAATCTCAAAATAAGAGTGTACAACGCCGTGATTAAACCAGTTCTGCTGTACGGTTGTGAAAGCTGGGCTCTAACCTTCACATTAGAAGCCAGAATTGAGAGATTCGAAAGAAAAGTTCTACGTAGGATAACAGGACCCATATGGGACCAGAACCTTATGTGTATATGTATTTAAATAACCCTATATGTATTTAAAAAAAAAACTTTTTAGATGAATATGGTGCAGAGCAACGACAGCTCCAAAAAATAATATAAATGAGAGTGTAAAAACAAGGGTGTTGTTTTTTCTTACTTCAAGTGTAAATTTATTTATTTTTCATGTATTGCTAATGGACTTGTTATTTATTAGTGTTGTCCAAAATCTATCTTGGTCTTACACTTCACAAGACCAAGAATAAGACCGCCTAACCGTTGAAAGACCTAAACCGGTAAAAAAAAAAAATCGTTTTTGTCAATAAAAATTAAGGCAAAATAGTTACTAATACTTGACAATTTTAGTTATTATATTTAAAGAATTGGTATAACTAATATACTTTTATATTTAACTCTTCCAATGTTTTATTCGGGATAAGTTAGGTTTCTCCTATGTGACAAATTAGAGTAACATATCTATAGTAATAAAGTAAAAGGTACTGTTTCGCAAGTGCAAGACTGTTTCGAGACTGGCGTAAGACCAAGACCAAGACAAGTCTTGTTCACTCATTATGTTATTTATTTCTTTATTGAGTAATATTAAATTTTGTTACAATAAAAGGCATTAGCAACAGAAAAAGGCTAGGCAAAAAAGGCTGTTTCATTTATGCAGATTTTAAAAAAATACATTTTTATAATTATTCCTTTTTTTAAAGAAATTGCCTATTTTCATGGCAGTTAATGTGTATTACATTGTCTCAAGTGCTTAAAAATAATTAATTTTTTTTAAAAATATTTTTATTTATTTTTTAGATTGTTCATGAGCGCCTATCACCATATTTGGTTCCAATATTATTCTTGGTTTTTATTTATTTTAATATTGATTATATTTCACTATTTGGATGGAAATTATATTTTTTTCACGTTTTCAAAGATATGTTAATAATGATTAGAATTAGCCTAATCTAATATTTGTTGAATCGTAGTAGGCAATACATAAACATAACACTTTAACGTATAACTTATTTATTTCAATAAGTATAATAATGTTTAATAAATATTACTTGTTAATGCCAAATATTTGATTAGTAAGTAACGAATGACAGATGTTTGCTCAATAGTAGATATTGTCGAACTTTCGAAATCGCTAATACACACTTCCCTCAGCTTGTAGTCTCTTATATCAACACTAATAAGCATGCTACATTACGTATCAATGCCCGATATTAATGTTGACGAAATATCAACTTTATCCCTTACCACAGTACTAAAGCCTTCCAACAGTCTTTTCTTACTACTTGCATTGCTTTCGGAAATTTCTCAATATCTATTATCTTTTGTTTCTTAATTATACTCATTCCTTCCTTTTCAGTTACTTTCCCACATAACAAAAATACGCCCTAGAATCATGAAATTTTCAATTCCAGGAATTGAATAATACTTAAAATATTTATATTTGTGTTTCAACTTTACCAATCTATTCATTGTTATTTTTAGTTTTATTTATTTTGTTATATCTCTTCCTCTTTTTTTGTTAGTTTATTTAATGAAATTTACAACTGTGTACAAGTACAACCAGTAAATATGCTCAACTTAGAAATAATGACATGAAGAGGCTTGAAGAGATACCACCCAGTGGTAGCACTCACTAAATAATTCTAGCTAAGAAGAATACGAGACCATCTTCTTTTCAGACGTCTAGGAGGATCATTAGTCACCGAAGAAGAAGCAAGGTTGGAAACAAGTGGATTCGGATGGGACTGGAGTTTGTCATGAAAGGATAGATATCTGGCTCGGACTAAATCAGCGACATGAATGGTTTATGACTTTATGAATGGTTTTATTTGTGACAAAGTATGGAGAATTAAGGATTTTACAAAGGATTTTGGATTGTAAGGATTGAATCTGATAGGAATTCGATGGTTTGTGGAGCCCCAAAGCTCAACTCCGTATGTCCATATTACAGGTCTTATTATAGTTATGTAGATAAGTCTTTTGTAATTAATTGAAAGTTTAGAGCGTTTGTCAAGAGTTGGAGCAGTCGGAAACGTCGAGCAGTTTCTTGTCTTTTCAGTCTAGTATGAGGATTCCTAGTAAGACGTTTTCCAAGTTGAGTCCTAAGTAGAGGATTTGCTCAACAGGAATAAGTGGAGTATTATTGAAGGATACTGTAGGACAAGAAGTCATAGGTTTACGACGGAGGGTAAAGGTGATTTGATGAGATTTATTTGAATTTATTTTTATTCTCCAATTTTTACACCATTCTTCAAGGCTTGTGATATATGATTGAAGAGTTTGGGAAGAGCTTCCTTCCTCATGCCATTAATATCTATATCACCATCAAATCTGCAGATTGCCACTCCCATGACCGGTGCAGATGAAGATATGAAGAAAAAAAAATACTTTACATCATCTACCAAAGAAGATTTCTATATTTTATTTTTTTCATTGTTGCCTTCGTCGTTGGTATGCTAGCGACGATTTTACTATAATCGAATCCAATTCTCAGACTCCTGATCTATATGAAACGCCCGTATCACCGGCGACGCTTTAAGCGATACCCGATAGTTGCTAACTGGGCTTGTGGTTCGCAGGCCTAGTTTGCAACTCATCAGGGGCTTGGAGAGTTAATCAGATAAGACGGAGCCCGGACTTCGTAGACCGTAATGGATAATGAGATGGTAATATCTCTGCACCTGATTGCCTTCATCTTCATTAGGAGGGACAATTCCTGAGCGCCTCGCCCGCCGTTGTGGGAGACTAACCCTCAGATCATAAGGCAGTCTCTTTGTAATCTGAGCTATAACTATTCAACAGTTTATAATATACAAGCGAAGCGAGCCTCACTTTTCAAAATGTTTAATATTCCGCCTTCCATTTCAGTGATAACATAAGCTTTTGAATAATTGATATGGCTGAGCTATACCTGAGGCAGTGAGAGATGGCGGTTATTATTTCTGACAGTGTTACGAAATCTGTTCTTGCTGGCCGTAACTTCTTGGATTTACTTATTGTATACATATTTTTTCCTTAGCTGTTCTGTTCATATTTACATATTATTATTTTTATTGGAAGAATAATAATCAGAGTTTGAAAAAGATAATTAAAAAATCAAAATTATTTGCTTTTTATTAAGAGCGATTTTTTCCTTTTATCATAAGTGATAAAAATAATATTCTGATCATTATTTATACAAAATACTTACAATTAAGGATAGTAATAATTTTTGAGTAATTCTTTTATAAATCAGAAATATAGATTTGTTGTAATCTCTATGGTATTTTTTGAGCCGTTTATAAAATGAATTAAATTATATACATACATTATATAGGTTTCAAGGGGAAGAATTTAGCCAAGTTTCATTGAAATCGTTGAAGCCGTATCGGCGCTGCAGTCTAAAGCAAATCACGTTTTTCGGCCGGCATTTCGAAAGGAAATGCCTGATGATAATGAAACATATACAAAAACACTTCTAAATATTATTGCAAAGTTGTGTCAAAATTTAAAATAAATCGGTAAAGAACTTTCGGAGATTAACCGTTTTATATTTTTATTTACATGCTATTTAATTTTTTTATTTATTGATAACACTAAAGCTCGTCAATATCTATTAAACAAAAAAAGAAGGAAGAAAAAATGTGGAATAATAGAGGAGTAAAAGGGGCTGAACCGTTTTGTAATTGCCTATTTATATAATGATTTCCTTGAAAAGATGTGATTAACGTTAAATATAATTAGTTTTCAAATATTATTATTATAGAAGAGAAGAATAGTTGGGGTGCTCAGTCAAAAAGGAAGGCAAAAATAAATTATAATATTTATTTTTTACAAATGCCAACGTATCGACCTGAAGTTCAGGCCTTCATCAGGGCTAAGAAAATAACCAGATAACAAGGTATGAGAAAATAAAATAAAAAAAAATTATTAGAAAAATAAAATAGATAGATATAAAGTAAAATGAAATTGTTAGAATAATGACTAAGAACTAAGAGATAAATAATAAAAACTGTTACATAGTGTGGAATGATGAAGTAGGCATAATCAAAAAGGGGTGACAAAAGCGTTACATTGGGAATCTTAGAATAATATTATATATTATTATTTATAATTTTTTTCCACTCTACGTTACCTTCTACAACTTTCTATATTAGATATTTTTTTCCTGAAATTATCCGCTTTCCAACGATATATTATAAGTATAACTTCTGACTTGTATTTCCAGAGATCCATTTTCGACCTGTATAACCATTTTTATTTTTTCCGCTTTATTCAATTATCAAATTCTTTCAAAATTTATGTTTAGCATTTTTTCTTAACTCTTAAAAATGAGAGATAGTTGATTATATAAAATAAACCATATTAAAGGTACTTTAGAGAAAGACGCATTTGAAGATTGGGCATTTAAGCCCTGTAAAGTGACATTAACAAAATAAGACCTGAATGACATTAAAGACCACTTAACTATACTATGATACACCGAGTTTAATCAAAATCGTTAGAGCCGTTTTTGAGAAAATTGTAAAAATGTGTTTCAGCGTTGGTATAAAGTGGCACTTCCGGTTAGCCGATTTTAAGAGGAAAGTTGCCAGGACATCTAAGGCTTTTCGGTTTCGAGCTAGAGTGTTCACATACACACAGGCACACAGACTATTCCAATTGTTAGATAATTTTATTATTAGTAATATATTTTCTAAAGTCTATAAAACCACTGTCACAAGGCTTACCATATAATTATTACTCGAAATATAATAATTCTCTTTCTTAAATAACAGTAACATCAACAAAAATATAACTATAAAATAATTACATAAATAAAAAACAACTAAAAAAAAAATATATACATCTACTAGTTGAATCGTAAAATTCGTCTGATCTTATTCTGGCTCTACAGAGCAAACATCAATTTTCTACTCGAAGCATGTCTTATCAACATCTTTTCCTGTGATAAGGAAGTCGTGACTTGAAGGGAAAAAAAAACGTTCTGCCTACGATTGAGATCTTATCGATAAGTTTAACGTTTATGATATCAACCTTTAGAATGTTGTACATTGTTTTTTCTTAAATGATACGCTAGGAAGAATTTTCTACGGCTGTGATTATCTGTCCATATATATATATATATATATGCGAGAATTTTCATTCAAGATAAAAAAAAAAATAAACTTTCTATATTGAAAAGAAATCAACACCCATCTATGGAAAGTACATAATAAGCTAAATGACATTCATATCATAAGTAATATATATATATATAAAAAAAAAAACATTAAATATATATATATATATTTAATGTTTTTTTTTGCAATTTCACTTTGTCCTGAGCTATAGCATTTTTCCGGTAATTTGATGCTATTATAAATTTGGTGTTTTTTAACCAACTTATACCTCTTTCTCAAATTAGGTAAAAAGCTGTAAGCTAGAAGTAAATTCCTGTAAGTTGTGGAAATATGTCTAAAAAACATTTTCGCTGATACGATCAAAAAAGATATATTGAACATTTCAACTTTGTCTTACGCCTGCAAAAAAAAAAAAAAAAAAAAAAAAAAATATATTGAACCGAAAATAATATAAAATAAAAACTATGCATTTGTTCGTATACTGAATATTTTTAGTTTTCGTCCACACAGGCTTTTGCATTGCGGCTGTCGATATGTCAACATATTGTGAAATTATACATGCTGTCTGTCAGCTTTACATCTCTGTTTTCTGTTTTGTAACTTGCTCCTAATTAAAATTAAAAAAAATAAAATATATATATATATATATAATAGAATAGAATAGAAAAATAATCTTACTCTGGGACGAAGTCCCTTCAGAATAACAAAAAAGTACAGAAATTAAAATTTTATATCTGGCCAGATAAAAACAAACATAAAAAGTAAAGAATAATAATATTAGTTATACATACTATATACAAAATAAAATAAAATAATCTATATACAAAACTCTTGAAACCATACTAAGATACTTAAAACTATGTACAATGGTAAAATATAAATAAACCCTTTTAGAAAAAATAAAAAATACTGAAAAAATAAATGTAAATTCTTCTTAACAGTAAAATCTGTTTCTGTTGAAAAAAAAAAAAGAAAAAGAAAGTCGAATCTATATAAGTATTTAGTTATGAGCTATATGTGAATATATTATTATAATAATATGTAATTTACATAAAAGGTTAGCTGGTATCTGATTTTTTTGGACAGGAATTGGAATAGGAGGGTTTTGAATGTAGATTACCGATTTTTAGATTACACTGTCAATTTTCTATTTATATTAACATATTGAAGTTATACGGTACTCAGATTCAGCATTCGGTCCAACTTTTGGAGCTTTTACTGTCTATACTGTCAAAGATCGCATGTAAACTTGTAATTATAAAATTATCAGTGTTTTCGTATAAAGAGTCTCCGATTATATAATAAGTACAAAATAATTAATTAATTGTATAGAGTGTTTCGTAAGTAAAGAAGAAATATTTTAATAAATAATAAAATATTAAAAGTTGATAGCAGATCTCAAGGGCTACAAAAAACTCTATTTAAGTTATTTACTAGTTTTTAAAAAGCTAAAGGTTTTGTTTATTTATAATTAAATACTACCAGAAAAAAAAATTAAGTCCTAATAAATAATCTTAAATTTTCAAACAGAGTTGAGCTATGGGGCTCCACTAAACCATCAAATTCCTCTCGCAATCAATCCTTACAATCCAAAATCCTTCGTAAAATCCTCAATGCTCCTTACTTCGTTACAAATAAAATCATCCATAATGACCTTAATGTTCCTTATGTATCTATCATATTTGGCCCAATCCAGATATTTGTCTTTCCATAATAAACTTCATAACCATCCTAACCCTCTTGTTTCCAACCTTGCTTCCTCTTTAATTCCTGATAACTATCCGAGGCGTCTGAAAAGAAGATGGCCCCGTGATCTCCTAATAGACATATCATTAGAGTGCTACCATTGGGTAGTTACTCAGCAAGTGTATTCATGTCATCATATCTATTATGTCCAAATTTACTTGATGTATTTATGTAATACAGTTGTAAATGTCATTAAGAAATAAAAAAAAAAAATTCAAAATGTTTAAATCGTGATGTTATCCCTATATTTTTTATATTAATCAAGTTAGCAAAAAATTGCTTTGAAATTAAAATAATCTCCGTTTAAAGCGTGCTTCGATGCAAACAGAACTCGAACTTCTCTAGTGAAATGAATGCCTCTTAGCATAAGGGAACGGCAATAACAAGAAGAAATATAGGAATGCTTTCGTCCAATGAGTAATGGTGCACACAGCGCAGAATTTAGAGGCGGAATCGAATACACATCTGTATATTTGCAACAGTTTTGTTTTTTTAAAGAATTGCTGGCGTTGCAGTATTCATTTCACTGTATGGCCCTAACATCACAACATGTCAATAAATTTGCCTCATAAAGTTTCATACATTTTGCATGCCATATTGTTTGCTATATCTTCTTAATCATGTACGATAAATCATAAGAAAAGTAGCAATAACTAAGAGGTTTCAGTGTTTGTGCATAAGAATAGATGAAGATTTGTTAATTATTTAATATGATATAAATTTTATTTATTCCTTGAAATCGGATTTTTTTGTTAATTTAAATTTTTTTAACATGATACTAATTGGTCCGTGGTAATAATTCGCAGAAATTTTTGTTTACTGAAGAAATAGCAAAACAATATGGAAATAAGTAGATCTTATGTATTATGTGAGGAAGGAATTCATATTTTTTCCTTGGTCGATTACAATTTTCCATTTAACATAGTAGACCAAAACATTTGTACAAATTGCTTTGCTAACATCTATTTTTAAACAATGAATGAAAAGATCATAAAAGTAGTAAAGACAAAATAATGCCCCGATCATGGAATTTTCTAAATTATTAAAAAATATTAAATGTAAGAACAAACAAATGCCTTTAAGAAATAATAAAGTTATTATATCAGCCAGGAAAAAATGTGTAGGAGACCATTCTACTCCTAAATGCATCTTTAAGAGGAAGACATTATTAAGTATACCAAAACTAATGGACTGTATCTTTGTTAATAATTGTCCGATTTTGAATTTTTTTGAAGAAAAAATTGCATACTTTTTGAGTTATTCGCAAATAAAATTCTTTTATCTTCATAGCCTTTTTTCCAGAAATTTCGGGGAGATATTTTTCGCAAGTGGAAAAGAAGAATATCTTCAAAATGAGTGTCCAACCATTGGATTTGATGAAGAATTGACGAAGTTATGGCGTACCGACAAAAAAAAAGACCTTTTAGAAATTATATACAGGATTGATGACATACTTAAAAATGTTGTTGCTGAAGCTTTTGTCTTAATTTTATTATTATTATTTTTTTAGCTGTAGCTTTAAACATCTATTTACCTTTCATTTTAAGCCACACAGCTTTCAGATAATGTATGTTTTTATTTACGTTAGGCTAATATGTTAATTAAATGTGTTGAAGTCGAGAAACGTATTTATGAAAACTATGCTAAATATGCCAGTTCCATACTCAATTTTAAAGCAGTCTGGGGTCCTGTAAAGTGGTGCCAATTTCGTAAATGCACCGAGGAGGTTATAATGAGGTTTCGATGTTGTGTTTAGGTCTTTGTACAATACCAATCTATCAATACATATACATACATTACCTGAATTCGACTGAAATCGGGTTCTGTCATAGTGAAAAAGAAAGAAAGTTAATGAAAGTAATAAATGATGCCCCGATCATGAGATTTTCTAAATTATTAAGAAATATAAAATGTAAGAACTCATTGTGGCATCACAGGCAATGAAAGAGCAGACCGAGCAGCTAACTTAGCAAGGAAGGGAGAAGCACCAACCATAATTTCAATAGATTGTACCACAGTGGAGGACTGTGTACACGCAACAAAAAAGAAGTTATTGGAAAATTGGGTAAATAAATGGAAAACTGAAAAGTCAAAATTATTAGAAATAAAAAGAGACTGCAACAAGTGGGCTACTAGCACCAGAATATCCAGAAGAGAAGAAACCATATTGTGTAGAATAAGAATTGGTCACTGCCTGTTTACCCACGGGTACCTTCTTAGAGGTCTAGAACCACCCACGTGCGAAAAGTGTGACAATAAACCGCAGTCAGTAAAACACCTGTTAGTAGAGTGCCACGAGTTCAACGACATTCGGCAAAAATTGAAACTTCCAACAACAATAAAAGAGATACTGAGAGACAACGAAGATGGAGTCACCACCCTATTGCGATACTTAATAGAGACGAAACATTACAATAGAATATAGAAAACTAGCCGCCAATGACCCTCTAGGGTAGAGGCGATTACGAATTAAAAAAAAAAAAAAAAAAAAAAAAAGAACAAACAAATGTCTTTAAGAAATGATAAAGTCGTTATATCAGCCAGAAAAATAATAAAGTTGTTATATAAAAGATTTCATTGAATACGAAATTGAACAGCTATCTCTCAATCCTGAAAATCATGAGCGCCCATCCTCCCCAAGGTCGATGGCGCATAAACCTTCCCCCTCCACTTCCTAAGATATTTGATTGCTCTCCTCTTCTTAAAAACATTAGAAATAAAAGAACCGTAAATTATATACACTTACACTTGCTGAGGTTTGTTCCACGTATTCTCTTTGTCTCTTCGTTTGAAACTAATCAATTCGAGAATACATAACTCCCTCCAAAATCAAAATTGCATAAAAATGTATCCCACCCCAGAAAAAAAAATGTGATGAATGTGAGAAGACTTCTTCACTGATCCAGGATTTTATTTATGATTTCATCAAGTTCTTTACCTTCTGAATATTCATTCACGCTTTCCATCAAAGCATTTTTAATCAAATAATCCAGCAGCTCGACCTTTTTATTTCGCTTTGGCATTTTAAAAATTAATCAAAACGTTATTAGATCAATCAAGCAGGAAAATTCACAAATATGTTTAAGATACAATTACAACCTTACTACACAGGCGGATCTACGGAGAGGAGGGCTTTCGGACTTAAGCCCTCCCCAAAATGGTAAAATATAACCGTATTTCATAGAAAAAAAATTAAAAACTATCTTTTAAAGTATTATTGTTCGTGTAATTACATTTAATAGGACTTCAAGAATCACTTAAACACCATGTCATATAGGTAGTTTTTTTATTACCATGTCATTAGGTAATTTCATTTTTTTTTAATTAATTATCGTTATATATATGAAAATAAGCTTTCGGTCCGAAGCCTCCACTCCCCCCCCCAAAAAAAAATTAAAACCAGGATCCACTAGTGCCATACTATAATTAAGAACACTTTAGCAGGTTAACACACAAGGGTGTTTTAAATGATTAAAATGTGTGCTGACTGCTTAGCATGATAACACATTAAGCATTTACCACAAGCTTCATTAAATCCCATATTGTTAATATGTGCTAGAAAGGCAATTACAATAACCTCATAACCAATAGGAGAAGCTATCGATAAAATATTATTTTACCTTGAAAAATAATTTTAGATTAATAACTGTAACGTTCGGCGATTGTTCAGTGTTCAAGACAGTCGAATTTCAAGTTTTTGACCCAGGTTTGAATCTGGGTATAGTATAAAATATTTTTGTTTTCTCCCTATATCTTCAATAATAATTATGTACTAAGCCTTCTTCATGATTTAAAGTGAACCTATTTTATATATATATATATATATATATATATATATATATATATATATGTATGTATGTATATCTTATGTATATGTATGTATATATAATGTGCTTATATGGTATTTATGTATGAGGTTTGTATATATATACTCACACACACACTCATATATCGTCGCATCAGTCTAGAGGAATCCCCGATAAATCGTTTGCGACCTCTCATAGTTTAAATTCTATAAATATCTAGGTTTCAGGTCGATTTAGAATAACTTCATCCGAATCCGATTTCGGTTCTTGGGGAAATCTTAGTCATTTGATTAATTTTAGATCTTTTCTTTTTTTATATACTGGATGTGGATACATACAAATAAACAATTCCCCTTTCGGTGAACTATAAAGATAAATGTTAACAACAGAAGATGTTTTTTCAACTGTTTCTCTGTTCTGGTGGATCCGGATAAATAAATTACACTATTACTAGATTCTTCAATTTTTTTTTTTTATTCATAAGTTTGTATCTTAAAATATTATTTATTTGAAGTTATGCTTCTAATGAATATTAAATTGGTAAATTATTAAATTGGCTTAAGAGCAATGTACAAAATATTATTTTATTTTAAATATTTTTATATTGATGCTACAATATTTTCCTGATTCCTGACAATTTTCTAACCTGGATAAATGATATAGATAGTAAACGATTCAGTTGTAAATAACAATATGTAAAATAGGTGGCAACTGTTCGAAAATTACATATCAAATATATACATACAAAAGAACCGATAGTAATAAAGGAATTAAAAGATTATTATAAAAGCTTAAATTTATTTTTGAAGTATTGTAGCGCAGGGATCTCTTGGAGTCCTGCTTTTCCTTCTATAGTTGGAGGGAGAAGCCTGGCTTAGGGTTCCCCACCTGATTGTAAATATTGTATATAGGTATGACTGTGTTTTTAATTTACATATCTTTAGATTATTTTATTTTTTATTGTACATAGTTTTTGATTATTATTTAGTTAGTTATTATTTTACTTCTGTTTGTTATATATTTTCTTTATTTATGGTGTGAATATGTTTATAGATCACTATAATTATTGTCCACGTGGCAGATTATTATATTTCTAAAAAAAATTAAAACAAATTTTTTTAACGAAAACTTGTTTAGGCGCGTTTTTCACTTTTTTTGTGGAGAATGAATTATATTTAGCCGTCAGATTTCCGATGTGTAACACTCGGATAATGTCTGGTAAAGTGTTTTCGCAAATAGATTAAAATATCTCACAAACTAAAAATCGGACCTGCATACGGTAAGCGAGGACATTTTTCTCCATTTCATCCTCTCTTTAATGGGCTATTATTAAAAATAGTATCTTAACGCAATGTAGTGTCAGGAAGGTAAAAAGGAGAATATAGATAGTGTCGAAAACCAAATGATAACGAGTTTCATTGAAGATATGGATTAAAATATCTCAGATACTAAAAATCGGATATGCATACTGTAAGCGAGGGAAATGTTCAGCATTTCATCCCATTTATAATGAGGTATTGTTTTATAATTCTAACGTTTGGTCTAAAGCACACACCTTTGTTTCTTTTAACTACCAAATTTTCATCTACATTTTTAAAGTTAATCATTTAAAAAAATAAATAAAACGAAAATCTTAAAAAAAATAAAACTTCAGTTGTTCATTTTCTCTTTATTTTATTTTTTAAATCATGTACTTTTCTAATATTAAATTTCATTAGAAATTGTTCAACAATTTAAATTTCAAAAATAAAAAAATCATTAATGACATATGTTGTGCATGATGACTGAAAATGTTGTCCATGATAAATAAGTGAAATAAAATTTGGTGAGTTTGTATTCTTTCATTTTTGGTATATTTATTATTATAGATTTTCGTATCTATAAATGGCTTTACTAATGTAAAAAATAAAAAAACTATACAGTTGGTTTTTTTAAAGTAAAACCTTCATAATTTAGCAATCAGAATAACAATACAGTTTTTAATTAATATGTAAATTAAGTTTTCTGGGAAAATTAAATCAATTTTTTAATATTGTAGCTTACACAAACCGTCATTATTCTAAATAATATATTAAATGAAAATCCATATATTCTTAACCGAAAATATATCGTTGTTCGTGAGAAATAAATGGAATGAAATTGAAGGGATGTATATCTTTTTTTTTTTGTATTACATATATATATTATTATGTTTGTCAATGGTGTTATTGATGAGAACTAAAAAAATAAATAAAAATAACCACTTGATTTTTTATTTAATATTAAACTCTTTTATTCCCTTAACAATCAGGATAACAATATAGTTTTTAATTAATATGCAAATTAAGTTTTCTGAGAAAATTGAATCAAATGTTGAATATTGTAGCTTACATATACCATCCTTATTGTAAAAAATATATTAAAAAAAATTCATATACTGCTGTCCGAAAATATATTAATGTTTATGATAAATATATAGAATAACATTGAAAGAATGTATATATTTTTCTTGTGCCATATATTGTTATGTTCGTCAATGGCTTTATGAATGAGAAATAAAAATAAAAAATAAAATTAACCACTTGATTTTTTATTTAATATTAAACTATTTTATTTTCTTAACAATCAGAATAACAGTATAATTTTAAATTAATATGCAAATTAAGTTTTCTGAAAAAATTGAATCAAATGTTGAATATTGTAGCTCACAGATACCATTCTTATTGTAAAAAATATTTAAAACAAAAATCATATACTGTTATCCGAAAATATATCTTTGTTCATGAGAAATATATGGAATAAAATTGAAAGTATGTATATGTTTTTTCTTGTACCAAATATTGCTATGTATACATTGGCTTTATAGATAAGAAATAAAAAATAAAAAAATAAAATTAACCACTTGATTTTTTATTTAATATTAAACTTTTTTATTTTCTTAACAATCAGGATAACAGTACAATTTTTAATTAATATGCAAATTAAGTTCTCTGAAAAAATTGAATCAAATGTTGAATATTGTACCTTACAAATACTATCCTTACTGTAAAAAATATATTTAAAAAAATCCACGTACTGTTATCCGAAAATGTATGATTGTTTATTAAAAAGTTATGGAATAAAATTTAAGGGATGTATATTTTTTTTCTTGTATTACATATATATATTGTATAAATGCATGACTTTATGAATGAGAAATAAATAAAAAAATGTTAAAACTATCCACTTTTTTTATTTTTTATTTTTTTTATTGATTGATAATTACAACTGTATTATAAAAAAAAAATACAACTAGTAAATGTGCACTCAGGAATATTAAACATGAAATCTCTTGTTGAGAAACAACCCACTGATAGCAATCAAATTTTTTTTTTTAAATTAAATCCTTTTATTTACATAATTATCAGGATAATTGATAGTTTGGATGGTTTTAATTAATACTACAATCAAGTTTTACAAAACAATTGAATCAAATGTTGAATATTGTATCTTTCATTTACCAACGTCATTGGAAATATTAAAGATATATATTTTAAAAAAATATTCATATATTCTTATCCGAAATTATATAACGGATATGTTATTTTTTTTCGGAAACGGATAAAACATAGCAGACAACAGTCAATGTAACATCTCACTTCATTGATCCGAAACTGCAAACCTACCGCTACCGCCCTCAGAATCACACTTTATTGCATGATCGTAAATTTACGCTGTAATTTAATACGTCGTAAAGATAACTCATGGGATATAATTTATGGGGCCTAAGTGCATGTTAAATGAAACTCGACAGATGGAAATGAAGCTTTATTATTTCATATTAGGAAATAAATGATATCTTCGTACCATAAAATAAGGTAGACATTAATTTTCTTTTTAGCTCGACTAAAGAATCCATTTAAGATTAAACATAAATAATTAAATATAGATTACCTGATTAAGATTAAATTTTTTAATCACTATAAATATATAAAAAAAAAACTATAAATATAAATTAGTGAATAAGAAAAATAAAATTAATATATATTATAGCAACGATGCTTTAATTGTAAGTTTTCAACTATAACATATCAAATAAATTAATTTTCCTAAAAGAACATCAACATTTTTTTTTCGTGGAAATAATTTATTTCAAATTATTCATTAATATTTCATCCAGCATCATAAAATTTACATATATATTATTTTTATATCTTCAAATAAATAATACATAAAATTTTGAACATTTTTATAAAATCTAATTGAAATATAAATATCTCGACAGATTTAATTTTTTTTATAATGGAATTATATTTTATAAAAATATGCAATTATTTTATGTTGTATACGTTACATATTTAATTTATATTTATAAATATACTAAAAATTAATTTTTATTTTTTGTATAAAAGTTGCTTGGAATTTAAATTATATTTTATTGAAAAGAATTTTTTTCATGAAATGATATTCTCTTATCTGATTACTTTTTTTTATTTATAAATTACTCAAATACATTAGTAATATTATTCATTAATTTAATTTTTTTTTAAATTATCTGTAATAATATTGAAATTTATATCTTAATAGGTTCTTATCATGCATTAAATCTTATCAATGATATAAACATATACTATATGATTATATTTACTATAGCACGGAGTATGTTAATATTATTATAAATGAATACCTGGAGAAAGACAGATCCTATCCTGGAGAAGTACTGGAGGGAACTGGGCCGACCACTTGTAGCCCTGCCAGTGGTGGCTTCAAGCAGGGAAATTTTCCCTGCTGAAATTCCCTCTTCATATTTTATATTGTTGATTATTATTCAGGAATAAACTATCCTTTTGTTATTTAATAATAACCAAGGATTGCCAAAAAAAATATTCCAAACCGTAGCTAAGAATCAAACTTGAACTTTTTATTTTTATTCCATAATTTTTGTGTAATTATTGTCTTTTACAAGATATAAATGGGATGTTTTCAATCTAGAGTCTATTTAATAGAGTACTAAAATTGAACACCCATTTGCTTTTTACTTGAATCGTAAGATAAAGTGGCCTAAAAAATATTATTGGCCTCAATATATATATATTAAACACCTCAATATTTTTGTAGGTTACTCTTTTTCCTCGATTATATTATTTTACGAATCAAGTGGAAACCAAATAAAGATTCGTGAATATTTAGTACCTCATTAAATCAATTATTTTAATAATAAAACGTCCAATTCCTGAGAATTTTCTTTGATAAAAAAAGGATACGTTATGATGAAGCTGTTCATGAAGTTTTAGATGGATATTAATAATTTGATAAAAAGGGGATCTATACATACAAGGAATATTACAAGAATTAAAACAAAAAAAAATTTAATAATACGTTTATTTACCTTTCTCATAGTAGTTATAATTCGTTTTTAAAATAATTCACAATATACCTATATAATCACTAAGGTACGTATGTTTTCATGAGCACATGAAGGTTTCTTTATGAGCTATAAACACGGTTTTTGGACAGATGTAAATTAAACTTTATTTTATTTTAAGACAGAGATAGACTTATTTAAAAATATATACTTATATTCAAATTTAAAATCTGTAATTGGAGACATTTATTTATTTTTTAGTATATACAATGTTTATTTAGAAATATTACAATCTGTCTCAATTGAGGACATTTATAATCGAGTTCAGAGACAACATTTATACCATATTTACCAAACCATAAATCAATAAAGTAAAAACAACATAATACATATACATAAGAATAAAATAAAATAACTTAAGAAGAAAAAAAAAAAAAATATATATATATATATATGTGGTAACCCCACACAAGGATTGTTTATTTGATTTCCTTTCATGCTCCATGCCTTAAAGACATACTACAGGAATTACAATCGTTTACATACTTTTATTTTGTAGTTTTACTTGATATACATTTTTAGATCAAATTTATATATATTAACAAACAAAAACATACTGAATAAACACACAAAAATTAAACAAAAATAATAATAAATCGGAATATTAAATATTAAACACAGAATTCAAAGCCAACAATCAAAATCAACAATCAATTCATCAAAGCCAACAAGAAATCACCCACGCTACCCATATATATAATAAATGGGTACAATACAATAAATCAGAAAAATTAAATTAAATGCACTATAATTGATAACTAAAATGATAAAAGTGTTATATTCGACATATATTTTATCGATATTTGACATGCATAATCATTACTTAATATACCCAAGATAACTACCTAAGTACCTCCAGAAACTACCTCAATTTATTTAGGTTATTTTAGTTTCTTATGTCTGTCTTACAGGGATTTGAAGGAAATTATAAGTATTTTTCTCTTAACTATGAAAAAATATATTAACGTAGGCTTCCTAAAAAAAGGAAAATAAGAAGATAGAAAAAAAAATAAAAAGATAAAAAAAAATTAGTTTAACTTATTTTTTTTTCTTTATAAATTATAGCTTTTCGATATAAATTCATTTTTCACTATATATCTTCACCAATTTTTTTAAAGAATCAAAATCAATGAATAAAGGCCTAAAAATATTATATTTTTGTAATAATTTATTGAGGGGATCTAATAGAAGAAGAACCGATTAAAACTTTGGTCTCGAAGTTCAGTCTGAACAAGTGAACCCCATTAATCTTTCTAGTTCATTTGATGTAAAAGGGAAAACTTTTGTGTTATAGCTGTTGTTTTTGGTTATGAAATTTATATCAAGTATTACAAAATTCTGTGATGATGATATTGATAAAAATTTTTATTTAAAAAAAAATGATGGCAGGAATACAATTTAAACAATTCTTAAACGATTCGATAATTTTTTTTTTTCTCTAACTTGAACGCGAATGGGAGATTCCCCCATTTCCCAGAAGAGGAAGAAGCCGGTTGCTTTGAAATTCTGAACAGGAGTGCTAAAGAAACAAACAATTCTGAATCAAACATAAACTAGTTGGCTAAACCAGAGTGCATTAGTAAACGTATGCTATTTTAAATAATTTATGTCAACATCCCTATCCTAGTCAACGCTATTTATACCTCAGCAATAATCAAAGGTATGATAATAACATTGTAAAAGGACTCTGAAAACAATGTTGGAATGTATGTTTTTTAAATGATTGTCTTTGATGAAATTAAAAAAAAAAATACCATTACGTATAATAGGTTGACTGGAAATTTATTGTGAAATATATAATCACACACTTTTTTATATTTATTTCCATTTTATATATATGTTATTCGGAGCTTTCGGTGCTCTGTAACATACTCATCTAAAAATGGATGGAATTAGCTTGAAAATGTATGTAGAAGACAGAATCCTATTTGACAATTAGAAATCAAAATGAATTTTGTGAGATTTGCAGTAATTAAATAAATAAATATGAATATATAATAGATCAGGATTTTTTACTTATGACAGTCTCTATAATATTTTTACAATTTTAATTAGTCTGGAAGAGTAAATGACGTAAAGAGTCCTTACTATTAAAATATAAACAAGTCTAAAATTAGCTAATGCCATGCAATGTATTTCATTAAAGAAATTAAAGTTGAAAATATGATTGATTGATGATTTTTTTTTGTTTTGCGTCAATTTTTTCTTTAATATGTGTCAGCTATTCAATTCTAAGAAATTTATAATTAAGGGGAATCAGCTTGGTACAGACGAATGATATGAAATCATTCTGTAAAAAAATTACTATTTTTGTAAGTAAAATAGGAAATTTAAAGTAAAAAAAAAAAAAACTAAAAACATTTTATATTTTATAGGGAAAATAACCTTAAACACATATTATTCTCTATAATGCCACTGTATTAGGTTTATGAAGAAATATATTTTCCTGTGATCCGTTTTAAATGTTTTTATGAATTTGAAAAAATAAATAAATATTAGGTATTTTTTTTTCTATTTTCTCTCCCTCTTTGTTGAAATTACTCCCACTTTTCTGTGTAAATATATATAATGAGAATATAATGTAAGATTTATATGTTATCTTACCCTGTTCGATTTATCTTGAATATAGATGAATTCTGTAAGTTAAATAAAAATAAATACTGCAGTAATCTAGACAATAAATATGTGCTTTTTTCGTTTACTTGTATTTTTTAAAAATATTTTTATAGAATTTTCATAGTATATTTAAAATATTCTATAAAATGAAAAGCTCATTTTAATATTTTTAGTAAAAACGTAAAATTTTACGTTTCAATAATTCGTATCCAACCTAGTGATTCTTTTTTAATAAATCTAAAAATTTCGGTTAATATAGTTTAATCTAGTCAATTCGGAAAAAAAAGAAGCAGATATGTTATATATAAGTCCTTATATAAGTAGTATATATAAGCTGTATATATAAGCAGATAAGTCCCTTTTCGAGAATTTACATAAAATATTATTTATAAAAGAAGCAAGTGTCTTATAACAACTTGAGTTGAATATATTACCGATAAACGAAAAATAAATTATTTCAATACTGGTAAAAAAAAAAGTTATTTCTTAGCTTGATCATCCAAAAACACCTAAAAGTCATACAATTTATTTGCCATCATTAATTACATGTTAATTATTGTCTGTATCTATTAAAATAAAACTTTTCAAATGAGAAAAATAATTGAGTATTAGTAGTGCATAATAAATACATTTAAAAATGATATAATGGTCTTACTTATTTTCATTTTGTATTTTTTGTTTTTGTTTGTTTGGAGTGAATAAACGTTTATCAACAGTCCTAGAATGTATGGAACATGTAAACCACATTATATGTGATCAGTCTTTCAATATCATTGTTTATAATACAATATTAATTAGACTTTTGTATAAGTTGACTTTTTTATTTTTCATTGAAACTTTAATTAATTATAACGTATCCTCATCCCCACCATATTTATCATTAAACAATAATTTAAATTGTCTAGTCAAAATTAATGATTTTTTTTGCTTACCCCCCAGGAATTTCTTTATTACAAAATACAATATATATATCATTTATATATTGTATTTTGTAATAAAGAAATTCCTGGGGGGTAGGCAAAAAAAAAAATGATTATTGCTTTTTTTTTTAATTACTTATCTTTAAGTTATTTTATTTTTATTGTATATAGTTTTTGAGTAGTATTTAGTTATTACTTTACTTTTTTTAGTTTTATTTGTTCTGTATATATGGTGTAAATGCGTCCATATTTCATTATAAGTATTGTCCGTGTGACATGTTGTTATATTTCTGAATAAATAAATAAAAAACATAAATAAATAAATAAATTATTTTTAAAAAAATATAATTTTTTTTTTGCCATTGCAATAGGGATATTTATAACTATAAACTAACCCGAATTGTTGATGAGAAGTATAAAATCAAAATCAGTAAAGTCAATTTTTCATCTCTTTTATTCATCTATTTTATTTTTTATTCTATACATAGTTTTTGATTAGTATTTAGTTATAACTTTACCTTTGTTAGCTTTATTTTTCCTGTATATATGGTGTAAATGTGTTCATTGCTCACTATAATTATTGTCCCTGTGACAGATTGTTATATTTCTGAATATATAAATAAAAAAAATAAATAAATAAAAAACAATTGTTTTAAAATAATATATATATATTTTTTAGCCATTGTAATAGGGATCTTTATAACTATAAACTAACTCGAATTGTTGAGTCAATTTTTCATCTCTTTGTACTGTTATACATTAATGTCAAAATGACCTTCAATAAAAATAAAAATTATTTGAAATATAAAGTATTCGAATCGATATTATTATTATTATTTTTTTAAATAGAAGTACTAGCAAGTGGTACTATCGAGTAAAAAAGGTGTATGAAAATAAGGCAAAAATAAAATAACCCTAAATCAGATCGTTTTGCCCCTTAAGGCGGTTTCGTATTGAGACCAACGATATATTTTTAACAGTTTTTATTTTGCCATTAAGAATTATTTTATTCAAATGAATTTTTCCTCGAGAAGTGCTTTCCCAGCAGTTAAAGTTATGCGAATAAAAGTGTTCAACTTTTCTAATGCTGAGCTCCTAAAGTTAAA
Source organism: Nezara viridula (assembly GCA_928085145.1). Classification (NCBI taxonomy): domain Eukaryota; kingdom Metazoa; phylum Arthropoda; class Insecta; order Hemiptera; family Pentatomidae; genus Nezara; species Nezara viridula. The sequence goes on along the minus strand of OV725083.1, from coordinate 46,322,579 downwards.
AATTGAATCTACATCTTTAAGAGAACTATTGAAGTTGGAAACTTCCCGGACAAACAACATTCATTTAATCCCTTCTCCCCTCTCTTCATAGCAGTTACAATCTCCTTGGCTTGCATTTAAGTTGGACATTTAAGTTTTTTGCATGCCATGCCATTTATTACAAAGTAGTTCGCCCATTTTCTTATAGCACTTGAAAACACTCGAAAGAAAAAAAAAAAACGATTTATACTGTACCTTGTACGATTTAAACTATAATTCGTTTGTTATTAGCATATTATCCCTGTGGGGTCTCCACGAAAGATTTTTTGTCCAGGCGAGAAATAATTATTTGTCTCAGAAAGTTACAAGGTATAGAAAATGTGATGTTAATCGTGACATTTTTTTAAAATTTATTATTTGGTCTTATTTTGTTATTTTAAGATAGAGCGAAGTAGCACAGCGAGTTAGGCACTGGTCTGCTAATCTCAAGGTTCCGGGTTCGAAGGTTTTATCTCTCTCTCTCTCTCTCTCTCTCTATATATATATATATATATATATATATATATATATATATATATATATATATATATATTCTTTTTTAATAATTCTGAGAATTTCGGTTAGTGCAATTTAATCTAGAATTTTGTAAAAAAAAGAAGAAGCAAATATGTTAAGTCCCTTTTCGAGAATTTACATTATTTATTATTTATAAAAGAAGTAAGTGTTTTATAACAAATTCAGTTGAATATATTTCTTTAGTTATTTCTTAGCTTGATCAACCAAAAAACACCTAAAAGTCTTACAATTTATTTTCCAGAATTATTTACTTGTGAATTATTGTCTGTATCTAACTATATCAAAATCTAACTCTTCAAATAAGAAAAAAAAAAAATATATATATATATATATATATATATATATATATATATATATATATATATATATATATATATATATATATATATACAGTGGTTCACTTGTTTCACTGTGATATTCACTTGAAATTGATACACCTCGTAGAAAAAAAAATACTTCAATGGTTAAAATAAATAAAACCAGAAACTCATCAATAGGTTTATTTATAATCTCATTTTAAATATTTATAAACTCAATAATTTTTTTTTTTTTTTTGTCTACAAAATATGTATTTGCGCCTGTCAACAATAAGTTGACAATCAGCAAATGTGATGGCGATAATGATGTAATGACATGACAGGCATGGTCAATAAAATTAAAATATTCAAATGTGATTATTTAAAAATATAAATAAGGAAAAAATGGATAATTTTACCTCACAGTCAAAATGATACATCCCAATTCTTATTAATTTTTAAATACTATCAATTTAGTTCAATGCCTTAGAGGCAAGGCATTATTATTTTCTACCACTCCTTTCAGTCTGTTTGCATTGAAATCGAACAATTTGTTGGTGATTTCGGGCTTAGCCTGTTCCATTCTTCAAGAAATATTTTTTAAAGTATTTTTTGCTAGAAAATTGTGTTTTATAATTTCTATTTCCGATTTCGCCCACAGATATTCTATCACATTTTGATCTGATGACTGTGGTGGCAGTTATAAAGTAGCTATTTTTTAACGTAGCAGAGTGTTTGGGGTCATGACAAAACCAAAATTTCTTTTTCAGCCCGGATTTTTCAAAATCACTTTCAAGTTTCTTCTCAAATTGTCTATGTAAGCATATTTATTCACTATACCGTGTGAATATTTCCACTATAATGTGAAGATTTCCGACACCAGATGCCGCCATACATCCCCACACTATGAAACACAGCATAAAAAAAGAACATAAAACATCACGTAACATAAGGACAAGAAAAAGAGCAGAACAAAATAACCCTTTACGAGAATTTATTACAATAAATTATTGCTTTTAATGTAGTATAAATTGAGATATTTATTTATTCAAGAATTTCTATCAATATCCGGGCTTATCATTTTGACTGTTAGCCACTGTATATATATATCTTCTTATCTGCTACAAGAACCTTTATGTTTTTCATAGTTTTCTTTTTCTTGGTAGTCTTCCTCTTTGATATCCAATTTTTCTACTTCTTCTTTTATTTGTTCCTTTATGTTATTTTTATGTCCTTTTATGTCCTTTTATGTTCTTTGATCCCATCACTTATCGAATATTAGCTTGTTCAATCTATTCTGATCCATTCTCTTTATTTACCTGTAGAATTTTCTTCTTCTTTTCCTCATCGATGTTTTCAATATGTTCCTAAAAGTCACTGTTCTTCTTTAATCGGTATTCTTTCACCACCATTCTTGGCCCTATTGTATTATTTTGAATATCTTACTTTATGTTCTTTGTAACGATTTCATGTTGATAAATCCCATAGCCTCCGCCCCTTAGAGTATCAATAAATTTATGAATATTATGGTATAACAAAAAGAATCTTGCCAGGAAACCCAAAATTAGACGTTACGAACATCAACATGTATACTCAATAGTTTGTTATTCTATTTAATTTATTTTTAGTTATTGTAAAAATGGTGTGAACGAATTCTTTTGTTATTATGTTAATTTCCTTACTTTTGAAATCTATAACTGCAGTATTAATCAACTGTAACATTAATTATTACTACAATATTATATACTGTAATATTCATATTACTTCAACTGTAATATTAATCAATAAAGAAATAAAAAGTTTAAAAAACATAAAATAAGAGAGATATTTTAATCTAAAATTTTTTTTTGATCTGTATTAAATAGGGAGTAGTATGAACAAACTATATTATTCTTAATTTAATTCGAATATATTAAAAATAAATACTATAGCAATATTGAATAAATATATTAATGTAGAAATGTATTCTTAATGTAAGTCTGGTTACTGGAATGGAGTTATATGTCAAAGGTCAGAAGTTTCCGTACGGTTGGGGTCAGAAGAGAAACTTCATATTTTCGTTTCTGTAAACACCAGACCTTGATATGACTCGATGAATCTGATGAAGAAATATTCCTATTCATGTCTAAAAGTTAAAAACCGTTTTTCAAATTAAATTCGTCGTTGAAAAAGCATGAAGTTTGTCTTTGAAAAATACATTTCTTTCAAATAAATGAAAAGCATGTTCTTTTTCATTTTAGTAGTGGTTCTTAATATTTTTTTTCTTTTTTCTTTTCCCATTACATGCCTTGTTGATATTATTCCGCATTTTCCATCTCTGGCTATCTTGGACCATTTTTTCCTACTCTGTTATACATATTAAGTATAAAAAAATATTTTATTATTTTTTGTGTAAGATTGATCTACTGTAGCCTGGAGCCCAAAAATCAACCTCATCGCAGGCGAAGGTTTGAATGTAAATTATGAAAGTTTATGTATTTTAAGTAAAATGAATCTTGTCTGCCGTTCCAGAGCCGCTCCTTTCAAAATTGGCAGCTGATTAAGATAATAATTATATAATATAATTATAATTATATAATAATATTATGCCAGTAACTTGAGGATCGAAACGGGAAATCCATTGCGAAAGATATGAGAAAAGTTTTTATATATGGATTAAGAGATGTAAAAAACAAAATTGAAAACGCGGGCTACGGAGGGAAACTTTTTACAGCCAAAAAAGTAAGATTTTTTTCGATATTTTTTTGTTTTTTCACTTATAACTCCTAAACGATAAATCGAGGAGGCGAAAAATGTACTTTTTTAGAAATTACAAAACATTAAATTGTGCATCGAACGAGTACATGGTAAGGTATAAAACCACGTTCAACCATCGCTGATTTTTACCAAATTTGTCAGAAACCGAGTCAATTTACTACAAATGGCCCTATAACTTGGAAATGAGTTCCCTAAGAGAAAAATCCCATATAATCAATGTTATACAGCATCAAACTTTGTGTCCACTGAGTATCAACTATTTTGATGTAGATCACTAACTCCGAATAAAATCGGTAACCTCTTTTTTTTTCTTATTTTAACGTGTACATATGGGTTAAGAGATGTAAAAAATAAAATTGTAAACTCGGACTACGGAGGGAAAACGTTTTACAGACAAAAAAGTAAGATTTTTTTATTTTTTTTTTTCGCCTATAATTCCTAAACGATAAATCGAAACAAAAAATGTACTCCTCCAGAAATTACAGAAAGTTAAATTTTGCGTAGAACAAGGGTATAAACTTAATAATTTGGTTACGTGAAACTACGGTGAACCAACGCTGAGTTTTACCAAAGTTGTCAAAAACCAAATCAGTTTACTCTAAATTGCCCTGTAACTTGAAAATGAATTCCCTAAGAGGAAAACGCATAGAATCAAAGTTGTAGAGCATCAAATTTTGCGTCCACTGAGTGCTATAATTTTTATTGTAAACTAATTGTATATCTCGAATCGCGATTCGTTATTTCTTTATGAAATTCAGTATCTTTCGACACATCATTTATCAAAATACTTCGCTGCTGAGAGATGGAAAAGAGGCTTATACTGCATGTAACAGACTCTAAACCAAAATAACTCAGTAGAATCGACACCCATACTGTTGAAATATTGAAAACCACGTTTTCCTTCATTACAATTTCGAACCTTCGTGAGATTACCGATTTTGTTCGGAGTAAGTGACCTACATCAAAATAGTTGATGCTCAGTGGACACAAAGTTTGCTCTTGTATAACTTTGATTCTATAAGGCTTTAATCTCAAGGAACTCATTCCCAAGTTATAGGGTTATTTATAGTAAATTTACTCGGTTTTTTAACAAAATTGGTAAAAATCAGCGTTGGTTGACCGTGGTTTTATAACTTACTATGTACTCGTTCGACATATAATTTAATGATCAGTAATTTCTGAAGAAGTGCGTTTTTCGCTTCGATATCTCGTTTAGGAGTTATAGGTGAAAAACAAAAAAATATCGAAAATTTTTTACTTTTTTGGCTGCAAAAACTTTTCACTTAGTGGCCTGCATTAGAAGTTTTGTTTTTTACATGTCTAAATCCATATATACAAGTTAACAAAATAAAAACTTTTCTCACATTTTTCGCAATGGTTTTCTCGTATCGATCCTCAAGTTATTAGCTTAATATTCTTTACTGGTTATAGTGTCTCTGCTCAGCCTCCATTGATAATACCATTGATGCGGCTGAGTGAAAAACGCTGGGATCTCCTGGAGTCCTGCCTTTTCCTCCACGATTGGGGCTCGGAGATCTTGAGTGACTGAATATTGTAAATATTATATAAAAGCATGTGTGTATTTAAGTATTTATTTTGTTAGATTAGTTTATTTTTGTTTAGTATAGTATTTTTTAGTTAATATTTATTTACTTTAGTATTATTATATTGTCCTTTATTATTTTTATTTATTGTATGGTATGAATGAGCTACTCTATATCACTATTACTATTGTCCTTGTATATGACAGATTGTAATACATCTCAATAAAGACTATTTAAAAAAATATTCTTTAAATCAGCCGCCATTTTTTAAAGCAGCGGCTCTGAAATGGCAAACAAGGTTCATTTTACTCAAAATAACACTCACTTTCGTAATTTGCATTCAAACCTTCGCCTGCGATGAGGTCGATTTTTGGGCCATGGCTCCAGGACTATAAGAGAATATTTTTTACTTGCTTATTTTTATAGTTAGATTCATGTCACACATGTGGCAAATAGATGTAATTTAAGCGTATAAACTTTACTCGTTCATAAGTATGGTTGGACCAGTTTAGAAACAAGAAAGAAGGGCTAAGTTGAAAATAAATATAAAAGCAAAACTCGGGCCAGCGGGTCATTTTTATGTAAGTAGGGTCCTGAATGGACACTCTTGGAAAAGCATTTCCTCTCATAATGTATTTTCCTATATTTATAATGTTTTTTCCTCAGTATTGTCCTGTGGTACATTTGATTTTTTTTGGAAATATACATCATCGGAAATGTATAGATATATTTAAAACTGTTTAATTAAACTGTATTTTTAAAGTTTATTTAAATTATTTTTCATCAGGAAATTCTGTTTTACCTTTATGCGTCGACTGTGTATTTGTTAATTTTTGTTTGGTAATTAATTGTTTTAAATAAAAATTTTTATAAAGTTTTAAATAAAATTGTTATAATAGTTGGTCCGTGCGAATAATTCACAGACAATTTTGTTTAGTGAAGGAACAGCAAACAATATGGAAATAAATAGCTCGTATGTATTATGTGAGGGAGCAATTAATGGCTTTTTCTTGTTAGATTACAATATAACATTTCACATCACAGACCAAAATATTTGTACAAATTGTTTTGCTAGGGCATATTTTTAAACGTTGACTGGAAAGATAATATTAAAAACAAAGCATCGATTTTGAGATTTCCTAAATTATAAAATGTACAAACAGAAAAATGCCTTCAAGAAATAATAAAGTATATATCAGGAAAAAAAAATGATAGTAGAGTAGTAAATGCAGTATCTTTAACTAAGAAACTATTAATTAAACAAAAACTAATGGACTGTATCTTTGGTAATAATTGTCCAATTTTTACATTATTTTTTTTTTAGTTTTTTCGATAATTGATTAATGTTTCTAATTATTATGAGTACAATCAAGGAAATCTTATTTTTGAGTAAATTGCAAATAAAATTTCTTTTCCTAAATATTTTTTTCCCTTTAATTTCTTAATTTTTTCCTTTACTAATTTTCCATCCTGAAGGTGAAGAAGATATCCAAAATGAGGGCTCAATCTTTGGGTTTGATGATGAATTGGCGATGTTATGGCGTTGCGACAAAAAAAAAAAAAAAAAAAAAAAAATTTTAAAAACAATATACAAGATCGTTTATACTCTTGGTGGATTACATTCAATAATAAACCATCTTAGTCTTCCAAAAAATTCAAAAGTTTAAGGTTTTACGTTTCACGATACGTTGAATTCAAAAATCAAATAAAAACAAGTTTGTCCGTCTGCCGTTCGCGGCTTTTCCCCGAGACTACTGGACCTATTTTGGAAAAAAAAAATTCACCCGAAAACAATCCTCCTACTCGACATTACTGTCCGCCCTTTCCTTTCAATATGGCAGCCGTAAACCTTGTGTTGGTATAGACTGTAGCGCCTAAATGAATATACCAGTTTCAATGAAACTTGGCTAGAGTCTTCTCCTAGATGCCCTTTAAATTTATTTATATAACTTACTTTAACGAAAAGAAACTGGAAAAAACTTTGGTTGGTTGTTTTGATGTTATAGGCGCAAAACATCTAGGTCACCAGCACCTCATCCATAAAAATATCATTATTAAAATATTTAGCTCTTAGGTTAATTAAGAGAAAAGAAAAAATAATAAATGAATAAGTAAAATTAATAGATAGAAAAAAAATATTGCATCTAAAAAATAAATAAACAAGGAATAATAATAAAAATAAATAAAACAGTTATTTTGTAAACTGTAACGACCATTTCGTTAAACAAATATTTTACAGCCCGCGGTACTCCTTTTTATCAAATTATTAACATTCATTTATTTGGCTATTCGGCCAAAAATATCCCTCAATACAAGCTGTTAACGTTTACTGGATTATTCATTTGTATGAACGTCAACACTTATTAATCCTCTTCCAAACGATAATGTTTGTTTACCTCTGTAGCATTTCGCTGCTTAAATTACAAAAAGTAATAATGATTAAAAATAAAATAAGGGCTGAAAGGATATATATATATATAGCTAATATTAGTATTATAGATCTTTCATTAAATTTACCTTCGTTAAAAAGTTACGAGGGGTAGTAACATTATATTTCGGAATAACTCAAGAAGTATAAACTTTTTTGCATACGGTTGATGTTGTATATGATTTTTTATATTGTTTACGAAATTTCTTAAAAAATTATTAAGTGTGTATTGAGTGAGACTGAGCCGTCACTCTCGGCTTTGTAACGCTAAGTTGATATATATGAAATGTTCATATATATATATATATATATATATATATATATATATATATATATATATATATATATGTATGTATGTATATTCGTAAATATATGAAAAATATTTATATTTCGCATGATTAACTCCGCTTTGCAGATGGTTTCACTTCTAATGTGTGATCTTAAAGGCACACGTAGTTTTTTTATTATAATTTTTTTATTTACTTTATCACAAAAATGATATTCATATTCCCAATATCCGACTGCTCCAACACTTACTAGACAAACGCTCTAAGCTTTCAATTAATTACAAAAGACTCATCTACTTAACCATAATAAGACCTATATGGACATACGGAGTTGAGCTTTGGGTCTCTACCAAACCATCGAATTCCTATCGTATCCAAACCTTACAATCCAAAATCCTTCGTAAAATCCTTAAGGCCCCATATTTTGTCACAAATAAGACCATTTATAAAGACCTTAATGTTCCATATGCCGCTGATTTAGACCGAGCCAGATACCTTTCCTTTCATGATAAACTCCAGTCCCATCCGAATCCACTTGTTTCCAGACTTGCTTCTTCCTCGATTCCTGATAATCACCCTAGGCCTCTGAAAAGAAGATGTTCTCGTGATCTTCTCAATTAGAATTAAGTAGGGAGTGCTACCATTGGGCAGTATCTCTTCAAATCTGTTCATGTCATGATTTCTAATGTGTGCATTTTTATTAGTTGTATTGTTTATACAGTTGTAAATTTCATTAAATAAATAAATAAAAAACAAAATATTCTCAATATAATATTAATTTACACTAAGCTTTTCCAATGCTCATGGTTCCAGGTTCGAATCCCGGCTCATGGTAGAAAAATTATTTATTCTGTTTCATTGGCCGTGGGGCGACCCTGGCTTAGTGATACCCTCCTAGGGCACACCCAGCCTCTACAAAGTTGGTACCCTTAATTAAATAATTGATTAAGGGGGGAAAACCTGGTGGTAACCAGCGTAATCCTGGCCCGATCTCCTCCCTGCACAACTGTTGCCTTGTAACAGTACTTTCCCTAAATAGTACTGAACCCAAAACTCTTCATCGATAGCTTCTTATTTATATACCTGTTTCTTTATTATAGTATAAACATGATTGAACATCTTCTCTTCCTGTTTTATACAAGAATTGTCCTTAGTCGTCCAATCGTTACAATCGAGACGAACTGTAACATCAGAAATCGATAAGAAACTTGAGGTGGTCTATTTGAACTTTTTCAACGTCCAAAGAAAATTGGGATCTAACTTTGCAAGACTGTCTAAAAGAGTCCCTTATTTGCGTTTACTTATTGCTTAGTTTGTTGCAGAAGTACTTTAAAAGTCCTTTAACGTGGGGACTCTATCTAAGTAGAGTTTGTATAAACATCACCTTCTTCCTTAGAACAATGTTGTGTCTGAAGAGACATTTCAAACAGTGTCGGAAGATTGAAAAACTGTTAATTATTTATATGGCTTAGCTAGTTATAAATGACATAATGTTAATAAATAAATATACGCTTTTCTATGGTGTAGAATTTTCTTGTTTTTTTTTTTTAATATTATTTGATAATGGTGTAAAAATTGGAGGATTAAAAAAATTCCAATAAGTCCCATCAAATCATCTTTACCTTTCATCGTAAACCCATGGCTTCCATATAATGTATAACATATTTTTTTAAATATATAATATGTATTTTATTTTAGTTAAAAGTATTTTATTTTTTACTTATCTTCTGCATTCTCCTCTCTATGTGGGTATGTATATATATATATACATGTATGTTTCTTGTTCTTTTTCTGCTCGTAATCTGTTACGTCATAGGTAGATCGCAATACTTGTCTACTTTTTAACAATACCTTCACATGTTTTCACGTAAACGTCTTAAGGAACATATATTAATCATTTATTTACTCTAGTTATTTTCTTTTATTCTTATTTTTATTATTTTTTTATTTTATTATATTGTATAAATTTTATTTAGTTATAAGTATGTTGTTGTTTTTTGTACCAATATTATAATATTGTAACCATTGTTAAAATATTGTAATATTCTTTCCTTAATATACCCTCCAAAACTATGTATATACTCATTTTATTACTGAGATTGTAGTTACTCTTTATTATAATAGGTCATCTGGCCAGATTTATTGTCAATTGGTTTAAACAATATTGTTATTCTCTAAGGACCTAGTCCCACAATAAAGATGATTTTCTATTCTAAAAAAAATAAACTTAAATTTATGTATATTCAAAAAAAATTTTAATGGTTCAACTTGCACATCCACCAATAAAATTATCAGAAACAGTTTGAGTTGAACCTATAAAACAATTTTTCTCTGCTTTCTGAAAATGATATCCGTATGTGCAATTTGAGGCAAATAGTTTGTTTTAGGAAAATTATTTTGTAAAAATAAAACATGACTGGATTGCTTGTCGTATACACCTACAGACTCTTCGCCTCTTAGCGTTACGAATATATTGACGGTGAATTAACAGGTGTTTGCCGTCGGGAGCGATAACAACTCCAATATTGACCGCTAGATAAGGTGTCGCTAAACGGTATGGCGGTTCAATGCCATTTCCTCCGGTTACACAGAATTATAGAGCAACAGGCATCTTCCTATACGGCTGTTAGAATTCCCATTCCTATAGTCACATTATAAATAATTGTTTGAATTTCTATCAGGCATAGGTCTCTCAGATATAGTAGATATAATTGTTTATTCTGAAAAAAATACTTAACTAAAATCTGAAACAGTGAGACTATAAAGCTCCTTTCCGAACAAACAAAACATCTGGTGTGCCCACTCACACGACTTTCCTACCTATTTCATAAAAGTTTTTATATCTTTACATATGTTCATGAAGAAACAAAAAAAAAAATGAGCTTTATTTATTTTCCTGAACATTGATCAAACAGAAGATTTGAATACGATTTATTTGATAATGTAAAGCAATGTAAACCGGCTTAAAGTAGATCAGTGTAAACATTTCTGATCAACAAACAAAAAACTTTTAGCTGAGTATTGTCAAACAATAATTTCTGTTAAAAGTAGAGGAAATAGTGAATCTTGTGTGATGCTGGCAACAGATTTTCTTACTTTCACTTAGTCATCTTTTTTTCTCATTCACCCGTTTCTGACACCAGGATATGAACTCGTAATCTTACATTGGAAATTGAACGATTTTATTTTTTTTTTGGGGGGGGAGGAGGTAATTTAATTACCATTAAAAAAAAAACGGTAATGAATGCTCTGGGGGCTCTGAAACGTATAGATCCGTCGAAAACCGCATATCGGAAATTTGACCCGATTGCAATACTTTCCTTACCTAGTATATGTAGGAAAGTAATAAGTTAAAACATGTGTAAAAAATATAATAAGCTGTATCATCGCTAACACTGGTTCGATTCCCATGATTTTTCTTATGTTTTGTTGATAATTTAGTTACCTTTCGAAAGTTTTATTATAAATTTTACCTTATGACATATATTTATGGAAATTATGCCTCATTACATTTTTATTTTCTTTATAACATTTTTCCTGATTTTTTTTTTTGGAAATTTAGTCCATATACGATAATTGAAAGGACAATAGTAGGAACATTATAGGAAAGTTTCATCAAAATCGTTAGAGCCGTTTTTGCGCTACAGTCTATAGAAAAACATGTTTTTCATTTATTGCGCGCAAGCTATTGCGCATGGAGCACCGAATTTCTGTCACAGGCATCAGTAGTCAAAACACAACAAAATAAAAAAAGAAGCAACAAAATCGGTTCAGTAGTTCAATCACAGACAGACAGACCAATGGCTAAAAATGTGTTTTTCGGACTCAGGGGCTCTGAAACGTATAAAACCTCATATTGCAAATTTGACCCGATTGCAATAATTTTCTTACCTAGTATAGGTAGGAAATTAAAAAGAGTTGGATTACAGATATCGAATACGAAAAAAAAATACTATTAAGAACTACTGGTTCTATCCAACCTACAATGACTAGGATGACTATCTTTAATAAAAAAAAATCTGATGATGTGCGCGCTTCACACAATCTTTACTTCAGCAGACATATACTTTCAGACAAAGGGAAGGGAACGTAAAACTTACAAACGGTAAAAAAAAATTTTTTAAAACTATTAATCACCTATTAATATGTTTTTCATAGCCGTCTGACATGGCTGGAAGCCATTTTTCGGACGAATTCGGGTGCGCTGTCGGTTTTCTTCGGTCCTCTATTCCGATCTCTTATTTCTCCTTTAGTTAATTATCAAATTCTTTTATAGTCTAGATTTAAACATTTTGTATACCAGGTTATAATGAGAGGTGGTAAATTATTGTAAATAAACAAATTCAGAGGTACTTTAGAAGAAGAAATATGACGATTAAAACTAAATTGAATTGAAAAACACTTAATAGTGCTATGACCTATTGAATTTAATCAATATGGATAAAACCGTTTTTGAGAAAATTGTAAAAACATATAAAATCAATCAAGCTATAGCATCCCAACTATATAGAAACCTTAAATACGCAATATCAGTTTCGTGATAGTTTTCGTTTTTTACCAGGTTCTTAGGCATTTTGCAAGACTTGATTATTTGTATTCAAGGGAATCTCAAAACGTGCATTTCCATTAAAGATTCGATTTTTTTTTATGATCATCATACTTTCCCTTACTATCTATTACATCTATATATTTATAAGTGAAGTTAAAAAAAACAATTTAATTTTCACAACTGAGCTTCTGTGAAAGATTTGGTTAAAAAAAAAAATCCCTCTCATACAAATTCGCTCTCCGTTTTCCTTTTTTTTTCATATCCATATTTCCTTCCTAAAAACAATGTATACAAAAATTTAATGATAAACGTGATGAATTTAGTTTTAGTTACTTTAAAAAACTCATAACATGGTAAATATTAGCTTTCCTAAAAAATTATTAACTTCTTAAAAACGTGTCCCTTCAAACATTTTAATTCGTTCTCCTTCTAGGAATCCTGTCTATTGTTATTATATTTCGTGTGATATTTTATTTTATTATTTATGAAAAAGATTTTATTTTAAAGCAACATTATTAATATTAACTATTAGCTACAAGAAGATGCCGTATTGTTGTTATTTATAAGACATTTTGTGTTTATTAAAAATTAAAAAAATTAATAATCGTTGTACTCCTATGTCTTCAGGCATTTAAAAAAAAAAGTTGTTATTTTATCAAAATCAGCTATAACTATATTAATATAATTAACTTTACTAACCAACCTTTAGCATTATATAGTATATAGCATTTCAAAAGCAAATTCAATTATCAAATTCCACCTTTTCCTTTTCAAATTTCGCTTACAATTTATTACAACTTTTTTAAATTCCTCGATAGCAGAGATTATAGGCTCGTGTATTGTAAAATTACAAAAACAAATCGGCAGTTGAATTTGAAATGGAAAAAGTTGAACTATTTTTGGAAGTTGCTGAATTTGATTTAGAACAAAAGTCAATTTTAGTTGGAAAAAATTTAATTTGATATGGAAAAAATTTAATTCAGAAAAAGGTGAATAAGGCTTAGAAATTTAGAATTATTGTTTTGATCACTTTAATTACTAAAACGATATTATTACTAGATAGCGATATTACTAAAATATTATAATAATTATAGATTAACTGACATTATTTATTTTATAATAGATATAATAAATAAAGCTTTACTTAGAAGAGGTTTACCAAGGATGGAGCACTATGTAAGAAGCTCATCCATTGGACAGGAGATAAATGACCGAGCCTCCTATTGGTCGCTTCTGTTAGTTTAGGACCCTCTGTATGACCTACTGCTTCTCTTTTCTTATCAGCACCTTCCTCTCAAAGCCAACAAATCTTGTTTCCTTTCTTACATCGTCTCTAATAAGGGGAGGTTAAGGCCGCTAGAAATTTATGGGGTATTCGCTAAATTGAAGTATCACATATGGGGCGATTTAATATATATTATGATATTGATATATATTTTTAATATTCTCTCTAGCTCATTTCCAATCAATAACTAATTGGCCACTTATAAATTTATATAATAGAGCTATTATTAACAAAACATTATATATTATCATGGGTGATAAATATTCCGGACGCAGTATTTTTTTTTACTTATATTTGTTTATTTAGAAATATTACATTCTGTCACATCAAGGACATTTATAATAGTGTTCAGAGAGCACACTCACACTCTATTTACAATAATAAAAATAAATAATACAGAAACTTAATAATAATAAATACAATAAAATTAAATAAATGTATATAAACAAAAGAACTAACCTAATCATACACACTCGGGCTTGAGTGGAGGATCTGGCCATTGCCAAAACTCCAATAGATGCTTAATTACAGAAGGTCTCTGGGCCACTGCCGCTTCAACCTTCGAGGAGGATTGTAAGGATGGGTGGTGCTGGATAGAGATTGTGCAAGAGGATTTGGATGATAGGTAAGGTTCTGGTGAAATTTGGAGAATTTTTCTGGAATAAGGCCTAGGACAAATGGGATATTAAGGTCATGGTGTAGGATTTTGTTAGTTACATAGAACGGAGCATCAACTATTGTTCGAAGGACTTTAGATTGAAAGGATTGAATACGTTTGATGTTAGAAGCTTTTGCTGTTCCCCACAGTTCAAGTCCGTATGTCCATATAGGTTTCAGTATTGTCTTGTAGATAAGTAATTTGTTTTCAATAGAAAGTTTGGATTTTCTGTTTAGTAGTCTGAATAGCTGGCGTATCGTCGGTTGAGTCCTTGTCTTTTGAGTCTAGTATGTGTGTTCCACGTTAGTCTTCGGTCTAAATGAAAGCCAAGATACCGGACTCTGTCTGAGTAAGGAAGCTGGATGGAATTAAAGAGTATTTTTTTTTTAATTTAATTTTTTATTTATACCAACGTTTCAACCGAAAAACATGTGGGACATCTTCAGGATTGAAAATTTTTTAAAATACAATCAGAGATATAATATTATACGATCGATAATGGTAAGTAATAAACTATAGTGATTGATGGTACATGAATCTTAACTAATATTGCAATACACATATTAAAAATGAAATATGTAAATAGTTATACAAACTAAAAATTAAAAACTAATGTGTATAATCCATTTATACAAATTTGTAATATTTTGTTTTACTAACCGGGGTTTGAGCAATGAGGGTGTCCAAGTACGGACACATTTGGTAGATAAATGAAATGTTACGTCCCTTCCCCACTGGCTATGTTTACCTATCTTTTTCTATCTGAAAAAGGGCAACTGGGAAATCCTTCCCCCCCCTGACTTTTTCACTTAGATAGATAGATAGATAGAAAAAAAAACTTTATTCTGGGACTAAGTCCCTTCAGAATAACAATAATGTACAAAATAATAGAATATTACTGGCCTAAACGTTGAAACAATAAATAAAATTGATAAAATAAAATAAAAAGTAAAGAAAACCTTAGGTGCACAAGCTATATACAATACAGATAAAACTATGTACAGAGCATTTAAAATTATGAACAAAACAATTAAAACTATGAACGAATCACTTGAACTATGAACAAAATTATATTTAAGGGTTGAACAACATAAACATACACTTTGAGAAATGAAGAACGAAAAAGAGATATAATGAGTTCATTTCATAAAAAAAAAAAAAAAAAAAAAAAAAAAAAAAACTTTAGTTGAATATATATATATATATAAATAAACAGTTAATTATAATTGAATAAAAAAAAAAATGTATGTATTGAAATTCCTATGTCGATAGTAGGAAATGCATGTACTATCTCTTAACAAGTATTATGATTATATGATTGCTACACAATACATATATAATATTAATAGTTAGCTGGTATCTGACTGTTTTTGGAACAGGAATTGGAATAGGAGGTTTTTGAATGTGTACAGGGAAGGGGCATGTCGAATTTTGATCGGGAGGGAATTCTAATTTTTTTTTTTTTTTTTTTTTTTTTTTTTTTTTTTTTTCTTACCCTCCAAAAAGTTTATTGAAACAATTACATATATAGTATACAATAATACAATATAAACATGTAATAAATTCCTTCCACTGCCCGAGGGCATAGGGAATTCAAAAAGTTGACAGAGCGGGCTATAAAGGAATTTTGGAATGAGGCAGATCTATGAGAAGGAATGTATAGGTCAGAGGGTCGGGATCTTGTAGTGAGGGAATGGATTGAAGACTTAAATTGGAGAAGGTTGTAGGCATAAGAAGGACGATGATCGGTAATGATTTGATTAAGGAAAGTGCACTTACATATTCGATTTTTAATATATGCATTGCAATATTAGTTAAGATTCATGTACCATCGATCACTATGGTTTGTTATTTACCATTATCGATCATATTATATTATATCTCTGGTTGTATTTTAAAAAAAGTTTCAGCCCTGAAGATGACCCACATGTTTGGGTTGAAACGTTGGCATAAATAAAAAATTAATTTTTTTTTTAAATGGCTTCGTCCTGAATATTTATCACCCATGATATGTAGAACAGTCGGCTAAATTCCTTCAATTGTGCATTATCATTTCAAATAATAAATATTTGAAAATTCATTATTTTCAGCATTTTTTCTTTTAATAAATAAAAAGTGTATTTATGAGTTTATGTTTATTATAATACATCCTAGTTAATAAAAAAATAAAATAAATTAATGCTTTTCAATAATTATTTTTAGTCAATATTACTGAAAAGTATCCATGTTTTCAGCAAAAATGAATGACTACTTCTAGGTGACAAGAAATCAAAACACCTCATTTTTTAACACTGCTTGGGACTAATCTCAACTTATTTCGTAATAAACCCTCAACTTGATTAATTTGTCTTGATGCTTATCAAAGAAGAAATTTTTTTTTAAAGCATCTATAGTATAGTTGCAGAGAAATAAAACAAAAAAAACTAGTGAATAATTCATTTTTTTTTAAACACAACTTAGCTTAGTTCAGCCACTTAAAAGTCCTCTTGAAATGTTTTTAACAATGACTAAGTCCGCTTTCCTTTGAACCAAATTTTGTCTAGTTCAAAGTGATGCAATGGTTTTTTTACTTAAATTTAATATTTTTATAGTTACCGCATCCCATTATACAAAAACAGTATTTACTTTAAAAAACATTTAAGTTAAATTTTCAACTTTTCTGTTGAAAATAGGACCATTTTTTTTGTTTTTTTTTTTGTATCTCTTGAGATCTACTATCACTTCTTATATACAGGACATCGTTATCTTTCCTCTATTTACAGGACATCGTTTTAATAGTGTAGATTATCTTGACATCATTAGAATATGCGTAGGTGATAAGTAGATAAACATCTTAATGTACTTAGTTTTATTTTCTGAGACCAGAGAAACGTAATTTTTAGTGCCATGGTAGTTTTTGATTATTATTTAGTTATTACTTTACTTTTGTTAATTTTATATTTTCTGTGTATATGGTGTGAATGTGTTCATATATCACTATAATTATTGTTCTCGTGACAGATTATATTAAATATAAATATATTAAATTTAAATTATTATATTTCTATATAAACAAATATAAAAATAAAATAAAAAAAAAGTGCCATGGTATACAGTTGTTTAATGGTGTGCAACTTTAGGATTTCGTCTTCGTTCCTTACATTATAAGATCCAAGAAGCAGCATGATTTGGGAATATTTCAACAATAGTTTTGGTAAAAAAATTGAGTCAAATAATAATTTAAAAAATAAGTTAAACTAAAAGTGATATTTTTTAAATTTTATATATCGTAGCAAGGCAGCTTGAATTTCTCAAGCAGAAGGCAGGTTCATAATATCCACAATCTGCGCAGTGTTGTGTTTATTTAAATTTGAAAATTCTAATTTCCCGCTCCTCTTCGTTTCTAGCTACCTTCTCTTATTACTTGTTCCTCTGATATTACTGCTCTGAGTTCCGCATCTAACTGTTTTCATTTTAAGTCCTATTTGCACTATTTCATAGTACGAATAATTAATGTGTACCGGCGAACTTTTTGGAATGAACTCTTCCCCTAAAATGGCGCAATATGGAAGATATGTGAACAGTATTAAACGCCTCCTCAAAAGTGGATCTGAACTTTTAAACTTTTTTATTGTTTAAATATTTTTGAAAAGGTGTTAGTAATTAATAAAAAACAAATTACAATTTTTAGTTGAACTGGCAACGTAAATAAAAATGTATGGCCACGAAATAAAATTCAACCATTATTAACCGAATTCGATCCTGCGCTACTTTTGATAGTCGAACAACCTCATTCATTTAGGGTGAATGTACCAGTTATGGACAGGGGGAGGGGGAGGCATTGATGGACAAGTTGGGAAAAATAATGCTCTCTATTGACAACTGTATGAAAAAAGTTTCAAAAAGAAAATTTTAAAATGCCTATCGTTGTTTTTATAGTGCTCTTGAGATCAGTGTGTTTCGTACCTTCCTACTAACGGCTTTGCTAAGATTAAGTTGAACATTTATGTTTTCTTACCTTTATACTTAAATAAAGATTTTAGAATTTTTCTGAGGTATGTCTATTGCTGGTACCAACTCCCCGTCCATTACTAGAACAATTGAATTTCGAAGTGTCCATCACGAGTGCAAACAGGTGTTTTTTTTTTTAAATAGAGATTATACCTGCATAAATGAATATTTGTTCAATTTTAAAGTGTTAAATAGAAAAAGGAGGCAATAGAAATTCTGAATGTCCAACGGAGAAGTTTATAACTATAATAATTACGGAGCATAATCTAAAAAAGACAAAAATTTCCTTAGCTATGTCCATCACTGATGCTCTTACCCTATTTACTTAAATATTTCCCCAACAGAAAAATTTCCTATTAACAGGTAGGTAAACAACTACAAAAAAAAATAGTAATAATAAAAATAAATTCATGAAATGAAATATTTCTGTAAAATAAATTATTAACATAATTTATTATAGAGGACGTTAAGTCCCCTAAGAATAATTACAATCAACAGAAAAATGAAATTCGTCTGACATTAGAAGAAAATCAAGAAATTATTATGTAACAATTATCTTAACCTAAAATTTAAATAATAGCACATATAATCATATTAAATTGTAGATGAATATATATGAGTGTGTTCACGTATTCATACTGATTAAAAACATAGATAATATATAAGCTGTAATATAGAATTATATTTTTATTATTATATTTAAACATAAATAAGTTTTATTTCTATATATTTTGAAAAATGTGTTATTAGTCAATAAAGGAGATTACAACTTTTAATTGAACTACTGTTATTAATTAACTTATATCTAATGACCGAGTAGCGAAATGAACAAAAAAAATATATAGGCACGATATAAAATTCTACCATCTTAAACCAGATTCAAATTTTTGGTAGTTTAACATTCATCAGATTCCCAAAAATAGATAAAATTTTAAGATTAAAATATCATCTCTAATATTTACATTAACTCTATTATAAATATCCTAGAGACAGATTGTAATATTTTTCAATAAATAAGTTTAAAAAAAAAAACTATTTACATAAAAATAAACATAAATGAATATTTGTAGAAAACATGGACGACAAAACTGCTAAATTAAAAAGATTTTCTTCATTTAAATAGACTTCCTTAATTAATTATTATTTATTTATTAATAAATAAAGACTTACTTCATTTTTCCTAATTTCAGTTTTAACAAAGTTTTGTTAATTAAAAATTTATAGTATTTCTATATATCGCAATATTAAAAATACCAATTAATAAAAATGTTCCTTAATTATTGATTATTTAATTAAAAATAGTAATACTCTTTTAGTAGATAATTAAATTACAAAGACCAGGAGATTTACAGAGTGTGAATAACACCTGTTGACTTGCGTGAAACAATTCCAACTCTATTTCCATGTAAGCTATCTCTATCTTGGGAATTAATCTTTTCCTAATCTAAATTGAATTGCTCCCGAACAATAGCATGTTAAATTAATTCCAGTGGTATTGTCCCTTCAATATTACTTTTATTGAGGTTTATGAATAACTTCCTACGGAAAATTTCATTTAAAATATTTTTAACTCAGGTAATATAATTTCTATTTGGTTACTTACTATTAATTATATTCATTAATCGGCGTCGGTTTACGATAGAATAAAACATCAATATTAATAATTTCTAAAATAAAATGAAAAAAATGAAAATATATTTTATTATACTGAGACTGTTATCCATTCAGAACAAATTATAAGTACAGATTGCATGGTTGTGTGGTCATAAATAAATTATAAATTAACAATAAGAGTTAATTAAAAATAAGAATATAGAAGAAGAGAGAGAAAAAGACGAGAAAATTGTACATATACATAAGAAACTAAAATAACCTAAATAAATTTAGGTAGTCTCTGGGGGTACTAAGATAGCTCTCTTAGGTATATTTCGTAATCAGTCGGATTGAGAAAGGAGTGGGTGTTTAAAGAGGAGACGTTTGAAAGAGGAAACTGATTGTCGAATATCAGCAGGAATGGAATTCCAGAGGGAGGCAGCTTGAATCGCAAAGGATTTGGCAAATGCAGTAGTTCGGTGAGGAGGAGGATAGAGGTCGGAGGTTCGAGATCTTGTGGGACGGGATTGGATGGAGTATTTAAATTATAAGCTGTGAAAAATATAGAAGGGTCGATGAGTTCTAATGATCTGGTACAGAAAGGTAGCTAGGAAGTACTGACGGCGATAGGATGGGTAGAGCCGCTTCAACTCGGTGTAATACTGGGTAATATGCGTACCTCTTGAGATTCTGAAAACAAATCGTAATGCGTAATTCATTAGGCGTTGAAGTTTGGCCTCTTAAAAGCCATATGTTAATATATTCGTTTAAAATAAATTAATACATTTTTATAATAAAACAATTATAAAAAAAATTCAAATGAATTTATATATATACAATTTTTTTTCATAGAAGAAGAACAGAAATTCTGAAAAAAAACAGGATAAGTAATTATAAAAGCATTTCGCTAAGCCTTTTATTATTTATTTACAAAAGGTTATTTTATTTTATAATAATTGTCTTTGGTTTATATTTAAGTTAAATTAGTACACTTTACGTTGTTTTAGAATTAATTTCTGCTCAAAGTGAGTAAGTTGAACGGACCAGTTATAGACAGGGAGTCCATCGATGGTCAAGCTGGACTTCAAATGTAAATAATAAGCTTCCTTGTTGATTTAAAGGTTCCAGTTTTTTTTTTGTCTAGATTCAAGAACAATGCTGTCTATTGATAATTGTATGAACATAAAGCTTTAAAAAGAAAATTTAAAAAAAAAAAAAAAACTGATACCTACTTTTTCTAAAAAGAAAAAAAAATAATCATAAAAATAAAATACATGAAATGAACAATTACTGTAAAATAAATCAATAAATATTTTCCGAAGACGATTTTTATCCAATTCCATTATCTATATATTTTTTATAAGATCGTGTAATTTTGGTACATTAATATTTTCGTGTTGTTTAATTGAATATTTTTAATAGCGATTTTTTAAAAATATAATTAAATAAAACGTTTTCCCGTAAAACATGTACTGAATAAAACGCCGATGATGTGTGAATAAAATGTCTGTATAAGCTCAACAAAGATATTTTATATCTTGTGTATGAATTTCTGTTTGAGTAGGTATAAAATCTGCTGGAGTTTATGGAGGCTCCATACTGGAGAAAGTAGGGCACCAACAGGTAGTGTTTAGCTTCTTTTCCTTCCCCTGCCTTCATCATCCAACAGTTCGTGGTCCCTTTTCTTTTTTTTTTTCATCGTCTATCAGTCGAACTTCAAAGCTGATGAACGTTCTCTCTCCACCCTCCCCCTTCCATACCCCTTTCGTTGTTAAATACTGATTAAATGGTAAAATTATTTTTTTTCTGTTCATTTTTACTAATTTTGGTGCCTTCAGATTATAATTTTTCATAACTTAAGGCCATATTCCACCAATATTATATTTCTTTTATATTATCGTTCTTGACAACGTTTCGTCCTAAAATAGGACCATTTTCAAGTCTGGAAATTCTGTTATTATTAGATTACAATTTAAATTCTTTTAAGGAAGGAGATGGTCCGGAGTGACTTTCAATTTAATAGGATATAATAATTCAAATAATAGGACAATTTAATTTTTCTTAGCTTAAAAAAAAAGGATGTTGAATATAGATACTTAGTTGGAGGATTCAATTTAAGGTAATAATGAAATTAATATAAATATGAACAAGTTACGTACATGACAGAAAATTATGAAAGTATAATTATTGATATATGGCATAAATGTATGAAATAAGCAGTAGATTAACATAGCCCGTAGTACAGACCCCATTTTATCAAATTATTGACATCCGCATGAGACTTCGTAAATAGCTTCATCTCATCGTAATCTACAAATATTTTGTCGTCACACTTTGCTTATTTAATTAGATACTAAAGACTCGTAAGTGCCCATTTGCTTTCCACTTGAATCGTAAGATAATTTGAGCACAACCTCGAGAAAAAATAGGGCCTTAAAAATATTGGGCCGTTTGGTGTGACTTACACCCTTAAAATGTCAAAATAACGAGGTTTTATAGAACAAACGGCCAAATATTTTTGTAGGCCACCACCATTTCCACGATTTTGTCATCAAATTATCTTATGATCCAAGTGGAAAGCAAATGGCCATGTAGGAGTTTTTAGTATTTAGTTAAATAGGCAAAGTTTGCCGACCTTCAGATTGAAAAGGCTAGAATCCCAAGAGTTTTCGCAAATAAAATATTTGTAGATTAAGATGAGATAAAGATTTTCACGGAAGTTCATGCGGATATTAATGGTTGGATAAAAAGGGGTCTGTACCACGGACTTAAAAACATTTTGAAAGAAAATTAATCTTGTTATTCTAAATGAAATTAGTTGAATACTTAATAGTTGACCGTTGTATTACTAAGGAAGGAGATGGTCAGAGGTGGCGGTCATAAATAGACTAAATAGTGACAAAACTATGTTATTAAAAGCCAACGTTTCGACCCGACTTTGCAGGTCTTCTTCAGCGAGGTGTGCTCAGCAAAGAGTTTCACTTAGACCATCTTAGAAACGTTGGCTTTTAATAAAATAGTTTTACCACTATTTAGCATATTTATGACCGCCACCCCGGACCATCTCTTCCTTAATAATACCTATTAAGTATTCAACTAATTTCTTTTAGAATTACGAGATTAATTTTCTTTTAAATATTTTTAAGTCCGTAGTACAGATCCGTTTTCATCCAATTATTAACATCCGCCTGAAACTTCGTGAATACCTTTATCTCATCGTAATCTACAAATATTTTATTTGCGAAAACTCTTGGAATCGGGGCGTTTTTAATCTGAAGGTCGGCAAACTTTGTCTGTTTAATTAGGTACTAAAAAACTCCTAAATACCCATTTGCTTCCCACTTGGATCTTAAGATAATTTGATGACAATATCGTGAAAAAAGGTGGCCTGCAAAAATATTTGGCCTTTGGCGTGACCTACTCCCCCAAATTTTCAAAATAATGAGGTTATATAGGACAAACGGCCTAATATTTTTGTAGGCCACCTTTTTTTTTTTTTATCGATTTCGTGACCAAATTATCTTACGAACCAAGTAGAAAGCAAATGTTTATTTACAGGTTTTTAGTACCTTATTAAATAGACAAAATTTTCTCTCCTTCTAGATTGAAAACGCCCCAATTCCAAGAGTTTTCGTAAATGAAATAGTTGTAGATTTCGATGAGATGAAGCTATTTACGTCTTAGGCGAATGTCAATAATATGATAAAAAGTTGTTCGTACCACGGACTAATGGTATTTTTAGTCGCTTGTCTAAAGTTTTCGTCTTATTCTTTTTTTTTTTGGCGTGTGGATCAAAGATCATCCTGGAATCGAGTATTAGTTCATGATAAAGTGGACATACGTCTCCGTGTTACATCTTGTAAATTACTTATTTTAATTTACCAAATTGGTTCTTTGTAAATTTTATATTATATCATGACAAATTATAGTTGTAAACTTTCAAAATAAATTTATATAGGTACATATAATAAGATTTTTACTTATTTTTTTTATAAATTGAGTCTATGTGTTTTAAAATACGTTAACAAAACCTTGAAGTATCCTATGTATTATTTCTAAATGTTTTTTTTTTTTTTTAGTCGGTACGCCATAACTTCGTCAATTCTTCATCAAATCCAATGATTGGCCACTCATTTTTAAGATATTGTTCTCCTTCACATGCGAAAAATAGTCTCATCTCCACGAAATGTCTGGGAAAAAAGTTATGGAGGAAAAGAAACTTTATTTGCGAATAACTCAAAAAGTATGCATTTTTTTTCTTGATTGTACCCATGATAATTAGAAAGATTACTAAATTACCTACAAAACAAAAAAAATCGTAAAAATTGATTAGAAATATGTATAATTAATAAAATTTGACGGAAGAAGTAAAGTGTGTTGAAATTTTTTTTTTTATGAAGAAACAGAGTTGAGAGTTGTATTTCGCATCTCAAAAGACTCTCGGATAAGAATTTTCATTGCGATCAAAAATTAAAAAAATTTTTTTTACAAATTCTTATACATGGGAAAAATATTAATTCCTTCCTTACACAATATATAGGATCTACTTATATCCATATTGTTTTGCTATTTCTTCACAAAATTAAATTTTCTGCGAATTTTTCGTACGGTCCGACTACGGGCCACTGACAATTAACATTAAGACAGATTATTTTCTTGTAATTATGTATGGTGAGGAAATAACCCTGAACATTTTCGCGAGATCATTATGGGGTAAGAAAAAATGTTTTTTTTAACAAAAATAAATATTAATAAAAGTTCATATAATTATTTGGAAAGTAAAGAAATTCATATGAAACTTTTAAAATCGCTCACACAATAATGCTTCGATTATTTATAATGTTGCTATGTATTTATTATTATCTTTAAATATAAAAACTTAAAACTTAAATTATAGGAACTTATTGGATTTGTTAATATACCATCAAGTCGACTTGATTCTTATCTGATATATAAAGGTTCAACTATATATTTTGGAAATTGCATATCGATTCTCACGTAAAAACTCAACGCTATAGTTATCAACAAAGAGGTAGAAGAGAATAGTTTTATCTTAGCCACTTGAATTACTTATAAGCTTCCTACTCCTATTCTGGTCCAGCAAGCTTTTGCTCCAATTGCATTTCAAACTTTAACTCCAGTGTAGACTTGAATACATTTCCGGCCTTGATGACGGCATTCCTCCTAAAAAAATTAAATTTAATTCTTAAGTTTTTTTTTTTGCTTTTTTTAATCTCAAACTTCCATCAAAAACTTATCCATCATCCTTATCCCTTAGTACAATCCCTCTTCAGCTCCAACCATCGATATAATCCCCCACGAAGGTTAAAACGTCAATGGCCCCAAGACCTTTTGTTAATACGCTATTGGAGTTCTGGCAGTGGCCAGTTTCTGCGCTCAAGTCTTGAGTGTATATGGTTTTAGTGTTCTCACTCTGTGAAGACTGACTTGCAAACAGTGATGCTACTGGGAGAGAAGTGCTGGGATTTCTTCCCTGCTTTGCCTTTCACATGAGAGCGGCATAGCATGGTTCAGAGTTCCCTAGGATGAATGTAAATATTGTAAATAAGAATGAGTGTGACAAGTAATTTTTTTCTTTTTATTATTCTTTTAATATATTTTATATTTTTGTTCTTATTTAATTTGATGTTTTCTTCTTATTTATTTTTTCTCAATCCGTACACATTTTTCTCAATAATAGTATGAATGTACACATAGGGCCTTCGTGCCCAATGACCTTAATTGTGGCAGATTGTATTATTATTATTCCATTCAAAATATTATTATATCTCTAAGTTGTTTTATATTATGTAGTATTTGAATTTTATTTCATTCAACATTTCTGTAGTATTTTTTAGTAGATTTTTTTATAAGGCCCGCACAGCTTAATAGTACAAGATTTAAGATTAAGTTTTATCGTTTATTCAGAACAGTCTTAAATGTACAGAATTCAGTGCTCATTTATGTAATGGGATATATTTAACTTTTGCTAGATGAAAAAATAATTGAGATCCACATTACTTATTTAAATCAGCTTACAAGAATTTATAAACTGCATATTGACTTTAAGAGTTTTTTTTCCACTCACCATTAACACTTGTAGAACCGTAAATCCTTCTTATTATTTTCCTCTCAAATACTTTTAGTTGACGGCAATCCTCTTGTGATAAACATCAGGTTTCCGCTCCATAGATACTGATCTAATAAGCGTTTTATACAGCCTTATTTTTGTGGCTTTTGACAACAATGGAGACTTGAGAAGCTTTAGGTTTGCATAGTAAGCTCTATTATCAGCCATTATTCTGTTGTCTATTTCTCTGCTGCTTACATTTTCACTATTGAGGGTAGAACCCAGATACACGAATGTGGGTACATTTTCGAACTTAAATTTTTTTTATTGTGATTTCATTACAGGATCTTCTACTTGCTGCCGAGGGAAGTTTCAGGTATTTATTTTTGTTTTCATTGACCACAAGTCCTACTTTGTTGCCATTTTCGTACACAATCTCAAATGCCTCTTCAAGCGCCTTTTCACTTCGTGCAGCTCCGTAAATTCCTACATCCTTCATAATTTCTTATTATTCGTTTCTATTGTACCGACAGAGACTTCAAAGCAAATCGCAATACGAATCATCCCTCTTTTCCCAACCTGCTGTTGTTCCTCAAAATGCTAGTCCTATTCAGGCTATTTCAGCACTGACTGGGCATACTTTCAATTAATTAAAAAAGAGGCATAGATATGATAATAAGTTATATTTGGAGTTACGGTGTTGAACTTTGTGACCTAACTGGACAATCAAATTCCTCTCGAATGCAATCATTACATTCCAAATTTCTTCGTAAAATAGTCAACACTCCATACTTGGTCACAAATAAGATCTCCTAAACGCCCTTGACGTTCCATATGTTGCAGATCTGGCCCGACACAGGTACTTATCCTTCTAGAATAAACTTCACAACCATCCAAACCATTTCATTTCTATCCTCGGTTCCTCTTCGATCCTTATTAACTCCGAGGCATCCAAATTCTCTTAATGTAGAAATTTTATAACAGTGCTAACCGGGTAGTTTCTCTACATGTCTTTTCAGGATATAGTTCTCTGTATCACATTACTAATTCTATTTTTATTTTAACACAGTTGCAAATATAATGAATACAAAAAAAACTTCATGTTGGTGCATCTACATTTTACATAGACTAATGTTAGTTGTATAGGAAAACAAAAGAAATTTCGGATTTATCATACAAGTATAAAAAAGACGATGACTGAACGTATAGGATTTTTTTCGAAATATTAACTCTAAGAGAACGGTTTGAATAGAGCTGAATAAGAGAATGAGTGTGAAGTATCGGTACGCTGAGATCAAGTTCCAATCCCGCTGAAGACAAAAATAAATTGAAAATAGGATTACATCCCCCCTTCCCGTACGCTATTGATGAGCTGAAGTAGTAACCTTAGATCGTAAAATAATGGAATTTTCAAGTACCGTTTCCAGCCTGGAGCCTGGAGCGCACTTGGTATAGTCCAGTCACGTGCATCTGGAATTTATTATTTGTTTTTCCAGCTAATAATCGTCTCGTTCTATCTCTCGTCAGCTTCATATTATATTATAATTTACAATACATTCTATTAATCGGTATATAACAAGAAAAACTCTTCAAAAATCTTGGTTTTTGAAAACGTGTCTTACGTGCTTCTTTATTTCCAGTGACCTTAATTCTTTGCTTCAATAATTGCAAATTTGTATGCGTTGTTGGCTATCTATTATTGTTCGGCACCTCAAAACTTATAATTACAAAAACAATTTGAAAATGTAAAATAACGGTTCTTGATGTTCTTCTAAAATCAGGAAAAACATTGATCTATGTTTTTTCTGAAAACAGTTGAATTTTCATTGTAGGTTGTTGTATTTTTCCCAAGATACAGAAGTAACATTTTTCCTCTTAACTTGGACACGTTTATAAATTTGATTTCCTCTTATAATATTTCAATACCTTATTTAATATTTAATTCAAACAAGAAAAATGGAATCACATCTAAAATTATTATTTCTTTTTCGTAAATAAAGATTAAACCATTTATTTACAAATTCATTTAGATATATTCAGAAAAAAATTATCTTAAAAAAAATATTAATTGAGAAATATTATATAAAAATTTGATAAATATACGTTTATTTATTCAATGTGAATAATTTATCATAAAAGGTATCTATTAATAGACAGATATTATTCTAGCATACATTATTGACTTTAAAGTGGTTCTGGAAGTCGAAACGTCGCCATGTTAGAGAATGAAATAAAAAATTGGTGAAATATGTCCAGCCTAGATTATTTTATTAATTAATTGAAACTTCACATTAAACAAAAATAAATAAATTTAAAGTTATATTTGAAAAAAAAAGAACATGAGATAATAATTAAATTATTTTTTCATTTATTCGCAAATAACAAATATAAGTTATTTATTTGATTAGAGTGTTACCACATAACTTAACAAAGGCTGCAAAATTTATCTAAAAGTTTTTGTTTTGCAATAGTACCATAGTTTACTTGTACTTATATTTTTTTATGGTTTGATACATAAATACACTTCAATAAATACAAATAAAAAAAAATTAAATTATTAAAAATAAAATTCTTTAAAAAATTTAGAAATTTCTATTAAGATATTTGGTTGGCTAATGTGCTATGAATATGAACTACTGTAACCAACTAAATGTCAGAAGCAGAACGGGTTTATTGGCAGCGACGGAATGAAATTCACAAATCACTTACCTCCTCAAATCACTAACGTAATACAGCGATTGTAATTTAATATTTTTAAATTATATAATTTTAATTGCCGCTAATAAATATAAACAAACCCGAGTTACATACTAATATATAATTTTTATGAAAAATCTATTTCTTTTTCTTTTTCTTTTTTTGGCTGATCCTTCCAACCATTCTTCTCTTTAATTATTCACTATATTTAACCGTCAATCCACAATTATGAATCTACATACACGGAACCAACGACTAGATAACATCTTCCTCACATTTAATTTTTATAGTTTCTCATTCTTATTGTTATCTGTTTTTTTCTTAGCCTTGATGAAGGCCTGAACTTTGGGCCGAAACGTCGTAAGCCCGCATAGGTCTTATTGTAGTCATGTATATGAGTCCTTTGTAATTAACTGGAAGGTTAGAGCGTTTGTCTAGTAAGTGCTGGAGTAGTCGGAAACGCCGAGCGGTTTCTTGTCGTTTCAGACTGGAATGGGGGTTCCAAGTTAGATGATTGTCTAAGTGGAGTCCAAGGTATCGGATTTGTTCAACAGGGATAAGTGGGGTATTATTAATATAGGGTATTAATGATGCTGTAGGACAGGAGGACATAGGTTTACGACGAATAATATTAAATTAACTTTAAAAACTGTTTCATCGAAGGAACACTTGAAACAATAATAATGTATTTATTTTTGCCTGGTATACCCATTTATCGCTCTATAAATTTTATGTTGAGCATGCTGGAGGAATGATGAAAATCTATTTCAAGGAACTTTACATGAAATCATACAGGTAGATTTTGTCTGTTTTAATAGAAAAACAAACCATTGCAGAGAAAGTAGATAGACATCATGAGATAGGAAGAGACTAGAGAGAGATAGTGAGTTTAATTAGGAATACGAGATAGTTAAGAATAAGAGAGAGAGAAGGATAGTCGCGGTTAAAAGCCATCACGTGACCCTATCGAGATCCTGATTCCAAGCACAATCACAGATTCATTAGCAGCGTCTCTTTTAAGCTGTCGTTTTGTCTTTTTTTATTATTTTTATTTTTTTATTTTTAAAGCCTCCTTTAGTCTTTTTTTTTTCAATTCCATTTCTCTCTTTTTTTTCTCGTTCCACCCTATTCCTCCCTTCCACCAATTTCTTTTTATTCGATCCCTTTTGAGCCACCGGTGCCATTGATGGCTCTTTCAACTTAGGAAAATTATAAATCGTTCGATGAGGGGCTTCATTTATTCTTTTTAATTATTGGAACTTTGATACTGAATGAAAGGAAAAAATTTCGAAAAGAAGAAAAAAAAATTTGCTAGGAAACGTTTTCAATACCTTTCGTGTTTTTTTTTTCAGATTCGTTTCATCATAGTCTACTAAACGCAATAAGACCTAAAATTTTGATAAATAAATAAAAAAATAGAATATTTCTATCCATATTTCCTATTATGGTTCTCCAATTTTATTCTCTTTGCGCTAAAGGTAACATTTTGTAGTCTGTTACTGCTATAAGTAATTTTCTAAACAGAAAAATAGCAGAGGTAAATAAAATATGAAATTATACTAATAATTCATAAAGAAATAATCGATTTGTATTCTCTTCTTTAAAAAACTCAATTTTTTTATACGACCTTTTAAACTAGCAGTAGCTATATTGTTTTCTAGTAAATTTTAATGTTTCAACTAGAATAAAGTAAGTTAAATAAAAAAATGAAATAAAATAATAAATTTTAAATTTTTTTTGACAATTGAATTATTGCATTAATATTTTTTTTGTTAATAAAACCAATATGATGGACCAAAAACGTTATTATATTACTATAACTAAGCCATTTATGTGTACTGAAAAGTGTGGTAGAAGCTTGTAGGTAGTGTTGCCCAAATGCGAGACCCAGATGAATCTTGGTCTTGCAAACTCAGTTTCGTCATGGTCTTGGTCTTGCACAAGAGTCTCGCAACAGTCTTACAGTACTGTATTTTGTAGATAGGAGAAACCTAACTAAGCCTGAATGAAAAATTAGAGGAATTAAATGCAAAACTATATTGGTTATACCAATTATTTACATATAGTAACTAAGATTGTCGATTATTAGTAACTATTTTGCCTTAATTTTTTATTAAAAACATCGATTTTTGTTACCAGTCCTGGTCTTGGTCTTGCAACAGTTAGGCGGCCTTGGTCTTGGTCTTACAAAGTGCAAGACCAAGACCGATTTTAGGCAACACTACTTGTAGGCACTTATGCCGGCACCGCTTTTCTCCCGCATAAGTGCATTTTCTACGGAACCGCTTCAAATATTTGAAAAAGTAATCAGTGTTTTTAGAAAGAAAAATATATTCTCCAGATGTTTTATTTCAGTACATTTTGCGTTATTTTTGGCCGTTTAATTACAAACGACGCTCGATTTTCAACATGATATAATTTTTTTAAAATTTGTTTACTTTACTGGTGTTTTTTATTGCCAAAGCCAATTATTTTATAATATTTATTCATGTTTTATTATTCACTGACTATTCATCTTTAATAAAAGACCAACCATGAGGAAATTAAGCCAAGTGCTGATTCTTAGTGACCAAAAAACTAACTAAAGTCAAAGTCGTCAATCCGCCATCTTTCGACGCCATTTTGCGCCAGTGCGTTCACTTTTTTTTGTTGAAACATAGACTTTTTTTTTAATAAATAGTTACAAGGAACACAACGATATGCAATTTATAGAGATGTGGATGGGGTGCACGACAAGGGGGTCTGGCCCACAGACTAATAGTACTATTTGGCTGAGCCAACACTGTTAGGTCTGTATTATAAAACTGTCTTTTTCTGACCTGGTAATAATAAAATAATTCTTATTATTTTTTTTTTTGGCAAAATAATAGTTTATGCAGTCCTCAATGGTTCAAATTGTAATTTTCGTCTGTTCAACCCCTAGGGAAAATCGCTAGGCTCGAATTCCCTAAAATGCTCATTTCGTCATTAGCGGTTGCCTCTTTGCAGGGGATGACTGTATGATGTCATAGATGCGCGCTCATTTCAATTAATTGCACATCGTTTATCCGTGGAAATTCTCGGTTGACTAGGCACAGGTAGTAATCTGTTATCAGTTGAGTTCGTTCTGTATGGCTACGATTCCCGGACCCGTTCAGGTGTAAGCCTCAAATGAGGTGAACAGTTATTCTGATTGTTATAATTGCGTGGGGGTTTTCCTGTATTTTTATTTTTTTTTTAATATTGCAAAAGATCGATTAAATAAAATGTTTGATTTTAGCTTCAGTTTATTCTAGAATAACCTTTATTAACTTGTGGTGTTGCCCAAAATCGGTCTTGGTCTTGCAAAGTGCAAGACCAAGACCAAGGCCGCCTAATTGTTGCAAAACCAAGACCAGGACTGGAAAAAATAAATCTATTTTTTGAATAAAAATCATGACAAAACAGTTACTGATACTTGGAAATCTTAGTTACTATATGTTAATAATCGGTATAATCAATAAACTTTTGCATTTAACTCCTCTAATTTTTCATTCGGGCTTAATTAGGTTTCTCCTGTCTAAAAAATTACAGTAATATCTTTACAGTAATAAGCTAATAAGTAACTGCAAGACTGTTGCGAGACTCTTGCGCAAGACCAAGACCATGACCAAGACTGAGTTTGCAAGACTTGTCTCCTTCTCGCATTTAGGCAACAAAATTAACTTGTGATTTTTTTTGAAAATAAAGTGGGATAATCAGTAGTTTTAGATCTTTTCAGATATTTTAAATATTTAATAGAAACTACTTTATAATAGAAGAAAACATTTATTATTTTCTTGTTCTGGCTTGTCAATGCTTTGTAGAGATGGAAATTTTAGAGGCTTAATATTGCTATGAAATCTTGTTGCAATTTTAAGACTTTATTAAGATCATGTTCTCTCTGATTTTTCTGAAGCCTTTGATACAGTTGATATATTTATTTTATTTTATTTTCTCCCTTAACTCTCTTTTTGTGTTATACGATTTTTTTTCCGGTCCAGGGGATAGGGCGAGGGATTAATGCATAGGTTAAATGGCCCCAGCACCTCGTAATCTTCAGGTTGTCGCATCCGCCTGCAAAGTAAGGAGAAACTCCGTCTAAATCTATTTTTTTTTTTTTTTAGGACTCCAAAAACTAGATAAACTGTTTTATTGATACCTTGTGGTGTTCATGGAGTTCCTGAGAATATTGTTTTTATTGAATAGTTCAATTGAAAAAAAAGAAGGTAAAAAGGCGAGTTTTTCCTTACTCATCCCACTGTACACACTCCTGACTCACTATGAGTTAATTATACAATTCTGCTACCTAAACTAAACAAAAAAAAACAAAAAACTTTCCTATCTAATATAATACTAAGTATGACTGTTAGTTTTGTTTTCGTTTGTTTGTTTTTTTTTTTGTTTTTTTCACTATAGCCTATATTTCTTTGTTTTTATTACAATTTTTATTTTTGTTATATATATATATATATATATATATATATATATATATATATGTACATTATTATTTTATATATATATATATTTTTATGTATTTCATTTTTTTTATTTTATTATATTTTAAGTATGGTATGAATGTGCCTTACAGCTTTAATACTCAGTACTCTCAATAAAATGATTTTAAAAAATATATAATATTACTTCAGACTGATTCCATTTCTTTCTATAATTCAACTCTCAATATAAAATTGAAATAGTCTTTAGAACTAATTGTGTTTATCTAGGCGAAAATAGGATGCTATTTGTATTATTATATTTTATAAACATTATTAAATGCAACGCAGTCTGATAACTATGATTATTTTTTATTCTGTTGTTCTTTCCTGCTATTACTTTTTTTCTACCGCTGTTGAGAAAAGAAAAAAACACCTCGAGTGTGAGACCACTTCATTAATGGACGAGAAAAAACTTTTAATATTTTCAACAACTATTACGTCAGTTCCTTCTCGTTTCAGATGCACTCGAATTAAAAGCAGAAGTTTTTTTTTTTTCAAACATTTTACCAGTACATGAATATCTTTTTATTTTTACGGTACAGCTTTTCTTAATCTTAATTAATAATCTTAAGCGCATTTGTATCCAAGAATGGTACCTTCACTTATCTCCGAGTATTTTCCTTTTTTAAATTTTTTTATTTAACATTATCTCTTTGTTGGTTTTAATTGCTGTGTTTGCGTAGACTCGCTGTTGTAGTTTGGAAAATAGAGACTTGTTGATAGAAACTAGATGGTCGGTTGGGTTCATTATGTTGATGAAGCTCTTTGTCAATAAGTCATTGTTGTCCAAGCTCCATGGAAAATGTGATCATTAATTATCGATGCAGTTGAACTTGACTGAAGTTTTCTCAATCATTATTTTCAAATTTAATAAGAATTTAGCAACGTTGAAGGCTAAATGCTTCAGACATTATTATTATTAATACTTAAAAATTATTATCTTTAAAGATATAAAGTTGGTACAAAATACATTTACCTACATACTCTGTTATTCTTAAGAGACTTCTTCTGATAATTTTTTTTTTCCATTCTATCCTATGTTAATTATTTGTTTTATTATTATTTTTTTTACCTTCCTTCGGCTACTAGATAAGTAAAGTATTACGATCGGATTGAATTTCTGATATGCGGTTTTCAACTGATCTTTACGTTTCAGAGCAGCCTGAGTCGGAAAAAACACATTTGCAGCCATTGACTGTAAGACTAAATAAATAAAATTATCTGCAAAACAAAAAAAAAACAAAAAAAAACATCGGTATCGAACCAGTATTAGTGATGTTACAGCCTATTAGAGTTTATTAACCAATAATTACAATTTGGTCCAACCAGATGGCAGCATCTATAGGTCGGTGCCATTAATGATAAGTAAATAATTTTTACATGTTTACTTTTTTTTTCCAATAGTTTCAATAAAATAAAATTCTAACATAGTAAAATGTGATCATTAATTATCGATGCAGTTGAACTTGACTAAAGTTTTCTCAATCATTATTTTCAAATTTAATAAGAATTCTAAGCAAGGTTGAAGGCTAAATGCTTCAGACATTATTATTATTAATACTTAAAAATTAATATCTTTAAAGATATAAAATGGGTACAAAATACATTTACCTACATAGATAGAACTCTGTTATTCTTAAGAGACTTCTTCCGATAATTTTTTTTTCTATTCTATCCTATGTTAATTATTTATTTTATTTTTTTTTTGTTTACCTTCCTTCCGCTACTAGATAAGTAAAGTATTACGATCGGATTGAATTTCTGACATGTTGTTTTCAACTGATCTTTACGTTTCAGAGCAGCCTGAGTCGGAAAAAACACATTTGCAGCCATTGACTGTTAATTTTAGTCTGTATGGATGTGGTAAGATTATCTCGGAATCTAGTTCACCGAAAACCCTACAAAACAAGCTAAAACATTTGCTTTTTAGGATTTGACTACCGATGCCTGTGTCACAAATCGGTTGTTCCCATCGCAATAGCGGCAGCGCTGTAAGAGAAAAAAAACATGTTTCTCTCTGGACTGTAGTGCAAAAACAGCTCCAAAGATTTCGATGAAACTTTCCTGTTACTTTTTAATTAATGCCCTTCAAATTTTCATGCATGTGCTAAATCTCTATTCCGTTTTAGTAAACTTTACAATGGAAAATAGCAGTTTAATTACTAATAATCGTACAATCCATAATCAACCGATGATATAATAAATAGGACTTTTGTTATTTTAATAGTATTTATGATATGTCAGCTGTAATCTTTTATTAGCTCAGTTAAAAATGTAATTTAAAATTTATCTCTCCCCTTCCTCGCCTTTAAGGCTATACGGGATTTTCCAGCACCAGGGGGTGAGGGCTGCGGATTTAAAGGACTCCCTCTATTACTATTGGGTGCCTTTCCTTAAGACAAATAAAGAGTAAATAAATAAAATTATTAAATTATCCGCAAAACAAAAACAAAAAATCATCGGTGTCGAACCAGTATTAGTGATGTTACAGCCTATTAGAGTTAATAGATTTTATTAACCAATAATTACAATTTGGTCCAACCAGATGGCAGCATCTATAGGTCGGTGCCATTAATGATAAGTAAATAATTTTTACATGTTTACTTTTTTTTTTTTATCGATAGTTTCAATATAATACAATTCTAACATAGTATAATAATACAATTTAGTATAGTGACATTATAAGTTATAACATACTGATAATGTTATATAATATATATTAAGTACTAAACGGCAATATATGAGATCTATAAGATTATATAATACTAGCTAAAAATTCGCAGATAATTTTGTTTAGTGAAGAAATATTAAAACAATATGGAAATAAGTAGTTCCTCTGTATTATGTAAGGGAGGAATTATTAATTTTTCCTTAGTCGATTACAATATTCCATTTAACATAATAGATCAAAATATTTATACAAATTGCTTTGCTAGGACCTATTTTTAAACGCAAACTGGAAAGATAATAAAAGTAATAAAGACAAAATAATGCCCCGATCATAGGATATTCTAAATTATTAAAAAAAATAAAATGTAAGAACAACCAAATGTCTTTAAGAAATAATAAAGTTAATATAAAAGCCAGGAAAAAAAGTGTAATAGACTATTCTACTCCTAAATGCAATATCTTTAAACAGGAAGACATTATTAAGTATACCTATTGTTATGTCATCATTGAGATATAAAACTTTTTATGATTTTCGAAATAAAGCCAATGGAGGGAGCCTTAGTTCAAATTTGTAGAAAAAAAAATTATTCGATCCCAATGAAAATTCGTATTTGAGGGTCATTCCAGCTGCTAAATACAAATCTCAACTCTGTTTCTCCTTAAAAAAATCTTTCAATACACTTTACTCCTTCCTTCAATATAAATTGATTAAATTATACATATTTCTAATCGATTTTTACGATTTTTTTTGTTTTTGTAGGTAATTTAGTAACCTTTCTAATTATCATGGGTACAATCGATGCACATATCAAGAGAAAAATGCATATATTTTGAGTTATTCGCAAATAATGTTTATTTTCTTCCATAACCTTTTTTCCAATAATTTCGGGGGGATATGACTATTTTTCGCATGTGAAGGAGCAGAATATCTTCAAAATGAGTGGTCAATCATTGGATTTCATGAAGAATTGACGAAGTTATGACGTACCGTCAAAAAAACACCTTTTAGAAATAATATATATGATAATATAAAATATAAATGATAATTAAGATGATGTATAGATATGAATATTTAGCGTAAATAATTTATAAAATAATTAATAAATATGAAAAGAATAATAGCTTGACTAGAAGGAATAGAAGTTTATAACAACAGAACTTATGTGATAATCAATAATAATATTAATAACTCCTACATCAATAATTGGAATGACTAGTAGAAGAAAAGAAATAATAAAATTAGGTACAAAAAAATGAAAAATAACAGTATTTGGTCCATGGTATTAGAGGTAACTGAAACTTAGAAATGAGAAAGTATACAATTAAAGATTCCTTTTTTAATTCCATTAGTGTTCGGTCCGTTTAACAGATCTTCTGGTATTCTGTTGAACAGTTACTAGCTCAATGTCCGTTTCCCGAATCTGTCGCTAAATATAAATTCCTCTCGTATATAATCCTTACAATCCAAAATCCTTCGTAAAATCCTCAATACTTCTTACTTTGTCACAAATAAAATAATCCATAAAGACCTTAATGTTCCATATGTTTCCGATTTGGCCCAATCCAGATACCTATTCTTCCATAATAAACTTCATAACCATCCCAACCCTCTCGTCTCTAACCTTGCTTCCTCTTCGATTCCTAATAACCCTCCGAGGCGCCTGAAAAGAAGATGGCCTCGTGATCTCCTTATATAGAAATCATCTTTATTCTGGACTAGGTCCCTTAAAAATAACAATATTGTTTAAAACAATCGACAACAAATCTGGCCAGATGACCTATTATAATAAAGAGTAACTACAATCTAAGTAATAAAATGAGTATATATATAGTTTTGGAGGATATATTAAGGAAAGCGGATGGGTACAAGTGTTACAATATTATAATATTGGTATAAAAAAACAACAACAAACTAATAACTAAATCAAATTGGAAAGAAATGCTAAATAAGTTTTATAGGTAACCAATTTTAGTGCTACAGTATAATAAAAAAAATAAATAAAAAAATAAAATAAGAATGAAAGAAAATAACTATAGTAAACAAATGATTTATATATGTTCCTTAAGACGTTTAAGTGAAAACATGTGAAAAAGTAGACAAGTATTTTGATCTACTTTATTAGAGGCATATTATTAGAGTGCAACCAGTGGGTAGTTTCTCAACAAGTGTTTTCATGTGATTATATTCCTGTGTACACATTTACTTGATGTATTTATATTGTAATACAGTTGTAAATATCTTCAATAAGTAGTTTTAAAAAAAAGTGTTAAGTTTAGGTTCGAAGTACTTAGTTGTGTTTCTGACGTAATATACGTAGCTAATTTCATTTTTAAATCATCATGCTTGAATTTGAGTGCTATTTTGTATATTTAAATTCTATTTCCTATATAAAAGACTTAGCGAACCCGAAGATTCAATGCCGACAACACCAATCGCTTATTACATACCTCCCTCCACCGTTCGCCGTCCAAACCCAGTCCCTTCAGATCGGTTTTAATGCAATCTTCCCACCTTCGCTTCGGCCTACCCCTCGGACGTTTACCATTCGGTACAGCTAATATTAACCTTTTACCTTTCTATTTTCTATACATTTTATAATTTATTACTTTTCTACATCTTCTAGGTGAAGAGAGTACTCCGATCGGGTCATATTTCCGATATGCGTTTTTCAATTGATCTTTACGTTTCTGAGCCGCCTGAGTCCGAAAAAACTTTTCTCAAAAACCAAAACAATGGATATCAGCTTTGGAGTAGAACTAGTGCAAAATATTTATAAAAACTTATCATTGCACCACACCGTGCAATTTTTTAAATTTTAATTTATTTTAATAATAAAATAGTTAAAATGAATCGGAGTTAAGGTGCAGTTGATGATAGCTTTTAGAATAATCAAGCGTTACTATTTTTGTCGTATTGTTTGTTCTCTGAATGGGATATAAAGCCAGGAGTTGGCGTTACTATGGCGAAACAGGAGAGGTTTCACTGAATGAACTCTTGCTTTGTTGATAAAGGCCCACCGGACTGGCGGTTATTCCCTTGAGAAGGGAGCTATGCTTTATCAAATGCCAAAAGCAACTGTCTACTTTGCGGCCATAGTCAGCTGTTTAATTTTGTCTGCGGTTATTGGTTTCCTGCGGAGCGGACCAACTGCTTCTAAACCGTAACCAACTCCACCTCCCCTCTCACCCTCTCTCTTATACAACCCTCTTCAGATATTAAAATTATGTTAATACAGAAATGAATCGCTATATTTCACTGTATTAATTTTTCATGCAGGAGTAGTCTCCCGAATTCAACGTGTAGGATAACTCGTACGTCCTCCCGTAGGTGTACTTTATTCTGAGATAAAGTCCATTTAGGATAACAAAATTGTACAAAAATAAGAGTCTATTCCTACCCCAAAAGTTTGGAACAATACATTTTTTTTTTTTAAAAATGTATTACAAATAAAAATACATTCAGTAAATGTGAACAAAAGAATATCATACGATGAAACCACTTGTTGAGAAACTACCCACTGGTAGCACTATAAAAATGTATTTACAAAAAGAGATCTCGAGAGGCCATCTTCTTTTCAGACGCCTCGGAGGGTTGTTAGAAATCGAAGAGGAAGCAAGGCTGGAAACGAGATGGTTCTGAAGTTTGTTATGGAAGGATAAGTATCTGGATTGGGTCAGGTCAGAAACATAAGGAACATTAAGGTCGTTATGGATTATTTTATTTGCTACAAAGTAAGGAGCATTTAGGATTTTATGAAGGAATTCGGATTGTAAGGATTGGATGCGAGAGGAATTCGATGGCTTAGCGGAGCCCTAAAGCTCAACTCCGTAAGTCCAAATAGGTCTTATTGTAGTCATGTATATGAGTCTTTTGATTGACTGGAAGCTTAGCGCGTGTGTCTAGTAAGTGCTGGAGCAGTCGGAAACGTCGAGCTGTTTCTTGTCGTTTCAGTCTGGTATGAGGATTCCAAGTTAGACGTTTGCCTAGTGGAGATCTGGGTATCGAATACTATAGGACAGGAAGACATAAGTTTACATAAATAAAATTAAAAAACAAAAAAGTAAAGAAAACCTTAAATGAACAAGCTG
Organism: Nezara viridula; assembly: GCA_928085145.1. Taxonomy (NCBI): domain Eukaryota; kingdom Metazoa; phylum Arthropoda; class Insecta; order Hemiptera; family Pentatomidae; genus Nezara; species Nezara viridula. The sequence continues at coordinate 46,282,615 of OV725083.1, read as the reverse complement.
TATACAAAACAGATAAAACTATGTACACAACATTTAAAACTATGAACAAAACACTTAAAACTATATATAGTGGTAGAACAGCATTAATATACACTTCAAGAAATGAACAAATTAGAAAGAAAGAAACAAAATAAATTAAATTCTTCTCAACATTGACTTTCACATTTTTCTCATAAAAAAGCTCTAAGTTTTTACTAAGGAAAAAGAAAGCTGCATCTATCAATAGATACCTAAGTATGTAAATTATGGATATATATATATATATATATATATATATATATCCATATATATATATATATATATATATATATATATATATCCATATATATATATAAAATAAAATATACCTGGTTCGCTTCCGGCACAGTGCGGTGTAGAAAAGACGACGGCCATCAGGTTGTCCTCATCAACCAGGCACAGGACTTAGACGTCTTCGGATGACGGCTTGAATCTCGTTCACCATCAAGCATCTACGAACATTTTGGCACGCTCACCGGACCTTCATCGGAAATCTTTTATTTTACATTATATTATCAAGGCTATTTATTAACTTATTATTTATATACTTTTTTCTACTTTATTTTTTCTTCACGTCATCTAATGTATTTAATCTTTTTCAGCGTCTTTCCATCAAATACCGAATGTCCTCTCCGAAATCCTACTCATGTCTAGTGTCCTAACTTCCTGCCACGTCAACTCCCAATCCCTTCCAGCCCATTACGATGAATTCCTTGAATATTTTACCCAAAACTTTTACCACATCATCGCAATTTCCGAAACCTGGCTCAAGCCCTACATCCCCTCCTCTTCAGTCTCCCTTCCTAACTACACCCTAATCCGCCACGACCGGGACAGCCGGACTGGCGGAGGTGTAGCTCTGTACGTTCATACCAGCCTAAAGACCCGAATTCTCCATCGTTCTTCTCCAACCGATCAGCCACAAGTCGAGTTCTTGATCGTCGAAATCTCCTGTAACACCTCTCATCTCCTCTATTCCGTGGTATATCGTCCTCCTCTTGTTCCGTTTGACCCGTCTTTCGAAGCTTCCCTCTTTAACTTTGTGCCCCTTTATTCCAAAATTATCATTTCCGGTGACTTAAACACCAATTTCCTCTCCGACTCCAGCGACAAATCATACCTAGAAAACCTTTTTTTCTCCCTTCATCTTGTTATCGTTCCTTTTTCTGCTACGCATCACACCGCAAGGTCCGACACTTGGTTGGACCTGTACATTATTGATTCCGCTCAAAACCTCCTTTCCTCTTCCCAATTACCAGTTTCTTTTTTATCGTCGCATGACCTAATCCAAATATCCTATAATATCCAAACCCCTCCGATCCTACCGAGAACGGTAACTTTCCGGAACCTCAATGGCCTTACTCGGGAAAAAATCTTACCTTCCCTAGAATCCCTAGATTGGAATATAATATATTCCTGTACCTCAATTGATTCCATGGTTGACATTCTCACCTCCAATCTTATTAATATCCTTGATGACCATGCCCCTCTCAAAACCTCCACCTTTCGTCGCCTTCCTGCTCCCTGGATGTGTCAGAAAATTAAGGATCTTCAGAAGAGGCGTGATGCAGCCCGGAGACGCTTTAGACGCACTAGATTGCCTGACGACTATCAAGCGTTCAGGGCGCTCCGCAACCTGACACAATCCACAATCCGACGAGCCAAATCTACCTATTTCCATGAAGCCCTTTCCTCAGCTCCTGATTCCAAATCCAAATGGCTACTCCTTCGTAAACTCTCTCTTTGTGATCCTACCAGATCTCCTGCCTCTGCAGTGCCTCCAGTTTCATCAAATGACTTAAATTCTTATTTTATATCTGCTTCCTCTTCAACTCCTTCATTTCTCCCTTCCTTCCTTCCTCCTGGAACATCTTTCAATGACGCCGATTTTTATTTTTCAGATATTTCTCCCACAGACCTCATATCCGCCGTGATGAAATCACACTCTAATTCTATTGGTCCAGATGGCATTCCCGTCAAATTAATTAAATTATGCCTCCCTGAAATCCTTCCGGTACTCCTTTTCATCTACAATTTTTCCCTTCAAAATTCAGTATTCCCTTCCTTGTGGAAAAAAGCCACAGTCCGTCCTTTAAATAAAAATTCTAATCCGTCTTCCCCTGAAGATTTCCGGCCAATCTCAATCCTTTCTAACCTTTCCAAACCCCTGGAGAGAATTGTGCAATCCCAAGTTTCCACCTTCCTTGAACAGTCCAATCAACTTGACCTTTACCAATCTGGTTTCCGACCAGGTTATTCCACACAATCCGCCCTAATCAAAATCATTAATGATGTTCAGTCCGCCATTGATGACAAAAAACTAACCGTCCTTATACTCATTGACTTTTCCAAAGCCTTTGATTCCATCAACCACTCCATTCTCTTTTCCAAATTAAAATCATTATCCTTTTCCCATAGTTCTATCCTATGGTTTCAATCATTCCTTTCCCAACGCTCACAAGCTGTCGCTATTCCTAATCAACCCTTGTCTTCCTATCTTACTTTGTCCGCAGGAGTGGCCCAGGGCTCTAGCATATCTCCCCTCCTTTTTAGTTCTTATATCAATGACATCCATAATTCAATCCTTCACTGCTCCCATCACCTTTACGCCGATGACTCCCAAATCTACCTTTCCTTCCATCCCTCAGAGTTGCATGAAGCGTTTGCCAAAATTCAAGAAGACTTGAATCGGATCAGTGCCTGGGCAAACTTAAATGGGTTAAGGTTAAACGCTGCAAAAACTCAAGCCATTGTCATTGGTTCCAAACCCCTTCTCAGAGCCAATACCAACATACCTATACTGTACCTAAATGACCATCCCATTACCTTCACCTCCTCAGTAAAAAACCTAGGCATTTTCATAGACCAAACCCTATCCTGGAAACACCATATTGCTCACATTACCCGACAGTCAATTGGTACCTTGAAACTATTCCATCGCTTCCGCCATCTCCTACCCATCTCCACACGTAGACTCCTAGTAACTTCCCTCATCTTCCCCCACCTTGATTACGGCTGCGTGGTGTACGGTGGCCTCTCGGCAGAACTCGGGGAGAGACTGAAAAGAATTATGAATGCCTTCGTAAGATTTGTCACAGGGGCCCTGAGGTATTCCCGTGTTTCGCACCACTATGCTGAATTAGGATGGCTCTTCCCTTCCTTCCGAAGACAATATTTCCTAGGCACATTCCTTTACCAAATAATCAATAGTCATCGTCCGTCTTACGCATACAATCTCCTACAATTCAAATCATCTATCCACACCCTCTCCACAAGATCTCGTCCTTCTGACCTTTACACTCCTTTCCACAGATCTGCATCATTTAAACATTCCTTCGTTGTCCGTTCCACCGCATTCTGGAATTCCATCCCACTAAAAATCCGCCATGCATCATCCTTAGCCACCTTTAAAACCCTCTTATTCCAATTCCTCTTCACAATCCAATCAGATGCTGGTTAAATACATACTATGTTATAAGGATTTAATTTTCTTTAGACATTATTTTTTTCTCTTATTTTTTATTGTTTTATTCTGTGTTGAACGTGAATTTTCATCACCACTCACTAAGCATTGTGAGTAGATAAAATTTGTTTTCCTTAAGTTCTAATTTGTTATTCATGGAATGTATTTCAGTGAAATGTATTTTATTTCTAATTATCTTCAACATACTTCTCGCTATGTGTATATATATACTTTATTTTATTTTCTCTTCTCCTAATCTTTACGCATAATCACTTAAATATCTTAGGGAACATATGTATATCATTATTTGTTTTTTTATATATTTTTTTGTTTTAGTTTTTACAATTTCTTTCCCTACATATTAACAGTTATTATTATTTTTTTAAATTTTTATATTCCATCACTACAATGATTTACCTATAAAATAGATTGTACTTTCCTTTATAATTTCATTCAGTGATTATTATGCAATTATTTTAGCTCCAATATTGTAGTACTGAATCCCTATTACCAAACTGTCCTCGTTAATTAATACTTAATGTATTACATGTATTTTGTCATTATTCATTGTAATAAGTCTTTTGACCAGATTTGTAGTTAATATATATGTACAATACTGTTATTCTAAAGGGACCTAGTCCCAGAATAAAGTTGATTCTTCTATTTTATTCTATTCTATTCTATATATGTGTGTGTGTGTGTGTGTGTGTGTGTGTGTGTGTGTGTGTGTGTGTGTTTGTGTGTATTTAATTAATTATATATTATTTGTAATATATAATAAATAATGATGGACATATAATGCAATACATAAGTATGTTTTAGTTTGTAAAATAATGAATTAAAAAAACTTCAACTTCAGCTGACTCAGTGGACTCAGACTACAGCCCCTGTCTCCACCACACCAATGAAGCCATTGTTATATTATTTTTAGATTTTTTTTTTTTAGGTCTTTACATCGCTAATGTTAATGTGTTCAAATTCATCCTAATTCACTTTTGTTCCTTTTTTTTATGGACATATTTAATGTTATATAAACTGGACTAAAATCGGTAGGAAAGTCGTGTGGGTGGGCTCACCAGATTTTTCAATACTGTCGTAAACATGGCATGGAGATGTCTTCTAAAGAATCTTAACTTTAGAAGACTTCTCCATGCCATGCAAATTACTTGTCAACCGTCGGATTCAAACCTGAGATTTGGAAGTCAGTGCTTGCCCACTGAGCAACTCCACTCCCTGAGGTCAATATTATTTTTTCTAAATTTTAAGATTGTATTTTTATTTAAGCATGTTACTTTAAGAGGCTATCTAATACTGATTATTACAGGAAATGCGTCATCGACAGCCACAATATAGGTCATAATATTATCAAAATAAATCATGATGTAAGACTGAAAAGTTGCTGGATTCGAGATCTCGATACGATTGTTTACCACTGTGTAGGAGACAGCTCGTCCTCCACGAAAGTATCCCCTCAACGATGAATGGCTTCAATAAGAATACAGAAAAGCTTGTAAAATTTTAATTCTAGCACTAGATAGAATTTCAAAGGAGGCTTTCATAACAGACGTGAAAAAAAAATTGTAAATGGAAAAAAAACCTCTGTATAAGTCATGTGTTTTCCCCAAACGCCTGTCAACTCCACTAATTATTCATTTTAATTATCTTATTTTACCGATTTATTTAATAAATGACAATTCTCCTCGAAACTTCATAGAGCTATTGTTCCATACGCTTTGTAACAATTTTAACAATATTTAATGTTATTAATTAATGTTACTTCTGAATTATAGATTTCATTCAATAGGTTTAAAGGAAAAATACAGATATTTTTCTAGGGTTTACGCCGTGATAATTTTAAAATTACATATTAATGGAAAAAGGCAATTTGTAAGTTAAAAAAACAAAACAAACGTTTGTATTTTGCTTTCCTTTTTTAAATTTTTTTTTAAAAAGAAATATGTACTCAGATGTATTTGCATTTTGGTACCTAAGCACATTTATTACTTTGCTTAAGCGTTAATTTAACTATTTTTGTTGTTTCTCTTTTGCTTAGAACCCTATGCAGGAGGAGTTTTTTTTCTAACTATTATATAATCCATGCGAATTCTAAATATTATATGTAAGATGGTTAAATACGTAAGTTTGGTTTACATTTTAGTTATGTAAATCACTTAATTTGTGAATGCATAAAATAAAATAAAAAATCTGGTACGTTGCGCGCATCACACAACTTTCACTCACCACCCTCTTCTTAGCAGATAAGTATTTTCAGACAAAGGGGAAGTATATGAAAACTGCATATGTATATTTATGTAATATTATCAGAATTCGTATTATATTAACCTCATGTTGTGTATGGAAGCTTCTAATCTTTCGGGCAAGTTCGGGTGCCCTCGTATTCCTTAGGGTTCCCCATTTACAACTATTCTCCGTTATGATCTCTTATTTATCCTTTAGTTAATTATCAAATTGTTTCATATCTTATAATTAACTATTTTTTATATTACAGAGTAATGAGAAATGGTCAATTGTTAGAAATTAAAAAAATTAAAAATACTTTAGAGGGAGCCAATATTGAAAATTAGCAATTTAAGCTCCGTTAGAGGACATCAATCAGAATAATAACTTCATTTTATTTAAAACTGTTTAATTTTACACTGATATAAGGAATTTAATCAAAACTCTTAGCGCCGTTTTCAAGAAAATCGTAAAAAAAATTGTTTAGTCCATGATATAAAGAGCTGCTTCCGGTTAGCTGATTTTGGCGAAAAAGTTGCTGTGACATCTCTAGCATATAAAAACCTTAAATATGAAATTTTACTTTCGTACGAATTTTAGTTTTTGAGGTAGATTGTTGACACACAGACCATTTTCCGGGACTTGGTTATTTGGACTCAAAACGTGTATTTCCGTTGAAAACTGAGATTCGAAAATATTCACGATCGCAATGCTTTCTTTTTCTTTATATTTCATATATAGGTAATATATAATATATAAGAGAAAGTAGTAAATAAACAATCAGAAAGTAACAAAAACAAAAACTAAAACTATAAACGGAATAGTAATTAAAATATTTAAAGTATTGTGTATAAATAAACAGTTATAAATTTAAATAAGTGAATTTGAAAATGCAAAGAGATTTTATGCGAATAAAAACTTAAAATAAAATATAGTTATATAAAGTGGAGAAATTTACTTCAAAAAATTAACTAGATATTTTATGTAATTATATACAATGGTGAGTTTAATTGAACGCCAATACTGGTGACTCCATTCAATTGTAATCAGGATATGCAATTATTTAAATTTAAAATAAATTAAAGTTTTTTGTTTTTTTTATTTGTAATCGCCTCTACCCTAGAGGGTCATTGGCGGCTAGTTTTCTATGTTCTATTGTAATATTTCGTCTCCATTAAGTACCGGTTAAGTTAAAGTTAAAACATTGTAAGTTAATATAAATAAAATTTAAAAAATAGAACAATATAGATTATATATATATATATATATATATATATATATAAGATAAGGACAGGAGTCGGGCAGTATCAGCCTTAATACCTTCCTGGTATGTAAACAAAGCTCTAAAGTGTATATAAGAAGGATTACTTCACAAATAAAGCAGTATTGTTTCTGAAGCCGTGTGAGTCATTTAACAGCCCCTTTTCTCCTTTTTTTTTATCATTTGATTTCAAAGTCGCATAAGTGGTGCCGAAACCCGGGAACATTGTTATTGCCCAGTAAGTAGGAAACTATTTTTTCTTTTTCTCTCTTACTTGCTCAAGCAGGAAAATAGAAGCAGAATGGCGACAGACGGAATCCCTAACCCGGGAATATCAATTGCACCTGAAGTTCTTCAGGCTCCGGAAATTCCGCAGATTCCGGAAATCCCTCCGCTACCAAGGGACACTTTGGCGGAAGCACACGCCAATGCCTTGGAGTGGATGAAAGTAAGAGCAGCGACCACTCAGGACCTAAGGAGGGCTATAGCGGACTTGGAACGCTTCGGTGGAGAGATAGGCGAACTGAACCATTTTCTGAAAGGTGGGGACCGTCTCATTTCGAGAATCGAGGCAAAGGTGGCGGAAGATTTGGTGAACCTGGGGGATGCCGAAGCATTGAAAGCAGCCTTGGTATGTAGAGTACGGAGAAGTGTTCTTAACCAGATACAGGCAGACGAAGACACAGCATGGCCGGTGATCAAACAGAGGTTGAAGAAGGCTTTTGGGGGAGGCCGCTGGACTCCAGAGGAGGACATCTTCCAGATGTTTAGGGAACGACGGTCGCAACGACAGACAAATGGGCAGTATGCGGGAGTACTATTGGCGAAGTTTAACCACATCACGGAGAAGATGCGCGAAATGATGAGTGCAGGAGAAGTAGAAGCCAGGATGGAGTTTTTGTCAACCATCCTCAAGGTTCAACTGGCCAAGGAGACGGGAAAGAGAGACGGCTTACCAAGAGAGCGGTCGTTCCTAGAGTGTGCCCAGGAGATGGTCGACTTTAGCGCGAGGGAGGAAGAAAGTAGAATGGAGATAGAGGAAGCTGGATGGAACCGAGTGAGCGAGAGACGCTTCAGGTCCGCACCGATAGGGTGGAAGAAAAGGGAGTCTGGATACGGAAACAGAGGAAGGACCACAACAGGGGAAAGAAAACCAGGACCACCCAGGCCACGAAATGGACCCCGTAAGGAAGAAAGGAAGTGTCATGGCTGCGGCAGGACGGGACATCTAGTGGCACAATGCCCCCGCACCAAATGTTTCGAATGCGGAACAGAAGGACACATTGCGAGGCAATGCCCGTACATGTTTAGAAGGAGGGAGACGGCACAAGATGAGCCGATGGAGGTCAATATGCATAAGGTGAGGAGGAACCCTAATATGACTCGACGAAGCGGGCCTTCTTAAGAGGTAACGGAGATATCAGAGGCCTCGGAGACGGAAGAAGAGGAACCAGGGAGCAGCGGAGACGAAGGAGGAAGGAGCACGCAGTGGAGCGGACAAAGACGAGCGGCAACAAGGAGGAGCAAGCAGGCAAAGATCTGAGGAGTGTGTCTTCAGAGCGGCGACCGCACAGCGACCTGCAATAACATAAGAGGTAAGTCCTGCTGGTTGCCAATCATCACGATAAAAGGGGGAGTGAGGTGCTTGGTAGACACGGGAAGTACTTGCACTATTATGACCCGTGGGGCACTAGAGAGGCTGTGTGGTAGGGAGAGCGCACCCCGGATTCAGGGATGCGAGTGTAAATTAATTACCCTAGGAGGGGCGTGTAATGTGGAAGGAGAAGCGGTCGTTGAGTTAAACCATTGGGCAGGTAGAAAGGGGAGTTTGAAAGTGCACATTGTTGGAAACATAACTCGGGAATACCAGGCGATAATAGGGTGCGACCTATTCGGACCAGTAGGGATTAGAGTCGAGTACAGGAATGGGACTTGGAGGATCAAGTTAGGAGGACAGAGGTACAGGAGTACGGAGAGCATAAGGGGTACGAAAGCGCGGATAGGAGCGGTAAATCGAGTCGAGGACTGGAGGAAGGCCATAAGAGTAGAATACGAGGATATCTTCTTCAAGGAGGGAGAGATACTAGGCGTAACGGGAAGGACAGTCCACGAAATACCACTAAAGCAGGAGCGGGTGTCATACGTGAAGGAGAGGCGATATCCACAAGCACTTAGACAGCATATTCGGGAAGAATTAGAGAATTTAAAAAAGCAGGGTATAATAGTCAACAGCACCTCTCCATACAACAGTCCGTTGTGGGCGGTGAGGAAAAAGGGAGTGCCGGGCGAGACAGAAGAGAAGTACCGAGTGGTAATAGATTATCGGAAGCTAAATGAGAACACGATAGACGAAAAATACCCGATCCCGAGATTCGAAGACATATTGGACAGGCTGAGTGGGGCGGTGATATTTAGTACTCTGGACCTCAAAGCTGGTTATCACCAAATAAAGATGCACCCGAAGGATCAGCATAAAACAGCATTCACATTCGAAAGGGGGCATTACGAGTTCACCCGGATGCCGTTTGGACTAAAGAATGCTCCGATAACCTTTCAGCGCTTAATGGACGAATTCTTGAGAGGGTTGGATGAAACCGTATGCCAGGTCTATATGGACGACTTGTTAGTATTTAGCAAGACGGAAGGGGATCACGTGGAACACCTGCGAAACGTATTCGAGAGGTTGCGCTGTTTTGGTCTAAAATTATCCAGAGAAAAATCCCTATTAGGACAAGAGCGGATTAATTTTTTAGGCCACACAATTTCGAAGGACGGGGTTAGGCCGGACGCGGAGAAGGTAGAGGCTATTAGGCGAATGGCGGTTCCGCGAGATGTTAAAGGAATCAGGAGGCTCCTTGGGACGCTTAATTATTATAGGAGGTTTGTGCCGGAAATGGCAGAGTACCTGGTCCCGATCAATAATCTGCTGAAAAAGGGGGCTAAGATGATCGTGACACCAGTAATGGAACAGAACATTAGGAAGTGTATGGACCGTTTACAAACAGAACCGGTATTAGCGTTTCCGGACTTCAGTAAGCAGTTCACGATCACCACGGATGCCAGCGAGTATGCGCTGGGAGCAGTACTGTCGCAGGATGGAGTAGGTGGAGAGCAGCCCATAGCATACGCGAGTAGACGCCTTACCGAGGCTGAGACGAGATATAGCGCTTTGGAGAGGGAATTGCTCGCGATAGTGTGGGCTATTGATCATTTTCGGCCTTACGTATTCGGAAGAAAGTTCAGAGTCCACACCGATCACAGGCCCCTTCAATGGGTTGGGAAATTAAAAGAATCCTCTGCGAGAGTCGCGCGATGGAAGGAATTTCTCGGCCAATATAATATTGAAATAGTGTATAAGCCAGGAAAGGAGAATGTGGTGGCCGATTGGCTGTCGAGAGCCATAGTAGTGAATGCAATCGAGGAAGACAGTGGTGGACCATCGCGTGATGTTCGACAGTTCCTGAGTGAATGGACACCGGAAAGGGAAGGGGAGGATGGTGCGAGAGATGGACGGCAGGGAGAGGAGTCCCCCGAAGAGGAGAGCTCGACGGAGGAGAGGCCAGCAGAGATGGAAGAAATTGATGAGATCATCAACGATAAGCGTCACCAGGTCATCTGGAAGACTAGGACAGCGGGTATGATGAAAATCGACTACAGCCGCTACGGTAGAAGTAAGGTTCACACGGTCTGGTCGCAACCAGGGGTGCGTGAGGATCAGATCTGCAGGGCGCTGAAGGATGCATCGGAGCCAGGGAAGACAAATCATCTCTATGTGGGAAACGCCACAATATGGGAAAAGATTAAGAGGATGTGGAGGTCCGAAAAAATCGGAATAGATAGAATATTTGTCCGATGCAGATATATGGTGGAGACGATAACGGACGAGGAACGGCAAAAGGAGGTGACTCTTGCATATCACCAGGGGAAGACGAACCATAGGGGAGTGAACGAAACCTTACAGGCACTGCGCAGGAAATACTTTTGGTGGGGAATGAGGAAGACCATACAAGAAACAATAGGAACATGTGAGGTGTGTATGCGCACGAAGTACGACAGACACCCGCCTCAGGGAAGACAGGAAGAGACACCCACGGGAGACGCACCATTACAAGATCTCCAGATCGACACTTTCACATGGAGAGGGTATAAGTGGGTAACCATGATCGATACTTTTAGCAAACTTGCTATGGCATACCGGATATTGGAGAGGTCGTCCGATGCAGTTTTGGAAGCCATCCAAACATGGATGCAATTTTATGGGGTACCGGAGAGAGTCTCCTCGGATGGAGGAAGAGAATTTGATAATAGCGCAATGAGGGAGGAGGCAAAACGCTTAGAGATAAACTGGCACTTCAATACACCAGGGCACCCCAAGAGCAGAGGTAGCATCGAGCGGCTACATAGTACCTTGAGCGACCATATACGCGTGTATCAGGGAGAAAAAGGATTGGAGCCCGACATTGCGATGAAAAAGGCGATAATAGCGTATAATCATTCAATCCATTCCGTCACTGGGTTCTCACCCTTCGAAGTACTGTTTGGGATGCGGGAACGAAGACGGGATTGCGCGGAAACGGCGATTGACGACCACGTGGCCGAACAAATAGGTAATAATAGGGTGGAGTTAAAGAAGACGTGGGATACAGTACGAAGGAAAATAGAAAGGGAAAAGACGAAGAGGGTAGATAGAGAGAATCTAAGATTACGCGACCAAATGGGGGATTTGAAAATCGGGACTATTGTGTACCGGAGAAGGGGAACGAATCGAGGGAAGGAATTGACGCGATATGAGGGCCCATTCAGGGTGGTTGCCATCAGGGAACATAATTTGGTAACGATAGAGAGTATGAAGGAGCCTAAAAAGAGACGCACAGTTCATATCGAGCAATTGAAACTCCCGTTTGTAGGGGCAGAAAAAGAATAAATGAACCGTGGTGCCCTCTTTCCTGCACACAGAAAAGTTTTTTTTGGCTTTTGTGTTTCAATGTAAAAAGAGTTGTATATAGGAAAAAGTGCTGTGTTTTTTTTTAATTCCATTGTATGTTTTTTTTTAAGAAAACCGTTTTTGCGTTATTGTATATTTTGCGTCGTAGTTTTAAGCGAAAAGAAGTGTATTTGTTTTATTCATAGAGTAGTGTCTCTGTTGTAGGACAATGCAAGAGAACTCCTCAGTTGGTTGTATTGCTATTATTATGATATTTTGTATTTTTTGTATTTTTTTTTATATATTATTATTGTATTGAGTGTACAGGAAACAAGGTGGTGAGGCTGATACAGTTCACTTCACTCGAGAATTAAAAGTTTTCGAAAGGCTTTTCGTAAACTGGTGGGGGGGAGATAAGGACAGGAGTCGGGCAGTATCAGCCTTAATACCTTCCTGGTATGTAAACAAAGCTCTAAAGTGTATATAAGAAGGATTACTTCACAAATAAAGCAGTATTGTTTCTGAAGCCGTGTGAGTCATTTAACAGCCCCTTTTCTCCTTTTTTTTTATCATTTGATTTCAAAGTCGCATAAGTTATATATATATATATATATATATATATATATATATATATATATATATATATATATATATATATACAGACAAACATTTAACAAGACGATATTAATTACTAAAATAAAAGTGTTAGCACTGTAAATAAATATAAATAAAACTAAGAAAATAAGTTATAATTTAATTATATTTATCTCAGGGATCTATTTTAATTCTATTTATGGTGGGAGTAGCGCAGGGATCTCTTGTAGTCCTGCTTTTCATTCTTTCGTTGGAGGAAGAAGCCTGGTTTGGGGTTTCCTGCCTAATTGTATATATTGTATATAGGTATGACTTATGTTTTTAATTTACTTATCTTTAGGTTATTTTTTTTATTTTTTTATTGTACATATTTTCTGATTATTATTTTACTTTTGTTGATTTTATATGTTCTGTATATATATTGTGAATGTGTTCATATATAACTATAACTATTGTCCACGTGACAGATTTTTATATTTCTAAATAAATAAATAAAAAGAAAAAAAAATTATATTTTTTACTTTTAATGTAAAAAATTTAAATGTAAAATTTTAATGTTCTACAATTATAATACAAGTTACTAAGACATCTCGTACGTGACACGAACCGACGTTTCCTACATTTTTAAGTAATTGTGGTAATAGCTAATTTAACCTTCGCGTTCACTTCCATCCGTACTATAAATATTGTTGGACTTGAAAGCAACGTTGCTGGAAAAGCTTAAAATTATTAAGAATAAAAACTGATTTATTATAGCAATAAAGGTTAAGAGTTACTTTACGATCAGAGTTGCGTTGCATTCTTAAGTTTTTAAAACTTGACTGGCAGCTAATTAGAGTTTCGGGGGGGGCGAGAACCCCTCTTCGGTCCCCCCTCCCTCCTACGACCATTTCCTGCCATGGCTCCTGAATTTCATCAAGGGCAGTCAATCATTAATTCATCTAAGGGATCTGTATTTTATCGAAAATTGAATTTTCTGTTATCGGAATAAGTTTAAAACTGTATATACTTTACCAAAGTTTACTGTATAAAATATATATATAACAGTCTGGACAGTTTGAAAAGTTTTAACTGAAAATAATTATATTATTCGATTACCAATATAATGCCTTTTATCTATATACAATTTATAGTAAATTGATTAACAACAGAATATAAATATATTTTATGATATTGTTACGTTTAGAGTAGGAGATTCCACATACGCCATTTATATATATTTTAGGTATAATATATTTCTATTTCTATCGGTGCCAAAAGGGAATCGCTGTATTCAAAAATATGCTAATTATATAACAAATAAAAAAGAAAGACTAGAACTCCGATCTGATATATGTCATAGATAGTGCATTAGTAATAGAATAATATAATTATTTTCATTGAAGAAAAGGATGGCTGGAGTGATCAGTCAAAATAAAATATTAAAAATAAATATTTATGAAAATAAATACAATTATTTATTTTTACTATTTATTTCTTTTATTATTTTTATTTTTTTGTTTTTGTTTTATTGAGTATTAATACAGTTTGCCACACTTAAGGGCATTGGTACTAGGGCTATAGTATTCATTCACACAATTTTTTTTTACTATTTTAATTATGTAGAGATGGTTGACCGTGATATATGAGAAGGAGTTGTTCGTGGTGTGCGGTCAAATAAATACTAAATTTTTAAAAAATACTATTTTTAATTGTTTCGCCGACGTTTCTACCCACCTTGCAGGTCTTCATCAGAGCTACAAAATATTAAAGTTACATGGTGAAAATAAAATAAATTAATTTTAAGTAGATATTAAATAATAACTACTTATTTAATATCTAGATATTAAATAAATAAAAGTAGATATTACTCTTATTTGATATCTACTTATGATTCATTTATTTTATTTTCACCATGTACCTTTTATATTTTGTAGCCCTGGTGAAGACCTGCAAGGTGGATCGAAACGTTGGCAAAACAATTAAAAATACTATTTTTTAAAAATTTAGTATTTATTTGACCGCATCCTCCGACCAACTCCTTCTCATTTTACTATTTTATTTTGACTGGTCACCCCAATTTTTTCAAACTGCCAGACTATTATATATATTTTATTCAGTAAACTTTGGCAAGGTATATACAGTTTAAAAATTATTCCGATAATAGAAAATTAAATTTTCGATAAAATACCTTACATGAATCAATGGCTGATTCATTACATTGAATTGCACTTGCGATTGGATATTCTTTTCATGGAAATCGTGTTACCAATTCACTATTTAGTCTAAATGACAGCACGCAGGAAAAATTGTTAAAAATCAAGTTTTAATCAAATATGGACCAATTTTTTATTTTTTAAAATCATAAATACATTGTGAATATTGCGTTGAAGATTCTGATGTATACATGTCCTAATCACTCAATTATTTCATTGGTAGCCAAAAAACCACAGATAAAATAATATCTTTTGTCTTATACGGATTTACTTCGATGTTTAATTTAATTCATCCACTATTTTTTTTAGAAACATGCTGCGCATGCTCCATGACCTTCTAAGCGTTTAAACTGCTACTTTTGATAGCAATATAATAGACTTGAAAATATTATATTGTATATAAATGAGATATTATGTTTTATATACGTTCACATATAAGTGAAAGTACTCACTACAGCATACTAGTTTATTTATATATTTTTTAATGATAATGAAATAAAAACAGGCAATTCTTTAAAAAAATAATACCCGCTGTAGGAGAAAAAAAATGCATTAGAGCAGTTACATGGGCAAAAAGCTGCTACGATCTGCCTAAGCCATATCGACCGCTCCACCCGCCCACGTCTTACTTCCCAGCTTCCCACCAATCAGCTAATATCAAACTTACTCTACTATACATATAAATATAAACATATATATATATATATATATATATATATATATATATATATATATATATATGTTTATATATATATGTATATGTATATATGTATACATTTTTTATTATAAATTCTACTCGTTAAGTAGCATAATATATATATATATATAATATATATCGAATATATATATATTCGAGTAAGAATGTATTGCGATCATAGTTTTTGAATACTAATAATCTCCGTTAGCATACAACAATATTTATTTTAATTGTAATTTGTATAAATATATTTTTAAATAATTAATTAGTATTACTAATTTTCATCAACGTTAATTGAATTTCGGTATTAGTCAACTGTATAAAAAAAAATGTACCTAATGAAAAACGAAAAAAAAAATATATATCTTGCGGAATATTTTGGTTTCGATTATGGAAGATTCGGATAAGCAGGTTTCTACTCTTCATTCAATTTTTTAGTAAAGAAATCTAGTGGAACGCGAGGAATATGGATAAATAAATAAATAAATATGTATATATATATATATATATATATATATATATATATATATATATATATTATGCTACTTAACGAGTAGAATTTATAATAAAAAATGCCTCTTCAAAAAGTCCAAAATCAGTTTTGTGTTCTTTCCCAGTTTGGAGAAGCTGCTGAAAATAGAAAGAAGGATTCTTAGAAGAATCCATGGGCCAAAAATAAAATCAGAAGGATACAGACTGAAATCCAATAAGGAGATTTACAGTGAAACCTCTGAGTTGGAAACGGAAATAAGGGTAAGAAAACTTAGGTTTTATGGACACATGCAAAGGATGACCGAGGAGAGCTTGAACAAGAAGATTTTCAGGGTTATGGGATACAAGTTTAACCATGGATATACGGTACAAATAAAATAGGAAATACAAAGGCTTGGGAAAACACGGAAATTATGTGAGGATAGGACAGAATACAAGAAACTCCTGAAAAGTGCGGTGCATGTGGTGGACAATAAGGAACTTCCGTCCAGGAGGAAGTGGACGGAGTAGAGTAAGAAAAAAATTTAGAGATATCCTCAAGCAGAAATGGGCAAAAAAGAAGAAATCGGGAAAGAAACCATCATTGTAGTCCTTCAGGGCTGTTTCGCGTCAAATAAATAAATATATATTTATTTATTATATTTAAGTTGTATATATATATATTATATATATGACTTATTTTTATTTTGATTGAATAATATTAATACAATATACCACAATTGAGGGCATTAGATATTATGGCTTTGTTGCATTTATACCATATATATAAATTATACACCTGTATGTTGGAGACTCATTGCATTGTAGTTTATATTTTTCCATTATTGCATATATATTTTCATCTCTCTCTCTCTCTCTCTCTCTCTCTCTCTATATATATATATATATATATATATATATATATATATATATATATATATATATATATATATAAAATACAAAGCTAAAATACAAATACAATACAAAGAACTTAAAAATAAATATTCTTCTTCTTCTTATTTCCGGTGTTCCAACGTGGGATACCTGAGGTCAGCGGTCAGAGCCGAGCTCCACACAAAAATAAATATAAATTTTAAAAAATGTAAAAGAAATCCGATAAGTAAATAAATATAAATAAAAAAATTCCGATGCTATAAGTATAAAAAAAAAAAATCAAATTCGAAATTGGAGACGCATCACCGTTTAAAGAAAGAAGAGGCATAAAAATATCCCTTAAATACTTAAAATCAACAAAATTGATTCATGATATTTAAGAACAGTCGTCGCTAATGGCCTCAGAAGTCGTAGCGACGTTAAATGAAAGCATATAAACAAGTACAAATAATAATAAATATAAAAAGAAAAAAATGCATTAAAAGAATAAAAAAAAAAAACATTCAAATAAATTTAACTAATACAGCAATAAAAATCGTTGTTTCCAATACTTCAAAAATGTTAAACTGGAATTATATATATATAAAATAAGTAAACATGTTAAATAAAATTATTATTTATTTAAATTAATATAGATTTATTTTTTGTTATTTGTTGCGTATTTTAAATGGAAATATATTCCATTGTTCGTTGCAATTTTTAATAGGTCTCTGCTGATTTGTTTGGCTTCTAACTGCTTGTTTGTTCGTCGTTTGTCTTTAATGAAGTCAATTCCTAGAAGACTCCATCTTTTTTTCTTTTCTTTTTTTTCCAATTACTCCTTTTCTTCAGGACGATTCTTCTAGGCGTATATTTGATAAAAACTTGAAAGCAGTTCAGTTATTATTATATTCTTCAGACTTAAATGAGCATTCAACAACTAAAAACATTATGAGACTTTATTAACCATAACTGCATCAATAAATTAATAATGAATTATATTTACGATTAGCAATAGAGGGATCGTTGGAGATGGGAAGATTTAAAAATATATTAACCTAATTCTTATTATCATTATCATTATCTTATTATTTATTATTTTATTACCAGAAAAGCTCAGAATTTTACAGGTTGCTGGATTTTTTTTTTGTTTCTCTTACCCTTCGTACGAATCCTGCAAAACTTTATTTCGATATCTTAAAAACTTTTCAAATAATTAATTTTCAAAAATGTATGAATAAAAAACTTCATCACAATACTTTTTCTCCAAAAATAGTTAGAAGAACCCTTACAATAAAACGGAAGTTCATTTAGTAACGAACGTACCTTTTAATCCTATATATTATTTCTAAAAGGTGATTTTTTGTCAGTACGCCATAACTTCGTCAATTCTTCATCAAATCCAATGATTGACCACTCATTTTGAAGATATTCTTCTCCTTCACATTCGAAAAATAGTCCCATCCCCCCGAAATTTCTTCTTTTTTCTGAATTGTGCCCATGATAATTAGAAAGATTAATAAATTACCTACAAAACCAAAAAAAAAATCGTAAAAAGCGGACAATTATTAACAAAGATATAGTCCATTAGTTTTGGTATACTTAATAATGTCTTCCTGTTTGCATATAGATATTGCATTTAGGAGCATAATAGTCTACTATACTTTTTTTCCTGGCTGATATATTAACTTTATTATTTCTTAAAGACATTTGTTTGTTCTTACGTTTTAATTTTTTTAATAATTTAGAAAATCTCATGATCAGGGCATTATTTTGTCTTTATGACTCTTATTATCTTTACGGTCAGCGTTTAAAAATTTGTCCTAGCAAAGCAATATATATATGTATTTTGATCTATTATGTTAAATGGAATATTGTAATCGACCTAGGAAAAATATTGATTCCTTCGTTACATAATACATAAGATCTACTTATTTTTATATTGTTTTGCTATTTCTTCACTAAACCAAATTTTCTGCGAATTTTTCACACGGGCCAACTGGTATTAATATAATTATTTAAAAATATCATATAATAAATATTTGTTTAACGATCTATTCGGCAGCTTAAATACAAGAAAGAATTCACTAGAAGTGAAACGTGTTCTTTCTAGAAGAAAAGTAGCTGCTCACTTCGCGAAGTTGGGAGCTTTTTCCAACTTTCCCAAACTCCCTTATCATGAGATGTCAGAAAGTAGGCTATGCAGTCTTTGTAAACAGGTTATGAACTTACTCAACAGTAGACGGATGAAGTCCGAGTTTTGTAAAACTTAATTTCCTGAGAAAGTATTTATTATTGTTTATAAGAAAAAAAAACGGTCATAAATGACAATTTATTTCAGAACAATGAAGGTTTTTTTTTTGTTGGGGAATAATATTTCATTATGCATCTTAAATCGTATGTTGTTCTATTAATGCTTCAAATATGTTTAGCCCAATAAAATGTCACTTTTACATTGAAGATCTACTTTGGAAGATTTAGTAGGAATTTCGAAGTATTTATAAATTTAAAATTAAAATCACTAAAATTATAAAAATAAATCGTATCAGAAAACAAGTAAAAGTCTGACGCCTTTACACTCTCACTAGTCTTGCATTTTGCAAGACCAAGACCATGACTGCCGAACTGTTGCATGACCAAGACTGAGGCTGGTAAAAAAAAATCAGTTTTTTGAATAAAAATTAAGGCAAAATTTGTATTAATACTTGACAATTTTAGTTAATATATGTAGCTAAGACTTGTCTTTTTTTCTTAGTTTTTAAAACGTAAATGAATCCTTCATAAATATTCTTTAGCGATCATAAAATGTTTAGTAAAAATATAACATGTTTTTACTTCCTCAATACTAAAGGTTGGGAAAGTTTTTCTTAATAAAAACGTTTAATATGTAACATATCTGCATTATTATTTTTTCTCTTTTATACGAATTAATTTTTAAATAGTGTATATAGGTATGTATCTGTTCTTTTTACTTATTTATTTTTAGGTTATTTTATTCTTATTTATTATATATATATTATTTTTCTGTATAATTTATTTTATTTATTGTACATAGTGTGTGAATGTGATCTCTGGACACTATTATAAATGTCCTTTGAGACAGATTGTAATATTTTTCAATACATAAGTTAAATATTAAAAAAAAAATGTTTAAATGAACAGTAATCAGTGAATAAAATTGACGTTTTTAGGTCAATGGCAAATACAAATTAAAATCTCTAGTTACCATCTTCTTTTCAGACTTGTTAGAAGATTATAGGAATGGAAAGTTAAGATAGAAACTTGTGGGTTTTTGTTGGAATTGAGTTTGTAACGTGAGTTTTACAATTTTATTGAGATAATTATGGTTAATTTATTTTATAATTATAGTTAAATTATTTCTTTCATGGATTACAATTAGAGCTGGCATGAATCTTGTGTAACTGTTAATGGAGCCGAAACTGAATGTGGAACCGTTAGGAACTGTTCCTCTATTAGTAAAATCTTTTTTGAAGTACTTTGTAAATTTAAATAAGCCGCTGTTTAAGAAAATTTATGTATTTTTTTATTCAAAATCAGAAATTCAGTTTCACCAACCAACTTTTATTTATTTAGTTTCAAATTTTATTTCTACAAATATGTGTTGAAGAAGGTCCAACGAACTAGTTTGGTTCTGTAACCATTATGGGAAACTATTCCAATGAATGAACCGGATCTGTTGGAATTTAAACTGTTAAATTTAAACCTGTTCCAATTTTTAATGGTTATAGTACATCCTCATAGTCCGTGGTACAGACCCCCTTTTTTTCAAATTATTAATATCTGCCTGAAACTTCCTGAATAGGTTCATCTCATCGTGACCAACAAATATTTTATTTATGAAAACTCTTGTAATTGGGGCTATATTGATATTGGTAGCTATATGATATATATTGGGGCTGAATATATTTATAATAATGCATTAAATTTTGTGATGGAATTATATTAAGATCCAAGCAAATGGGTTAATTCCAAGAGTTTTCATAAATAAAATATTTGTTGGTTACGATGAGATGAAGCTATTTACGAAGTTTCAGGCGGATGGTAATAATTCGATAAAAAGGGGTCTTTACCACGGACTATTAATTATAATATGTACGAAGCATTGGCTTTAATAACTTATCGGTAAAATCGATATTTTACTTACCATGTTTTTAAAAATCGAGTTATTGCTTCAATTTTTTGGTTTATCATTTTCAATAATGAACCATTGTAATCGACCAAAAAATTCAAAAACTGAACCCCTTCTCAAAATTTAAGGTTTTACGTTTCAAGATACGTAGAATTCAAAAAACGGATATAAAATATTTTGTCCGTCCGCCGTCCGCGCATTTTTCCGAAACTGCGGGACTGATTTTTTTTCAAATTTGGATATAAAATCTGAGGTCACCCGAGAATGATCCTCCTTCATCGGCATTACTATCCGCCTTTTACTTTCAATATGCCGGCCGAAAAACCTGTGTTGCCATAGGTTCGCTTAAGTCATTTTCTCGACGCCCTTTAAATTTATCTATATAACATACTTCAGCGAAAAGAAGCTGGAAAAAAAGTTACGAGGGATGGTAAAATTAAATTCCGAATAACTCAAAAAGTATATACTTTTTTGTTGATATTGTACAGTTATTTAAAATTTTATAAAATTTCCTGAAAAACTCGGACAATTAGGAGCAAATATATGGTCTGTTTTTTTTTTTTTTACATGTTCTGCTGAAAAGGTAATATCCTTTGTTTTGGTTTTTGAATTTTGAATGTGTTACTGATATAATGCTATTTTTTTTTTAGCTTATTACTAATGATTAAAAAAAAAGTTTAGCCCAATAATTGGAATCACCTTTTATTTATTTTTCTTTGTAACTAGGAAGGTAATGTCACTTTAGGTGTATAATTGTTTGAAAATAATAAACCACTGTGAAATAATTCGCAGCATTTTTTAATTCCTAAAGCAATAGATATAATTAACTGAAGAAACTATTTTCATTATTGACAAATATACCTTTTAAATACATTCTTATAAATATATTCAGTACAAGATACTTTCATGACATGATAAGTACAAGATTCTGCTTATTGGCTGTTTTACTTCTACCGACGATATTGGAATGATATGGGACAAATCGTAAAGCTTTGGAAGGTCATTTAGCATAGACTATTTAAACAACACATTTGGCTGTAGGTGCCTTTCAGCGAGAGAAGTAAAGAGCATTACAAAATAGGATCGACTCTACGACGAATGGGATGCCCCTGCTATACGAGTGAATATTTTTGTTTCCCTCATA
Organism: Nezara viridula; assembly: GCA_928085145.1. Classification (NCBI taxonomy): domain Eukaryota; kingdom Metazoa; phylum Arthropoda; class Insecta; order Hemiptera; family Pentatomidae; genus Nezara; species Nezara viridula. The sequence goes on along the minus strand of OV725083.1, from coordinate 46,260,587 downwards.
AACATAGCTCTAAAATTATTTTATCAAATATAATTAAAAAATTAAATAGTTGATGACAATGTAATAAAATAAAAAACACCTTTTATAGATAGTTTCATCTTTGTTAATATTATTAGTATTTATTAATCTTTGTTCATATCACTGATCAATCTATGATGTCACAATTTCTTAAAAGAATAATAAATCCTGTTAAGTAACATGTTTTGATATCATAATATAAGTGACTCGGCCATTCCTGTTTGGTGCAATACCAAGTTCATAAACTGAGCGCTGAGTCCACCGATGGCATCGTTATGTTTCCACAAAGTTAAACATTTTTTTAGTGTCTAAAAAATTCCTAAATTACATATGTGACAATTGTACTTCTCGATAGAGCTTTAATAGAATTTTAAATAACGTTATTTATCTGAATTATATAACCTTAATTTTAAGAATAACTTATAGAAAATTGTTTTCTATCTTTTATCAATGAACGAAATATATTTAACTTGAATAAAATCAATGTTGCTATTTTCCGAAAAATAGAAAATTTCCTTAACTCCCGGTACATTTTCGAAGATTTAGTATTACCATTGATTTCGGTCAAGTGGTGGGTTGGAAAGGTTATAGCAGGTAGTGTTAAATTACACAGGTCTTTTAAATTTCAGCCATGTCCTCTAAAGATAAACCAGAAATGCAACAAATAGAGCTAAACAAACTAAGTTTACAACAATTAACTCAACTTAAGAAACAATTAGACCAGGTACGCAGAATAAAGAAGACTTATCTAATTACCTTCTTCATTTATTTTATACATTTTAAGTGAAATTTATATTTCTGCTTTAGGAACTGAGCGTATATCAAGATTCTTTGCAAACATTAAAAATGGCTCAGTCAAAATACAGTGATTCACGAGAAAGCTTAGAGAAAATAAAATCTGATACTTGTGGTTCCAGCATTATGGTCCCATTGACTGGTTCTGTATCCTTTTTGTTATGTTGTTTTCAATATCTGCTTTTTATATGAGTTCTGCTTTCCATAAATGTTAAATTGACCATAATTGGTATGCGTAAATGTTAATTCTCTGTAATTGATTTTAACACCTGCAACTATTTGAATTCCTTAGCCGTTCTGTAGATGTTCGTACCTGGTACCATTGCTGATTCCGAAAAAGTCTTGGTTGATGTTGGAACTGGCTATTATTTGAATATGGTTTGTATTCATTTTTAAAATTTCTAGCTTTTGAAGAAATAGTTTTTATAAATTATAGTTGTTTTCTTTTCCTCAGAATATTGAAAGTGCCAGAGACTATTTCAAAAGGAAGGTAACTTTTGTCACCGAACAAATGGAAAAGATTCAGAATATTGGGCTAGAAAAGAGTAAAATAAGAGAAGGTATGTATTATTTTTTTCTTTCCAATATCTAAGGGAAATGTACTGGTAATAGATACTCAAGGAGTAGTTTTAACATTCATATGAACCACAGCTTTAGTTCTGACAATACACTTCAGCAAATGGATTTAATTGAAAGCAAATTTAGTCTTTCATCACATTTATTGTTTGTATACAGCAAATTAGTTAATTATTCATGAAAAATCTAAAAAATTCTGACGTATTTAAAGCCTACCTTATATGGTCAAAATCGAATATATTGATTGACTGTCTGATGGATATATTGTAACAATTATATTGCCATTTGTTTTATGTATGCAACATTCAAGACTATTGATTCAATAATATTGACGGTGTAAGGTGGGCTTTTGACCTGTAATAGACACTCAGATTTTTGGGATAAATAGATTTTTTATAAAATTTAAAAAAAAAAAAAAATTATCCACAGTTTTAAACTAAGAAATAGCTAATCACAGGATAAATGAACCAAAATTTTGAACTTATCTCCTAAACAAAAGTATTATAGGAGCCTCCTTCAAACAAATCCAAGCCGTGTTTTATTTAAAAATCAACTACCAATAGACTATTGGTGGTTTATAAAGCTTAATATCAGTAAATGAGTTGAACTGCTTACTACTGGTAATTTGACCTCATTTTTAATGTTTATCATGCATAACATACTTAAATCATTTGATAAATAGAAATGAATAATAAAACTAACATATTAGAAGAGAGACTAATATTAAGCCAGAATGTTTAATTTATTATTTTGTGATTGTTGGTTTTTACTGTTGTGCAAGGTCTCAAAATAAATTATGAAATAAACTTATTTAATTTGGCGAAAAGGAATTGAAAAAGATACTCCAGACTCTATTTCAGGAAATTTGGAACTAAAAGAAAATGCTGAAGGACTGGGAGCAAAATATTATTATACCTATACATAGTATAGGAGAAAATAGAAAATTGTCTTTATTCTGGAACTAAGTACCTTAAGAATAACAATATTGTTCAAACCAATTGTCAATAAATCTGGTCAGATGACCTATTATAATAAAGAGTAACTAAAGTCTAAGTAATAAAATGAGTATATACATAGTTTTGGAGGGTATATTAAGGAAAGCAGATGAGTACTAGGGTTACAATATTATAATATTGGTACAACAAACAAAAACATACTAATAACTTAATAAAATTGGAAAGAAACTCTAAATAAGTTTTATAGGCAACCAATTTTTGTGATAAAATAGAAATAATTAAATAAATGATTTATATATGTTCCTTAAGACGTTTAAGTGAAAACACATGAAAATTTTGTGAAAAACTAGAGATGTATTATGATCTACCTATGATGCAATAGATTATGAGCAGAAAAAGAAAAAAAAGTATATATATATATATATATATATATATATATATATATATATATATATATATATATATATATATATATATACATAGAAAGGAGTGTGCAGAAGATAGATAAAAAATAAAATACAATACACTTAAAAAAAATACAATATTATGAATAGAAAAGGTAGAAGGTAAGAAAAACAGCAAATTATACCTACTCACAATGCTTTATGAAAGGTGGTCGAAATTCTGTTTCATACTCAAAACAGAAGGAAAAAAAAAATGTATAAAGAAAATTAAAACTTTGTTACATAATATATACTTAGCCAGCGTCTGATTGAATTGTGAAGAGAAATTGGAATAAGAGGGTTTTAAATGTGGATAAGGATGGTGCATGGCATTTTTTTAGTGGTATGGAATTCCAGAATACAGTGGAACGGATAGCAAAGGAATGCTTAAATGAGGTAGATCTGTGTAAAGGTCAGATCTACCTTCTTGTGGATCTGATGATTGAATTGTAGGAGATTGTATGCGTAGGACGGATGATGATTATTGATTATTTGGTAAAGGAATGTCCTAGGAAATATTGCATATATTTATAAATATAAATATACATAAGAAAGGAAGTCAGACCATCTGTGGAAACTATAGAATTATTTGCCTATCCGCTGTTATACTGCATATCGAAATATACACTCGAATTTTGTAGCTACAGAACTATGTTGAAAAATCTGGTGTGGTGCCCTTATCACAAAACTTTCACTTACCACCCTCATAGCAGAAATAAGTCTTTTCAGACAAAGGATAAGTGAAAGTAAAAATTATAGAACCTATAATTATTTTTATTTGTATCCCTTATACATACAAATTTTAATATTTATATCAGTGTAATCTATACAATTAAATATTAAATAATACCAACAATAACATTTATGAAAACCACATATGTATATTTATATAATATTGTCAGAAGATTATGTTAAGCTCATGTTACAGATGGAAGCCTGTTATAATCTTTCAGCGAGTTCGTGTGCGATCAATTACAACTATTCTCCGTTACGATTTTTTATTTTTCCTTAATTAATTATCAAATTCTTTCATGTTTCATACGTAACTATCTTTTGTATTAGAGATTAATGTGAAATAGTCAATTATTTCAAATAAAAAAAATTAAAGGTACTTTAGAGGAAGATAATATTGAAAATTAGTCATTTAAGCCCTGTTAGAGAACATCAATCAGAATAAAAACTACATTTTATTTAAAACTGCTTAATTTTACACTGATATAATGAATTTAATCAAAATCGTTAGAGCCATTTCCGAGAAAATTGTAAAAATGTAACCAACATCACACAAATTTACAATTTTCTTAGGCCTACAGTATTGTGGATTGGAGTATTTAAAATTATTATTAATAACAATCGATCATTAAAAATGTTTTATTTTAATTACCTGAAATTTTTCCTAACAGCCTGGAAAAGTCGTGGAAATCCATAAAAATGTTTCAGCTAACACTTTTGCGTTATTATTAATGTTTTTCATTTTTAAATTTTGATCTTTATTCTAAATATCTTTTCAGACCTCGTTGTCTTTTGGTCAATTTATGGTTATCTAATTGATGGTTATTGATTCTAAATCCAAATGGCATTTACTCCAAAAGCTGTCTTTGCAAATCATCTTCCTCCACAGCTGTTTCAGTCTCTCTGATGCTGTTAATTCCTACTTTTTATCCTCCTCCTCTAGTAATATTTCTCCCACCTCTTCCTATATTCCTGTATCATCTACATTTAATTGTGACAATTTTTATTTTTCCTACATCATTCCTACGAACCTTATTTCCTCCATAATGAAATCCCAATCCAACTCTATAGGAATTGACGGAATACCCGTCAAACTGTTAAAATTATGCCTCCCTTAAATCCTTTCACTTCTTCTATTCATTTATAACTTTTCCCTTCAAAATTCTGTTTTTCCTACATCTTGGAAAAAAACCTTAGTCCGTCCTATTAACAAAATCCCTAACCCCACTTCTAAAGACTATCGTCCAATTTCCATCCTCTCAAATCTGTCAAAACCCTTTGAGGGAATAGTCCAATCCCAAATTTCCAATTTTCTCGAAGAGTTCAAACTTTTAGATCCTCTCCAATCTAGCTTTTGCCCGGGCTTCTCCACTCAATCAGCTTTAGTTAAAATCACAAATGCATACTGTAATTGACGAAAGAAAACTGACTGTATTAGTACTCCTGGACTTCTCCAAAGCATTGGATTCCTTAGACCATTCTATTCTCTTCACTTAATTAAAATCTCTATCCTTCTCCAATAGTTCTATCCTATGGTTCCAATCCTTCCTTCCTAACAGGACTCAAGCTGTTAGTATTCGAAAACAACCCTTATCTTCTTTCCTCACTTTGTCTCATGGAGTAGCCCAGGGTTCAGGCATTTCTCCTATCCTTTTTAATTCGTACATCAATGACCTTCCTAGTTCAATCCACCATTGTTCATACCATCTATATGCTGATGACTCCCAAATTTATCTTCCCTTTCCGCCCACTGAGTTATTAGAAGCGTTTACGAATATTCAGAAAGACCTAGATAGGATCAGTGCCTGGGCAAGCTTGAATAAATTAAAGTTAAACGCAACGAAAACTCAGGCCATTCTTATAGGTTCCAACTCCCTCCTTAGATCCATTTCCACCCTTCCTTCCTTGATTATTAATGACCAACCGATCTCCTTCACCTCCCCTGTAAAAAACTTCGGAATTACCATTGATCAAAACCTATAATGAAAACCCCATATTGCTCATATCTCCAGAAGGTCAATTGGTACACTTAAACTATTTCATCGTTCTCATCAGCATCTCCCACAACCTATCTGCAAACTCCTCGTTTCCTCATTGATTTTCCCCTACTTTGACTATGGCTATGTGGTATACGGTGGCCTCTTGTTGGAGCTCGAGGACAGACTGAAGAGAATCATGAAATGTTTTTTAAGATTCCTCTTCGGCGCTTCGAGATGGTCTCATGTGTCTCACCTATATGCCAAGTCAAAGTGGTTCTTCCCCTCTTCCCGCCGCCTATACTTCCTTGGAAATTTCTTATACCAAACGATCAACTCCCAGTATCCTTCCTATATCTACTGTCTCCTCCAGCCTAAACCTTTAGTCCACTTAATTAAAATGAGATCCTGTGTTTCTGACTTCTATATTCCATTCCATAGGACAAAAACCTATGAACGTTCCATCTTAGCTCGCTCCGTCGCCTACTGGAATTCTTTACCATATAACATCCGTCATACCTCTTCCCTGTCAACTTTCAAATACTTCCTTTTCCAATATCTCCTCAACATCCCAAACAGGCGATTCACAACTATAAATTTCATTTTATGAACTGAAGTTGTGAGAAATAAATGGTGGTGCCTACTTTTTAAGTTTTAACATAAAACAGCAATGATCTTTGTCACCTAGTTTGACTATTATTTTTACTATTTATTTGTTTTTCTCTTCGCCTCAGGTTGTGCTTTTTCTTTCGGGTATATATGTTTATATTTTATACTTTTTGTCTCTCTGTGTACCAATATGTGCATGTACGTATACATAGTTCCTTTTTTTTCCATTACACCACAAGTAACCCTGAGATTTTATTTTCTCTTAGTGTTTGTATATTATTATATAAATCACTGTAGATATTATTACATTTTGTATTAATTTATTTTTCTATTAGATAGCCTATTGTCTATAAATTGTGGAGTTATGTATATATAAATATGTAATTTCTTTTCTTTTTTTTTTTCTTTTTTTATTTCATCACAATAATAAGTAATTTTGAGGATAGTTGGATACACCATCTTATTTCGTCACTTAAATAACATACAGTGACTTAAATATCCCGAAAATTTTAGACACTGTCAAAAAAATTCATAATTTCATTAAAGATTGACTTACATTAGTTGAATCCACTGAATTTGCTTATTGCAAAGCAATTTGTGGGTTGTAAATTTACTTTTATGTCAGAATTTTATTCTCGCCTAGTAAATAATCTTTCCTCTCCTAATGCACCCAAGCAGTCTCCATACCCAATCAACCACTATCTGCCTACCTGCCTTTATCCTCCGGAGTTGCCCAGGGTTCAAGCATATCTCCTCTCCTTTTCAGCTCCTACATTAACGACCTTCATAATTCAATACTCCATTGTTCCCACCATCTTTATGCAGACCATTTCCAGATCTACCTATCCTTTTCTCCATCTGATTTATTGGTAGCATTTGCCAAGATTCAAGAAGACCTTGATCGAATCAGTGCCTGGGCAAATGTATATGGATTAAAGTTAAATGCTGCCAAAACTCAGGCCATTGTCATTGGTTCCAAGCCCCTTATTAGATCCCATACTGACTTTCCCATATTACACCTTAATGACCAGCCAATTTCCTCTTACTCCTCTGTTAAAAATTTAAGATTTTTCATAGATCAAACCCTTTTCTGGAACTACCATATTTCTCACATTTCCCATAGGACAATTTCTACCCTTAAACTATTTCATCGCTTCCCCATCTCCTACCTCAACATACCCGTAGACTCCTAATTTCCTCTCTCATCTTCCCCCACTTTGACTACAGCTGTGTGGTGTATGATGGCCTCTCGGTGGAGCTCCGTGATAGACTGAAAAGATTAATGAATAGCTGCGTAAGATTTGTTATTGGCGCCCCGAGGTACTCCCATGTCTCTCACCACTACACTGAGTTAAGGTGGCTCTTCCCCTCCTTTAGAAGACAATATTTCCTAGGTACGTTCCTCTATCAAATCATCAACAACCATCGTCCTTCTTACGCCTACAACCTTCTCCAATTCAAGTCCTCAGTCCATTCCCTTTTAACAAGATCTCGACCTTCTGGCCTCTGCATTCCTTCTCACAGATCTGCCTCATTTCAGAATTCCTTTATAGCTCGCGCTGTCAATTTCTGGAATTCTCTACCTATCAAAATTCGGCATTCCCCCTCCATATCCACATTCAAATCCCTCCTATTCCAATTCCTATCCCAAAAACAGTCAGATACTTGCTGAACTTCCGATATTATACATTTCTAGTCATCATCAAACGATAGTACTATTCTATACTGTGAACCTCACTAGGGATATTACAATATCTTCCTGCTCTTAATGCCACTGACCGCATCTATTGCTTTTTTTTATTTTTTTATTATTTTTCATTGGTATATAATTAAATCTGTACCTATAGCTAGCATTTGACAATGATGAGTCTACATATTAATCATTATTTAAATACACTGATATTTTATATTGTCAGCTTGTCTTTTCTTTGTTAGCAGAAACACACCTCATTTTAAAGAAGAACTCAATGTATTTTTTATTATTTTATTTTTCAAAAGAGTATAATTACAGTTTTTCCTACTGTACATAGTCTTAAGTGTTTTATTATAGTTTTAAGTGTTTTGTATATAGATTTTTGTATTTTTTTGTATATAGCTTGTTTAACTAATATTTTCTTTACCTTCTCTTTTTTATTATTGTTTTATTTTGGCCAGATGTAGTATTTTAATTATGTTCTATTTTGTTATTCTAAAGGGACTTTGTCCCAGAATAAAGTTACTTTCTATTTCTAAATATATAATCAATAATCAAATTAGTTTTTGATCATTAATTATTATCGGGCGTTTCAGCAAATTTTCTCTCCTTCAGAATTATTGTTTGCCACAACAATTGGACAATATTGCTGAAGAACGAGAGGAACAATAGACTGAAATTTTTTTTCTTTTTTTTTCAAAATTCTGTATGTTAATATTCTTCTTATTTCATATCTTATATTTTAATTGTATTAATTCAAATTTTTTTTTCAGCTATTATGGATGTGATGGAGATGAAGATTCAGGCTCAATTAGCTACACAGAGAGCGGTCCAAAATACTACAGCGAAAACGTGAGAAATGATGAGAGCTGTCATACGAAAAATTTATGTTTCTTATATTAACGCTTGTATTTATAATTTACTAATGTTTTCACAGAGTTTTGTATCCATAAATACCTGTTATTAAATATGGAAATTATATTTTAGTTCTAACTTTTTTTTATAAATAAATACATTTTGTTATGTAGTACTATGTGTTTTGATAGAACCTACAAAATATTGTATTTAATGAAATAACCCGCAGTTTAAAAAAAATCAATATGGAAAACTGTTCATGACTTGTTAGCATTTGATTTTATTATTTTAATTTTCTGTAAATATGTCATTCAAAACTAAAATATTTATGTAGTATCCATGTAACTGTAGAAATTTAAAACACCAATCGGTAAAGTGTTTTTTCATATTTATTTTTTGATAATACTCAAGAGTTAGATTTTTAAGATGAACTTGAAAAACGTAATGTTAAATTTATGCTGAAAGCTTAAGATATCATTTCATGTAATACTTGTTTTCCATAATAGATATATATATATTCTCAGCTGTAAATTAAAACCTACAAATAATGTTTTAACAGATTGTTCTGTATTAACTTCGATAATATCTCAAAATTAATGTTTGATTTTTTTTTTTTATTTGTTGCTATTACATACTTTTTGAACATTATGTATGTTTTAATTTTTTTATCCTCAGAACTTGTTGAAAAATTATGTTTATTTTGATTTGAAGGACACTCAACCATTTTATGAAGAACATGTGTCTCAAATAAAGATATATTTCAACGAATATAGTGAATTAATTTTCTCCATTTTGCTTTCGTTAAAATTAACTTGTAAAGCAAATTTAAACACATGCTATTTTAAGATATAAGTCACTTGTGCATTGGCCTTTTGTCTACAAACATGATTTGGTTTTATTTCTTACTGACTAATTAAATATCAATAACTATTTCTGTTGTATATGAAGTTATATTTTACTATTTATTTGCACTAGTTGGAAAGTAAGTTCCTTATCAAATACAATAATCTGCAGTAGAGATGTGGTTCACTAAGAGTACTTAATTAAATTAGAATTTAACTAATTTCAAGTAATAACCTTAACTTATAATATTTCCTATAAGCAAATAAAATAATTTGAACACAACCTAAATAAAGAAACATCTATCATTTTAATTCATTTGACCAAAAAAATATCTTCACGTTATGTGGGCAGAAAAGCAGATTATTGAATGAATTTATTTGTTTGTTATTTTAATTACAACTCCCAGGCACAGTTACAAGTTCAGCAGTCTTTGTTTATAATTATTTAGTTCATGTTCTATTTGCTTTTGACTGATCTGCCTTTAAAAAATGGTAGTCTTATACCTAAATAAGTTGTAGAAAAAACTGTTGGTTAAATATGCTGATTGCACTATCTATGGTAACTTCTTTAAGGAAACGCATCCCTGTAAAGTACTGTACTTAGTAAGTACTTAATATTTTAATTTGAATTGTTATTTACTAAATAAAATTGGATTGTGGATTCGTTGACGTTCATATGTTTTTAGAGCAGTGATTCTCAAATTGGGTGTGTGACAATAACATTGAATTTCAATATTTATGTTGCAAATTGTTGAATAGTTATTCTATAAATACATAAATTTATATCTATCAATAAAAATTAAGTGAGCGGTATAACAGAGTGGTTAGCATGCTATACTAGTATAGTAAAGATCATAAGATCGAATCCCGCCTCTACTTCCCAATACTGCTGGTCCCCACAGGAAGTTAGACCATTTCTCTCTTAATTAGGGGAGGCATACAGGTTGTAAAAGACTTGTAATAATGGGCTAGGAGAAAAATAACAATTAAGATCAAAATCAATCAAATTTGAGATTATATCTGAGAAAATATTTATTCAGTTTATATAAATTGCAACAATAATGGGTAAAAAGACTATTACATTACAGTTTTAAGGATAACAGTGCTTTGACTATTGTTTAGTCAAGACTTCTGGAAAGTTTTTTGCCCAACACAGGTGCCGCAGCAAAAAAAATTAATGTTTTATGTTTTTGTATGTTACAGATAAGCATGGGCGTACGCAGGGAGGCAATGACCCTCATCCTTAAACAATTCGAAAGAAAAAAAAATCATAATATAATGCAAAATGTTGATTGAGAAAATTAATTTTTAAAAATTGTTGTTCTATGTATATATTGTATTTCATATAAAAATATTTATATATTGTATTTCATATAAAAATATTTATAAATTGTAATAATAATAAACTACTTTGTATAATATTACGAGTTTGAAATCATTTATCAACCTGAGATTTTCCTTTTGTTTTCCATTTTGTTCCCCTTAATATGAACAATTCAAGTATGTAAGTATTAAAAATAACATTATGATTTCTTATGTCACAAAATAAATGAATTTTTATTCATTAATTAAAAAAAGATATTATTCAAACCTATCTTCATATTACACACAATTATATATTCAAATGACATTTATTTTTTACTTTGACAGATGAACCACTAGTATATTATGAAATTCCTAAGCATTGTACTCAACTTCACTTTTTATTTTATTTATTTTTTATTAACATTAAATTCATCTAAATGACTCACACAACACTCATATATCTAAAAAGTGGAAGTAACAAGCAGTTATATAACATTTGGGAACCCCTAGTAGAATAAATATGCCTTATATGCAATATCTGGGCTTTATAATCTGCTGTTTTCATATCACCAGTTCATTACAAGAAATTTCCAAGTATACTTTTGATGAAACTAAACTTTTAAAACCAATTTTGTAAATTTCAACCTTATTTATCGATAAAAAACACAATAAACACTCTAAAATTACACAATCCTTTCCCAAATCAAATATTGTTACAACCACACAATTTTCAGCGTTCACGAAGCTTTCAAGTTCTTAGTGATATAAGATTATGAACAGTCACTTAATGATTTTTTTTGCAATAAAACGATGATATACACATTGAATACATTATTCATTATGAAATTTTAAGAATACTTCAATTTTTTTCGTATTCCAAATTAAAAAAGCATAAGATTTCATTGATTAACTTGTTACATCTATTTAATCAATAATATAAGTTAAAAGTGACTATTTGAAAAAATCCTAAGTCAAATAACTCAAAAAACACAAAAGATGCAGAAATTACAGAAACTGACATAATTTGTTTAATTTTTATTTAAACATGCAGTGTATCTCTCATTAAATCACATTTAAACTGTTTCATTAGAACAAAAATAAAATTCAAATTGTTTAAAGAAAATAAAACAAAAACAATTATCACAACTTTAATATTAACTTGTATTTCGATTTTTCTCTGTTTTATGTCTTTAATATATTAAAAATAGGGCAAACACACACCTATCTGTTGTTTTTTTAAAGAAATCTATCGATTTTTAGGTGTATATACCTTTAAAAAGACATTTTAAACGATTTAATTGTATTTCTTATATACAGAGAGAAAATAGTTTCAATAGTAGCCGCTAGGTGCCAGCACTATCCAGACATCAGAAAATTCATTCGATATAGTTTTCAAAACTGCCGCGAGGTAGCAGCACTTCCCGGGCGGCCCTGTCTGTATAGAGAGCGAGTTGAAAATTTTGAATTTGTATTAGGAAAGTGGGAGGCCACAGGAGCTCACTCTCCTGGTCGCTAGGAGCGACGGTGCTGCTACCATACGGCCGTTACTAGAACTACAAGTACACGTGCACTTACAGCTCACCTCCTAGTGAGCTCCTGTGACGTCCCACTATCCTGATACAAATTCAAGATTTTAAACTTGCGTTCCAGGCTTCCTAGGTCCCCGGGAAGTGCTGCTATCTTGCGGAATTTAATCGAACTATTGAACAAAACACCCTTTGCTCTGTTTTATTCGGTTCTAGGGTTATATAAATGAATTTAAGTAATAATAAACTATAGATTAAATCAAAAGAACAGTTTTTTGCTTTTTTATTATTAATTTAAGTTGATTTAACCCATATTATCCGTAATATTAACCAGTATGTGTTCATTTACTTTTGTCAATGTGCTTATTTACTCAATATACTTGCAGTAATTAATGAAAATAATAATAGATGAAGTGCCTCACTTAAGAAAGGATTTTCTTGTCTTTTAATGAGAAATATAAGGAAATATTTTCACGGAAACTTTAGAACACATAATATTCATCACGTTTTATTCTGATATGGAGTGATTTGATCAAATTTTTTCTATTTTAGTGCCCGGTTTTGTGCAAATGAAGTTTTATGGAATAATATTGTGAAATTTGTTACGGAAATAGTAAATTAAATATATAAATGAATAACTTAAGAAAATCTTAAGGTGTAAAGTGAAAATTAGTGTGAAATACAATTCGAAAAATTGAAATATTAAGAAATTTTGAATTATTTGATAATAATGCTGTGGAAAATGTATGTCTATTCTAAATTTTTTTATTTAAGGAAGTTAAATGATGAAAAAGTTTTATGAAAAATATCTTTTTTTTCAAAGGTTAGTTTCTTTTTTTATGAATATTGCATTTTTCAATAAAGTTTGAACTAAACTATTTAAAACTTTTCTCTTTTCACCTTTTTTTATTATTTTTCTTCCTCTTTATTAAAAATATAAAATTCATACAAATGTAACTCTACTGTCTGAGATTAAATGACTATTTATTATTTAAATAACTTCAGTCAACTCCTGAAAATTTGAAGGTTTTTCTGTTCAGTTATTTCTAATTTCTGAACTTTATTCCTAAACTTAAAATACACTTGACAAATTGAATAAAATCAATGTTTTTTGGTTCACTTGGTAAACTGAAGTTGTATGAACAGTATCTTGTTTATCAAAACTTCATAATTTGAAATCAGAGCTTCCATGAATGAGAAGATCATATTTGTTTGAATACTATGTTTAACTCAAACCATATTTTTTTTAATCAGTGTAAGTTCAGTCACACGGATCAAAGGAAAATAATCTTTCTATGTCCTCAGAACAAAAAACCAAGTCATTAATTCTTCTTAACACTCTTCGCCATCGATAATTCACAAAAAATAGCTGGTTGAAATACCTCACTCAAAAGAAAATTAATTAATTCTTCCAAAATGAACAATCAACAGCAATTTCTTCTTTTATACATGTAAAATATCTATTTATTAAATCCTATATTTTAAAATATAGATCTAGCATACTTTTAATAAAAATATTGTATATTTGTATGTTTCTTCTTGATTACTTTGAACTTCTCCCTTGAGTTTCAAATTATCATTTATGAGTCAATTTTTCAAGCTAATTCTTCCTTTTAAAATTAAATTAATTTTTTTTTAATCATACCAGTAAAAGGAAGCTAAAAGTGTTTCCAACTGTTGATGCTGAATTGTTTTTGGAGCTATGTGTTACTGTTAAAAATATCACCAAAATGACAAAATATTTGACGTCACGCAAATGCGGCCATTGTGATATAAGAAAGGCAATGAAGCAGAAGAAACAAGTCGACAATAAAACAAAATAGATTACATTACTTCACATGTTTTAGTTTTAAAAAACAATTTCAATAAAATTGGTAGCTGAATAGTGGGAGAGATCTATAAATGGGAAATATAATAAATAGGTTTTAAGTAATTATATCTTACTTCACAAACTGGCATTTCATATGACACGGACGACAAGTATTTTTAAAAAAATAGGCAGAATGTTTGTTTATAATGAAAAAAGTATCAACACAGTTCAGATTGATATATTTTTCATAGGAGACAATAATAATATGGTGTAGTTAAAAAATAAACACAGGAAACAAGTTGCACATATGTTTTTTATTTTATCGAGCACAATTGTGATACAGTTAAATAATCGGGTAATTTTGTCCATGGGTAGGTTGATTAGCGTAAGTAAACAGTATAATACCAATTCATTTTGAGGCTGCAATCTGACATTTAATATAAATATGACTTATTTACATCTTTGGCTAATACAAATTAAAGACAGACATAAACCGGGTAATGCGAAGCACTATTGGCACATGAGCTGCTCGAGAATTGATTAAATGCCTCAATAATTATTATAATTATAATACTACAATCTCAAAATATAATACAGTTACTATTGATACCATTCTGTTGTTAGAAAATAATGAAAATCCTACAGGATTGTTTTTTAAAACAAAATTAGTTACATTTTCTTTGACATATTTACCACTTGTACATTTGTGTACAGTATGTATAACATTATATAATATTTATAAACATCAAACTGAACAATATATATATATTTATACCAATATTTACATATATTCGTACTACTAGCACATAAATTTTGCAGCTAAAATTCAATAGAGTGCAATCTATTTTTTTTTTCTTTTCAAAACCATGTCCATTTGATACTAATTATTCTAATTTCTTAAATTTAATCAACGAAAACATGTATGCATAGCAGTGTTGAGCAACTTAAAATAAATAATGAATAATGATACCAAATTAATTTAAGAATAATTTAATTGTTGTGAATTTTCTATAACTGAAACATATTTATTTTCTTTAGAAGAAACATAATTAATTATCAGAATAAATAATTTTATTTTTAAAACTGAATCCTGATTGACAGAAGTACAATCTCTTTCTATTGATTATTTTGGCAGAAAATCCAAAGAAAAAATAGTTCAGTTTGTGAGGGAAGAGTTCTTAGCAAACTCTAAAATATAGTGAATATCTAATTTATTCAGAAAATATAGACACAAATAATTCATGGAATAACAAATAACTTTTTATTATTAGAATAATTACTTTTATCTAGAATAAATATATTTATTTTAATGAGTACCCAACACTGAGTAGACACATTCAAATATATACAAATTCATAAGAATCTTTAAAAAAATTTAAAAAACGGTATACACTAATATGTAAATCACTTGGGTAACTAAACAATTTAACAAACATAAAACATAACAAGATGAAATAAATAACAATTTATAAACATTAATCTGTTAATAAGTTTATACAAATTGTGCATAAAGGATATACCAAAAAAAAGAAAAGGAAAAAAATGGTGTCCTCCAGCACAAAAAAAAAAAAAAAAATGAAAAGAAATTAAACTAAAGAATATTTTAATTTTTTAAACATTTGTACATATACATACATATAAAATAATAACAACATTAACTAAATATACATATAAATGATAAAATCTTTTACGGTTAGTTGAAAAACAGTCTTTAAATAGTTTTATGAAATTTAAAGTTATTTTTTATACATATCACTTTTTATTTATTTTTTTTTAAACAGCTAAGCTTATAGCTGCCAATACTGACTACATAATACGGCTGCTGAAATTTAATTTTTTTTTTTTTTAAGTACACCAAAAATACCGCCAAAGGCTTTCGAAAAAAATGAAAGATGACCAAGTCATCACTCTCACATTTTCAGTCAATAACAACTAACAACGATTCCGTTGATTAATTGACATTTTAAATAAAATACTCTTACTCCTCAAGCGAAAAAGGGTGAAATAGCTGTCGGCTTTGAAAGGAGCATTAATTTAAGCTAACATTAACCCTGTGACTTGTTTGAACACTGGCTTACACATTGAGCATTATATCTATCTTCATATAATTCACACATTGCTATCTTTTTTCTTTTTTTTTTAATTACAGAAAAAACAAAACAAGTACGGTTAAATATAATTTTGATTGTGACTAATGAAGTTCAGTTCAATATAATAATAAGAACATTTATGTAAGATTCAATTCTACAGTCCAAATCAGACATTGTTACTCAATGCTATTGAAATTCATTAAAAAAACAAAGACAATATTTGATAAAATCTGTTAATAATTATTCAAAAACAAAAGTCATATCGCAGCCATTAATCTCTGTAAAAATAATTTAAACCATATTTTAGAACATAGCATGCATAATCGATATGCTCTACTTTTAATTTAAATACATTAATTCAAGTAGTAAAAATTATTTTTCAACTACAGCATCAAGCCATAATTGTGTGGTATTAATTAAAACATATAAAATACTCTTATCCCACACGGATGAATAAATAGGGTGACTTTTAAAAGCCGATGAAAACAAAAAGAGCTATTGAATTCTAATGACTATTTCAAAGTACGGTTAAATTCATACATATTCATAAATATATTTATATATATATATATTTTTTTACATTTAATGGTAATTTACAAATCTACAATAATAATACAAATAAATAAAATAATACAGGGATTCGGGGCAACAATTTATACAAGGGAGGACTAGATGACAGTAGTAGTTGTGATGGATACCAGAAGGTCGACGAGGCTGGAAGCACCTTCACCGTGGACGCGGGCAGCGTTTCTAGCCAGCGATAAGCAAGTATGGCCTTCACTATCCAACCTTTCAGGATCAGCATTGTGCTGTAACAGAATGTACACATTGATTATATATATATGTATATTTATAAAAAATAAATAATGAAATGAAATGAAAACATTTTTTTTTTCTGAGACTACAGTCCCCTAAGAATAATAACAGTGTTACAAATTTATGGGTATTAGTCTGTCTTAAAATATTAAAAAGATACAAACTAATTAACTACTTATTGTTATTGCAATTGTGCAGTAGATTGAAATTAAACAGTATACAGATACAAGTAATTTTATATTTTAGCGGAAGTTTGAATGTGGAGTAGGAGGTGAAACAGGAGTTGTTTGAAGGAATTTGTGGACGAGGATAGTCGTCTGGAGGTAGAAAGAGAGTTCTAAAAGGAGGTAGCACAAATAACAAAGGATTTGCTGAAGGAAGTACTTTTATGGGAGGGGATATATAAATCTATAGGTATTAAGAGAGTGGATAGATGAACGTAAAGTAAGGAGTTCCAGAATGTAGGGAGGGTTTTTGGTTCTGAAGACTTGAAAAAGGTAAACACCAAGGAGGAATTGTCCTTGGAAAGTAGGATGAAACCACTTCAACTTGGTGTAACAGAATGAAACATAAGAACACCTGGGGATCCCAGAGATGTATCTTATGAAACAGTTCATGAGTCTTCAGTCTCATTTCTAGCCTGGCAGATAGCCCTCCATGCACCAAGCAGCAGTAGTCAAAGGGGAGGAATATAAGCGCGGTTACAAAGAGTTGTCTGGTTTTTAGATTTATGCAATCGGAATCTAATGAGTTGTTTAAGAAAAGTTATAGATTTTCTGGTAATCTGGGAGATATGATTATTCCAGGAGGGGTTCTAGTCAAACGTTACGTTTTGACTGTAGAGAAAAAAATGGATCGGGCGGTTATTGAGATAAATAGAGAAGAGTATTTCTTGTTTATTTCTGCCCATATGTTGATGCAGACAATATCCTCTTGTAACTTTCAAGTAGCCTCAGGAATCTTAGAAGGTTAGAATGATTGGAATAATATGCTGTTTTTTTTCTTCTTCAAATTTTGTAGAAAGTTATTAAAATTTGTACCAAAGACTATTCACTAAAACTTCTACAATCTCTCTATTATTCTTTAAAACACGCCGACCGAAGACGATCATCTGTCATTTTTAGAAAGCGGTGAAAACATCAATTTTTGTATTATAGATTAAACTAATACAGTTTCTGATGATTTTATTTAAGAACATTCAAGTTGAATCATGGAAAAAAAATCATTAGAATTGATTAAAATTGAATATATTTTAACAGAAAATTGTCTTTTTCTCAATTTTTTAAAAATAACAGATGCCCGTCTTCGATATTAAGCCACTTAATAATTAAAATAATGTTAACTATAATACATTTCATTATTCTTGATAGCACCTCTCCTATCATCTTATAAATATAGATGATAAATAGTAAGGACGAAATCATTTTAAGATTTTTATTGTTGTAGACGTTTCAACCCAAACATGTGTCATAATTTTATTTATTTATTTTTTCTGCTTATACATGTAAACCATATAAAATGTACTAATGTTACTTTGTTTACTGTATTATTCAAGTATGATTGCAATAACAATTGAAATCAACATTCAAATGACAAGAACCTCTTTGTATTTTGTCAAACCAGACTAATGGACCAATGTTTTGTACCATGTTATTATTATTCTTAGGAGACTTTAGTCCCAGAATAAAATTATTTTTTCATTTCATTCATCAGGGCATCTTAAAAGTACTGAAAGTGTTCAAGTACTGTCAATTTATGTAAAATTTAAGTATTTTACTGCCCCTGTACAGTAGTTCAATGTCTTCAGTGCTGGTAACATAATGACTCTTATACTTGGATTGACACGTCGGCAACAATGAAAATCTTAAAATGACTGCGTCCTGACTATTTGCCACCTATGATATGTAGAACAGTCGACTAACTACCTTCAATAATTCATCTTATAAATAGACTGAAGTTTTACTGCCTAGATTTCCTTATGGTGATGCTAAACCTCATATCAGGATTTTGCATATAACATACTATATATAAAAATATGCTCATTTTATAAGACTATTGTTATTATGATTTAATGTAATTCTAAAAATACATTAAATAAAATAAAATATATATTTGACTTAAGAATGACTCCATTAAGGACCAGGCCAAAAACAAATTCATTTTTTCATTCATTCATCTTGGTATTCAGATAAAATAAGCATTTACATATTTTACAGATATATCTTACAGCAATAACTGTAATGGTGAAGTAACTCCACGAAAGGCAGTAAGTAGTGTTATATAAGAAACAATTTTAACTAACTCTAGATACCTGTCCAGTTTAGAAAATACATTATACTTGGTATATAACAATAATATGAG
Organism: Nezara viridula; assembly: GCA_928085145.1. Lineage (NCBI taxonomy): Eukaryota > Metazoa > Arthropoda > Insecta > Hemiptera > Pentatomidae > Nezara > Nezara viridula. The sequence continues at coordinate 46,241,184 of OV725083.1, read as the reverse complement.
TACAATATTGAAGCAAGTTTGTTCGACTGAAGAAGCAATGAGGGCAAATAAAAATATTTTTATTGAGGATTTTTTTATTTAAAATCTCTTTTTTTATTTAAAACTTTATTTGTAGAGAAGCTTTCGGTGCCCATGCACCATATTCATCTCTATTATTATAATACTACAATTAGTATAAATTAACAGTAAATTAATAACATTAACAATATATGTATTACATAATTTTTGAAATGTCATGCAATTATTATCAGATCATGCCATACCTTTTATTAGTTTTGTCTATTTAAAAAGATAAAGGATAAGAACAGTGATCTTGTTCTTCGTCTCATGTCAGCTTTCTCCGAGACCTAAACCAGAATATATAACCCAAAAGTACCCTTAAGCCTAATTCAAAAACAGTTACCGCAGTAGGATGGTGTTCGACAAAGAGAAATCTTATTGTCGGAGAAAGCTGACATGAGACGAAGAACAAGAATACTGTTCTTATCCTTTATGTTTTTAAATAGACAAAACTAATAAAAGATATGGTATGATCCGATAATAATTGCATGACATTTCAAAAATTATGTAATACATATATTGTTTATGTTATTAATTAACTGTTAATTTATACTAATTGGTGTATTGTAATTATAGAGATGAATATGGTGCACGGACACCGAAAGCTTCTCTACAAATAAAGTTTTAAATAAAAAAAAACAGACTGTCAATAATAAAAAAATCCTGAACTCAATAAAAATATTTTTATTTGCCTCATTGCTTCTTCAGTCAGAAAAACTTGCTTCGATATTGTACTCATATTATTGCTATATAGTTTTAAATAAAAAAAGAGACTGTCAATGGTGAAAAAATCCTGAACTCATAAGAACAAAAAAACAGTCTAAAATTTCCTAATAATATTTTTATTTTTTAAAGAAAGTTGCTATTTTTTTGCATCTGGAAAGGCACATAAATACAAATTTTCATAGCAATATTTTTTATTTATTTTAAGAAATAAATAATTTTACTTAAACTTTTTGCTTACTTAAGACTTATTTTTTTTTTTTTTTAAGCACGAAATTGGAATTGTGATAACTTTAATACAATTCCACCTATCCACACAAAATTCAGCATTAATATTGACACTCTAGGTTTGATCTATTCTGTGATCTCGCGAAACAAGTAATAAACATATACTCGATCATGGTTAGCCAAACATTAAATTATTTCAGAAGAGATTACAAAAGAAATAAAAAAAATTGAAAATTACCCAAAGGAGTATTTGGGCGACTGGTAAATTTCCAGTAGCACAAGCTATATGAAGAGCCGTTCTTCTATCTTTGGAGGACACTGTTGCATTCACTATATCAGTACCTCCGTGGATCAAGGCCTCCAGCACACCTTTTATGTCTTTCCTAAAATATTGAAAAAAAAAAATTGAATTAAATAAAATTAAATTAAAGTAGGCAAATTAAAAAGAATTAACACATATTATCGATACAAATGCTATCGAATATGTAAATATGAAAAGTTTTCAATCCTGCACTCTAGCAATTGGATACTTTCTCATTTTTAAGTTTCAATTACCTCTAATCCTATGGACCAAATACTGTGATTTGTCTTTTTCTTTACCTTATTGTATTATTTCTTTTCTTCTACTAGATAATCTAATTATCGACATAATCCTCTGATTATCACATAAGTTCTGTTATCATAAAGTTCTATTCCTTCAAGTCAAGCTATTATTCATATTGAAGAGAAGAATAGTCGGGGTGGTCAGTCAAAAAAGAAGGCAAAAATAAATGATAATATTTATTTTTACATATGCCGACGTTTCGACCTGAAGTTCAGGCCTTCATCAGGACTAAGAAAATAACCAGATAACAAGGTATGAGAAACATATGTAGTGATGGTAAAAAAAAAAAAAAAAAAAAAACATAATCAAAAAGGGTGACATAAGTGTTACAATGGGAATCTTAGAATAAAATGTAAAACATAAAAAATAAACATGAAGTTATATAAGAAATGAAAATAAATAGTAAAATTAAGACATTGAGAATGGAGTAGTTAGATAGAAAATTAAGATACTGTAAAGTCTATCAAGATGTACAGACAATGTGTAATATAATAAAGAGTTAAAAATAAATATTATCATTTATTTATACCTTCTTTTTTGACTGACCACCCCAACTATTCTTCTCTTCATTATCCACGACAGTCAACCATTTACCAATTATTACTCATATTATTCATATGTTTCTTTTTCATATTTATCAATTATTTTATTTATTATCATATAAATTACAACCGCTATATATTCATATCTATACATAATCTTAATTATCATCTATATTTTATATTACATAATCTTATATATCTCATGTATTGCCTTTTAGTATTTAATATATATTATATTACACTATCATTATGTTATAATTTATTGAATCATTATACTATATTGTATTATTATACTATGTCAGAATTGTATTATATTGAAATGGTTAGAGAGAAAAAAAGTCACCATGTAAAAATTATTTACTTATCATTAATGGCACCGAACGATAGATGTTGCCATCTGGTTGGATCAAATTGTAATTATTAGTTAATAAATTCTAAACACTAATAATATAATATAATAAATTCTAAATATATTTAAAGAGCGAATAGAAAATCTTCAAACATCCATAAAAGTACATGTTAATGTGGAAATTAAAACATCCTTATTCAGGCTTAATTGATAATGATATTAATATGAGAAGGAGTTGGTCGCGGGATGCGGTCAAATAAATACTAAATTTTTAAAAAAATAGTATTTTTAATTGTTACGTCAACGTTTCGACCCACCTTGCAGGTCTTCATCAGGGAGTGGAATGTGGCACTGCAGGAAGCAGTTGATAGACTCCCAGTCACATGACATGTCCTGAAGAAGACATGCAAGGTGGGTCGAAATATCGGCGCAACAATTAAAAATACTATTTTTTTTTCAAATTTAGTATTTATTTGACCACATCTCCCGAACAACTACATCTCACATTATCATATCACGGTCAACCATCTCTACATCAATAATGATGTTAGAGTGGTGATTTTTGGATTCGATAGTTAGGATTTGTATCGACGATATGTTTAAAATCACAAATTAAGTTTAAAATTACATTATTACTATGTTAAAAGAAATAAAGAGGATCACCTTGAAACAGACTCGATGAGGTGGTGAGGTAGATGAAGGCCGTGTTCGAGGGTGGCCAGGAACTCCTTGGCCATGTACTTAGAGAACGCCCATTTCTCTTTCTCGTCTCTCGGAGAACCAGGCCCTGGCTTCCTCCTTCCCTTGGTGTCGCATTCCCAGATGGAATTGGCAAGCCGATTACCCACTGAAAGCATCACGCTCAGGTGTCCAGCTCTAAAACATAAATTCTTATGTTAATGCCAATTTATTTATAATAAGAAAAAAAAACACATTAATTTTCTAGAAAAGTGTAAAAATTATTTCAGTAATTAAAAGTGAAAGAACGAACATTGTATGTCAACTATTTATAAATTGATCTTTTTCAGCATGAAATAGATAAAAGTTGTTGCACAAGAATTTTATTTTATGTAAAGTAGAAGGTTTTTATTATATAACTTTGAATACTTGAATTACGGCAAAAGACATAAAAAATAGACCAAAATTCAAAACTTGAATAGTAAACTTTTTAATAATAATGATCGACATAATGAACCAAATTTTACTTTTTGTAAGAAAATACAAATTTTTAACTTCTTAAACTTGTACTGAAAAAACAACAACAGGTGTTTAGGATATATAATGGTTGTGCTTTCACCCTTTCATGTGAACGTTAAATAATAATAAAAATAAATTAAGTAATTCATAATAATTATATTCAAATAATTTAAATATATTTAAATGTAGAGTAGAGTCCCAATATTTTTTATCTCAATAATTACACCAGTCACAAGAAGAAATCCTATTTAAATTATAAAAAAAACATTTCAAATTATAAAAAATAGCGGTCATTTCAGTAAATTGTGCTTTAAAATTTAATTAATTTTTTTTTTCATTATCTAAGTCATTTGTAAGTCTTATATGTTAGGGATTGCAGTCACAATAAAAGACATAAAAAAAAATATATATATATTTTTACCAACATTATGGTTTAAAATGTTGATACAAAAGCCTTTACAGGCCTTAGGAGGGACAAGATAACAACCAAACAAAAATTATATTAAAAACATATAATAAAAATATATCAAACCAAAAATATACATTATCTACTAATAAATAAATTTTAAGAATTGAATAAAAGTTATGTGTATGATAAATTGAAATATTTAAGTACCACATGTAATAAGACATAAAAATATATATAAAGTATTAAGTAATTTTAAAAAATTTTAATGAGAATAATGAACTTTCTGATAAAAGTATGAAAAAAAATTCAATAAACAGAGGCACAAAACAAACCTATTCTTACCAGAATGGGAAGGTTATAAAACCTTCCAAATCAATGCAGAATTGGTTTTATCTTGAAACATAACTAGGTAAAGCAACATATGATTGCTGTTCATAGAAAAACAGTCTTAAGGCGAATCTAATGCACTTAAAAATTTCTTCCTAAGCAGGATTTTTTTAAATTTATCAAACTAATTAACAATTATTATTGTTTATTAGCAATTTCTGTTAAATCTTTCGGAAAACATGAAGAAGAGCAAGTTGATATTTAGTGAAGATTGGTTCAGTAATTTTCATGGTTTTCATTTGAAAAACACAAAACGATAATTATACAATAATGATAATTAATATTTTATTTCATAATAATGTTTATTATGTGTCTACTTTATTTTGTCTTTCTCTTCCTCTCCTATTAGAGATCTTCATGCAGTGACCAATATTTTCTTTTTTATTGAAATTTTTAAAATTCAAATGGAGTTCCAACAACAACGTAAAATTAAGATAAACAATTATTAAAGAAACTTTATAGAATTCTGTAAACACGTTTAAAAATATGAAATTTATTTCTACTGGTCAGATCAACGATTCCAAAAGCTTAAAACCTTCATGATGCAACAAGAACCATTTAAAAAAAAAAAGAAACTGAAAATTGTATTATATAAATTGTAAATTATATATAAATTATACTTACGGCCATTCATCCAATGTTAGAGATCGGACTTTGGAAATGTGAGACCCGAGATTACGATGAATACCAGAGCACTCGATGCAGAGCAAAATACCAAGATTGAGACTGGCCCAGTCAGGATCTTAAAAAAAATATTCAAATGAAAATTAATTAATTATTATAATAAATTAATTATATAATTAATTAATTGTGTGGTTAATTATATTGCACTTAGCACTACTAATAAGTATTAAAGTATTGAAGTTCTATAAATGAGAATAAAAAAAAAAACATGTCGATAATGCCAAAAATGCCTTATTTAATTTAATTTATCATAAATTTAATCTCTATTGAAGTTTTAAGACATGATTAAATAGACGTTAATGGCTGATTTTTAAAGGCAAGGTGATTTGAATTGGTTGAAGGGAAAAAATAAAGTCTGTTTCAGAAATATGGACTCATCAAAAGAAAAGTTTATGTGTCGTAATCAAACTCACATATATTAAGAGCTCTGAGGCGAGAAAAATTTAAAAAATAATAAAATTTCCTAAAAAATATTTTTAAAAAGAGAAAAGTACGTAATGAGAAACAATTACGTCTGAAAAATATAATAAGTAACTATGGAGAAAGAACTTAACATAAATCGTTGTTCACTTCAACATTGTCTTATTTTTATTCCTATTATATTTTTTTTTTTTAATTTTTATTTATGAGGGAAATTTATATTTGTTGTTAATAAGAATTCCAGTGTTTTAAATGAAGAATTCCCAAATAGAGTTTTCGTTTTATAAAAATAATTTTGATTTATTATGGTACACAAGCAATTTTTTTAATACATGTAATATATTATTTTAATACATAATATTTGTCCATCACTTTGTTTTTGTCTGTTTACAAGAGAAAAATATAAAGTTAATATTTTATAATTTTATCAGTTTATTTGTAAGACGACAAAAAAAAAAAAAAAAAAAAAAAAAACACAAAAATTATTGTTTTGTTTACTTAATTGATTTTGTTCAAACCATAATTAAAAGTAAATTTTTTCCATCATTTCACAGAATAAAAATGGAGTTTATTGCTACGGTTAGGGCAAAAGGTTGCATTTTCTTTTGTCTCTTCTTCCTTGCCTTTTAGGCTACACAGGATTTTATTTGCGGGCGGGAGAATTATGCCAAGTCCCACCAGGCACCGGATTTGAACTCGTAATTATTTTTCTATCAAACTTCAGTTATCAGGTTGCCGGACCCTCTGCAAAAGGCCGTATGTAAAAATTGATTTTTTTTTTTTTTTTTTTTTACAGAAGAGCATAAAGACCAATTATTTCTTTATTATTCATTACAATATTATAGTAAGTTAGTCAACTGTTCTAAATATCATGGGTGATAAATATTCAGGACACAGTCACTATAAAGTTTTTATTGGTGGCGACATTTCAACTCAAACATGTGCGTCATCATCAGGGCGTGGTTCAAGCACTGAAGATATTCAAGTACTGGGCTCGAATCACGCCCTAATGATGACCCACATGTTTGGGTTGAAATGTCGGCACTAATAAAAACTTTATAATGACTGCGTTCTGAAAATTTATCATCCATGATTTATTACTATAATTTCATATTTTATTTCCCTCTGCTATTTTCCTATTTAGTAGACTGCAAAATTTCACCTTTACTATGAAGAGAATAATTATGTAAAATTGTTACATACAACCTTTTGCACTAACATTAGCGATATGTTGTTCCTGTTTTCTTTCTGTGCATTTGTAAAATATATATGTATAAATATATATATGTATAAATATAAATATATATCTAATTTTTGTGTGGTTTGGAATTTTTCAAATTATAACCTAACATTTATGTTCTGTCTGTTGGTTAGTTTGTTACTAATTTATATTAAACATTAATACTAACTTGGATCATCACAATCAGCACAGACTCCATTGCCAGGAACCCTATTACGGATGGACTGAATAGAGGCTGCCTCTACTGTAGAATTTAAGCGTAATTTCCCCTTACTGCTTTCGACGCTCTATAAAAAAAAATTACAAGATTTGATACCAATGTTTCAAAATGAAAAAAAATTAAGAAAACATGAGACTAAATTCAAAGGAACCAATAATTATATAGTACAATGTTTACCTGAAGCGTTTGAAGAATTTGATTTTCTATCGCTGTAACCCATTCATCCCTCTCTTCACTACTGCCAGCCTCAAAGTGCCACTGCTTGTTATCCAGCGAAACTATTAGGAACTCATAACCATCAGTATCTGAAAACAATTAGGAATCATACATTAATTTATTAGGAAAAATGATGATTATATCAATTAATCAAATACTGATTAATGAAATAAAGACTCACCATCGTAATCATGATTCTTCACACTACTACTTTTTATTCGCCTATGTCTCTTTTTAACGTTAGGTGTTTCAACTTTCAAGTCTGTTCCATTGGCAAGAAGAGGATTCGTCGGGATTATCAGAGAATCGTCATTACTGCACAAAAAAATACAATGTCAATTAATTATAAATCAGTGACGGAAATATCAATCATTATATGAAAATAATAATGATGAATAGGGAAATATTTCAATGATGGACATGCAGGAAATTTAATAGCAAGCATTAATATACAAAATATATTACATACTTGCTAAATAATTACATAAGAAATAATTCAATGTTCATTAAAACTATTATTAATTTTCAAATAATAAATATATAATATGAAAAATAGGATTACTTAAATAAATAGATACGGGGTCTTATTCTGTATTAGTTAATATTTCTATCTGCTTTAATGACAGATTTATTACCAAAATACTGAAACAACTAATAGAATTTACAAAAATAACGAGATAAAGTAATAAGGAGGAAAAATATATTTTTTTTATGCACCATAATTAATCTTTATGGAGAATTTACATATACCTAAGTTCAGGCAAAACTGACAATAATCTTACTAATTTTTTACATGCTTTAGAGTAGAGACTCTTGTGTCCGTGGAGCTAAAAAGTACTGAAATAATTTAAAAAGGAATATAAATAAAAGTTGCTTTAATTCTTAAAATACAGCGAGTCAGATATTTGTTAGACCAGAGTCTTTGTTGTGTTTTGTAGTTTTTCTAAAGTTATAGTTAGAGTTTATTTAGTAAATATTTTAACTGTTGGTAGGTTGATTGTTATGAAGTTAAGGCATAAAATCAACAACATTAATTAAGTTTATATATATGTAAATTTGTAATTATGCCTGCTGGTTGTGTATAAATAATATAAAAAAAAAAGGAAGGAAGGAGAGATAAGGTTTCCGATATCTTTCTTCGAGGAAAAAAGATATGATTTTATACAATAATCAAAGTGATTAATATTTTATATTGTGGATGCGCCAGCATCACAGCATCACAAAAACTTCGAGAAACTCTCAGCTTAAAATCAACCAACATTATTTTACCAATTTTAGCTTAATTATAAGTTATATTTTTCCAAGCATATATTATAAATTATTCTAATAATATGATGTAATAAATTATACTGTCGTTCAAATGTGTAGTTTTTTTTTTTTTTTGTTTTAATTATTCAATAAGAGAAAAATCTTTTGTTTTTATATTGCCTTCAATTTTGGTCATAAAAAGAAAGAAGACATTAAAAAAAAATATGCGGGGAAACGTTCATTATTTTTCAATTGTATTTTTAATAATTTTTTATTTATCATTTATGTATAATAATAATAAAAAAAATAAACACACACCATAACACACATTTTAGTATGAAATTTATTGGAAAAAAAATTGATTAACCAGGAATACGCATGAATAAATTCCTATTACCAATTCCAGAACACATGGGTTAACAAAAACTTTCAATAAAACCATTTAAATGCAGAGCAATACAAAACATTATTCTTTATAATAAGCTTTGGCAATAAGTAAGAAAAATGACATTCAGATTTTTTTATAAATCTTTTAATGTCCAAAACAAACGATATCGGGTACATTAGAGTTAGTTTGAGCTTAACTGTTACTTACAGACTTCTACTAGTCCATTTCTTAAACCTAGAAACAATAAATGTTTTGAATATTTATTAAAACTTCTAATATTAATAAATTGGAAAACTATAGAGGAGCAAGAATCATCCAGCACAAGATTTTTAATTTTTATTATTTGTAGTTAATTCCATTTTTTAATTAAATAGTTAACATTTCAAATACACTTATGAAACTGATCATTTCTAAAAGATAATTCAAAAATTAAACATAAAGGCATTTTAGCAGGGAAGGATAACAATTTCTCTCAAACAAGAGAACTGAGTCTTTCCTCTTAAATATTATACTCCTACCAAGATCTGTTTATTTAAACTGGTCCTAAAAAATATTATTATTTATCAATAATTATAGATATTGAAACAGTATTGTGTTTCTTTCGATGTACCATGAATCAAGTGACAGCATTTGTGCAAAGTTTCAAGGAACTTCACTATGTTACTATGTTTTTTTCTTTGGGTCTAAGTAATCCCAAGGTACTTATTTTGTTATGTTTTTTTAATTGAAATTAAGAGCTATAGTTTCCCCTAATATTTGATCTAAATAAACACATGAATAATTAGGACTTATTTGTCAAACCTTAAAAAAATAAATAAATAAATAAGATCTGGATAATCTAGTCTCTACCAATGATTCGTAATAGAGAATTTCATGTTTTTCAAAGCCTATATTTTCAAATAATTAATTTAAAATATTTATCCATCAATTAAGACCTGTTATTTTGTAAAAAGTAAGTGCATGAATTTTTTTTTTTTAACAAATAACTTCCTTGTTTCTAAAAGGGTAAATGCTCAGTATACTATGATATAATTTAAAAAAAATAATCATACTTTGGTATGCGGCCAGGTTCTTTGAGGATCTCATAAGCAGTAAGAAGCACTTTGTCAGAAGATCTCTTTTCCTTATGATGGAAATCTAAAAAAAAAATAAAATAAAAAATAACTATTTATTACTCCCTTTCAAGTTTTTATTTTAGCTGAAAAAATAAATGAATAAAATAAAAAAAAAACAAAAAAAAAAAAAAAACAGGTCACTAACACTTACTGGTGATGACCGAAAGAGCATCGTGGCCACCGTTCGCTTGGCTGATGGTTCTGGAACCACGAGGTTTCTGGCCAGGTACTTTCACGGTAACGTATTGTAACGGAATTTCTTTGCCATGGACATCTTCCATGTAGTCCTGTTAATTAACGAATATAATAATAGATAAAGTGATGGTGCAATGATAATAAAGCTTAAATAAAATATGTCCAAATTTTAAGATATAAAACTAAATCAATAATTATTATAGTTTAAACTTACATGAAGACTTGGGTGGTAAGTGAGCCTTCCATCATCACATAACGTAACATATTTTTTCTTCCATTCTTTGTTGAGGGTTTTGCTACTCCTCTTATATAGCACTCCCTGTTTCACAGGGATGGCTCTCCCGCTGCCTACTTCCCCACCGTTCCGGGACTTGTCTTCACTCTTTTTGGAAGGAGTGAAGAGGTTGGATCTCCGGCGATTTTTTCTAAACATAACAAAATCAAGGTCAATATTACAACACATAAAAAAAGAAAATACAAGAATACACAAAATATCTGAAATAGATAAATTGATTAAATTACTGTGATCATTAAAAGAAGAAATTAAAATCATATAGTATACTTCATGTTGATTATGGTGAAACACAAAATGTTTAAACACAGCACTGAATTTCAGCAAACAGAGTATCATTTAGAGGCTTTACAACAGGTTCCAAAATATCATCCTGATAGTTTTTAGCAGCTGTTTAAACTCCTTTTTCACAAAAATGGAGCTTTGTGGTGCCATCAAAGCAAACTCCCCACCAAACCATCCCTGAGGAAGGGTGATGGATGACCTCTCTCCATTCTTCCAATGACTTCCTGGGCTTTTTAGAGAAGTGGTTAGCCTTTGTCCTGTCATTCTTTGAAATGCACACATCCTAAAGTAACTTTTTACTATGTGAGACATTGGTCTGACAGAGATTCCCATTTCCCGAGACATGATTTGTTGTTTTTGAATGGGATTTCTTCTGAATAGAGCAGCCACTGCTCTCACTGCATTTGCCCGGTCGAGGTCTGTCACATACAGATAGGGTCTCATTATATCAATTTATAAGCGGTACACGAACATACGACTGATACCCAAAGATTTCAAAGTGCTGAAAATCTCTGACCTACATTTTCCATCTTCGTATAAGGCGATCACAGCTATTTGGTTTTCTTTATCACCCCACTCCATGTTAACTGAGCGAAAGAAAAATACAAACTAATAGAGATTATCATCCTGACATGTAAAGAAAATAACTTGATAGAGGTAAGGATTATATAAATAATACCCAAGGATGTAAACAAAGTTCAACTTTTGTAACACTATTTATGGCAGAACTAGGTAGAGCTATTAAAGAATTGATGTAGGAAGATCATTTTCCAAGCAATCTACAATCTAACATCACTCCAACCTCAACGTTATTACCGGTAATATTTGTAATATTATTTTTTTTTTAAAGATCTTATTCATTACTTTCTACTACTATTCATCATAAACTACTTATCATTAGATGTTGCATAATCCATTTAATTATTTTTTAAATTAACTTAATTACTAGAAGAAATAATGAATATTTTGTTTGCAACTCATTTCTTTTATTTTTTTTTTTTAAACTTATCTATATATCAATTTAACTTATAAAAAAAAATAATGCCAAAAAAAAAATTACTTCACATCATTCGGCAATTAGGTATACAATAGAGGATTATCAGGAATAACAAGTATTAGAAGCCTAAAAGCCATTTTTAATTATGGTGGATACTACTGGAGACTCCAATTTACATACAGAGTAATATAGATAGATAGATAGATAGATAGATAAACAGATGGATAGAAAGTAAACTTTATTCTGGGACAAGGTCCCTTATGAATAACAGATATGAACAAAAAATAAAAACTACATCTGGCCAAAAATTACATTAGTCAATGTTAAAGAATATATAGTATCTTCAGTAAAATTAAATTAAATCAAGTAAAAATAACACCATTTTGAAAAGAAAACAAAATAAATAAAAAAAACATTATTTAAATGAAAAGAGAACAAAATAAAATAAACATGGGTTGATTTTTAAAATTAAAAACTCTATCAATTCTTACAACCGTTCACCTCAGTCAAAATCTGTTTCGCAATATTTATTTTATTGTATAACGTCATTTTGGGATGTGAGAAGGAATTGGTAGAGATGATATTTAAATGAGGACAAGGAAGAGGCATGGCGGATTTCAGAAGGCAAGGAATTCCAGAAGGCAAGGAATTCCAGAAGGCAGTGGATCGGACAATAAAGGAATATTCAAACGTCTTAGTCCTATGGGAAGGGATATAAAGGTCGGAAACACGGGATCTTGTTTTCTGGGTGTGGACCACGGGTTTAAACTGTAGGAGACTGTAGATGTAGGAAGGGTGTCGGGTGTTGATTGTTTGGAATAGGAAAGATCCAAGGAAATATTGTCTGCGGAAAGAAGGGAAGAGCCACTTTAACTCTTCGTAAAGGTGGAACACATGAGACCGCCTCGATGTACCGAAGACAAATCTTAAGCACGTATTCATGAGTCGCTTCAATCTATCCTCGAGTACCATCGGAATGCCTCCGTACACCACACAGCCGTAGTCAAAGTGGAGGAAAATGAGAAAAGAATATAATAATAATATATAAAAAAGAATATAAGAAAGTTTATAGGTCTGACTGATTAGGAAAGTAAACTGTGTAACGTGAGTATATTTACAAAGTAAATATCCCTATTTTTTAAGCTTTAATAAATAATTATTTGCAGACGAAATTCTTTCTTCATAATATTTTTGGGGTTTTTAAATATATTTTTTTTTTAAATTAAAGGTAATAAAATATACCTAATTATTAATAAATTATAGATTTTATGTATGAATTATAAGATAAATACAAAAATGTACCTTGTTGCAGTAGGCGTAGAAGATGGAGTTGGAAGATCCTTTGCTGATACAGGAGGGTTCAGAGTGAGGTTGTCCAAGGTCGGTATCTTAGGCACATTATTGTTCTCCATTAGGCTCTCCTTGTGGAGGGCGTGGGAGCTACTAGACAGCACTGAGCCCAGCTGCCTCGTCAAACCTCCCTCCTGTAACAATTAAATAAATAAACTATAATATAACAATAATAATATATCATTAAGCTCCCAACATATAAATAACAATAAAAAATAAGTGTTCGTCATATTCAACTGAACATAAGAAGTAAAAACATAACAAGAACAAATATTTTGTAAAAGACCCAGGACAACAGATGTAACATTTGTAGTAAATATAAGTACTAAAGTATAAGTTAATAAAATAAAGAAAAAAAATTAATTCTTAAAAAATAAAATAAAAATTAATTTATAATACTGCTATTCATTTGAAAATTAGACCAACTAGGACAAAAAGTTATCAATCCAATTGCTGACAAATAAAAATATAAATTTATCAATAGATATAATTAGCAACTTCTCATTTCAACATCATTACTATGCACAAATGGTTTCCTACCATCTACACAGTATTATTAAAAAAATTATCAATGTACTCACAGATGCTTGATCATGTAGCTATATTAACAGATTTTAGTTTTAAATCATTTGAAAATGACAGTTTGGAGGATAAAAAAAAATTTTGTGTGAAGTAATAAACTATCACAAATGGTAATAAAAAATATATAATTTTTTTCATCACTTAGATATCTGTGCATAGTATGTTAAAGGCAAATATCATATTTTTTGGAAAAGTAAAAATTTGGTATTTTCACAGGCGCAAGATCAATTTTCAAGTTAACGCATGATTCACAAAAGAATATTCATCAGTAATAGCTACAAAACTTAGCCCATTAGACACAAAGAAAGAGAGAAAAAATAGCTATCTGGTAATACCAATAAAAATTCAAAAAATTACAATTTTACACACTATTCACTGATGACACAGATATAGTTAATAAATTGTTGAAAAAATTATAGTAATTATTAATTTATGAGTTTCTGCATACAATGTACGATACAACAAGAGCAGACTCAAGATGATAACTTTGTCTTTTTTTTTAAATATTGACAAGTGGCTAGAGATAAATAAAATAAGACTTAAAAATGACCCAAGTGCTGGCCGAAATGTCTTCCTTTAAAATAATTATTTTATAAAAGCAATAAAGCAATGGTGATCAAAAGGCCTTAGATTTATGAGGAAAAAAAATGACTTCATCACCTAGAAATAATTAATAAATGCTAAAACAATTACAGTAATTCATAATTTAGATTTTTAATAACAAAGATATTATTTTATTTATTACTTATTTCTATATACATCACATTCCATTGTTACTGAGAAATTGTTTTTGGCATTAATAAGTTTTAATTTTGCTTTCAATTTTGAAAAAAACATTGTTTTATTTTAAAATTATTATTATGATTTTACTAGTAATTAAATTTGAATTCTTTAAAAATATCAAAATATGACAGCGGGCGAAAACGTCTGTCATGTTTTGAAGTAATTGAGTTTTTTATCAATATTTTAATTCTAAAACATCAGAAATCCTTGATACATGAAATTATGTTTGCTCAATAAATAAATTATTGCTAAATTGTGTAGTCTTTTAAATTATATTAGTCTATAGGTGAAATCTGATCAAATGAGAATTGAATGTAAAATGCTCATCTTGGAAAAAATATAAGTGGTCTTTAGAAATTTTATGCGAATAAACTTATCTTAAATGTGAATACAAATCAAAGAATAAAAATAATCCGATCAATTATTATTAAAATTTATAACGAACTTGTCAGATTATTTTATGATAATTTATTTGATAATTATTCATAATAATTAGGCTACCGTTCTAAACAGACTGTTCCTCCTAATTAGTTTAGCTGCGATGGCTACAGTGACCCCGAAATCCATCCTATTTTATATCACAACACGAAACATCTTCACAGACCCTTCAAAGCACCCTACAATACTGAGCCCCCTCTTCTTGACAATAAAGGGGTGACTAGAGGAGCTTGAATCCCCCTCAGGGCAACTTGTGGGGTAACATCAAGGATCAGTTAGATTTTTTTTTTCCTATAAACCTAAAGTTACTATCAAAACTCCATGAGAATATAGTTTCATCACCTATTATTTTAAAATCGAACATATTTTTTTTTCAAAAGATCATAGATATTAAATATAACAGTTAATTAGTAACAAAGGCAGAAGATTTATTATGTTTTCCCCTTAATTTATGAATTAACAAAACATTAAATTAAAGTCAGTTAAAGGAAACTATAAAATGATTTAGATTTCCTAATATAAGCAATTATATATCTTATAAATATATTCTTTCTTGTATAGAAGGAGTTCCAATCCTTTTTCTATCTGAAGATTGTCATTTTAGTGGAAGTTATCATATTTCTCCCCCTCCCCCAAGATTAATTGGTAGTTAAATATTATTAATTGCATTACAAAAGAAAAGAGAAAAATATTAACATACTATTGTTTACATATAATTTTTACATTCATATTTAAATAAATAATCATGAAAGAAATTAAGTCAACATTATGCTGAGATATTAAGTAAAATTAATTTATGAATAAATCATGATAAACAAACATGATTATTTTTTAGATACATAAACAATGTTTTTATTTAATTTTGGTTATTTTTTAAAAAACAAAATTAGAAAATAGAAATAAAATTTTAATATTTTAATAATGTAATTTTAAGAAATAGTTTTTAAATGATCATACTGACAATGGAACATATGTTAAATAAACACATCCTTAATGAGAAGTTCAGTATCAAATAAAAGGATGTGACAAAGAAAAATTAGACCAATTGGATTTTATTTTTATTTTATAAAGTAATTTTTATGAAGGTAGATAATAGAATATAGAAATAATTAACAAGGAACTGATACAATGTTTGTTTGTTTTCAAAACGTTTCTTTTCTTGAAAATGGCCTAAAGGATCAAATGTTTTTGTTTAAAAAATAGTATACAAGTCCTAACCAATAATATATAAAAAAATATATACATATATGAGTCATTACATAGTGTACATTAACAATCTTTATATGTAAAATTTATTTTTACCATTTCATTGGCCACATATCTTTAAAATTCTAGAAACTATAAGATTCTTCTCTAATTGTACTAAAACTAAATGTTGATTTTCTTACACTCAGGTCAAACTTTTAGAAATCACAAGAAAAAAAGTTTTATTATTTTTTGTTGAAAAGGGTTTAACAACATTTCAAGAGAGCCGATACTGTCTATTTTTGTACTTCATTATAGTATCTACTTGAAATAAGTCAAGAAAAGACGAGTTACCTAAAAGAAATCAATTTATTCCCAAATAGATGGAATGAAAAAATAATTAATATCTAACGTTAGGAAAAATAATTGATTAAAAATACTTATGCGAGAGTAATAATTGTATTGTATCTAAAATGACTTTTGAATCATGGCAGGTAAATAAAATAAAAATGATCACAAGAAATGAGTGCTAAAACTATTAAATGTATACCTTATGAACAGGCGAATGATGGTGGGTCGGAGACGCAGGAAGAAGAATCTGAGGAGGAGGAGGCATAGAGGTGATCGGGGTGCTTGGTCTGGAATTAGTAGCGAGGCAGGTAGCTGACTGCGACAGCCTCTGCTGGACTATTTTCTGACAAGCTGGAAAAAAAATTGGATTAAAGCATAAAATAAATTTATATAATTTACTAGTTCATGATGTCAGTGTTATCTCTTATAATACTTAAAGTATTACAATTTGAAAAAAACATATTTTCATATTCAATACATAGTTGCTAGAGAGATCATACAAGGGATAATGGCAGGATGACTGAATGTAAGTGGAACCAGCATAGAAAGGTATATTTCTTCTTGATAAAGTATTGAATCTGCTCAATTAATACAGTAATATAAAACTGATAATTTGTCACAAATATAAAAGATATTTTTTTCACATTCAATAATTTACAGTTAACACCATAAAGTCTATGAAATATTACTGCATAGTAAATATTGAAAATACTTGTATATATGAATGGGGTGGGAAGACATCACAATTTGATACTATAAGCTTATTTCTCAAATAACCAATTTCCAGATTACAGGATTTTATATATTATACAATTTTAATAATCAGGAAGCATTATAAGATATTTTATTGTTGTCAATGTTTCAACACAAACATCAGGGCATGTTGGCAGTGCTGAAGTTCAAGTACTAGATTTTGAAGATTGTTATCAAGCTTAAACCTACACCCCTCAAAAGTTAAGAATTTTATATTAAACTGATAATTCACTTGGGCTATGTATATATTAAAATGTCAAGGCAAACATTAATCTACAAAATAAAGCTAAATATGAGAAATACGATGGAATTGTAGTATTTGTTGTTGAAAAATTATCAAAGAAAGATTTCAACATTACATGGTATGATTAGTACCTCTATAATATTTAAAAATTTAAAATTACTAACAAATATTTAAAGATTGTGATATATTAAAATAAATAAAGGACATGGACCACAACAACAAATACCATGAGGTGGAAAAATAGCTGAATGTGGGATTCTGAGACCTTGAATAAACTTTTCAAATAAAGACAGGAGACATCATTAAATGATGAGCTTCCACGTGTAATTCATAATCATTACTAGTATGTACTTAATCTCGCATCTATGCAATATACTTTTTTAAAAAAAATTGTTTACATATACGCATGCTATTAATATCAAATAATATAACCATATCAATCCTCATACCATCCTGAAAGACACGTTCTACATTTAGGCCATAAGTAGCGCAGGTTTCATAGTAGGAGCATCTCTTGAGATCATTGGCCAACTTCCTAGCTCTGGCGTCATCTATCACCCTCGGGTTGCTCTCGCTGATAGCATCTGAAACAAGCGTCATGTTACTAACAAATTTTAAAACCATAATAGAAGCAATGATGAAACATTTTTACTATATTGTATAAATAGAGAAAGGGTCACAGAATTAATATTTAACAATAAACAGACTATAATTTATTCTAAGTCAAAGACAAAAATAACATGAAAATTTTTAAGAAAGTTAGTAAAATTTCTAAACTGATTGTAGGACACGGGGCATAAATAAAAAATAAAACATAACAAAAAAAAAAAGTAAAAATATCCTATTACTTAAGCTTTGATTTAATTCAACTGCATGTGCATTTAGTACAAAACGAGGCAAACAAACAAATTAATAAATACAATAAAAAAATTTCTAGTTTTTGACTAATCTCTTTATTTTTCAGAACCAGAGCTGTATACATTTAAAGAGTCAGGCGAAATATAATTAAAGAAGAAACACAAAGCCTAAAAAATATAATATTATAAATGTTTTCAAACATATTTAATCGTGAATAAGGTAATTGAATGGATAAGCCCAGCTGTACAGTTTTATTAATAAATGAGTCAAAGAAGACTTTAATATAATTTGAAATTTGAAAAGAATCCCAATTAAGAAGTAATATGTCTATAATAAAGTCTCCTGAACAAACCTGAAGAGATGGATGACATAACTTTGAAAATAGGTCTGCTTTTAAAGAAGAAATACACACAAGGGAATATTTGAACATATGAAAGGTTTCAGTAGAAAATTGGATTTGCTGTATTCTGGGAAACTAGGCTTGCATATAATGTTGAATTACAAAGAATAAGCCATTTTTCTGAGAAAAAACAAATATAAAATGCATCCAGGGCATGGTTTGTTTAAATTGAATTAAGTAAAGGAATCTATATTTTTCTTTCTTTTCTTTTATGGATTTGAACTGAACCTAAAAATACATCACTTAACAATATTAATAAAATAAAGAACATAGAATCATTGTTCATAATTATTCTAAAACTATATCTACTTCTCTGACTTATAGATATTGGATCTTAACAATTTAACTTTACTCTTTAACAATTTTTTTGTAAATACAATTTTTTAATTAAAAAAAAAAGTATCCTAGTTGTACAAAACATATTTTCTTTCTGGTTAAAACAAAAACATTTTTAATTATATAAGTTTGTAGTGATAGGAACAAGTGCATATTACTTGATTTTTTATTGTCATAATGGACAGCATATAGCATAATTAAAAACTATTAGAAAAAAAATGAATTATCAAGAAATTATTATTCATTAAAATAAATTTTTTTTTTTTTTTCAAAATACAGATAAGGTTGTATTATAACTGTAAAAAAAAACCTGTGTCAGTACTTCATCAATGTTTATGAAAATATAGTTTTTGGGATTAATTATTTTTAATAATATTGCATTATTGTAATAATAAAAACATTATTAAAGTTGACAAGCTGCATAAAATAAAAAAATGTACACAGGAATACTTTAAAATAGCTTTATTTTGAGCTAAAACAAGTTATGATAACTATGTTGCAAAAATGTCCCTGTTCTTTATAGTGAGAAATTAGAAGAACTGTATGCCATTTTTTTCCAAGTAAACCATAAAAAAAAAGACTTTTCAAAATTTTGGGATGTATATATATTCTAATGATATTTGCACATTAAAACCTTATAATAATACTTATGATTTTTTTCAGTGCAATTCAATAGTTTTGGAAATTTAATTAATAAATAAATAAATAAAAAAAAAAAACTGAATAAAACACATGAAATGATAATATAAGGTGACGTTGTAGTTAAGAACAAACAAGTATCAAAGTTTTGTTTTGTACTATATCTACAAACAGAAACCATGTTAATTTGTAACCAGTTAGAGCTTTAGAGTCAAGGGAGCATTGACCTGCCATTTTTGTTTCAACAGCCTTTCAAATCCTAACAATGGATAAAGAGAGTGAATAAAGGAGAAGCTATATTGGATGAGGGCTGCTCTGGGGTTCTGTTGGCTTGATAATTTTTAATGGGATTTGCAAAAGTTTGGAAATTTTTTAACAAAGAAAAAAATTTATCATGTACGTTGTTATAACTTCCTCACGATTTCTGATGGGTATATAATGAAAAATAAAAATTATTATTTGACACATGTTTTGGGAAATTACATAAATCGTATGTAATTGTAATTTTATGAAATTGATACAAGATCACTTGTTTAAAGCTTAAAGCTAGGTTTGTTAAGAGAATACGCTTGCGCATGCGTATGCTAAAGTCCCTAATTAAGGGAACGTATCGCCAGATTGAATTTGATAAAATTGATTCTGGACTATTTTTTCATTAATCACAAACTTTTCTTCAATTTCGGGACAAATTGATGGAGCCGATTTCCAAATCTAAAAAATATATTAGGATATATATATAGAACATTACAGGAGAAATAGTTTTATACAAATGTTATGGAAGACGTGAAAAAATAGCATGTGGACATCTAGGTACGAAAAATGTAATTCAAATTTAAATCGATAAATGGATTTAACAATGAAAGAAAATAAATTAAATTTTAATTCAGTATAAAATACATTGAATGAGCATATTGAACGAAATAAAAGTTAACGAAAAAAAAAATTAAATTATTTAGCTAATATATAAATTGCTAAAGCAGCTTAATCGATGCCATCAAGGACTCAGGCGTAATCTTTGAAATTATATTAAAATAACAAGTTTAAATAAAAATATCGTTAATGCGAAAAAACAAATTGAGTAAAAATATACACCGATAGTCTATTATGTGAATATTGCATAAGAATTATAATTCTACAGAATGGAGCCAACGCAATAATTTAATAAGTAAATTAAAATTTTATTTTTAAATTAAAAGAAAAACACTAAATATTTGAAATTTCTATTCAAAAAGTTAAATAAGAAATTTTATTTCAAACAAATTATTCTTGATATAAAAGTCGTATGAAGATAAAAAATGTCTACCTTTTCAATTATAGGTACTTGAGCGAATCTTTTCAAGTATAATACCAAGCTGGAGAAATATTTAGGGAAACCTTCGTGTCTAATCCATCAAAACAAAGGTCCTTGACAATTCTTCCAGAAGAATGAACAAAAAGCGAGGAAAACGAAAAAAAAAATAGGTCAAGTTGACACAACGAGGCAGGTATGCTTCGCTTCACGCAACGTTTTTTTTTTTTTTTTTTTAACAAATCACCGCTCACGATAATAAAAGGCTTAATATAAATATATTTGGATCTAAATATATATAATTTCAAGTTTATTTGTCCATTTATTGATCAATTTGTAAACGTAAAATACATATAAAAAAATTCTTTACTAAATTATAATATAACGATGAAATTCTATAGGTTTCGATAGGTGTCTGTCAAGCCACATAATTCTTACTCATATAAATAAAGACTAAATAATAGATAAACTGGATTAGTAATTCATAGATAAATAATCAAAGATTATTAACTAAAGGAAAAAGAATTTTTTTTTTAATATTATAAATTTAAAATTTCTTTTCAATATTTGATCTAACTATAAGTGCATTAAAAAAATGTAATAGATATTAATAATAAATAATGTAGCTATTATAAAATAAAGAAGACAAATATCTAATCTTGATTCAATTATACGATAACTTAAACAATTATAACAATATTGTTTTAATATTATTTATCAATTATACAACTCAAAAATATATTCAGTTCAAAAAGAAATATGACACCTACTTTTTGAATATAATCTGTATAATAATTCATCGGACGAATTTATCATAATTCGGTAGATAATTAATATTTGTATTTTATAGCCAGCCACTTGTAACAAAATTCTCCTACTCCTCAAAAATTTGAACCATTTAAAACAAGATTTGAGTAACTAAAATATATACAATAAAAATTAGAAAAAATGTAGGACAGGACACCAATAAATAATTTTTAAAAAATAGGCTACTATAATAATATATTTTAAAGATTTTTTTATACAGAAACTAAGGTACAAAAACATGAAAATTGTATTTTAATTTAGGTATTTATATTCTATGATGACTTTTAAATACTTGATAGTGAACACTTTAAATTTCGCTTTTTATTGGTTATATATTTAATCCTCTCTTCTTCAAATTAAGTAGTTTAAATACCAGTATATTTTTATGGGGAGCTGTATATTATAGAAGTATTTATTGTATATTGATATAAATATTTTTTATAAAATTATTTATGTGGCTATAACATAAAATATTTATAACTGGTTGCTCAGTGAGCAGTCATGATATACTATTTTGTTTATTAAAAAGCTTTAAAAAAATAAAAATGAACAAAATACACAAAGATTAAGTTAGGATGGAATTAATCGATGAAATTAATTTCATTGATGGAAACTTACTTACACGGCGGTATAGTATACCTGAAGCGCCTGATTGAAAGTCAGGAAAGTTTAAAAAAAATATGAATTAATTTTAACTTTTTCTTATTTTAGTTTTTTTCAGTAAACATTTTTAATATAATTCATTAGATGAAAATAATGCATACTAATTACCCGATGATAAATGTTATGAAGCTCCTAGATAAAAGGACTAAATAGTTGTTTTACAAGACACCGAGTGGAAGGATTAGCATTATATTGGCTTCCAGGACACGCAATTAAACGCTATTGGTCCGCTTGTTCTTGCTGAGAGCCAATCACAGACGTTTTCCGCAATATACCCTCATTTTCACCAACTCGTGTGAAAAATTAATCGTTTATTTTAATCCGGGATCTACGCGTAAAACTTTAAACAATTTTTCATGTTTCATCTTTAGTATACCGTAGGAATATTATGGACAATAATTATATTATATTTTAGTTTGAAATTAATAAATCATCCAGTCTGTTATAACCGATAGGACGATGTTGTTTATTTCCTTAACTTACAAATATATTATTGACATTAACATTAAAATGATAGAAACTGATATATAAAACAAACATGATACTCACAACAATTATATTTAATTTATTTATTTATTACACATGAAGTCGCAAATACTTTATAGCGACAATGTAAATTAGTTATATGTTAAACAAATTTAAGCTCTAAAAAATTAAAATAAAATGTATCTTTTCTAATGACCAATCTCAACTGAATTTTAATTTATGTCTTAAAAAATTGGTGCATTCTTTAGAGTATTTCAAACGAATGTAAATTTAGTCAATTCAGATTTGGTGAATATGAATACAATTATTATATTTATTCCATTTTTTTTTTAAAGTTAAATATTTTAAAAATATAAATAAAAATATTTTTCATTTTTATGGCTTCCGAACAAACAAATTTAATATACTGCCATCAAATATTATAAACCGTAGTATTCATAAAGAATAATAAATGAAAGAAAAAAATATATTAACAATTATCATACTCCATGCTATTCATAATCAAATCGGTTAAAAAAAATTATTGTAATCAAAATTTTCCAAAAACAAGTTTATTCAGGCATTTGAGAAGAAAATAGTTCCGTGATCAACGATAAATGGATGACATGTCAATTTTTATTAACATAAAAAATCCATAAAAACTAGTAATATTAGGCTAATTATGCATTTACAGTTCTAAGATTTAGCATTTAAAATTTAGTATCAAGTAAATTTATCTTCAAGAAGTTTCATAATTTTATTAGAAAATAGATATCGAACTTATGTGGTCAATTATGATATTGCGGGTATCAAGAAATATAAACTAAAAAAACCTTATTCAAACATTACATATTTGTCTTAAGCGTGTATTAAAAATTTAACGGAGAGTTTATAAAATAAGAATCATGCGTTTTATTTTGTCCAATTGATAATTTTAGCTTTTAAACGCTTTTTCAGTATGGCTGTCTATATATTCTTTGTTTTTTTAAAAGTCAGATTTGTGCATAATCCTCATTATATAAAAGCTTTACTACTATATAAATGAAAAACGTTTTAGAAGCTGAAAAAAAAGAGAATAGATTAAAATAAAACAAAGAAATAAAAGGAAACGAAAGAATAAAATGAAATAATTCAACAAAGATGAAATCATATTTCAATGAAGAAATAATGAAATACTACCAACACAATACGATTATTCCCTTAAAAACTTTCAGAGCTTTACTCAGAAAAAAATTAAATAAATTGCTTTTTTAAATTAAAAAAAAGAAAAAATGAAATCCTCAACAACTTGTCTGAACTTCGCAAAACGATAAAGCGATATTTTCATTAAAGAAAAACAAATAGTAATTTAAAAAATGTAATTTTGTTTTACCTACGACTGATAAAAATATAGATCAAAGGATAACTTCAGGTAATATAACATTATTAGGTTCATAAAAAGTAGATATATTTTAATTACGAAACAATAAAATTCAATGCTCTAAATTTTATTTAGTTATTACTTCATGACAATAAAATTAAGATTTTAATTATTTGTTTGTGAAATTTAGTATTTATGCTCTTTGAAAAATGAATAAATAAAAATATATAAATTTACATATTTTGTCACTGTCTGAAAGTAGCCATTTCGTATTTCGAAGTCAACTTGAGAGTAATTTAAACAGAAAAAAAATTGATAATTTTAATTATCGAAGTGCTGAATTCGATTTTAATTAATTTATTATCATTTTTTTTTTGAAGTGGTGAATGGAATTATTTTATTTTTTCGTAATTAAAATATTATATATATTTTTCAGAAACCAGATATCGTTATATATTACTTAATAAAACTATAAATTCCGACTATTTTTTCATTGGTTGCGGTTGTGGTTGCATTAAAAAAATATAATGCTTTTTTTAAATATTAAAATTATATACCCAAACAACCTTAACCACGTGGTTTAAACAAACCTTAATGATACAATTTTTGGTGTCGTTTGTCGACTTTTATGAATTCTAATCTTAAGGATTTTCTTTATTATTATTATTATTTCAACATAGTAATGATACTAACACTTGCAATTCCACACTTATACATAACACATTACAATTAAGTTTCAAATTAGAGGTACATACCTTGAGTTCCCACGAGTATGAGTGGAATTTCAGCGCTGTTCCTATAGTGTGCCATCTGCGTGTAATATGTGTAAATTGCGTTGAAACTTGCTTCGTTTTCAAGAGAAAATACGAATATCACAGCATCTACCCAAGCCGTAAACTAAAAAAAAATAAAAAATAAATTATATATAATTTAATCTTCATATAATTATCAATAACTATTATAATATTAGTTATAGTTATAAAATTTACACTGTTGTTCTTTTTTTCACACAGAATTGGACGAAACCGAAGACATATTTAAAAAAATATATAGTTATATGAGATTTTGATGAAGGAGTTCCTAAATGGAGTTTAAACGACTGAATGGAGCGAAAAGCGAAAAAAGAATTTAACTGCATACGCTGCACTTCCACCGGTTTATCGACCGCTACAGCTGTTTTCCTCTCTAATGCCACCTCACCTGATTCCAACTGCATCACCTTACGTTTATAAATAATTTAATTTATCGTTAAATGTACAATAAAAACAAAATAAATATGTACCAAAAGAGTAAATAAAGATATACTAAGGAATACAATTATATTGTAAATATTTCAGAAATTGAGTTCAATTATACTATGTAGGTCAAAAAGAAAATAGAAATTGATCCAATTATTTAAAAAAAATATATCTATTTGACAGCAATGAATTTATAACACTATACCTCGAATTAAAAGTCGAAAATATTTTTTTATATTCATCAATAGAAATTTTTTCTAAACCGAATAGAAATATAAAATTTATCTGACATATACTATTTTGGTAGTATAAAAAAAAAAAAAAAATTCAAAAATAATATATAAATATCCCTTTTTATTTTCGTCATCAATACATATTTGTATGCTGTTACCCATTCACAAATGCATTAAAAAGATAAATACATTTTAAAACTGAGATATATATATCAGGGAATGCGTGAGATTTGTTGAAATATAGCTTGCATTTATAAACCAGGTCATGCAATAAAATGTTCAATCAACATTAGACGGACAGATAACACTTCAACAAATGAAATCGACGTAAACTCAACTTCCATCGATAAAATCATTTCATTATATTACAGCAGTATTTATGTCAAATCGATATACAATCAAGAATACAATAAAATAAAAAAAATAAAAAACTATTACATAATGTAAATTCATGTAAGTCCCCATTTCTGTAAATCATTGTTTATAATAAATTTTTAAAAGGAATTAATGAAAAAAAAAATAAGTTTTCCTCATTCGTCACTCTACTTATACGTCTTTAAATTTTTATGTTTTAAATAAATATGATTTTAAATAAAGCGACAACCATTATAGTAGCTAATATTGATAATATCTTAAGTTGAATGAACTTAAAACCATTTTTTCTTCTGCGGAACTATGATATAATGATTATTAATGATGCCCATTTTAAAATTTCTTTTTTTTTCGCTAATGACAATCTTAGATCATTAATATTTATTTTCTAACATAAGTCATTTTTTTAAAGAATTACAAGAAAGGAAACATTCTTCTTCTATTCCTTGTGTGTTCGGACCATTAACAAAGAAGTCGATCGATGACTATTAATTTTAAATTTGGCCACGTGGAGGAAGGAATCATTTAACCCTTAGTAAGGGTACAATAGCTTTTTGAATCTTTAGTAACATCTTTTCAAAGTCGTTAATTAATATTAATAAGTTATAAACTATAAATTATTTCCTAAGTATTCATTTAAATTAATCTTTAGAATCTTTGGATACAGATTTAATTTATGAACAACGAAACAAAATAAAATATGAAAATATTTTTTAGATTGCCTTCACTGTAGAATAAGCCAGCCCTTGACTTCTGAAGCTTTTTCGATAGAACTTGATAACTACAAAGTCGTAAAGAAAGTTAGAAGGAAAAAATTCTCTAGTGAGTTCTAGGATGAAGAAGTGTTTTTTCGCCAACGTTTTCTTGAAAACTAATATCAGGAGAAGAATCAAAGATATCCTATAAGTTTTTATAAGAGGGATGAAATAAACAATATATATTTTGTAAAAAATGTGACGTTTATATAATACATTAGCACTACTATAATTAGATTCGCCTTAAGTATGGAATATTTTATTAGGACTTCGTAGAGCGAACCCTAAGTAGCAGGAAGAAAGGACGGGACATGAACTTTATTATATATAATGTCGAACCTCTCCTCTTTGCCCTTTTGGTCTGCCCTTTGAGGGACTTTGTCAAGAACGAAGGGCCCTTATGGGAGCGATGCGTCCCAATACGAAAAAATATTGTAAAAAGCCATCTTTCCCGAGAATTACTTAGGGTATTCCTGTATTCTGAAGTTTGTATATAAGGATATACAGAGATTGTATCTTCATATACTTCAGAATACCTGGAAAACTACAGACAATGGAATAAGTCCTATTGTTATAGGGGGAAAAAAATTCATGATAAAGTCAGAACGAACCAAAACAATTTTATAACCAGTTACTAATTTTTATGTACAAAAGAGTAGCTATTAATTAATCATTCATCTTTGCCAATTATTTTTTATAAAAAACATATTATATAATATAAAATTAAACGTACAATGTGAAAAAAAAATATATTTTTTGGCGCCCGAATAGAGACTTGTTATTTTTTTTTCTTAACCGTAAGTAAACAAACCGTATGCATGTTTTCGGTTTAAAACCTGTTTTATTTTCACACAGACATTTACTCCTTAATAAAGATTTAAATTCAATAAATATTATTTATTATGTCAAATATATTTCTTATATCAGTAAATAAAAAAAAATATGTATTTGTATGTAAAAAATTATTTATGTGAGGAGTAAAATTACGCATCATCCATCTAAATGTATTAATTTTTACAATTAGAAAACAATTACATATTTGTATTAAAAACAAAATAAAAAAAATAACTTGGAGTTTTTCCTAATCATTTAGAATAAAAAAAAGTACGTTCTTTATTAGGAATTCTTACAAAATTATAAAAAAAAGTGAATTCACATTTTTTTTCATGGGTTATCAGAAACAAATAAGCTTAAAACCAACAAATCAACTGGAGCTGTAATTTTGTTGCTTTATTTCAAGAACATAAAAAAAAAAAAAAAAAAAAAAACGTTAATGTATTCTTCTAGTCTTAATAATTCTTAATAAATTTACAATAAACTCCCTATAACTATCTATCCATCTCTATAACAATAGTTTATAAAAAATTTTCAGAAAATTTTAAAATATTGTATTGTATTAAATAGATGGTTTTCGATTTTAAAAAATCTAAACATGAAAACTAACTTATAGCAGTTCATTTATTTTTTTTCAAAATTATTATTTCTTAATGTCATATTAAAATTCAAATGACAGCACATCGTATTGAAAAAAATATTAATAATTAAAAATAATTATTATTGTATTTTATTTATTTAAATTCCCAAATCCAATTTAAGAACTTATTTGTCACAAATAAAATATATTTTCAAGGAATTTCGAGTTATAGAATTAATAATTCGACTAGGCGAAAATATATCAAGTGACATTATTTCTTCGAAGGAACGTTAAGCCAGAAATATTATACAATATAATTAAATAAAGCAGATTAAAAAAAATATGATAAATAACATATCTTATTAAAAAAATTAACTACTGCTAATATATTGCTTTTGTGCGAACGTTTAGCAGGCAACCAAAATCGTTTAGGAACTCATTAAGTGTTATGATTGCATGACTTGAGTTGAAAATTATCAAAAGCCGCTTTCAACACTGATATAGTTTGATCATAAAAGCGTATTGCTAAACACAAGCTTGTGAACACGATAAAAAAGTTCTCACAGACAGAACGAATAATTTGCGGATGGGAAAAAACAGTGGTGTGTAACACACTTTCCAGATTTGCTAACGCTTTGAAATAAAAGTTCTGAATGATCTACTGGAAATATGAGTGAAATTATTTTTATAACAGAAAATAACAAGAACCTAATCATGTATGTGGAAAGATATAAAATTACCAAAATATATTATTCATGAAATTACCTAACTCCACTTTATACATATATTTATTTTACTTTAATTTAACACAAGATTCGTCTAAGAAAAAAATATTTCCGATTTGATCTATAAAAATTCACTACGAATAAATAAAATAATGGACAATATAAACAATAATAAAAATAAGAAATATAATTTTTATTTTTATTTAAATAAACTCTCTGACTAAAATGATTATTATATTCTTCGTTTGAATCATCAATTTTTATGGTCAGAAGAAAAAATAAAATAAAACTGTTATCTTCTGAGTCGCAATGCTTTAGTTATTTTATGAATTTTAAATTTATGACTATAACACATATGGGCGTATATATATGACTATAACATACATGGGTGTATTTATTTTTTATTCATCTATTTAATTTTTTTATAAAAAGATATCGGACAGTAATTTCAAATACTATTCAATATCATTCCGATCAAAACGACGACAAAAGAATTATGCAAAAAATACAAATAATAATTAAATTAGCTACAGTTTTTTGTTTAAAATAGTGAATGTTATGATTAATATGAGATAGTGAAAAGTGTGGTGCAGTAGGCATTAATATTGTTCAAAGGATGAAATTAGATTATTAAATGGTATGAAAATATTTACGTTATAGCTAGAGAAGTCGAAAGCAACTTTTTTTTTTTTTTAAGACCTTTAAAAATACAAAATATATATAACAACCTGCAAAAAAAAACTACATACTGTAGTTAACGTACGGTACAAAACGTTTTAAGCAATTGCGCATAATTGCGAAACATTGTCTAGAAAAGTGATTCAACTTTAGGAAAACCCAGTTAACTCCTAATTTAGAGCATACGCCAAACCCGAAAGACCACTTAACTACCAACCACTTCCAAACTTGACCATGTTTATTACAGACAAAATAATTGAACAATTTAGCATTTGAGTTCCTGGTAATTCTAGTGGTTTTCCGGTCCGTTAAAATTTCCAACGCTAAAATCAAATTCTATAAATATACATGAAATCTTTAAGTATATTAAGTGCATGAATAATTTTAAAAATATGCAATACAGATAAGAGTAAAAATTTAAAAAAAAAATCAATACCATTATAAGATTATTTGGGAGAATAAAATTACATATACTTTTGAATAAACTTTAACAACATATGAGTAAATAATATTCATACATAATGTAATAATTTATTAATGAAGCTTTTTAATTTATTTAGTGTTTTACGGACTGTTGAAGTGAGGTGTGCGATCTCTAGTCTAGTTTAATGATATTTTACATTTTTTAATCCTGATGAAACGTGAAACTGATATATGGTAATTGGTCAGGCATAGAACTTAGACAATAATATTTATTAAAAAAATTCTGTTGATAATCTTTTTATAACCAACACTTAAAAAATCACGATTGCTTAAGATAACTTAATACGATACAAGACTTTTCTTTATCAAGGTTACATTTTATTAAAAAAAAAAAAAAAAAAACTGACGACTTAAAAAATAAAAACGATAATAATTTTATAAGCCAAGTATATACTGAATTAGAAAATAATACACAATGATGTAATGATATGCAATATTCATACTTAAATTTAAAATGATACTGATTTTATTTCTGTTGTAAAAAAAATGTAATACAGTTTTATTTTCCATAGAACAATAACGATAAATTCCAAAAAGTACATTTTTGTATTCATTTCATTTTGACCATTAATTTAAACTTTTGTGTTTAATAATATTAATTTCTTTTATTTTTTATGATATATATATATATATATATATATATATATATATATATATATATATATATATATATATATATATATATATACACATATATATTTTTTTATGATTATTTATTCATTGTCAATTTTTAGACCATGATTCAATTATTCTTCATTAATATTAACTCCTTAGAATCTACTGAGATGAATCATATCTGGAAATAAAATAGTTGTTTGTCCTCTTTTATGGAAAGATAAATAATATCATAATAAATAATAAAAGAAAAAAATTGAAAAATCACGATTTTTGGATTTTATATTTTATTTTATATAAGAAAATCTCATTTTTAAAACTTGGTTATCAAATATAATAATATAAAAATGTCTTTATACTAGAAATTTATAGTAAAATATATGTTAAAACTTAAGTGGAAATCTATTAAACCTAGTAGCATTATAACGAAAAATTCCTATAAAAATGCTAAAGTATAGCATTTATTTGAACAAATCATATGAAGATATAATAAAGAATTCACATGGAAAAATAATAACGAAAATGAGCAATGATGGAACTAAATAGAGTACACAAATACGGTCATGACCCTACCTGCAAAAGTAGGGCATTGCTGGGTTCTATGCAGCATCCCTAGACAGTTCGATAGCATTCGGTTAACCACACTGTTTCCAAGCGATATGTAATAATAATAAATATTATTTTTAAAAATTAATAACTAATTTTTAAGTTTAAAAAATGTTATATTTATTTATAACATAAAATTTCATTTATAAAATAAAAACGTACGAGTTATAAGAACAATTCACTGATATCTACATATATCTTCAATCATACTATTAATAATTAATTATAAAAACATTAAGTAATATTGTTGAATTAAATTAATCAAACCTAAAATTCACACATGAAATTATGTAAACCATTTTTGTGATGAATTTATTTTTTTTAAAAATAAATAAATAAAAACATCCATGAGAAAAATGATATAAAATTTATAACAATGGGATTTTTTTCTCTTTAAAATTTACAGTAAAATATTCAGTTAAATTAAATGTAAGGATAAATGAAGTTATGAATAATTATTAATTTTTATTTCTAAAGAACCAACAACGTAAGCAAAGAATATAAATATCAGGGAGGAAAATTTTAATAATTTTAAATTATTAAAAAGAAACTACTGTAATTAGTAAATTGTTTTCAAAATATTGAAATAGAACCAGCAGAATAATTACAAACATATAGATATATTTTTTATTTATTAGCTCTACAATTTATTTCAAGGATGACTTATTTTTTTCAAAAATTGATTATATGGTTAATTAATAAAAATAATAAACTGTAATAAAAAATTGATGAGCAAGAATTTGCGAGGTGACGTATAGGCAAACCTGTGAGGCCTGCAAGTCGTACTGGCTTTTGCTTCCGTTCATACTGTCATACAGAGCCTCAATAATATTTTTTTTTAATTTTTACTTCAAATATGTAAATTTTATTTCATTTACAATATACTAATTTTAAAATTTGACGGAATCATTAATAATTGAGAGAAGTTCGAAAATAATATTATTGAAAAATTCCTATTCTCAATCAACAAGTAAATTTCATAAAATGACGAACTTGTCTCAACTTTTCGCTATCATTTGAATAGAAGAAATATAATATAAATGCAGAAAAGAGGTAGCACATCTCACATCGGCGGACTAAATAATAATACTATTCAAATACATTAAATTATTTATTCAGTTACATCAGTCATGGATCGACCGTGTGCTTGGTAGAATCTACCCAGCCACTATCTATAAAGTGGGTAATGGGTCTTAATTTAGTACTTATTAACTAAGTTCTGAACCCAAGACACTCCATGGATAGTACAGGTAATTACTAAAAATATTACTTCATTATAACCGAAGCGGAGAATATGTATTACACTTCATTTAAACTAAATCGAGGGAGAGACATTGGTAACAATATTTCTGCAGTAACGGGTTATTTTAGCTTTCTTGTGATATCTGAATAGCTAATAAAAATTGAGATGGCTACCAGATAGATATACATATTTTATTATTGAAATTTACAACTGTATTAAATAATGAATACAACAAGTAAATATGAAATAAGTAACTTGACATGTACAACATGAAGAGAAACTACCTATTGGTAGCACTCCAATTATATTTCTATATTAGAAGGTCCCTAGGCCATCTCCTTTTCAGACGTCTCGTTGGGTTATCAGGAATAGAAGAGAAAACGAGGTTGAAAATAAAGGGGATGGTTCAGTTGATTATGGAAGGATAGGTGATTAGGTGTGGATTAAGCTAAATCGGAAACATATGGTGCATTAAGGTGGTTATGGATGATTTATTTGTGACAAAGTAGGGAGCATTGTGGATTTTATGAAGGATTTTGGAATGTAAGGATTGGATACGAGAGGAATTTCATTGCTTATTAGAGCCCCAAAGCTCGATCCCATAAATCCAAATAGGCCTTATTATAGTAATATATATGAGTCTTTAGTAAATAGTTGGAAGTTTAGAGCGTTTATCTTGTCGGAAACGTCGAGCGGTTTCTTTTCGTTTCAGTCTAGTATAAAGATTCCAAGTAAGACGTTTATCCAAGTGGAGTCCGTTTACGACGGAGGGTAAAGGTGATTTGATGGGATTTATTGGAATTTATTTTAATCCTCCAGTTTTGACACCATTCTTCAAGGTTTGTGTTGTATGATTAAAGAGTTTGGGATGCAATAGATGGATCTTTATTAACGGATAGGATACAGGTGTCATCGGCATAGATGGTGATGACAGTGTTGGCTATTGGATATATAAAATAAAATTCACGATAGCGGTAAATTAATAGCACATCATGAAAAAAGAAGATTTATATTCCGTTATAATATACTGTTCTAGATGTAATTTTATTCACATAAAATCCTCGAGACAAAAGAACTGATTGCATCAAAAAGATTAAATCTTTACAGATATAAGCCAGTGTAACTAGGACAATCCTCCAGTATGAAAGATAAGACCGTATATGGAACGTGCTAGCATTCAGTGTACGTGCCGAGGATGATAGTAAGGGGTTGTGGAGAGTAATTCTAGGGCAACTTGGCTGACCAAGATGTGCATAAGCTATAATGGCGACCGACGTCATAAACGTTTCAATATTGATATTCAAATGAGGAAAATGTATAAGAGAAATGCAAATTATATAACTAAAAGTGACTAGCTATCTTATGAATATCTTGAATGGATCACATAAAATCGCAATAAAATGACATTTGTGATTTACAATATGTTATTTTTTAACCGTTAAAATAGATCGCTAGGTTCAGATTAGAACTGCATACTTGCATGGAAAAAAATCGTGTAAACTTTGTCTGCAAAAGGATTCAAGTGATTGAGGTTGTACTTTATAAATAATAATAAAAAGTTTCACGTTTAGCTAAAAACTTGAAATAAGACAAAGGGTCTGGTGGGGACTGGGGATTTGGTTTGTGTCTACAGTAGTGTGACGTATACGGCTGTCAAATACGACTCTTATACCTTTCTCTCTCGCTACTTTAAAAATAAAAAATTCGTTTATTAAATCTAATAAAATATCTTTTAAATATTTTTATTTATAGACCACAGGATGAGAGGAAAAAACGACAAGATATTTCTTTTGTGAAAGTTTAGAAGCTGGAAACACTATTACATTCTAAAAAGTATAAGATATTTAACGCTATGAGTTAGGCTTTGGTATATTATGACGTATCTGTATCCCCACCACTTTTTTTAACACTAATTATCTATTCCAAGGGTATGAAAAATTCCATACCTTTTCCGTTTTTATTGTTGTAATCTAATCATCCATAACGATCTTAATGTTATATATGTTTCCGATTTGGCCCAATCCAGATATCTACCTTTCCATAATAAACTACAGAACCATTTTAATACTATCGTTTCCAACCTTGCTTCTTCTTCGATCCGTGATAATCCCCCGAGGCGTCTGAAAAGAAGATGGCCTCGTGATCTAATTTAGATACTTTATTAGAGCACCAACGAGTAGATTCTCTAGAATTCTTTTTATTGTAATTCGTATTGTATTTATCTGTAAACATTTACTAGAAGTATATTTATGTTATACAGTTGTAAATTTCATGAATAAATAAAAAACAGAATATAATATAGTCTTCAACGGCGAATAGAAACTGAAAATTCATGCAAGTATCCAATTTTATACACAAGAGTTGGAACTGGTTAAAGTAACTGTGCAAAGTATCAGCAAATTTAACTGATATGTTACGATACCATAAAGGGCCGGATGTGGTACTTATTAGCAAGTTATTTTTCAACTATTGTTTTATCAAGCTCAAAGCCTAGGTCACTTCAAATAAGACGTCACTAGTGCAAGCTAAAGCAGGCTGGCCAACTGCGGTAAAGCGAACTGCTGATTAGCAGCGGTGAAGTGGTACCAGATGTTTGTACAGTACGGCTTTGTTCTATTAGTGCCGCGCAAACGTTCACACAAAGCATCGCAGGAGTCAAAGCAATACATTTTTAATTAACCCTTTACGGTTCACATATAAGCACGCTTGTAAAAAATCAAGGTTGAGCTGTAACTAACAGATTATTACCACCTCGTTAGTACAAATGCTATTTTTTTTTTTTCCACTTTCATTAAATCACGAAGAGCTCTCATGAGGACATTTTACCTATGACGTACATAAATAACATTAGAAAGCCACTATGATAATAAAATTCAACGTAATTTTTAAATAACACCTAATGAAGTGAAATTCGAAATTCCCAAATCAAAAATTACAAAAAAAAAAAAAAAAAAAAAAACACGATGAAGTGTGAACCTTTTACGGCATCAAAATTATATGGTCAATATATATTCAAAGATCATATAAATTTGAACCGGATTTCAATAAACACCTAATTTCCAAAGTGAACCGTAATAGATTTTTTTGTAAATCGAAATATGCATCGATTCCTATGTAAAAGCATCCAAAGAATCAGATGGTGAAATTATTATTATTATTTTTTAAATGCACTCCATAAAAAATGTGTGCAAAATAAGTTTATTTCTCAAACCGGTCTTTTTTCAAATCATAGAGGAAGTAACTAGGGACCAATGAATAAAAAAAAAAATATGTACATATATTTTGAGGAGCTTAAGCCCAACTCATCAAGAAATTTTAAGATTAAATGGTAAATCAATAAATTAAAAATAAATAAGTTTTACCATTACTTGATACTATCCACATTAATTCTTTAAATAATATTTTGTTCAGAAACAACACGTTCTTATCAAATAGGGCACTTCATGGATTTAAATAATAAAATATTATAAATATGTAAGTTGAATTATAATTTATTATATAATCCTAATAATTTAATTTTAACATATAACATGTATTTATTATTATTAGTGTTCGCCCAGTGGTCGAAATTCGACCATAGCCATTAAAAATTTGAGGAAAACATATAATTAAATAAAAAATAAAGAGTAACTCACGATTCGGAAATCCTCAGTTATTGATATAAACAAAATTTCAATTTCAATTAAAAATCGAGTTTAAACTACTTAAAATTATTTATAAGTAATACAAAATAGACTCATTGAAAATATTTAATTTCCATTTTAATTTATGTGTGTTATTATCACAATAAATTAATGTTATGATTAAGCAATTATTGAATTAAATTAAAAACATTAAAATCGTTGGTGCTACAGTCTAAAGCGAATCACGTTTTTCGGTCGCTTTTTCGAAAGGAAAGGCCTGATGATAATAAAACGCATAAAAAACACTTCTAAATATTACTTTGTGCCAAAATTTCAAAGAAATCGGTGAAGAACTTTCGGAGATTAGCTTTTTTGAACAAACAACCATTAATATTTTTATTTACGTAATATTTCATATTTTTATTTATTGATAAAACTGAAGCTCGTCGATAGATATTAAATAAAAAAATAAATAAATAAATAAATAAAATAAAAAAAAAAAGAAGAAAATAGGTTGAATAATAAAGGTGAAAAAGGGGCTAAACCGTTTTGTGTTTACTTATTTATATAATGCTTATTTTTTTTTTTAATTACACCAGTGTATATAAGTAATGTCTGTGTTTTTTTTTTTAAATTAACTTATCTTAAAGTTATTTCATTTTTATTTATTTTGTATACTTTTTGGTTATTATTTAATTGTTATTTGCTTCTGTTTATTTTATACTTTCTGTACATCTAATGTGAATATATCTCACTAAAATTAATGTCCATGTGACTGAATATTTATATTACTCAATAAAAAAAAAAAAAAAAAAATTACAACAGTTACTTTTTTTTCAAATGAAATGGAAACCTTTTCAGCTATGTTTATGTTGAAAGGAAGTTTGTAACCCAATTAAAATAGAAGCGAGTAGTTTCAAGTTCTGAAAACTTTAACTTAAAGTCTATCTTCTTGCATGTTCTTACTTATCAACTTTAATGCATAATCCGATTGCAAATGCTGAAGTTGAAAATTTCATGAAGTTACACGAATCCTTGTAAGCGGCCTTCGTTTTCAGAATAACAGCATGTGAAGGTACTTGTTTGACTTCAGCAGTAAGGTATCCAAGACTTGCTATCGACTCGCCTAAGCCGGCAGACAGATCTCTGTGTAGTTGTCTGTTTGATTATCAGAACGATTAGATGGAATTGCCTTTGATAACGACTGGCAGATGTTCTGCCTCCGGGCAATCATTGCTAACAGTTTATATAACAATTTAGCTACTAGTCTGATATCAATTTGTGTCGACTGAGTTGTATATTAACACGTATTTGAATCATGGTTTACTGCCCTCTTCTAATTAATTTCCTTAAAGTTTCGGATTGCAATCCAAATCAGTCAAACAGTTTCGAATAATAATAAATAGTATTCACACTGAATTAAAAAAAAAATTATTTATTGAGTAATACAACATTATGTAACATACATTACTAATGGTCATAGAGAGGTAAGACTGCATTCAAATTATATATAAAGAAAATAAAACATAAACAGAAGTAAAATAACAAATAAATAATAATCAAAAAGTAAATAAAAAAAAAATACAGACATACCTATATATATACTATTTACAATCAGGCGAGGGAACTCCGAGGCAGGCTTGTCCCTACAACTATAAGGGGAAAAGCAGGACTCCAGGAGATCCTCTCTCAACCGCGTCACTGGTACTAAAGCCAGTGAAGATTGATCGTATACTGAAATTAATTAAATAGCTACTTAAAGAAAAATAGCCATCCATTTTAGGTAATAAATATTTAAAAACTGGAGGATTGCGTAATAATTGAACTTGCATATTTAAGAAAAAAATAGAAATTATATTCACGAAATTCAAATTTTTTCTTCTCAGCAATTGTTAACAAACATTTAAGAGTTTACTGCTCAAAAAGACAACTAACACACACACACCAATCATTGCGTCATTATACATATAGAATAGAATTGAAAAGTTCTGAGACTACGTCACATAAGAATAGAAATTGAAACATAAAGATAAATTCTGGCCTTAAGATGAATTACTTAAGCAGTAATTAAAATAAATACCTAATGTACATACATAGTTATAATATACATTTAAAAAAAATATAAGAAAAGGTGCAATAAATCTTCACTGTTTAAATAAAACGATACTGAAAGAGTAATTAAATTAATCCTATATAAAAAAATAGTAACAAAAAAAAAATGAATTCCAACTTCTTATATTTAAAAGATGTATAACTAATTAAATATAATTATTAAAATATGTGATATATAAATATTATAATAAACAGTAACCAAGGGCTGTGTATAAAGTAATATAAAATATGTTTTCATATTCCCCTACAAAAATAATAAAAAAAATAAAAAAAAATATGTGAAACAATTGCCACCTGCAGAAACAAGGAGAGAAGCTATGGGATTGCACGTAATGATAGACGGAGCTTATGACGTCAAATAAATATTTTCGTTTACGCCCTACTTCGCCAATTCTGGAGATCAAATTGAATATCTTCTTGTATTGAAGAGGCTTTAACAAGTAGGTATTGACAACAAGGAATAGAGTCATCCACAAAACACTGCAACTTTCATTCCTGAATTTGAGATTAAAATTTAAACCCGATTTGTCGATTCGTACCGGCGCCGCTGGACACGAAAATGTTAAAATTAACGCCTTATAGCACGCTAAGCCACCACGGCCTCTAAATTACATATATTTAAAAAAAAAATCTATAATTTTTTTTTTCAAGGCCAACATTCATGTTTCAATATTGTAAGTTAACATATCGTATTTCCCTCTCCAATTATTTCATTAATACCTTTAATGACCTGATGTGATCCTTTATTATTACGAAAAATAGAGGAAAGAGAGGATGTTTTGCGTATGAAGCAGAATTTCGATCACCTCTCACAAAGCATTGTATAATTTTTTATTGTTTTTGTTACCTTTTATCTTTTCTATTCATAAGATTTTTTTTTAAAGTTTATTTTATTTTTTTACTTATCTTCTGCACTCTCCTCTTTATGTCAGTATGTGTACATGTATGTATGTATATATATGGCTGTGTTTGGTTTTTCTTTTTCTGCTCGTAATCTATTGCGCCATAGGTAGATCACAATACTTGTCTACTTTTTCACAATATCTTCACATGTTTTCACTTAAACGTATTAAGGAACATATTTAAATCATTTATTTACTCTAGTTATTTTCTTTTATTCTTATTTTTATTTATTTTTTTATTATATTGTAGCACTGAAATTGGTTACCTATAAAACTTATTTAGCATTCCTTTCCAATTTTATTTAGTTATAAGTATGTTGTTGTTTTGTGTACCAATATTATAATATTGTAACCCTAGTACTCATCTGCTTTCCTTAATATACCCTCCAAAACTATGTATATACTCATTTTATTACTTAGATTGTAGTTACTCCTTATTATAATAGATCATCTGGCCAGATTTATTGTCAATTAGTTTAAATAATATTGTTATTCTTAAGGGATCTAGTCCCAGAATTTTCTATTTCTAAGAGTCCCCGATAAAGCAATCTGAAATAAGACCAACAAAAAAAAAAAAAAATAACTATAGGGAAACCCACTTGCTTAAGTGAAAAAAATTCTGCACCATCATGCTCTAAGTATCTAAGGAGGAACCTCTGGAGCGGACTTACAAACAAACTTAACACTGGACAATTTACTTTTATTACCGGAGGGGAAGTATAAGGGACTTCATCAACTTGTTGGCCATACCCCCACCGGCGCCACACGCATCAAATATAGAAAAACAGTCGATAGGCCGACGGCGTCCCGTCTGCACGCCACGGGTTGAGAATTAATGTCTGGCCAGTCCCCCTCGTCGTCGGAACTAATGCGTCGATTAGCCGAAGAGGCGGAAGAACTTTTCCGAACGGTTAATCCGG
The DNA here is from genome assembly GCA_928085145.1 of Nezara viridula. Lineage (NCBI taxonomy): Eukaryota > Metazoa > Arthropoda > Insecta > Hemiptera > Pentatomidae > Nezara > Nezara viridula. The sequence continues at coordinate 46,200,964 of OV725083.1, read as the reverse complement.
AGGATTACGGATAAGGAGAATTCACAGAACAGCAGGACAAGGAATTGACGTATAAATAAATAGAGAAATCTTTCCTGAACGAACTCTGAACTAGGAGAACAAGGCATCGAATGGTCTTGTTGTATTGAAGAGACTTTAACACGTATAGCTAGCTATATTCTTCACAACAAGGAATGTTGTAATCCACAACACACTTAAGAAGAAGAAGAAACGTCAATTTTATTCAGAGACATTTAGTTCCCTACAAATAATTATAATGAACTAAAATATGACAATTGTCTGGTATTATAAAAAAAAAGCTAACATAACAAAATAACCTAACCATATAATTAAAATAAATTAAGTACAAGTAAACATATAAATTTGTAAATGAATATAAATTAATGTGTTCACTTATGTGTTCTGATTGACAATATTGATGATATATAAATAACAGTCAAATGAGGAGCTCTGAAACGCGTAATTTTATTCTGTCCAACTTTTATCCAACAAGTTGATGAAGTCCCTTATACTTCCCCTCTGGTAATAAAAGTAAATTGTCCAAGTATTCGGAAGATAGGTCGCACGAAGAGAAACTGGCATGAGGGACTAAACGAAGGCATGCGTGAAAAAGAGTGGAAGGACAGAAGAAGATGGCAAAAACTTATATTTGGTGACGACGTATAACCAATGTTGTAATGAGTAGTGAAATAAAAAAAAAAATGGAAGATTTATTGCTAAAGAGGTGGGTAAGGAAATTTAAAAAAAAGGGGATCGAAAAAAACTGGACTCGTATCTCATGTTAAACGAATGGGCATAGGAACAAGGAGTAAACATATCAAGAAGGTAAGATGGCTTTTTGGTTGTAAAGATTCAGAAAAGGAGTACCCCTAGGAAATATTGCCGCTGGAAATCTGGATAGAGCCACTTCAACTCAGCATACCACTGGAGACCTGGAAGCGCCTGTGGCCATTGAGTACATTCGTGGAAAAAAATGGATATAATTAAGTTTATAAAATTCAAATAATGAAGAACGTATATTAGATTAAGTTTACACTTTTTATATAATAAACAAAAGGTTCTTATTTAGCTAAAAACTCGATAAATCAGTGCGTTTCAGACGTCTGGTGGGACTGTGGGGTGTGTCTTGAATCCACTGTAGCGTGACATATACCGCTGTCAAACACGATACTCTTAAACCGCTAATTTACAAAGATAGACTTAAAGAATCTAATAAAATACATTTTAAAATAAATATTTTTATTCAGACAGGATGAGGGAATACAGAGTAAAATACGAAGACACTAAAAAAGCTCAATATTATAGCATGGTGAATATTTAATATTATTCCTAATAAGATTATTTGTAATAATCTTATAAATTGAGTGAAACAAATAAATGAGAATTGACTAAATAAACTCAGGAACCAGTACCTATATAGTTTATGTTTAAAATATTTATTTAGTTATATATGGCTGACATGTGCAACTATGGTTGGAGGCACCTTATTTGAATTTCATTACAATTTGTCTGTAAAGTTTGCGTGGCATCTTAAACAATACAACATTAAAATAAACATCAATGAAAAATATTTAAACACTCGAATGGCATACTAGTGAAAAAAATTAAAAAATAATAATAATTTTGTGAATTTTTATCACTGTTTTAGAATTAATTTAATCACTTATGTATTCATCAACAACTCGAGGCTTCAGTAAATCAAAGTTTGCAAAGTGACAATAAAATTGTGGTAATTAGGCCAGGTTCTGTAATAAATTTTAATGGCAAAATATCAATGCATAAAATACGGATACAAAACAGAAAATTATAATATAGCTAAAATAGTGGAGACAAGTAAGCTTAAAAAAAAAATTAAATATAGTTTCAAATTTTTTATTTGTTCATATGTCCAGTCTTCGATTGTTGCGAACAATTAAAATCATTACTGATTTACTAATTATTTTGGAACTTATTTAATACGAGGATGCAGAAAATTTTTCTGTTAAAATAAATTATATATAAATAAAAAAGTACCTATGGATAAAAAAAAAAAATCTCCAAGCAAAATAAAACTTATTTAATAGACGGACTTGACATACATCACTGGAAGCCAGTTTGCTTCCATAAACTAGTACAAAACTTCAACAGATAAATAAATTGAATTATAAATGCAGGGGGGGAAAAAACGACTTCGATATCATTAAAGTTTAGCCGACATCATTAACTATTTTGCGGAAGCAGGGATGATATTTTATTAAAAAGTTTTCTAATTTTCTTTATATATAAAAGTTATTTCATGTTTCGTTCCCTCGGGAAAACTGGTTTAGTCTGGGAAGCCTTTGTCTGCATGGCTATTCCAAGTTTTATTCAAACCAAATTACATGGCTTAAGATATCATAAAAAAATGTTATCCGTTTTAAGATATAATCCATGATTGTTGTATCATACAATACAAATCCGACAAACGAGCAAACAATTAGATTGAAGAGGGTATTTCAAACGGTTATGTAGGTCTGTGGTATTGATCAAATATCAAAAGTTGACCTGTTGAAGACTTGGCAAAATTAATAACGTAGCAACACAACTTGAAGGATTTAATCGATTCATAACAATAATAATAATTAATAACTATAAAATTCGGATAAGAATAATAAACATATTTTTCTAAATGGATCAACATACATTCTTTCTTCTGTTTATTTTTTATTTTTCAATGTATGATTATGTATATATATTTAAATATTCTTAAACGACAGATGTAATATTCATTTATTTATTAAATTTTATATTATTTCTTTCTTTTTTTTCATAGTAAAAAGACATTTGCCTATATATCCGAGGAACATATATATTTTTTAACATTTTTCACTTTTTAATATTTTAATGTATTTACATCGTGTTTGTTTGACATGGTCGCCATTAGTGTTGCCCAAACGCGAGATCGAGACGAGTCTTGGTCTTGCAAACTCAGTCTTGGTCTTACGCAAGAGTCTCGCAACAGTCTTATTAATACAGTTACGTATTAGCTAATTACTATAGAGATATTAGTGAAAATTTTTGATAGGAGAAACCTAACTAAGCCGGAATGAAAAATTACATTGGTTATACCAATTATTAACACATAGTAACTAAGATTGTCAAGTATTAGTAACTATTTTGCCTTAATCCTTATTTAAAATATAGATTTTTTTTACAAGTCCCTGGTCTTGGTCTTGCAACAGTTAGGCGGTCTTGGGCTTGCATTTTACAAGACCAAGACCGATTTTGGGCAACACTAGTCGCCATAAATAATATTCAAGTTATTATTTATTATATTTTATGGTAATAGTAAATAGTAAATGAATTATAATAAAAACATTTTTTGACGTAAATTATAAACTAAGAAAGTCGCTTTTACAGACATATATTATACAAATAAAATCAACATTAAAAATTATAATAAACAATCATCAGGTAAATATATACGAAAAGAAAAAACAACAAGAAAGAGGGAGTGGATTAAATCGAACAAAATGACTAAAATATATTTCAAGTTCAACTTGATTAAGCTACTACTTGAAAACAATTAATTAATTAAAAGATTTTATTGATAAACTGAATAATTAGGAAGACTTGATAATGACTTGAAAAAACTAAGACTTTATTCATTTTTAAATCAAATTAAAATTAACTTTGTCTATTTGTTAAGTATTGGGTATTTAACTGATAAATTATTATAAAGTTTTACACAATTTAAATCTTAAATATATTTGGAATTATTAGTAATGCAATATATTGTTGAAATGCAAGTTATAATGTTTATGCATCGTACAGACTCAACAAAGAAGTAAAAGAATTTATAATATAATATGTAGATATAAAATAAATATAATAATACAAATGTTTTGCTCTAAGGTTTATTGCGTGAATGTTTTATTTAGAATAATTCCATGTATAATGAAAACTTTGGGTAACAAAAAAAAAATTAGTTTTTAAATCGAACTATTGATCCTACCTAATTTATATGGAGTATGTCTAAAATAGGACTAAAAATGTTTTTAAAGAAAAAAAAAAAAACTTTCATCAAACTCGAAACCACTCCACGAATAATAGAGTTATATTATTAATGATTTGAAGTTGTGAACAGGAACCCTTTATCGCTTTGAAGGAAAAGCGATCAATCATGTACTTAAAGCTTTCTATGAACCGGAAGAAAACAATGAAATTAATAAATTGGAGCATCGACACAATAAAAAGTTCCCAATAAACCTCATTATTACTAATAAACATTATTGTAAACAAAATAATGTAAAAATTATGATTTTTAGGGAGGAACGAAAGTTTCTTATAAGCCAGATTATAAATAAAGATTATTTTATACAAATCTTTTGAAATAATTAACAAATGATTTCATCAAAAGAATAATACAAAAATAAAAACTCAATAATACACAAATTTTTTTAATCGATATGTTATTGTATTCATAAAATAATGTGATATAATATTTTCATTTAAGATATAAATTATAATATATATATACATTTCTTTGGCGTGAAACGATCTTTTATTATAAGAATTTTGAAGATGCTTTCTGCGCCCTTTAATAAATAAAATGGGTACCTGACACTTCAAATAAGGCCGTGGGAGCATGTTGGTGACTGTACTGTAAGGAAAATGTCACGGAATTAGAAAACTCAGCCAGCGTCAATCTTTGCAATAATAATTCATTATCAATCCGAAAATATTTATAGTAATAATAATTATAACACAAACGTTAGTAAAATATCAAATTCTTTATAATAATTTCATTGTAAATATATATTTGATATAATACAGAGGTTGGTTTAATGTTACATTGAAAAAAAAAAATAGTAAATACCATATACTTAATTTTTTAAAATATCACTTGTTTATAAAAAAAAAAAAACGAGTAACGTTGTAAACAATATATTGGTTTTATCTAGCCTAGATCGCGTTTGACCGCCAGGTATTTTAATCAACCCATCGGAGTATCGGGTACTCATACAGACAAATTGAGTTGTAGAGAATTTTATTTTAAATAATAATTTAATTTAAAGAAATACATAATTAGCCTTCGTATAAAAATCTATCATGATATTTTATAATAACACTAAAAAAAGAAATGTTTTTCCTGTTTGATTGCGAAAAGGATTTTTCTTTTTATTTTTGATGATCGGAGTTGCTTAATGGTAAATATATTTTTAAAAAAATAAGAAGCATTTAAAAATATGCTCTAAATTTATTCGGAAAATTATGCGTATTCGCTTGCAGCGGATTTGAAAGACCCTGAAATGCAAGGGGCATAGCAACAAAACTCAGTTTATTTTTTATGGAGCTGAACTTTTAAGGTTTTTGAGAATTTCGACCTTATTTATCGATAAAAAAGGACAAAAAAAATTCCACTAAAATGACCCAAAATCTTTTATACATTAAAATTGACATCAGTCGTGTCAACAAAAAGCGTACAATTTTCTAAATTTACAGAAGGAAAATTTTTGGTGATTTAACGTTATGAAATGTCATTTGACGTTATTTTGTAATTAACCGAAGACATATCCAGAAATAATATTTTTAAAAACAATTATAAGAAAAATGCTTATCATATGAGAACTATAAATATATATATATTTTTTAAAATATGACTAAAATAATTTCTAATAAATTACTACGACTATATAAATAAATTCTAAATATATATCATTTCTTTATTTCACAACATTTAAATATAAAAGAGATTCAATTATTAATTTTGAAAAAAAAATATTTGAACATCAAAATATATATATATATAATTTAAGATAATATTAGAAAAAATATATAAAAAATAGAAGACCTGTAGAAATAATCGTTTACGACACAAAATTAATTATAAAAAAATATAAATTTGAAGTTTATATCTAAAACAAATATTCTTCAGCATGATGCAGTGCAAAATAAATAAATCATAACAGATATTTGTTATGAAGGAGGAATGAAATAAAATTAACAATGTTGGTGTTGTAAATAAAACATAATAAACTTTAATGGAAAGCTAAATAAAGGGCATCAAACAAAAAATAAATTATTAATAAAAATATAATAATAAATAAATATAATATTTATAAGCTCACCGATCCGACAGAGAGCTTCTTACTCGGAGCAAAGCGGACTGGAGACTGTTGAAGGCAAAGCGGTTTCGGGCAGGCGCGCTAGACCCCAACAACCCGGGCCGATTCGATAGACTTCTTCTCGGATACGTTATATGGCTTTCGTACAAAAACAGGATGTTAATAACATTATAATAACCTGTTATAAAAAACATAACAGTTATTATATTACACGAAGTCTAAAGTCAGTAATAAAATAACTGTTCAAGAGTTTCTTTGATCTAATACGAGCAATTCCTGTTTGTCTTAATGTATGCGTATTCCCACAAGCAAACCAGATAAGGTAAATATATACAGAGTGTGTAGTAAGTACAGAAAAATATCTGTAGGAGTAAATAGCGGGTTTCAAGAGCAACAAAAAGTACATATAAACAATGGGTTTATTTTCAGCAGAAAAGTGAAAAAATCTAAGTTTTGTGTTAAGCCATGTTTTTTGTTGAATATGAAGCGATAACTAAAAAAAAAAATTTAACATAGGTAACTAAGAATTGCTTCACAGTAAATTAAACAAAATATTCTTAAAACGAAAATGGAGATTATTATTGTTAAAACTATTTAAAGAGGACTTAAGTGCGCCTAAATTAAACTAAGTGCTGTTTTTAAAAAAAAAATCATGAATTATTTTTGACATTTTTTTTAACCACCTTCCAACTATAGTAAAGATACTCCAGTTTTAGAACGTAGAAACGTTCTCGTTTAATAAGCTATAAGTCCATATTAATTGAGTTGAGGTTTATAAAGAAAATAAATTGTGCAAAAATTATATAATTTTATTTTATAGTCACATAAAAGTACCAGTTTTTTTTTCAGCAAAAATAATTACAATAAGTTCTCAAGCTTTAATTTCTTGTTCCTCCATGTCTGGGACGTATTATAGTAAACATAAGTGCCTAAATTATTCCATCATCACTGTAGATAATTTAATAATTTAAACATAATTAAAAAAAATAAATTTAATTTCCTAATTTTCTGCCGAAAATCGGAACCATATTTTTATAAATTTTTGTAGCTCTAAAAGTCTGCTATCCCACACATAAATATTTTCCTATGCTTACGGAGCACTGTATATAAAAGGTATTTGGGAACAAAAGAAAAAAAAATCATATCGATGAGAAAATCATGAATATAAGATAGTATATAAACAGATTTTATTAACCTAAATAACGACAACGGTAATTTATTTTTCAAATCTCATTCAACGATTTTTTTTTTTAACTTGTCATTAATTATTTTATATTCAATATTATTGTTCATTTATCTTTCCTAAAATATAATTTTAAAAATTAACACTACCTTCAATATTACTCCACTTATCGTTGTTTAAAAAATCTGCTACTGACTGAAACGACAAAAACTGTTCGATGTTTTCGCCTGCTTCAACACATACTGGGTAAACGCTCTTAGCTTTCAATTAATTACAAAAGGCTCATTTCATGACTATAATAATGCCTACATGGACATACAGAGTTGAGCTTTGGGAACAGACCAAACCATCGAATTTCTCTCGTATACCAAAATCCTTACATCCAAAATCCTTCGTAAAATCCTCTAAGCACTTAATGTAGATAATTTGGTCCTATCCTTTTATGATAAACCCAAGACACTTCTGAACACACTTGTTCGATTTTATTTTATTTATTTATTCTTTTCCTTGCTTCCTTCACAATTCCTGATAATACTCCAAGGGTTTGAAAAAAAAATTTCATCGTGATCTTTTTACTTAGAACTATTTAGGGATTGATAAAACTAGGTAGTATTTCGAAAAGCCTACTAAAGACATTATTCTTATTTTCTTTATTTCATATTCACTGGTTATGTTTTATTTAATACAGTTGTAAATTCTAATAAGCAATAAATAGTAAGCGACTTTATTTTATAATAAAAAATTATATTTAAGTTTAAAAAACAACAACATACAAACGAATTCTTCTAAAATATCAGAATTCAGTTCGAAAATTCAAATAAAAAAATTGAAATTAAGAGTTTTTGGATGATTTGGATATTTTTGTTTCATTAAAAATGTCCGAGTATATTTTTATTAAAAAGAAAAGAAAATACTCATTGTTCGGATAATTTTATCGAAAAAACAATATAGAGCTGTTTATGACCCAGAGATTAAACCATATTTCACCGGGCGTTATAACGTATAGATTTGAAGGTAATTTAGCTTCAATACTGATATTGAAAAACGATTAACTTGAACATATGTTTCAGGAAAAAGAAGTAAATAATTATTATTTTTTTTTTTTTTGTTTTTTTGTGTTGTACAACTAAGTAAAAAGAAATTACATCTGATTTCTCTTTTACATAAAAGCAACCCAATTTTCCTTTTTATAACATAAAATTATTTAGTTTTTTATATATATTTTTTTCTTTATCGAAGATGGACCAGTAAATTGAAGGGTGCTTTGAATAGAATAATGAAGTTATTGAAAGCTCTCCGTTCAAACGGAATAGAGGAAAAAGATCATGTCTTAAATGTTTATTAAAGAAAAGGATTTTTACACTCTTGGATAGAATGAAGCGCACCCTACAGCTAACAGCACTAATCAATAGATAAATAAAAAAAATAATTAAAAATATAATTAATTACAAAATACTAATACCATACAAATAATACTATTACAGAGTGTAGTAGTGTTGCCCAAAAACGGTCTTGGTCTTGCAATTAATAAAAAGATTGATAAAAAAAAAAACTGCCCTACAGAAATTTATCATCTAAAATGATAATGAACCATTTTTTTTTACAAAGATGAGCCTTTCGATTGACAGAATGACTAACTCCAATTTCAACATTTTTGAGTAATTTAGTGATGTTTGTAGTTAAAAAATTTTTAGTATCTTTACAGAGGGTGAGTAAGTTGATTCCAAAGTAGGTGTTTGGAGGGTTTAAATATATAACTGTAAATAAAACTATAAATTTCCCCCCCAGAAATATCAATGAAATTAATAATCAAAAGTGTTAAATTGGAGTTAGTCATTCTGTCAACTGAGAGGCTCATATATGAATTGTTTCTTATTTGATATCTGACCAACTAAATGTTCCTAATATTAATATTTACATTTTCATGAAAATAATTTTAGGCAATTGTTGGCCGTTTTATTTTTATCTCGTATTCTAAAAAAAATTCTATAAATTAGAAAAAACAGATTATCCAATAAATTAAGCATGCTACTGTCTAACGTTGTCCAAATGCGAGCTCAAGACGAGTCTTAGTCTTGTGCACTCAGTATTGGTCTTGGTCTCAGTCTTGCGCAAGAATCATGCAGTTATCTATTAGCCTATTACTACAGCAATATTACTGTAATTTTTCAGATAGGGAAAACCTACCTAAGCCCAAAGGAAAAATTTGATAAGTTATTTACATTTAGTAATTAAACTTGTCAAATATTATTAACTATTTAGCCTTGAATTTTATTCAGAAAAACGATTTTTTTTTTTTACTGGCCTTGGTCTTACAATAGTCTTGGTTATATGAAAAACAAAAATAAATTAAAGCTTTATAATAATTGCTTAGCTGAAAATATAGGAATTTTAAGTGACCTAATATCAAATCACATAATTTTTTTACTCAGCCTGAGGTAAATCTTAACTTATTTCGTAATAAACTACAACTTAATTATTATGGACTTCAAACTTGTGAAACATCGAAGGTTTTCCTAAGATTTTCTAAATGTGGGATATCTATAACATAGTTTGAGAGTGACAAAAACAATTTTGAATAATTCATGATATTTTTAAAAACAGAACTTAGCTTAGTTTAGTCACTTAAAAGTTCCCTTTAAATCGTCTTAACAATGACAAACTCTACTTAAATTTTAAGGAAATTATGACTTCTTAATTATGAAGTAATTTTAATACCCTAATTAAAAATCCTTTTAGTTATTGTTTTTCATTCAACGGAAAATATAATTAACTTAAAATAATGATAAGAAACCTCTCAACGTTTCCGATTACTTCAGCACTTAATAGACAAACACTCTGAACTTCCGATTAATTACAAAAGACTCATATACATGACTATAATAAGGCCTATTTGGACTTACGGAGTTTTTTTTTTTTTTTTTTTTTTTTTGGTCCTTCCCTTCCTCGCCGTTAAGGCTATACGGGATTTTCCCGGGCCAGGGGGTGTGGGCGGGGATTTAAAAGACTCCCCCGGCACCGGGACGCGAACTCGTGACTATTTTTATATCTTTAATTCATATGTCAGGTTGCCAGGCAACGGCGGTGCAGTGCACACGCTTTAGCCCATTCGGCTACCCCGCCCAGCTGGACTTACGGAGTTGAGCTATGGAGCTCCACTAAACCATCGAATTCCTCTCGTATCCAATCCTTACAATCCAAAATCCTACGTAAAATTCTCAATGCTCCCTAATTTGATACAAATAAAACCATCCATAATGGCCTTAATATTTCAGATCTGGCCCAATCCAGATACCTATCCTTCCATAATAAACTTCAGAATCATCCGAACCCTCTCGTTTCTAACCTTTCTTCCTCTTCGATTCCTAATAACCCTCCGAGGCGTTTAAAAAGAAGATGGCCCAGAGATATCCCAATGTAGACAGATTATTAGAGCGCTACCATTGGGTAGTTTCTTAACAAGTGTTTTCACGTCATTATATCCCGTCATTATTTAATACAGTTGTAAATATCATTCAGAAAAAAAAACTTAAAATAAAACACAAATCTTTAATTTCCTTTCTTTCTGCAGACAATCGGACCATGGTTTATATAATCTTTTTTTGTAGTTTTTAAGGCCTGTTTTCACCTCTTTAAATATGTTACTTTATTTACGGGATACTCTGTATATATGAATAAATACAAAAAAATAATAATAAAAGTGGGAAAAACTTATAAAATTAATAAAATAAAGATTACGTTATCGCTCAAATGGGCGATATGTTATTCACAAATATAAGATGCGTTCGGAATTGACACAAACACAATCTGCGAAACCGGGCAATAAACAAAGGGGACAGGATGCAGTGATACTCAAACCGCGATAATACAAGATAAATCCAGTCAGGACATGACTGAGTAGCTGGGGTCCAGATTAAACTCGGGGTTCGGGACCCCCGAAAATACTTTCCGCTCTGGATTCAAACGTAATAAGAGGGAGCGTCTACCCTTCGTATCATAAAGTCTCTCCAGAATCCCCGTCTCCTTAACAGCTTCCAGTTTTATCCAGACTTATATGACCAAATATAGAACGGAGTTCGGTCCATGAGATCCGAGGACCGTTAGAGATGTAAACAAAGTTATCCCAAAGCATAATCAGAGATCCAACTTTTAATTTATTAAATTGATTCTATAACTAGATTTCTAAACTGGCAAACCCCCGCTAAGATAATTTTGACAGTAATGAATCATTGAATCCGTTTAGTTTTAGACTAAACTGAACATAACCTATTTTCTAGTCTTGGAATAAGCCTATTTACTAGTCTTGGGTCAGTTCAATCATAAACGTACAATATAAGCGATCTATTATGGAAAAACAAAATCTGCAATATACATTTTTAATCTGAAAATTAGTTTAAGTTATGGTGTAGCTTGGATAAGGTCAAATACAAGATTAATTAAACCACAGCTTGGCAACTCGTTACTCTGTGATATCTCAGTTAAATTACAACTTAATTTGATAGTTATAAGATCATACGAATGTTTGTAGTAAGTGTAGTAGCGTAAAAAATAATAATAATAATAAAAAAATGGCGGAGTGCGAAAAAAATATATGAGATTTACAAGAGGATGATGCCGTGATGGACAAGAGAAATAAGGCCTACATTACAACCTCTAGAAACACCTATTTGAATTTGGTCTGGGCTGGGTTGATATTCGTTTGACAAACTCATAGAATGAACCGCAAACCACTTGTTAGAATAAGATGGTGACTTGAAGAAATTGATTAAAAAAAAAAAAAAAAAATGGTTTTATGAAAAAAAGAAAAGTTGACATCCCAAAATGAACATTTTTATCACCACCTAAATTTACACACAACTATAAAACACTCTAACTCAATTTAGAGCAGCAATAGAAGAAATGAAAAAAAAAATGTTCATGACAAACTTTTAGTAGAATACTCTCCAGTCCATTTTTTTTTTTTTTTTTTTTTTTTTTTTGTAAAGTTTTGCCCAAATAAGAACAATACAAACTCTAAAAAAAAAAAAAAAAAATAGATAAATCATATTTGATACAAAAGAAGCAGCCGGAAGTGCCAGCTTATGGAGGAAACATATATATTCCTCAGCCGTCGAAAAAATGCAACCCAACACTAAGTGTATCAGTCTAAGATTTTCTAAGTAAATATGAGACAACCAAAAAGTAATAATAATATGAAACTAAGAGGTAGCAGGTATCTAAGTGGGTAAGCAGTGACATATAAAGCTGAAGATCACCGATTCGAATTCGGCTGACAAGTAATTTTTTATCCGGGAGGCATCGAACTTGGAGTCGGGATATCCTCTTGGGGCATACCCAGCCATTATAAAGTGGGTTTTCTTAATTAAAATAATTAATTAAACAGGAAAATCTGGCAATTGAGCGTGATCTCAGTCCGATCACCTCCCAGCACAACAGCTGGCTTTGAATCAGCACATTTTTTTTTTCTTAATCTATAACTAATGTAATATGGCAAAATAATTATAACAGAAAAAATAACAAAAGTAGACTCTCACAAGCAGTGGCAACTTTAAGAAACATACACCAGCTTTTTCCATAAAATCGTAGAATTTTATCCTGATATACTTTCGGAAGAATTCGTTCTTGGAAGGTGATTAAGTTTTTATTTAATGCTAATGTTTATTGAGATTGTTGCTTATTCCCAAGTTAATTAAACAAATATTAGTATAATGATGTAGAGATGGTTGACCGTTGATATGATATGAGAAGGAATTAGTCGAGGGTGCGGTCAAAAAAAAAAATAAAAAAATTAAAATATATAAATAATTTTAATTTTTGCCGACGTTTCGACCCACTTTGCAGGTCGTCTTCAGGGCGTTGGATGTGGCACTGCGGGAGGCGGTTGAAACACTGGCAGTGCTTCTCTGACTGAGAAACACTTCTCTGACTGCCAGTGTTTTAACCGCCTCCCGCAGTGCCACATCCAACGCCCTGAAGACGACCTGCAAAGTGGGTCGAAACGTCGGCAAAAATTAAAATTATTTATATATTTTAATTTTTTTATTTTTTTTTGACCGCACCCTCGACAATCTAAATAATTTAACTGGCTAATAATAATATTAAAAATATTAATACATTAATTGAACAAATAAATTAGTCCATCGCATTTCTCTGGCTGTCGAATTTCTAATACTTGACAAATTAGAATCCATAGAGATACCTTTATTAAAAAAATAACTGAGTTCGTGGGATCCGGCTTCGATCGGATGTGCGAAGCCGTAGTTGTGCTTTTTGCAACCGCTTCATCGACCAGCTCAACGCTTGATGTTCTTGCATGTCCTCGTACCAACGATTAGAAAAAAAATCTAGTAGACCGACAAAGCCGGATTAATTAGTTGTTACATTCTACGAATAATCCGGACTAGGAGTAACCAGGAAAATACCGAAAATCAAATCACGACAAAGATAATTAATTCTATTGACGTCGCAGTTCCATCGCTTGTTGATATATTGCATGTAGTCCACTCCAACTACAAAGGATAGCGCTTAATTAGGTTTCAGGAGGTTGTTCATTATCTAACATGAAAGGGATTTGAAAGCTTAAAAGCCACAAAAATACAGTATAATATTTCAAGTTACTGAAGAATTATGAATAAAAAAAATAAATAAAAAAATTACCCTTGAACACAAACGATCGTCTGATTTAATTTAATTATCTATAAAAATATCTTTTTGCAGGAGAAAATTTAATTGACAATTTTTTTTTTTTAACGACACAAAGACATCACTAATAAAATGTTTTATGTAGTTTAATATTAAAATAAAATTATAGGTGCCATATTTTTTTATAGCATTAGCATCGAATCGACTTCGTATTATATCAAAGGTCACCAGATAGGGATGACGATAAATTTTAAATAAATTTCATAACGGCAGAACGATATATATTATATTATATATTATTTTTTCTAAAACAATAATGAAAAATTAAAAAAAAAATACGTTGCTAAACATTATAATAATAACAATTCCAACAATATGTGCGGTATAATATACTTCAATAATAATATGTAAACATTTAATTTTTGCACTTTCACTTCAAAAATTAATTTGGACCACTTTTAGTCTTTCGTACATTGTTCTGTTTCTTAAGTAAGATTTTGTAAATAAGTTTATAATTTTTTTTTATACACAGCCTCTTGGATATTATTATTCAAATATCTCCTTTTACAATACCTTCTTACATACCGAACAGACGTTACATATATAACTTCATATATATATATATATATATATATATATATATATATATATATATTTTGTTTTTTTATCATTTTCACGCTACATTTGGATACTTCTAATATCCCTTTCTGTATCAAATGAGTTGAAATTGGGTATATAGGTCTGATTCCAAGGTAAAACAATACCACAAAAGTTGAAATAATTTTTCTTCATAATCCGACAAAGCCAAATGTTTTTTAGGCGAGTTTTAAGGCTTCTCACACTTCTACAACTCCAACAAATGGGGTTACATAATTGAAATATAAAAAAAAAAATCTATTTTTCTTGCCTTTTTCGTATAGGATTTTTTATAACGGAAAAAAAATATAAAATGTAAAAGAAATTCAGCAGATCGATTGATTTTAAAATTCTAGGTTTCCTCTGATAATCATTACGACGAATGAAACAAATATACTTTTGTCTGTTCTACAGGCGAGAATCAGAGAAAAATACATATTTATAACAGTCAAATTTATTTTTTTCAATTATTATACCGATTAATTATTGATAATGCCATAATAAAATACTGGTACAACAAATATACTTTGGTGATGAAGAAAAACGTGAAAACTCAAGTAAACCGATAAAGTTTCAATATTTATAATTTAAATATAAAGATATATGACTTTGAATGTTTTTTTTGTTTTGTTTTTTAGACGAATCGTCCAGCAAGGACCACGCGGATATCATTTCTTGTTCTTCTTCACACCTTTCCCCTTCCTTCTACTCCAATACTCTTTCATCCTCCTGGACTGTTCCTCTCCCTCTTCCTTGGTAAATTTAATTTTTATTTTTATTAAATAAGTAAAGAAAATAACATTACGTTTAGAATGATAAATTAAATAAACTCACGATACTGCCCTAGGTGTATCTCACAGCGACCCCTGATAGCATTCGTCCCAGTTAATGATGTCGGCATCATTACCATACCATACTTCCATTCAGTGGGCACACAATACAGGTCGCTTAAGAGAGGAACCAAACCTAATTAGACTGTTCGTTACCGGTTTAAAAAAAAAAATGACCTTTCTATTTGGAGGTTTTGGGGTTCCACCGTGTCTCATAGTCTTTAATTAGGTGGTACAGACTTCGGTTCCCACAAGGATTAAGGGATATACAGGCGTTAACTGGTTTACCATTATAATAACATGGAGGTACTGTATCCAAATTTAAAATAATGAAGATTCCATACTCTGCCATATAAAAGCAAATAACAAATCAATCCGTCACTATTTAAAATACAAAGTATTTTTTTTTTTTTTTAACACAGTATATTTTAATTATGAAGTATTTAAATTGTTTTCATAATAAGTATTTAAATTATAAAACAGAACTGTTTTGATCTATTATTAATGTACATTGTCATGTTTTGTTTTCATATATTTAATTTAACATGATCTTTTTAATTTATCAAAATAGAGGAGAGAGAAAAAAAAATCAAACATATCAATTCAATTATTACATTTTTTTTTTTAAAAACCTTTATCTCCATTGGGAGTGGCTGTAAAGGTGCGTGAATATGAAAATTCACACAAAAAAAAAAATCAATAAAATAAAAATGGTGGAAGGAAAAACAGTTGAGAAACGTAAAAGGCACTTCTACGATCCCAATCCGATTTACGTAGATATAGTTTTAATAAACTATTTAACACAATTTAGAAAGGGGCTGTTGAGGGGTTCAAAATTTGAAAAAAAAAACTGAGCAAAAATCCGCTTGGAAATAAAGAAATTTTAAATAAAGTTGTCTGAACGTTTATAGTTATTTGTTCTGTTTCGAAAACAATCTTTCCGATAATCACATAGTTTTATTATCTTATATAAATTCAACAAGATATATATTTATATACATTTTTTAAACTAGAAATTATAATTAAAAAAAAAATAAATAGAATCGAGCTTAGTTTAGCCGCTCTAAAGTCCTCTTTAAATGGTTTTACCGAAAACTCTATTTTCTTTTACTGAATTTCTTCTACATTTCGTATTTAAATTGTAGATTTTATATATTTTTTCTTTGTAATAAAAAGCCAATAACGGAAAGGTAAGATACAGAGAGAAAAAAAAATTTCAATTATGTAACTCGATTTGTTGGAGTTGTAGAAGTGCGAGAAGCCTTAAGGTATAAAAACCATTTATACCTAGAATCAAACCTATATACCGAATTTCAACTCATTTGATCTAGAAAGGGCTATTAGAAGTATCCAAATGTAGTGTGAAGATGATAAAAATAAAATGTATATATATATGAACTTATGATATTATACATATATGTAACGTCTGATTGGAATATAAGTTGTTGAAAAAGGAAGTATTTGACTGATAATATCTAAGAGGCTGTGTATAATTATAATAAAACGTACATACATTACGAAAACTTGCGCACTAATTTACAAAAGTTTACTTAAGAAAAAGAAAAATGTATGAATGAGAAAAAGGGGTCCAAATTAATTTTTGAGTGAAAGTGCAAAAAGTAATAAAAAAAAATGTTTAGATATTATTTTTTCTTTGAAATAATAAATTTAGGTATAGTTTACAGAGAAGTAATTATTAATTACTTAAATTAAGCATTTCTTTAGTTCCTCTTTAACAAAAAACATGGCACTTAAAAAAATAGAAAATTTAAATTTTCTAAAATAGTGGAAAAACTATTTTATTTCAAGCCAACGTTTCGACCCGACTTTGTAGGTCTTCTTCAGAGAGGTGCGTTGAGCAAGGAGTTCCAGTTAAAACTCAACTTAAATTTTCTAATTTTTCTGCCGAACATCGGAATAATGTTTATATAAGCTTTTCTTATAGCTCTTGAGTTCTGATGTTACTCCTATAAATATTTCCCTCAAATTAAGGGACATCCTGTATAGATACAATTATTTTTATTAATATAAGGCATCTTCGAAACCTCCCATAATCATGTTCTATGAGTTCTAAAAAGAATTATTTTGGGATAAAATATGCCTGAAAACCTGTGACTACCTTCGCTTTTAGTTGAGATAACGAACAGATAAGACTCGAATACTAATTCAGAAAACCTTAATTTTACTTTTCCAGAGTGGACAGCTACTCTTTTAATTAAATAGCTACTTTTTTTTTTTATGTAAGTCAAGATTAGACTCCTTTCAACCTTAGAAACCTTTCAGAGAAAATCCATGGGATTCTTGGTAATGGAATCTCAGGGTTCATGGTTCTTAAGTAGACTTAGACCACGACTTAGAAGATGAAAATCAAATATATAAAACAAATAATAAATAAAATACAAAATATTTTTAAAAATAACTATTTATTTAGTTGATGAAAATTTATTTTTATTTGCTATTATTATCATGTGACAGAACTGAACCAATATTTTGAAAAAAAATTATATATAAATTTATTTGAATGGGTTTTAAAGAATTATTGAAAGTAATCGCAACAGACGTGAATTTAAAACAAAATAAAAATAAATGAGCATGGTAAATAAATACTCAACAGTCTTCCAGTGCTTATAATATATTTAAAATAATCATATTACAATACAATTATAAAATCAAGGATATTGCTCACGAAATAGTGTTTTTTTTTTTTACCAATGAAACATCGATGGAAATTATAGAAAATATCAAAAATTATTTAAAAAGCAATAACAATTTTTTGTGAAAGTAAAATCAAATTTTTAAAAACTTAATAACCAAAATAGATCAGACGTACAGTTTTTTTACACCAGAAAATTACCATTTTTTCCCTGTCATTAACAAGTTTACGGCATGACAGATATAAATAAAAAAATTAATGTAAATATACTATAAATGGCTAATTATATGCTATTATTCCGTGGTACAGACACATTTTTATCGAATTATTAACATCCGCCAGAAACTTCGTAAATAGTTTCATCTCATCGTAACCTACAACTATTTTATTTACGAAAACTCTTGGAATCGGAGCGTTTTCAATCTGGAGGGGGTGACAATTTTGTCTATTTAATTGGGTACTAAAAACTCGTAAATACGCATTTGCATTACATTTGGATCGTAAGATAATTTGATAACAACATCGATAAAAAAAGTGGCCTACAAAGGTATTGGTTCCTTTGCCTTATATAATCTCATTATTTTGAAAATTTGGGAGTGTAGGTCACGCCAAACGGCACAATATTTTTTAAATTATCTTACGGTAAAAGTAGAAAGCAAATGGGTTTTTACGAGTTTTAAGTACCTAATTAAATAGACAACGTTTGCCCCTCTCCAGATTGAAAACACCCCAATTCCAAGAGTTTTCGTAAATAAAATGCGATAAATAAATACGATGAGATGAAAGTCTTTACGAATTTTCAGGCGGACGTTAATTATTCGATAAAAAGGGGTCTGTACTGGTTTATTTAATAAAAGAAAATGTTAACTTTATATTAAAATTATCTTTTGAAACAAATAAAAATTATACATCAAGAAATGTGAGAATGTTTTTAAAAAATACTTATTTTATATTATAAGTGTTATTATTGAAACATACATCACTTCTAACATAAAAATTAAATATTGATAAATGTTATTGATTATATGTTGAACTATGAAAAAATAATAAAAACTAAATTAAATTAAGGGTATAACATCATACGAAGGAAATTCAGTTTCGTCTTGAAGAAACTTAGAGTTACCCCAAGAAACTACATTTACCCCTGTAAACTCCCTAATTTGATTTAGGCACCGTGCATAAGCAGGTTTCTTTTTAAAGGTCTATGATTCCGTGAAGCAAACCTATTTATTTATCTATATCGATAAATAAAATATATTTGTTTATAATATTCCAGCCTTGAAAAGGGGCAAGCAATGAAGTTCATCGTGTAATGTATTCATGGCGCGAAGTGCAAAATCAATAAGCCCTGTCAGATCCGTGACGCCTTTCGTATCGAACGAAAAGGAAAATATCTATAATCCAATATAGAAAAGCCATTAACAGAATACGGGTTGAGTAAGGTATGAAGGCTTTGAGGGTTATAAAAAGTCTCTTAAACACATAATTTTATGAAGGTGAATAGAGGAATAATTTATTAAAAGTAATATAATGTTTTTTTATCAAGAACATTATCTAAATTAAATTATTTTAAATCGAATTGAATACCGGGCAAAAGAGTGATGCAATTTTTTTATATACAATTTTGATGGGTATCATTAAATGCAGAAAACTATTAAATGCATAAGAGTAGGATAATTTGAACGACAAAAAAAAAAAAAAAAAATAATAAACTAAGAACATAGCTGATTTATTGCCAAAAGTAATTAATTAACATTTCACAACCTTACAACACCATGAACTTTGATGAATTTTCGATTTGTGAAAATAGAAAATTGTTCGCTTGTTTCAACTATATTTGATAAATAAAAAGATTAGTGAAATTTAATCAAAAAATTACATCGTTATTCACAAAAACATTAACAAAAGTTCAGCTCAATCAAAATTGTACGGTTATGTCGAAAGAATTTCTTTCCTCGTAGCTTTTTCTTAAACAATTTATTTTTTAAAATATTATTGAATTTTAAAGAAGTTCAATATCTCTACAAAGCAGGAAAAAAAAAAAAAAAATAGAAAGAACTAAAAATTCTGTTTTCATTATAAACCAATTTTTTTTTTTTTTTTTATTCAGGATGAAGAGCGACCACAAAAATATGTTAAATATAAAAATATCGTACAAATAGTTTTAAAAATAATTTTAAAATAAATATAATGTAAAGCCTTGCAAAATTAAATTAAATACCGTTATTTCACAACTAATCAAAAATAAATTCAAATATAATTAATATAATAATATTTATGTTTATATTTATCACGTATTAAAATTATATAATCGAGGTTTAATTACGCACTTTAGAGTTAATTAATTTTGACACTTTAGAGTAAGAGCTGCTATCTGTTGCACAGCGATCGAAGCTGAGGTTTTATATTAAAAAAATGAGTAACAAAGTATTCATATTAAATAAATATCGAGATAGCAATGTGCTCCTATTCTTCCTTCTTTCTTACAACTAGCCTCAATTCCAACTCATGTTCCAAAAAACAGTCAGATACATGTTAACCTTTATTACGAGAATAATAAGGATATTACAAGAATTTCATACTCTCTATGCCACTCAATGCATCCATTTTTTTTAACCATAATACAATTAAATTCTTACATATAGTTACGTTAATAAATGATCATGCTCTTCTTATGATGTATTAACATATTAATTCGGCATTTATGTTAGTAGAAACTAAGGGCTTATTTATAAGAAGAATTTAATTTACTTTTTCTTTTTCTTTCCTATATTTTTTGAACTGTATATTTATACTGTTTTACCATTTGCATATAGTATAAAGTGTTTTGTCCATAGTTATGTATATATTACATGTACTAATGAACAGCTGCGTAAGATTTGTAATTGGGGTCCCAAGATACTCCCATGTCTCTCACCACTACACTGAGTTAAGGTGGCTTTTCCCCTTCTTCCGAAGACAGTATTTCCTAGGTACGTTCCTCTACCAAATCATCAACAGCCATCGTCCTTCTTACGCCTACAGCCTGCTTCGATTCAAATCCTCAGTCCATTCCCTTTCTACAAGATCTCGACCTTCTAACCTTTACCAGCCGTCTCACAGATCTGTCTCACTCCAAAACTCCTTTATTGCTCGCTCGGTCCATATCTATCTTCAAAACCCTACTATCCCAAAAACAGTTAGATAGTTGCTAAACATTCGAAAACATACATTTATTTCATGCCATTTATTGCCAAACATCATACATGTTCTTTGCTATGGATAATAATTCTCCTATAGGGTTAAGATTCTCCAACCCTTGATGCCACTGGCATCTATTGTTTGTTTATAACGGTTATCTTTTATACACCAATAAAAGATAATTAAATTCTTACCTATCGACACAATAAGAAATGTTGATGATGTATTAATATATTATTCAACATTTAGATGATAATGTATTTATATATTAGTCAGGCACTTACATTGTCAGGTTTAGCTTTCTCTTTTCTCAACAGAAGCACAAACTTATTTTAAGGAAGAATTAGATATATTTTTTTCTTTATTGTTTTCTTAAAAGTGCACATTCATACTGGTTTGTCACTGCAAATAGTTTAGGTGTCTTTTCATATAGTATGTTTAACTTATATTTTCTTTTTTATATTTTTTTTATTTAGGCCAGATGCATTCTTTTAATTTTGTCTATTTTGTTATTCTCAAGGGAATTTGTCCCAGGATAAAATTATTTACTATTTCTATTTATAGATTTATTTGTCTTGTATATAACACGTTCACTTAATGTTATATTTGTTTATTTATTGTTTCAAACCTTTAGGACAGATAATTTTTTCTTTCTGTACGATTTTGTTATTTTCAAGGGACTTTGTCCAAGGATAAATTTACTTTCTATCTATCTATTAAGTAGAGCTTATTTCAAGTCGCATCAATTAACTAACTCAGTGGGAAAACTTGTTGGTTGAGACTTCCTTACGAAGAAATGAACACAAAATTCATGAGTTGTAGTGGAACAGAGGTTGAAATTTCAAAAATCCCGTTCACTACCTATTTTTTTTTTGGAGAGGAGGGAAGGGAATTATTGGATAAAAGGGATATTGCCAATGGCTTCTTGGATGTTCCAAGAACAGAGGGACCACAAGAGTAGAAAGCCAGGATGTGGAGTATGGGAGCCTTCGTACGTGTCCCTCACTACGTGCAGGACCCTATCATCCCCGTAATATAAAATCCCACTTCAAATTCACACGCGCTCCCCATTAACATTTAAATAATAATTGTGGAACGTTTAGGATTTCTCGCAGCGTTCTTTAATTATTTAGAGAAAAAAAATGCATATATAACTTCCTTTGTGATCAACTATATTTACTTTATTTGTAACACATCCACGTTAACGTATGGGCATACTTTCCCATCATTAGAACCATATAGAGTTTTATCAGAGTCTTCTTTACGACGAAAGGATCAATATTAATACATCCTAACCCTATTATAAATTAATATTGGTTAAAGTTGAATTCATCTTTATTTTTTTTTTTTTTGTAGGTTTTCAGTTTTTTGGAAATTCCTCCTATTTACATTTGTTGACAGTTTTGGCATTCTAATTTCTTTATTAAATTTTGTTTTCACTGATGCATCTATTTTGTCCTTCATGTTGCTCAGGTGTTTACATAACTTAATATCACCATAGTCCGTGGTACAGACCTCTTTTTGTCAAATTATTAACATCCGGCTGAAATTTTTTGGAATTGGGGCGTTTTCAATCTTAAGGTCGGCAAATTTGGTCTATTTAATTAGTTACTAAAAACTCGCCATTTGACATGGTTATATAGGCCAAACGGTCCAATATTTTTGTAGGCCACCATTTTCCATTTTTGCAGGTCCAACTTTCGATTAAAGTGGAAAGCAAATAGGTATTTACGAGTTTTTAATAAATAGACAAAGTTTGCCGACCTCCAGGTTGAAAATGCCCCAATTCCGAGAATTTTCGTAAATATAGGATTTGTAGGTTACGATGAGATGAAACTATTTACGAATTTTCAGCGGGATGTTAATAATTCGATAAAAAGGGATTTGTACCACGGACTATTATTGTATAGACTTAGTTCAATCTCAGTTGGTCAGATTTTTTAAAAATATTTCCTTGATGTTATTTGCTGGTCTCTGCATTTGAGTCATTTTGTGGAATGTGCCTTTCTGTATTCTGTTGTTATTGTATATTCTCCTATGAAAAATTGTGTAGTAAATTTTTGTTTCTTTGTAAATTCTTCATCTGCTTTTTTGAGTGTATCACTTTTTTTATTTTCTTCCACATTTAACGTTTTGATTTCAATACTTATCCACAAAAGAAATAAACAGTTAAATATAACTCTTTAAGGTTTTGACTTTATTATTTTTGTTATATAATGTTACCACTACACAACTACCATTTTGTAAAAAATCTTTGCATACTTTAGAATTTTGAATTTAATTAATATTCTCAGAGGTTGGTATAAGCAAATAAATATCTATGATTATTTCTCATCAGCGATTACTGATTTAAAAATTAGAACGCGTTCTAATAAGATAAAAATAAGAAATATTAACTGATTTTCCAGAAATTACGGACAGAAATAACTCAAGACTTTCTCTTCTTGAAACGGTATTATGAGTAATAGATTGTGGATATAATCTTGAACTCCATCGATTGTTGGAACTCTATTCAATCGCATTACGCAATAATATCTTTTCGATGTGTTGATAAAGTATCTGTTCATCAAATAATAAAATATATTATCTGATGTTACATTAAAGGAACATTTAGTTATAAGTAGGCCTTAAAAATCTAATAACAGTTTCAAAATAATCGGAAACATCAAGATTTTCGTTCTTAGAAAATGTGTTCAAAATTCTAATTTATTTATCTGCTTTCAAATTTCAGGAGCACATGTGAAGAATTTCAAGGGAATTTTTCAGGTGATATTCCATGATTTAAAAAAAAAAATATTTTATTAAATAGGTCATATTAGAGATTTAAACGATTTTCTATTCAAAATTAAACGCCATCGCTAATGTCTATAAAGAGCGGATAGTTCCAGCTAATTTTTTTTTCCACCGTTTTCACCACTTCCATGACAATTGAATAGACGTGAGAACCAGTCCCTCACCCGTACAGAACTAATTTAGCTTTCTCCTGTTAAGTTTCTGTTGTTCTTAGTGTACTTTTTATTTGTATTATTTGCTTTGATTAATAAACTTTCTAAGGGTAAGTCAAAAAAGATTCAATTTTATTATACTTATATTAATCACAACATTCAAATCAGTTTCGGAAAAGTTTTGATGGAAAAAAAAAGAATAATAATTCATGCTAGTTTCAAATATATATATATTTATGTATTATTAATCACCAAATAATTATTTGGTTTATTGAAGGGTTCTAACTGGAAAGCCTTAAGCAATTAAGTACAGCAGGCCACATTGCAAAGATCTCATTGGTCAGTTAGTAAACTATTAGTACAATATCATGTTTATATATCGTAACGTTTGTTTTATTGTTTATTGTATTTGATTATTATCATTATTGTTGAAATCAAATTTCTTATTTATTGGATTTATGAGGTATTGATGTTTATTTTTTGAAAACTCTATTTAAGCAAATGAAACAGTGAAGGAAGAAATTGCTAGAATGGATATATAAATATATAATAATACTGTAGATATATTATTTTTATATGTTCAAATTAAAAATATTTTATTGCTACTTCATTGCAATCATTTTTAATGATTATTATTCTAAATGTATATAGATCGATCTGTGAACATATATGAAAATACAGATGTTATTTCAATAATTTATTTACTTGTGCTTATCTTTTATTTTAAAATATTATATATTTGGTTTCTTAATTACATAATACTTCGTACTAGGACTAAAACTTCGTTATGTATTGCAGTAGGTTTCATATTATTATATGACATGAAATAATCTTTAAAATAAAAGTATAAAAGTGCATTGGTTTTTTTTTTAATTTATAATTATTATTTCTATTAATTTTCTTTATATTAAAACAACTAATACCGATTTTTCACTTAAGTTTACCCTATTTCAAGCAATTAGGATATTTTTAAAGCAAAGAGTCATTAAAAAAAAAATTAGCTTAAATTAGAATGAAGTAGAAGAAGACCTTAACAAAATAATACCGATTGTAGATATATTTTGTTTAATATATTTATAATTAAATTTAATGGAATATATTTCCTTTAATAACATTATATTATTTATTCATCGATAAAGAAATTAATTACTAAGTAATTATGATTAAGCATCATGGGCTTCTAATTTATTAAAATTACTTCCCTAAAATATTCATAAGGAACAATCATATAATTATTCCACTAAAGGATTAAAAGAATTTTGAAGAATTACGTAAAATAATTAAGTGAGATTAAATTAAAAAGCACCGGAATAACTGTGACGTTATATTTCCAAGTCATGTCTTGACGTTCCTGTAACGTTGCTTCCTGTCTCAAAGCCTTTACATATTCAGTACTCGTGGGGCACACGGATTAACATACTTGAACTCTACGTTAAAGCAATAGATATCATTGATTTTACGTTTTTTTTTAAATAAAAAATTACTCAAATTTAGGATATTCGTTTATAATTTAAAAAATAATATCTATAAAATTAATAGTCCGCTGTACAGACCCCATTTTATCAAATTATTCGTGTACGACTTCGTGAATGGTTTCGTCTCACTGTTACATGCAACTTTTTTATTTACGAAAATTATCGGAAATGGGGCGTTTTCAATATCAAGATCGGGAAACTTTGAATATTTAACGGATTACTAAAAACTGGTGACAACACATTGTAAAATCCACTTAAATTGTAAAATAATTAGATCAAAAAATCGAGGGAAAAAAAACTCCCTCCACAATATGTCAAAATAACGAGGTTATATAGGCCATATGGCCCAGTCACTTTTTTTTCTCGATTTTTTGATGAAATTATCTTACGATTCAAGTGGAAAGCAAAGGAGTATTCATATATTTTTTAATACCTCATTGAATCAATTCATTTAAATAGAATATGCTTCATATCTGAGAATTTTCTAAGATAAAAGGTTTTAAGTTTTATTCCGGACTATAGATGAAAGACTAAATTATTAAAAAAAAAATTATTATTCCCTTAAGCATTGAGGATTCACGATATGTTTTCTTATATCTATATAATGAGACTCTACCAAACAATCGAAATCCACCAGCATCTCTATACGAACAACCGTCTTACGTCAAATCCTCTATAGATATTATTATTTAACAAGAGAGAAATACAACAACATTGCACGACTGCTCAAATATGTTGAGTAGCTAAATAACACAGCATACTCACCAATCAATAGATAATAGTGTAAACAAATATACGAGAGAGTTAGGTCGGACCATTAGAATACATATCAGACATGCCAAGAACGGTTCATGGAATCAAAGAAGTGAAGGCTTAGATCAATATATGTGATGATGGAGGATTCCCAACGAGTCCAAAATAATATTTTCTACCATGGTCTGCATCTGCTCTCTTCCAACACAAACCTCTGCAAGGAACTACTTGTACTAAGAGGGATAGTCCCCCTGCTTCCAAACCATAGCCCTTTAACTGAGAACTGTACTTTTCCTTCAGGTAAGGTATGCATTTCGTATAAATTTCCTCTTTCTCTGCCTGTACCTTGAAGTCCTGATCCTGATCGTTATACATCTAACATTCCCGGAAATTGCAAAAGTTTTGTTCAGAATGGAACGGAACTCACCTGAAGCTCAGGAGGTCCTCCTTCATCCCTGATGAGGAGGAGGTGGGAGTGACCGTCCATGAGGACTTCTTTCTTGAACCTCCCTCCTTCGGGAGACTCCTCCTGCATGTAGGAGCCGGTCAGGTACCTATGGACGAGTGCCGATTTGCCGGAGCTCACGGATCCGACGATCCCAAGCCGTAAGTCAGGTACGGATCGTGCTACCGTCCACTCTTGGCTGTTGACGAAAGAATCTAAAACATAATAAAAACAAAAATTAGACAAATGACATGCAAAGAAACAAGATTTTTTCATACAAAGATAATAAAACAAAGCCTCTTAAATAAGGTCTCTTTGCACAAAGTACAAAAGTTTTACAAGTAAAAAACTTCGCAAATTATTAAAGAATGATATATTATTTCAAAACTATTATATATATATATATATATATATATATATCAAAAGTAAAATTACTTTTATTACAACACAAGGAAAAATAAATAAAATATGATACTTAATATTGCTCTAAATATTTTTTTTATTTCATCATTAGTTGACGTAACACTTTCAGGTTATTAAAAACCAAAACAAGGGAAATAAACTATGCAGTAGAACATAAGAAAGATATTTTTTAAAAACATATCTTTGCATCAAATTGTCCGATTTCAACGATTTTTTTTTTTTATATTTTAGAAAATCTTGTAAACTTTTAATTGACTTAGACAACATCGACAAAAAGTGTATACTTTTTTAGTTATTCAGAAATATAATTTTATGATCCCTACTAACATTCTAGCTCATTTTCGTTGAAGTATGTTAAATAAATAAACTTTAAGGGTTTCGAAAGAGAAGACTTAATCCAAGTTTCATTGAAATTGGCACAATAATTCAGGCCCTACGATCTATACGACACAGGTCTTTCGGCCGCCATCTTGAACGTGAAATACTTTTCGGTGAAGTATGTTCTATACATATATTTAAAGGGCATCGAGGAGAAGAATTTAGCCAAGTTTCATTGAAATCGGTAGATTCGTTTTGGCACTACAGTCTATAGCAACAATTTTAGCATTAGTTTTTTATTACGAAAATAATTAACCGATTTTGCATCAAACGACTCATAGCTGTTCAAACTTACAATGGATATAATGTAAATATTTTTTAAAATGTCTGTTGTGGCTAATATATTCATTGCCGAAGTGAACCAGGTCTCTGGTATTATTTTTTTTTTAATTGATGGCAATAGCTATCTTTCATCTTGACAATATGTCATTAAATTTCATAGCAGAAGTTGATCAAACCATTTTAATTACTGTTTTTAAATTATTAAATTATGATCCATATTTAATTTAGTATACGACAATAGAAAGAAACATCTAAAACAATAGAGTTAGTAACCTTTAACCTTGATGGTGTCAAATTTATAATATATGGACTGATCCATTTTAGCTCTGCAGGCCTATGTTAAACTGCCTTGGAATGAAGTACTATCTATATTCGGTTGTTCCTTTTAATTTTGTTGATATGAGACGCGTGGTTTCTGATCTGCAGGAGAACTTATCTTTTTCTGTCCTAGTCATGACTGAATTCGGTAGTTAAAAGGAAAAAAATACTTTAATTTGAGCAGTTCTTGAGATACTTAAAGCTTTGTTTTTTCCAATAATGTTCTAACAATAATCGTTGTCACTTTTTATTGTTTTTTAGTTTCGATAGGCACTACATGAGTATTAATTAAATATTTAGCATATAACATTTAAATAGTAATGGTTTGGTAGTAAATTTATTTAACTGAAAACAAAAAACAAAGCAATAAAAGAATTAATTAAGAAAACTAAATTCTTAAAAATCTCTTTTGACACTAATGACATTTGTTTTTTAGAAAGATAGTGAGGTGTAATACGGTGAAATAAATATGCAATCAGATGATGCACGATTGTGTATCTTGATAACGCTTTATGAACATAACACATCCATAACATGAACAGTTTATGACGATAAAATTATTCGACCCAGATATGGGTTTTCCAAGACCTAGTAACTTCAGGGAACTTATCTTACATAATGATAAGGCAGTTGGGTAAATGGAGCATTCCTAACTGATAAAAAATTCATGAATCAGAGAAATCACGAGATACTTATCAACCCTTACTGAAAGTAAAAGTACTCATTTGTACAACGTTTTACATATCTTATGATGTTTCCGTATTTACAGAAAATTAGAAACCAGTCAAATATAATGTTGCATTCATTTATTAGAATATTGATGGTATTGCACATTTTTACGTTGCAACTTAAAAACCTTGATATTGGAAATTTACAGTTTTAAAATAAAAATGATTAAAGCAGAATAAAAAAAAATACTGAAAGAGAAGAGAAGAGAAGAAACAAATCAACTGTAGAAGTAATCTAGACTTTCAATGAGAAAAGAAAAAAACACAGACCTGCCAACAAACGTAATACAATATATATATATATATATATATATATATATATATATATATATATATATATATATATATATATATATATATATATATATATATATATATAATGATACCTAGGAATGTCCTTAACTGGATATAGGAAAAATAGAGAAAAGTAGTGGAGAGATTGCATGGCTTAAGACAGGCTAAGCAATCAATAAAAAATTCTTCCACTTCTAGAACCAAGTGGCTGCTTGGCCTAAAAAGAAGCCATTGCTCAATGGAGCACTCATAGGCTATTTCATACTCAGAAGACATAAGATTTA
Source organism: Nezara viridula (assembly GCA_928085145.1). Lineage (NCBI taxonomy): Eukaryota > Metazoa > Arthropoda > Insecta > Hemiptera > Pentatomidae > Nezara > Nezara viridula. The sequence goes on along the minus strand of OV725083.1, from coordinate 46,171,429 downwards.
TGGAGTGGTAGTTGAAGAAGCCTACCAATGTGAAGAAGCACCAGAACTCTTTTATTTTATTTATTTTGGTTGTCCAAACGTCGCCATTTCTGGAATACGGTTGTTTTAGATGTACAACCAAACCTATTTTAACCAGAGCGATAATGTTGAGATTCATTCCGTCTATCACCAAGAAATAAATCTCGACGAGTATAGCTAGATCAAGTATTGGCTGGAGAATGTTAAAAGTTTAAGACGTAAAACGCTAGACCTTCACGACTACAGTAGCTTGTGACCGATAAACGTCACTAAGATTTATTTATTTATTTATCTTATTGAACTGAGATAGAATTCAGAATCAAAAGAATTTCTGACTTAAAAAGGCCGTCTTATGGATTGCATTTAAATTTTCTCTCCTTATTTATGGTTAGCTGGAGTAAGCAAAAAGCACCAAGATGTCCACTTACCGAACTTGACCTCCAGTTCTAATACCAAATTCCAATAACAATACCAAGTTCCAAGAAGCTAACCCACTATATAATTGGCGTACCAATTATACCATTTGTAAATCTCATTTACTTTTAGTCACAGAAAAGTGTGGTGCTCGGATTTCTTCGGTCCTCAATTACGATCTCTTATTTCTCCTTTAGTTAATAATCTATTCTATAGTTGGAGGAAGAAGCCTGGCTAGGGGTTTCCAGCCTAATTGTACATAGGTATGACTGAGTTTCTTAATTTACTTATCTTTAGGTTATTTTATTTTTTTACTGTAGATAGTTTTTGATTATTATTTTACTTTTGTTAATTTTACATTTTATGTATATATGGTGTGAATGTGTTCATATATTGCTATAATTATTGTCCACGTGACTCTTTGTTATATTTCTAATTAAATAAATAAACAAAAAATTAATAATCGAATTCTTTCATATTTTAAATTAAATTATTTTTTATATCATAGTGAAAAGATTTATTAATTCAAATTAAAAAAAAAATAAAAGTACTTTGTAGGAAGAAATTTTTAATTTAGGTATTCAAGGTTAAAGAACATCAATAAGAATAAGACCTACATTATATTGAAAAATACTTTATTTTACAATATCAATGGTTAGCGCCATTATCAAGAAAATTGTAAAAATGTGTAAAATCGATAATATAATCCGGTGAGTCGGTTTTGACGAAAAAGTTGCTCTTACATCCCAGACATATGTTAAACTTAAATACGCATTTTCAGTTTTGTACGATTTTTCCGTTTTAGAGCAAGTGTTTACGCAAACACAAACAGACCACTTTGCGATACTAAGTATGTTATTTTGACCCAAGGAACCTCAAAGCGTGTACTTCCGTAGAACAATATGAAGATTTTCATGATCGCAATACATTCCCATACTATATATTTCATACATAAGTAAGTGAAAGTAAAATAATAAAAAATAAAAATAATTAGAAAATAGAAGAAATTAACCTAACTATTGGATGGCAACCGTAATTCATGATGGTAATGAAGATTAATTTACAAAAGAAAACAGAAGAATTCGTGATATGGTATCAATGGTATCCATTGATCCAGTATCTATTGATGACATCCTTCCAGAGAAAGGACCAGGACAAGAAACGTAGGAGGCGGAAGTGATGGGACCGGAAACCGCAGAACCTCGCTTCCTCCGCCTCGTCATATCCTCCCCTCCTTTGCGTTCCACGACCAGCTGGATAGTTGTCCCCTAGGATGGGCCTCCCACTGAATCAGACCAAGCGACACACCCTCAAAAGTTTTGGGGCGCAAGACGTTTAACAGTTTTATGAGGTCATGAAAAATTCACAACTGACTTCGATTCCTAATAAAAAAGATTCATTCTGGTTACGTTTAAGTTTTGTAGAAAAAAAAACACTAAATGGTATACATATACAAGAAGACGTAAACTGTTACCGCAATTCTTAAAAATACCTACAAGTGTGGAGAATAGCATCCAAAATAAGACCAATTTAACACATGGTTCAAATTGTTCTTCAATCTTCTTCTTCTAATATTTAAAGAAATATTTAATATTTAAAGAAATATATATATATATATATATATATATATATATATATATATATATATATATATATATATATATATACAATTGCTAAAAGAATAACATCGACTTTACCTACAATGTTGCAAATAAATCCTAATTCAAATTCTCACATTTCATGATGTTTAATTTTTATTTGTATCAAAAGAGAATACTAATGCAAACTTACCATTTTCTTTTATTAAATAAACCAGATATAATCCGTGGTACAGACCCCTTTTTATCGAATTATTAACATCCGCCTGAAACTTCGTAAATAGTTTCATCTCATCGTAACCTACAACTACTTTATTTACGAAAACTCTTGGCATTGATGCCTTTTCAATCTGGAGGGGGGCAAACTTTGTCTATTTAATTAGGTACTAAAAAACTCGTAAATACTCATTTTCTTTCTACTTGGATGGTAAGATAATTTGATCACAAAATCGAGAAAAAAGGTGACCTACAAAATATTTGGCCGTTTGTCCTATATAACATCGTTATTTTGAAAATTTGCGAGTGTAGGTCACGCCAAACCGCTCAATATTTTTGAAGGCTACATTTTTTCTCGATTTTGTGATCAAATTACGTTACGATCGAAGTAAAAAGCAAATGAGTATTTACGAGTTATTAATATCTGATTAGATAGACAAAGTTTGCCTCCCTCCAGAATAAAAACACTACAATATTCTTAAGAGTTTTCGTAAATAAAATAGTGTAGGTTACGATGAGATGAAACTATTCACAGTTTCAGGCAGACGTTAATAATTCGATAAAAAGGGGTCTGTACCACGGACAATATAAGCCAGCTACTGCTTTGACAGTGATAAAAACATACACGGTCACGTAGGAATCGGACACCATAGACATAGCATAGGTCATAGCATAGCATTTCAATCATTATCAATCCATTGATTTTTGAAATGTTTGCCTTAAACAGTGATAATTCAGCAGGTTTTTTTTTTTTCACAAAAAACTCCATTATGGGAATTTATTATTACTGTATAAAGTGATCAACTAAATATTTACCATCCTACGTATTTACCTTTCCATGAAAATGAATTAATCAATTATATGGTTCGGATGTTTTTAGATAATGGAACACGGTTTATAGGAAATTTTTTGTAGTTAGTAAGGTCTACTATCGCCTTTAAAATTTAATTTACGAACTAATTTGAATATTAACATTTAATTTAAAATAATTCATAAATCTTGATGAGAAGGTTTAATGGGATTTAGATCTCATTTGTACAAACTCTAGTACAAAATACTCTAGTAAGAAATCGAGTGTACTCCATAGACAGCAATTAATGTTTTTTTTTTTAATATTTATAATCATTACTATCAACGTCAATAAATACGGGAAAGACCGGACATGGTTTCAAAAAGTCCGGCGAAAGTTAATTCGACATTCGAGTTCTAATTTTAATTAACCCGATGCTAAAAAGCTCCTTTCTCAAGAACCATAAAACATTATTATCCACTATTCCGTTTTGATAACCCTAATTTACCAAAGCATGAATAATAAGAAACATATGTTACTCTTAATATTTGAATAAATTAGCAATAATGAGAACAGATGCCGGCTTAGCGTCCGGAAAAAGGATTACGCAGGTGAAGCTCGAATAGGCGTCAATTACAATTTCAGTTATGTTATCGACAATGGAAGGATAATGAAGTTTCTTATATATTTTGCGATCGAAAAGACTTTATGTATTTATTCGAGTCCTTTCAAAAATAATTTGGTGATCGTTCATAATTGATAAGTAATTATTCGGTAAGTCAATAAAAATCTATGTAAATTTATGCATTAGACGATTAAGTGATGTGACGTCTTGTTGAAGGATGTCTCATTACACTAAGTGGACAACGTCAGTCGAGAAAAATCGTTAAAGAAAAAAAGATGAGCGTTGAAATAATTTACATTTTATTATTATATTTGAAAATATAATAATAAAATAGGTGTCGTATTTAAATAAATGAAATTTAAAATTTTTATTCCACGGTATTATAGAAACGTACGATACATTTTAAACGTTATAATAATGTGGGTAGCTTTTGTGCTGAAGCCACCTCCCTCCCAAATGGAAAAATATTTTTTTGTTATTGGTCCATATATGGCATATTATCCCTATACAAAGCCAAATAACTAAATAATCAAAATATGCCCTCTTTTCTAATTATAACGCATGTTTTAACTTCTAAATGTAGCAAATGCCAAAGAAAGAATATATAAAATATTTATTAAGGAAGGAGATGGTCCGGGGTTGCGGTCATAAATAGGCTAAATAGTGGTAAAACTATTTAGCCTATGTATGACCGCAACCCCGGACCATTTCTTTCCTTTATAATGCAACGATCAACTATTAAATATTCAATAAAATATTTATTTCTAAAAGTAGTATTATTGTTTCTGCAAACAGATTTATTTCTTTAACTGGCTTTCAAAGATCATTTAAACATTATTTTATTTAGTTTGTTTTCAGAGTAATTACCATTACAAACAAATTAATAAAAAAAAAAAAAGTAAATCCTAAACTTAAATCCGCTCCTGCTTAACACAACAATAAAGGTCTCTGTAGTAAGCAAAAGACTACTTGGAGGTCCAAAAAGCAGATGGATAGATTGAATCAACAAAGATGCAACATTGCTGCATGCAGATAACTGGAAATAAATAGCTCAAGAAAGGCAGAGATGGAATAGGTTCATTAAAGCGGCAAGATATTTACAAGGTCTGTTAAATCAACAGAAAAAAAAAATTAGGTTCGTTTCTTTAAAAAAAATATAGAATTCCTGAAAAATCAATTGGGTTCACTCTATTACGACACCATACAAGTTTGCATATAAATATTTTTAAAGTTATGGAAATAGTTGATCGTGATCTTAATTTAAGAAGAAGTTGGTCGCGGGTACGGTCAATAGACACATACTACATATTATAGTAGCGTTATTTTGCCAACGTTTCGACCTACGTTGTAAGGTCTTCGTCAGGGCATTGCAGGAAGAAGCTAAGAAACTGAAATTAAAATAAGCGCTATTGTAATACATAACCCTTGATCGCACCGCTGACCAAATTCTCCGGAGAATAAACATTTTTACTTTCGGAATGGATCCACGATACGTGAGTAAAGAACAAGAGGAGGATTTGGATGATACTATCCACTTAGCTGGGAGTGAACAGGTTAACTTCAAAGCGAGCCGGGGCAAAACACAGCGGGACAAGTCCACCCACTCAAGAGGCGACCGATGTGGGTGTAGGGAACATCTGGTCGTGCTGCACCAGGCGTCATGGGAGACAACACGTGTCTCCGTCAGGTGGATGTGAGGGTTCGTCGGAAGTGCTAGGTGTGCGTATACACCACATACATGTTATTATAGTATTATCCAGTTTGGAAAAGTTATAATTAAATCCAAACTTAAGAACTTGATTTCACTCAGGAGTGGAGATTCTAAGTAATAAACTGTCATAAAATTTTCAATTATTTTTAATATGGAACTAAAAATTTAAATGATTGTTTTAACGGAGACAACATTTTGTTATACAAAAAAAAAAAAAAAAAAAAATAGTGCTTTTAAATATTTGTACTTGGATACATCGACAGATATTAACACAGTATCAACGAGTTTCATAATATGCTAACATAGTTGTTTTAGTAAACAAACCAAACCAAATTGTATCGAATATTACAGTTTTTTTTTTTTCTATTCAAGTTGAAACTCAGTTATTCACATAATGAAACGCATAAAACTATATTTTTCATTCCAATTGTAATATCAAAACCAATATTAAAATATATATATGAAATTATCTATTTGAGCCTTTCAATTGACAGAATGACTAACTCCAGTTTCAATAGTTTTGATTATTACTTTCAGTGATATTTCTAGCGGGATAATTCATACCTTTATTCACAGTTCTATATTTCAACACTGCAATCACCTGCTCTGGAATCAACTTGCTCATTGTATGTAAAGATATAATTTTTCCAACGAGAAATGACTTTATTCAAAAAAGTTGAAATTGGAGTTAGTCATTCTGTCAACTGAAATGCTCATTTGTAAACACAAAACTTACCTATCACACCTATGAATATCACACACGTACATATAAAAATATAGTTACAGATCGACAATGGCATGTTTACACGTTTGTACAAATAGGCAATAAAATAAAAAAATCTGTCTCCATCGTCCGCGACATTTACCCAATAATACTAGACCGATTGTTTAGAGAATTGGTATTAATGTCAAAGGGCACCCGAGGCTGACCATCGCCATTATCATCCGTTTTAATATGAGCTTTTGAAAATAATGAGAAAGACAAAAAATAAAAATATGTAGACATAAATGTGAAAGATAAATAATTCAAGAGATAGAGAAATAATTGATGTTTACATGAATTAAATGATGGGGTTTTACGAATGGATAAGGAATTTACAAGTTTGCGGTTTGGGATCTTGTCTTAAATAGTATACACCAAACAAATTGTGGAAGTAAGGAGGATATTAGGTTCGAACTATGGAAGTATTGCGTCGGAAAAAAAAAAACGGATGAAGTAACTCGGCATACCAACTCAAGACGTGGGAGCACCTGACACTCAGGAGATAAATCTAACGAAACAATTCATTAGTCTCTTCGATCTCATCTAGGGAGAATGAGGAAGGAGAGTAGGAGCTGGTGGTAAGTATTTAGGAGCTGGAAGATATGCTGATAATTATAAAATAGATATCATTAAAATAATAGTGTAATAAAAATAAACATATACAGCGTGTCCCCTAAATGGAGGGAGATATTTAAAAGGTTGATAGAAGACATGATCTACAAAAAAGTCCATATAAAAAATTGACCGATTTTCAGCAGACAAGTAAGAGATTAATTTTTTTTTTTTTTAAGCAAGTCACATTTTTAGTTGAATAGAAAGTGATAACATAAAAAAAAAAAATATATATTTAAGTAATTAAATATTGCTCCATAGTTAACTAGATAAAATTTACTTTAAATGAAAATAGAGTTTGTCATTAATAAAACTATTTAAATATGACTTTTGAACGGCTAAACTAAGCTAAGTTCCGTTAAAAAAAAATCATAAATTATTTGTGATATTTTTTTATAACCCTTAAACTGTACTACATTTATCCCACTTTTGAAAAAAAAAATTAAAATTCACCTCAAGTTGTGTAAAGAAATTATGTTCTATTCAGTCACATAAAAGTACCAGTGTGTTCAGTATAAATGATTAAAATTTACTGTTGAAAAGCTTTTATTTCTTGTTTTCCCGTGAAATGGAATGTAATAAACATACCTGATTAAAAACAAATTTTAGTTATAAAAAATAAAAAGTTTAGAAATAATGATTTTTCAAATATTTTTCATGTAAGATTGTTTCGAAACTGTACATATGATTTGATATGTATTTATCAATGACAAACTAAATCATTCTAGCCCTAATATTTACGTTTTCATAAGAATAATTTAAGCAATCAGTAGATTTCTTTATTCTAAACGTAAATTTTAGTTGTTTGGCAAGTAGTTTTGTGAAGTTTTTCATAGATAAATACATAGCAATTTATATGACGGGGATTTGAGAGAAAAACACACTTTCAAAACAACATGACAAGAAAAATATTAGAAAAACCACTGTTTCTATTTTTTTTTTTTTTTTTTATATAAATAAAATGTATTTTTTGGAAATTATGTCAATTACAATATTTCCAATATCACGGAAAAACGAAAGAAAAGCTTTGCGACTGTAGTATAGTTTGAAGGTGATTATAGTTTATAGAAGGTGTAGTATAGTTTGAAAAAAAAAATCGCAAATAATAAATGATTTTTTAAACAGAACTTAGCTAAGTTAGGCCGTCAAAAAGTCCTCTTTAAATGGTTTTAACAATGACAAACTCTAATTTCCATTAAATTCATTTTTTTTTCAGTTTATTATGAAGCAATATTTACTTAATTAAATAAAATATATATATTTTTTTGGTAATTATGTCTATTAAAATATTTCCAATATCACGGAAAAACGAAAGAAAAGCTTTGCGACTGTAGTATAGTTTGAAGGTGATGAAAAAAAAAAATCACAAATAATAAATGGTTTCTTTAAACAGAACTTAGCTAAGTTAGGCCGTTAAAAATTCCTCTTAAAATGGTTTTAACAATGACAGACTCTGATTTCGATTAAATTCAATTTTGTCCAGTTTATCATGGAGAAATATTTAGTTACTTAAATAAAATATTTTTTTTGTTGCCAATTACGTCTATTACAATATTTCCAATATCACGGAAAAACGAAAGAAAAGCTTTGCAACTGTAGTATAGTTTAAAGGTGATGAAAAAAAAAAAAATCGCAAATAATAAATGAATTTTTTAAACGGAACTCAGCTAAGTTTAGCCGTTAAAAAGTCCTGTTTACATGGTTTTAACAATGACAAACTCTACTTTAATTTAAATTAAATTTTATTAAGTTTATTAAGGAGGAATATTTAGTTACTAAAATAAAATATTTTTTATGTTATCGCATCCTAAAAAAAAGTGACGCTTAAAAAAACATAATTCTTCAATTTCCTACGTTTTTGCTGGAAATTGGGTAATTGTTTATATGAATTTTTTTGTAGATCTTGATGTCTACTTTAACCTTTTTAATATCTCCCTCTACTTACGGAACACCCTGTATATATTTTGGACATCTCCACAACCCCTCCCCCCCCCCCAAGCAACAAGTAGATGCCCAGCTCCTCCATCGATCACACTTCTAGCACTCCTAACAACCCAGATGTCACCTCAGCCCATACATCGCCTCCCCTCTCCTTACCCACCTTTCTGACCTCAATGGTAATCCGAAGCAGCCCCAACTAATATAGAGGAGTGAAAAAAACTACTTAAGAAAAAATTAAAATGAGGAATGGCCAAAAGATAATGGAGTAGAAGTGTCGGATGAATAGGTGGGAAGACGGATTGCCGTACGTTAGAACATTAGAAAGAAAGGATCGTGACAGTGTAACCAGCGATAAATAAAATTGTGGGGTCGTAGATCAGGTAAGGAGGGGATCCAAGAATGGAGGGCACTAGCACATTTATCTATCAGCTATTGTTAGCGATAACGCGGTCTCTAACCATAACCAAATATATATTATCGCAGTCGTAATAACAGTTACCCAGCCATGGAATAGTAACAGTTCTTAGGCGTAGGGATTAAAGTGCATTTTAAAATTACAATATAAATAACTATTTATCTAGTTCCTCCATTCTTCTACCAGATGCATTCGTCGTATAAGCGACATCAGCATAAATAGTGTTACCCAAACGCGAGACCAAGACGAGTCTTGCGCACTCAGTCTTGGTCTTGCAGATATGTATTAAGTTATTACTATAGAGATATTACTGTAAGTTTTCAGATAGAAGAAACCTAGCCCGAATGAAAAAAATTGGTGCGGTACGCGCATCACACGACTTTCACTTACCATCTTAGCAGAAATAAGTATTTTCAGACAAAGGGGAAGTGAAAGTAAAAAGATGCTATATTTATTTTTATTTCACTGTGGGTATTTTTTATTTGTATAAGTATCCTTATATATATACAAAATTTAATATTTAATGTTCAATCTCGAAAACAGGATATATTCAGAATTTAAAACGCCTGACCCTTTAGAACTTTACAGTGCTCTAACCGTATTGAAATCATAAAAAAAAAAAGAAAAAAAGATTTCACCTTGATTCATTAACTCTGAATTTTGAAACCTCCTCTTATTGTAAATATGATAGGTTTTCATAAACTAGCAAGATTTTTGTCATCCAAGCTAAATATTATTTAAATATTATTATTATGTGTTAACTACTTTTCAAAGTGGATGCCTTAACCATTCGTCCAAACCTAGCGGAAAAATGTATTAACTATCTTACTTTGTTCGATAAACTTAACCATGTAAAAAGGTCTCTCAAGTCTTTGGAGATCTCCTCTGCTTGTTAAAAATTAAACTACTTAACTACAATTTCTTGACAAAAGTCGATCAAGAAACTTGACCGTGTAAAACGGCCTTTAGAAAACACTATAAGGTCAATCGGATTGAGGTAAACTAACCTCGAATGGTATAAGGACATAACAGAGAAAAATATTTTACAACTCAATGACGCTGAACCACAAGGGAAGAGGATGTATGTGGATGTGTGCAACCAACAATAACATAAACATGCTTCTGTTTGTAAAGTGGTTCTAATCACTAACGGATTCAGGAATTAATTTTGGAGGTGGGCTACAGCCTGAATGATTTTTAAAAAATATTTATAATACGATAATTACTTCGGAATAAAGAAAGAAACTAAGTACCTAAATGAAATGACGTTTAAGTGGTTCCTTAAGTCCTATTAAATGTAATCATACGAACAATAATACTTTTAGAGATAACTGTTTTCATAAAACGTGGTTGTATTTTTCCATTTTGGGAGGAGGAGGAGACTTCACCCCGAAATCCCCCCCCCCTCGCTCTTTCCCGTAGATCCGCCTGTAGATCGAAGTGTAACTGGACTCCACATATAATTTAGTGATATTTACACTTTCGGCTCCGTTTCACTAAGAATTTAAAAAATTTTAAACCCAATTTCTGCTTTGAGGATGCAGTGGTAATTGACTTCCACATTGTTGGCACTAGATTATTTCTTCTTTTTCTCTTGAATTGTCCCTACAAAATTATTCTTTTCGTTTTATTCGACGCTAGTTTTAAATTAAAATTGCATTTACATAATTTACTATTCAACTTTATATTATTTTTGCTTGTATAAATTCTATATTTTGATGCACTTATTTTCATACACAGAATTCGTCTTCTTTTTATTTTATTCATATTTTTAATTGCACATAGTATTTTATATTTTTATGTATGTATAGATATGAATATATATGATAATGATTTATAGGATAATGAATAAAATAATTAATAAATATGAAAAGAAGCATATGAATAATAATAAAAATAATAGCTTGACGAGAAGGTATAGAAGTTTATAACAAAAGAACGTATGTGATAATCAGAGGATTATACTTAATGCAGCTAAACGCCCACAAAATAGGACGAAACTTCAGTAAATATTAAAAATGTTGATTCTAAAAGAGTCTTTTTCATTTCTGATCCACCCCTAACAACCATCTCCTCTTTTATAAAAAATAAAAATCAATGCAACTTCTGATGGCTGTAGACTAGTTCCACCGTAAAGGCCGTTTTACACGGTCAATTTTCTCGACCATAGCTTTGTCCTGGAAATTATAGTTAAGTGCTTAGGTTTCCAACCACCAGGGGGATCACCACAGACTTTATAGACCCTCTTACACGGTTAAGGTTTCTGAATGAAATTTTACTCAACCAACATTTTTTCCGCTAGGCATGCTAGGAAATTAAATTTACATTGCAACTTTATTTCTTATCCATATATCAAAACGGAATTTTCAGAAGAATGAATTTCCATTGCATTTAATTCAACCATATATATACATATACTCCGAAGTGTCCCGTAAATGAAAATATTTAAAGAAGTGATAGTAAACCTGAAGAGTAATAAAGAAATTTCCATAAGCGATCTAATGGCATACAGGAATCGTCTGTCCCATATCACTTCAATCAGTAATAAAACTTTGTCAAGGATCCACCGACATGGTTACAATAAAAATAATACATGATAACGTAGAATCACACTAAAAGTAACATAATAGAAAAATAGTATGTTTCGTCAATTCAAGAAGCGCTGATATAGTTGGGTCAAAAATTTCCAACATGTCAATTTGGTTCCGCAATCAAATGAAGCCCATTTTAAACAGTAAAGTTTTTAGGTCAAAAAGAGTTCATCCATAAAAAAAAAAGTTGAGAAATAACCGTGTATAAGATCCTTAACACCTTGTTAAATTCAGTGTTTTCGAATACATAGTAAGATTTAAAAAAAATAAATATATACATTCCATGAATTTGAAAATGTATAAATAAGTATGAGAAGGATTTGATCGGGGGTGGGGTCAAATAAATACTAAATTATACAAATAGTATTATTTAATTTTTTTGCCGACGTTTCGACCCTCTTTGCAGGTCTTCATCAGGGCTACAAAAGATACAAAACATGGTGAAAATAAAATAAATGAATATAAGTAGATATAAAATTAGAAGAAGTTGTCTGATAAAGAAATAAAAAGATGATATAAGAGATATAGTGGGTGACAATGTAGTTAAAATATCAAGTATTATACATATAGAAGATAAAAAAAATAAAAAAAATGGAAAATAAGTATGAATAGAAATAGAAAACAAAGGAAAATATAGCATGTAAGTTAAAAGTAAACAGATTGCGATAACAGACAAGGAATGAGAGTGTGAGTGTTTAACAAACTAATAAAAATTACATTATACAACTTCTTCTAATTTTATATCTACTTATATTCATTTCTTTTATTTTCATCATGTTTTGTATCTTTTGTAGCCCTGATGAAGACCAGCAAAGTGGTTCGAAACGTCGGCAAAAAGTTAAATAATACTATTTGTATAATTTAGTATTTATTTGACCGCACCCCCCCCCCCCCATCAAATCCTTTTCATATTATATCACGGTCAACCATCTCTACATCAGTATAAATAAATAGAAGGAATGGTATCGACGTGAAGAAGCTCTTTAACACCAATTCTGTTAGTTGTATAATTACGCCAGTTTATTTTCTAATTATCTAATAATGTTTTTCATAAACAATAAACATTTACATCGTTTTCTGAAGTTTCAGCATCACGGATTCTTAACATCCGTTATGGTTTCCATTTTTTAAATAATTTAATAAAGCTATATTTAAATCTTGATAGAAGGCTTAAATAATTCACTTTTGTAATCAAGAGAGCTATAATTATCTGAATTATTTTTTCATCTTTTGTAATCCGACCAATCTTACCAAAAATGTGCCTCTGCTATGGAGGCCTGTAGTAATTTAAATTTGAGTCATAAACGGTTGGTAGGCGTGACGCCTACTATGAATTTTAAATATGTTTTTTATTTTGTTATTATGAATTGCGATTAGGTTGCGTAATATTTTGAAATATGTTTTAGAATAGGCGTTGGTTGGGTATGTGATAAAATTACACATTGTATCACTTAATTTTTCAGTCGGTAAACATGAAATTTCGCTTTTCTAATATCTATTTATATAGTCTTGTATTAGATATTTTCATCAACTTTAAGTGTTGACACTATTTAGTACCTATACTTACGTAAAATGCGGTTAAGCAAATCACTATGACATATGGATTACTAATAATTAAAAAAAAATCAAGCAGTTACTATTTTAATAATAAAAAAAATTAATGATAAATGCAATAAAGCGGAAAACTCCTAAATCAAATGCTGATCTTCTAGATAGTATCAGACCGTTCTTAACTCATCAATAGAAACAATCTATGAATCTAAGCGAGTTTTTTTAACACATCGATCGAATCACCGATAGCTCAGCAGGCCCATCCAACCTTAGTGTTATTATTCCTCGATTTCCTTTGTATATTTACTTTTTTCTGTATTTATTTATTGGTTCTCAGTTGTCTTTCCTTGTGTTTTTTGAAAGAATGTTCACGTGTTTTTAACCTTCCACAAGAATCCAGCAGGTCGTTCCTAAACTAAGCATAAATGCTGTCCATCGGTGATGATTTTATGAACATGCCTAAGGCCTTCATATATATTTTTGACATAATGAAATGCCTTTTGCTGGACAGAATAGAAATTCTCAGAGAAAGTTGGAAATTGTTTGTAAGTACCTACCTCAAAACTCAATCTTTAACTTAAACAAATTTTCTACAATATCATCAATTATTTTTCTAATGATAGTTGAAATGTTAATATATATATATATATATATATATATATATATATATATATATATATATATATATATATACATATATATATCTTCAGTGTACATAGGACCAGTAAAGTAAGACTTTAACGACATTTCACACATGAACAGGTGACGGCAGGACATGTCAGCTTTCTATTGAACGTGGATATTGGATTTACTTTCTCATTTCTTTTCTTCTCTTCATCGTGATTCGTAAAATTAAAAAAATTGTTACATAACTTCTTATTTACTGCTGTTAACATCTTACTTCATTATTTTTTAGATTTCGAGTGAGCTCTTGATTTAGAAATTTAAGCGGGTAAATACACATATATTAATTATTAATAACCAATAGATAAATTCCGTGATTTACCCTATTTTCTTAAACTTTCGAAAGAGAGATCGGCGAGTAAAAAAAAAAAAGTATGACTGAAATGGAATTAAATTAAATATAAAAAATAAAAATAAGAAGTAATAATTCTACGAACGTGAAGGAAAAGCTGACGACAAATAAAGTTTATTGATGGTGAAAGTCACATTTGATTTTTTACGTGCACACGGAGAGAAAGGCTACGTGCTCACGTTTATATTAATTTTAAATTAAGCGATACTACCATTTTCTTAAGATAATAACAGTCAATATTTTTTATTTGCAAAGCAACGAAGACAGATGAAGAAATAGACTATGATAAAACAAAAAAAAAAAAAAAAAAAAAAAAAAAATGGAAAAAAAGACATTATATGGGTCAAACATTACAAAATTTAGGAAACAGAATAAAACAACATAATACCAATATACAAACTCCTAAAAACATAAAATCCACAGCTTTATTCGATCACAGCATAGTAAATAAGCATACATTTGATTTTAACAACACAAACATTTTAAATACGGCGCAAAACAATAAAATTAAAAAAAACTGTAGAACAATTTATACCACTAAAAATATAAATAACGCAGTCTATTTCAAATCTGATGTTAAAAAAAACATTATATCCATATATTAAATGAGATCAGTTTTTAATTAGACAGGGTATTAGAAAATAATAAACATCAACAGAGTTATATCTCATTTACTTATTTAATTCCCACAGGAACATTTAGGGTTCAGAAATAACTTCTATCCATAGTAGAGTAGTAAGTGAAAGTGTTGTGTTGCGCGCACCAGATTTTTTATTATAGAATGACAAGCATTAGTAAATGCGCAAAAAATGAGGTGAGGAGTATTGTTATTTTTGTATTTGGTGTACCATATATTAATGTTTAATGAAATTATAATATGATATAATTATGATTAATATATATTATGAATTATAATATATTTCCATAGATCAAAATTTTTGGTAAGTTCTCACTTTTTATATGACTAGATATTGAGTGAATATTGTTATAAATTATGTTTTTTATTTGTAGATCACTTTAGAATGAGCTAATCAGCTCAAAACGTCGTTTGAAGTGGAATAAATCTTTAATTATAATGAGTTTATATATTCCTCGAAGACAACATATCTTGGGAATAGAGATTGTTTTTTTTTTAACAGACGATGATAGTATAAAAAATCAATTTTTATATTGTTCTATAACACAATATGTAAACAATATAAATAACTTTTTCTTGATGTTAAAAACCGTTGATGGAACTGCTCCAAATATCTAGAAGCAGCTGGATGAGGAAAAGAATACCAGGTGCAACGTCTGTTCCATTATCCGCACAAACTATCTCAGGTATAAACCCCGCATAATGTCTTCGAAATGTCAATGCGGGATAGAAATGTTTACTTTTTTTCCTCTCTAGATCTATGTGACGATAAGGAAAAAAAACATATAAGTGAAAGCGAATATCCTTAAGAAGAAACGCCATTATTAAAAGGAAAAGAAGAGTGACGCGCATGACTACAAAAAACTTCCATAAGAATGGAAGTTTATAATTCAATAATAATTAAAGAAAGACTAAATCTAAGTTTCAATATAAAAAAAAACTAAAGTCCTATGGACCACACAATGGAAGTGAAAATATCAACAAGGGGAGATTAATAATAAAATAAATGATAAATAATAGCGCATTATAAAGAGGATGAAATGCAAACCATTTCCCTCGCTTACAGTATGCAGGTTTTTGAGATATTTTAATCCATATCTTCAATAAAACTCGTTATCATTTGTTTTCGACACATTTTTTTTCCTTTTCACCACTCTAGCACGATGTCACGTTAAGATACAATTTCTAAATCTAAGTTTCAATGTCAACAAAAAAAAAAAAAGTTAAGATGTGTCCTTTGGACCACACGATAGAAGTGAAAATACCAACAAGGCGAGATTAATAATAACATAAATTATAAATAATAGCCCATTACAGAGAGGATTAAATGCTGAAAAAATCCCTAGCTTATAGTATGCAGGTCCGATTTTTAGTTTCTGAGATATTTCAATCCATTTCTTCAATAAAACTCACTATCTAGTTTTCGACACTATTTTTTTTCCTTTTCGCCTCTCTAACATGGGATCACGTTACAATACAATTTCGAATAATAGCTCATTACAAAGAGCACGCTAACGATATGCAGATACGATTTTTAGTTTTAGAGATATTTTTATTGTATATAGGCATGCATGTGTTCTTTTTATTTATTTTTAGGTAATTATATTCATATTTATTGTATATATATATATTATTTTTCTGTATAATTTATTTTATTTATTGTACATAGAGAGTGAATATGATATCTGAACACCATTGTAAATGTCCTTGAGACGGATTGTAATATTTTTCAATAAATAAGTTGAATTATATAAAAAAAAAAAGAGAGATATTTTAATCCATAAACAAATTCACTTTCCACAAAAAAAGTGCAAAACACACCTACAGAAGTTTTCACTTCAAAAATATTTAAAAAAAAAAGATATTTATATATGCCTTTGTTATTTATCACACAGATACTTCCACAATTTCAGAAACACAAACTGATATAATATAAGAATATAGCTTTAAGAGCAATACTGAATAGATAACTAGCATAATTTTTATTTTTTTACATTATATACTGACAGTGTGAACTATGTCAATATCTATAAAATGATAAGGAAATTTCGATTCAATTATTATACCTGTTCATTTTTTATATATAAATACGAAATAATTCGGTTTTATTCCTATAACCGTTCGAGGCAAAAGTAACAGTTACCTTTTCGGATGGCTGGCAAAGCGACGTTCCGCTCCGGTAACTACAAACTAACTTTTGAATACTTAATTAACCGGTGTTACTTTCAACTGACTCTCTCAGGTACGCTACGCTGTAGTTTTCGACGAATTAGTCACTTCCTGTATACCATTACAAGGCAAGGAAAAGATTACGGAAATCAAATCAGAATAAACGAAAAATCAGTTACAAAATAATGAAAATCATTTGCTGAAAACGTGAGCAGCGGTACGTTTTCCGCATTATAACAAAACACGTTGGATAGGTATGTTATGCAACTGTTTTAAAAAATGAATTCAATCAGTAATAATTGAGGAAGAAAAACAAATTGATTTGGTAACTGAAAAACCCTCTAGTTAATTTCGCAAATTACAATGAAAATATTTTTTTTTGTCTTTTCTTCAGTTTCTACACTGCTTTGGTTTATTGTTTTCAATAATGAACCATTGTAATCGACCGAAAAATTCAAAAACTTAACCTTTCTTCAAAATTTGAGGTTTTACGTTTCAAGATACGTAGAACAAGAAAATTGATAAAAAAAAAATTTGTCTGTCCGCCGTCTGCGCATTTTCTTCGAGAATGATCCTTCTACCTCCGCCGTTTCCTTTCAAGATGGCGGCTGTAAAACCAGTGTTTCTATGGACTTGCGCCTAAACGAATATACCTATTTCAATGAAACTTGGCTAAAATATTCTCATCGATGCTCTTTAAATATATCTGTAGAAAATAATTCAACGAAAAAAACAATGGAAAACCAGTTGCGAGGGGTCTTAAAATTAGTATAAATTTTTTTGTGATTTTTATAAACAGATGATTCAAAGTTATTAAAATTTTCTATGAAAACTGAAAACAGTTTCAACGAAATCAGAGCACTATTAGATATCGCGGAATATTTTTGATCATTTAGAAGTTTACGAAATTTCCTAAAATTAAAGAAAAAAACGTTGAAATCGGACAAGATATGTTTTTAAAAAAAATTTTCCATATGTTCTACTGCACAGCTTATTTCCTATGTTTTGGTTTTTAAAATCTTGAAACTGTTACATCAACTGAAGCAATGAATTTTATTTTTCTTTGAAAATTACTAATGATGAAATAAAAAATTAATTAAGGCAATATTAGGAATCATTTTTTATTTATGATACAAGGAAAGTAATGTTACTATTGATATATAATTGTTTGGAAATAATAAAAAATTGTGTAATAATTTGCAGAGTTCTTTTTTTTTCACGAGTAGTCTAATTTTAAGATACGATCTTCAGTTTCTCACGTACACAGCACGTGCAGCAATACAGATTGAAATTAGGGTCATAAGAAATAATGCTTAAAGCTTAAAGCTTTATGAGCGGTAGGAAATTGCTGAACGTTAGTTAGAACTTTCTCTTTTAAATCTTTACTCGCCAAATAAATCAGAATTCGAAAGCATTGCCGACACCTTCCGACTTCGTATCCAAGACTTGCAAGTGTTGGTAACCTTTCACTATTTCTTCTGGTCATTAACCTGAAAGAGTTGGTTAAGAGTCAATAGAATGGACAACATGTTCTTACTTAGTTAATCGTATTTAAAATTAACAGTTATAAAAAACAACCGGTTAAAATAACTGTTAATTAAAATTCTTAACAGTAAGCAATATGCAGGGTGCCTCAGTTCTTAATGGCTAAACTCTTGTGGGTGATTATGTACTAAAAACTCGTAAATACCCATTTGCTTTCTACTTTGATCGTAAGATAATTTGATTACAAAATCGAGAAAAAAAGGTGGCCTTCAAAAATATTGAGCCGTTTGCCGTGACCTACACTCCAAAATTTTAAAAATAACAAGGTTATATAGGATAAACGGCACAATATTTCTGTAGGCCACTTTTTTTACTCGATTTTGTGATCAAATTACCTTACGATCAAAGTAGAAAGCAGATGGGTATTTACGAGTTTTTAGTACCTAATTAAATAGACAAAGTTTGCCCTCCTAAAGATTGAAAACGCATCAATTCTCAGAGTTTTCGTTAATAAAATAGTCGTAGGTTACGATGAGATGAAACTATTTACGAAGTTTCAGGCGGATGTTAATAATTCGATAAAAAGGGGTCTGTACCACGGACCAATAGATCATAGATGAGGAATTGCGGACACTAAAAGTTTTTGTGCTATCTGGAATTCATTAATATTTTATTATTCAAGTAACTTAAATTTGGAAATTAACAGAATGAGTTGAACATATGTATGTGGGTGCTTGTATTTAGTGACAAATAAAAACAGGAACAGTAAAATATAAAGACTTTTTGCGGCACTGCCTAAGATTAATGTGGTATTTTATGATAAAAAAGGTCGCCAATCTATACTACAGATCGATAGATAAGTTAAATATTGAAACATTTTACAAAAGTCATCCGTATGTTTCACAATCACAACCAAATTGCAATAAGAAAATATTACTTTTACAGTTGGTATCACATTGAAATGAAGACCTCAAGATGGAAGCGGAAGATAGCTCCAGGCGACAGAAGGATAATAATATTAGGAATATCTATCACCAAGGCGTGCTAATTTGCTGGAAAGAGGGTCCCTTACCCCTCCAGCGTAAATATTTAAGCTGCCAAGGTTCACTCAGCTAATTCGCCATATCTTGTAAACATTTAAATTATATTAAATTTTATCAACAGCCAATAATAATAAAAAAATAAAACACGAAATACAAAAATTATAGGTATTTTTTAATGGATTACAAGACAACTGTGAGTTTATCAGCATACCCAACCTAATGGTCAAACAAAAAAATCGTTTTATTATATCCCATGAGTTATTACATTTTAAACAAAATTGTTGTTAAATGCATCAATTGTAACTAGTAGGAATCATTTATTATCGACTGCTCTATATATGCGTCCCGATTGGCTATTACCCTTAAGAGGAATGAAGGTGAGGTCCAACAATTCTTTCATGCTTTGATTGCAAAAAAAAAAAAAAAGAACTAAATAAATCGGGTACGCACATCACACAACCTTTACTTACCACATTTTACTTAGTAACCTAAACCTTAAAGAACACATTAGGAAATTTTAGACAAATCTATCAATGCGAAAATTCATGATATTTAGTGTACAAAATAACGGAATACCGGCAATTTAGATTTTATCAATATGAAAAATAAAAATTGTTGGAACTTTATAAAAAACTATGGTGTATGCTTTACAACACACGATATAAGTGAAAACATCAACCAGACGAGATTAATAACATGAAATATAAATTATAAATAATAGCGCAGTATAAAGAAGATGAAATGCTGAACATTTCCCTCTCTTACAGTATACAGGTCCGATTTTAAGTATCCGAAATATTTTAATCCATATGTCCAACTAACCTCGTTATCATTTTTTTTTCGACACTATTTTTTCCTTTTCTCCTCTCCAACACGGCGTTGCGTTAAGATACAATTTTTATTTACAGCCTTTTACAGAGAGGATGAAATGCTTAAAATTTCCATCGCTAACAACGCAAAAATCTGATTTTTAGTTTCTGAGATATTTTAATCCATATGTAAAAACATTCTAATCGACTTTACCCGAGCGTTAATAATTCGGAAATCTGACGGATCAATCTAATTCACTCTCCACTAAAACATAAAAAAAAATATGACGATGCCATTTTCTACATTGATTCGTAATATAGTAATCGAAATCCAATCCTTACAATCCAAAATCCTTTGTAAAATCCACAAGATTCCTTAATTCGTCGCGAATGAAACCATTCACAATGTTCTATATGATGGTTCGGCCCAATCCAGATTCATATCCTTCCATAGTAAATACCAAGCCCATCCTAATAGTTTTTAACCATGGTTTCTCTGCAATAGGAATTAGGAGACTATCTTCCTAGGCAACCAAAATAAGTTGACCTCAGGAATTAGAATGTCCCATATAACTATTTTGGGAGGGCTACAAACACGTAGGTTCTCTAAATTATATCATAGTACACTGTAGTTTTTTTTTGGTTTCCAAGGCAATTTCACATAAAAAAAAAACAACAATAAAACTGTGAAGAATAAAATATTATAAAATAACAGTCCGTGGTACAGACCCCTATTTATCGTATTATTAACATCCGCCTGTAACTTTGTAAATAGCTTATTCTCATCGTAATCTACAAATATTATATTTACGAAAATTATTGGAATTGGGACGTTTTCAATATAGAGGTCTGCAAACTTTGTTCATTTAATTAGATACTGAAAACTTCTAAATACCCATTTGCTTTCCACTTCAATCCTAAGATAACTTGAGCATAAAGTCAATAAAAAAGGTGGCCTTCGAAAATATTGAGCCGTTTGGCGTGACCTACACTCCCAAATCGTCAAAACAACGAGGTTATAGAGGCCAAACGACTCAATATTTTTGAAGGCCACCTTTTTTCATGACTTTGTGCTCAAATTATCTTATATTGAATCCAATTAGATTCAATTGGAAACCAAATACGTACTAACGAGTTGGTAGTACCTGATTAAATAGACAAAGTTTTTCGACCTCCAGATTGGAAACGCCCTAATTCCGAAAATTTTCGTAAACAAAATATTTGCAGGTTACGATGAAGCTATTTACGAAGTTTCAACCGGATGTTAATGATTTCATAAAAAGGGGTCTGTACCACGGACTATAATATGGAACCTGGAACATTAGGTCTTGGTATTTAGTCCGTATGCGAAATAAGGCAGGGATACAGTTCAATAGTAGAGGTAATTGCCAGAAAAACCGAACAACTTCTTGATTGAGCCGGCAAATTCCTTACGAAACAATGAAAGAAACCAGACCCGTTCTAGTTCCAGCGGCGTGTACCGTTTCTTGCGGTACTTCCGAAGGTAGGTACACAACCATTAGCCTCTCCACAACAGTGTGGAAATGAATAATAAAAATAACTATTAAACAATATACCCCAGGGAGAATACTCAAACTAAAAAGTTGTCTTATTCGCCGACGCATTCCGCGTATAGTAACAACAGAAAAACATGTTTAATCATACATACAATGTAATCAAGATATATTAAACACAAGAGTTAAAAGTGACATCTTACTTAATAATAGAATAGCTAGTCCTGTTGAATAATATCTTTATAGTTTACTAGTTAAACAATTAGACATAGCTATCCTTATTGTACTCGTTGAAGACCTATTTGTTTGGCACAGGCGGATCTAAGGAGAGGGGGGGGGTTTCGGGCTGAAGCCCCTCCCCAAAATGATAAAATATAACTATGTTTTATCGAAAAAAATATTAAACACTATCTCTTAAAGTATTATTGTTCGTGTTCAAACATCAAGAATCACTTAAACACTATTTCATATAGGTAGTTAATTTCTTTCCTTCAAAAAAAAAAAATTAATTGTCGTTATATATATATAAAAAAACTTTCGGGCTGAAGCCTCCCCCCCCAAAATTTAATCCTGGATCTGCTAGTGTTGTTTGGTGAAGAAGAACCTTGGTTTGTAGTTCTCGCACTAAAAGTATTGGTAGTAGTCTATTACTAAGAGTATAAAAGCCATTACTAGATATATTTTTATTTATTAAAAATATCAAAAAGTTTCTTTGGGTATTATCTGAAGTACCCAATGGATCATAGAGCTATTCTATCATTCTGTGACACTAGTGAATTCAGGATTTAATTTTGATGGGAGGAGCTTTAGTCCGAAGCTTTTTTCATAAAAATAACGATAATTACTTTGAAAAAAGAGAAATAAACTAACTACCTATATGAAATGGTGTTTAAGTGATTCTTAAAGTCCTTTTAAATGTAATTACACGAACAATATACTTTAAGATATAATTTTTTAAAATTTTTATTATTGAAATTTACATTTGTATAATGATAAATAC
Source organism: Nezara viridula (assembly GCA_928085145.1). NCBI lineage: Eukaryota > Metazoa > Arthropoda > Insecta > Hemiptera > Pentatomidae > Nezara > Nezara viridula. The sequence continues at coordinate 46,148,491 of OV725083.1, read as the reverse complement.
AACTAGTAAATATGAAATAAATAACTTGACATGTACAACATGAAGAGAAACTACCCATTGGTTCTCTCCAATTATATTTCTATATTAGAAGGTCCCGAGGCAATCTTCTTTTCAGACGCCTCGGAGGGTTATCAGGACTAGAAGAGGAAGCTTGGAAACAAGAGGGTTCAGAAATTTATTATGGAAGGATAGGTATCTAGATTGAGCTATATCGGAAACATATGGTACATTAAGGTCGTTATGGATGATTTTATTTGTGACAAAGTAGGAAGCATTGAGGATTTTACGAAGGATTTTGGATTGTAGGGATTGGATACGAAAGGAATTTGATGGTTTAGTAGAGCCCGAAAGCTCTATCCTGTTAATCCAAATAGGCCTTATTATAGTAATGTATATGAGTCTTTTGTAACTAGTTGGAAGTTTAGAGAGTTTGTCTAGTAAGTGCTGCAGTAGTCGAAAACGTCGGGCGGTTTCTAGTCGTTTCAGTCTGGTAAGGGGGTTCCATAATGTTTTAAAAAATATAAAAAAGTTATAGGATTTTTTTATTATATTTTACATATTGGAAACCTGCTACTTCGCAAAGTAGCGGGAAACAATTACGACCAATGCAGAATTTATTTGCTAATTATTTAGAAAGAAAGCTCATTTATGTGTATTCTTGTTTTAAATTACGTACCTTAAAAAAAAGGAAAAAAAAATCATTGAAATCCAACTATTTAGTGAAGAGATATGGATGGCAATTTTAAATTTTTAAGTATGTTTAAATGATGAAAGTCGATTTCTCTTATTTTGGTTTCTTATAACTTGAAAACTTTCTTAGTACTCGATATTGTTGTTTGAAGAATAGTTTAGCGGTCTATTTTTTTTGTTTTATTACTTGGAAGTTTAGAGCGCTTGTCTAGTAAGTGATGCAGTAGTTGAAAATGTCGGGCGGTTTTAAGTCGTTTCAGTCTCGTAAGATATAATTTTTAACTATTTTTTTCCCATAAAACATGGTTATATTTTACCATTTGGAGGGAGGAGGAAAGGGGTAAAAAAACAATACTTTTGAATTCAATAAACTTGCTTAGACTTTCAATGTTGTAACCCAACACATCCTCCGCCAATTAAGGCTAATTGGGAATTGATCCCAACGTCTGGACGGTGAAACTTGCAGAGCTATAAAACAGCTGATGATTACGACCCTCCATTAACTCCCATCGAAGACAACCATAAAAGAAGGACCTGATACACGGCTAACGGAACCATCAACTCGATCGGCTCACTTTCTCGCTTTACTGTCATCTTTGTAGCTCGGTCTCCATCATCAAATTCTCCCATCTCCAAGCTATTACTAAAGATAATATACCTCTGCCCATATTCGGGTCAGTCCTGACTTTTTCTTGAAGAAAGTGTACGTCAGCGTTCAGTTTTGGGCCAAGGAAGAAGTCATCACACGCTTGCTTTCTCCAGGCGGGAAGCACGTACCTCAAAAACATAATGGCGGGCGGATAATCTTTCGCACGTAATCGACAGTCAGCTGAAGAAGTCGGAGGTAATATCTAAGAACGTAATGGGCAAAACAAAAAAAAAAAAAACGAATCTATACAACTTTATTTTCTGAACATTATAACACTTCAGTAAGAACAAAAATAATAAAAATTAATTGAATATTTAATAGTTGACCGTTGCATTATGAAGGAAGGAGATGGTCCGGGGTGGCGGTCATAAATAAGCTAAATAGTAGCAAAACTATTTTATTAAAAGCCAACGTTTCGACCCGACTTTGCAGGTCTTCTTCAGGGAGGTGTGTTCAGCTAGGAGTGGTTTTTTTCAGCTAGGAAAACTCCTAGCTGAAAACACCTCCCTGAAGACCTGCAAAAGTCGGGTCGAAACGTTGGATTTTAATAAAATAGTTTTGCTACTATTTAGTCTATTTATGACCGCCACCCCGGACCATCTCCTTACTTTATAAAAATTAATTGCTTTATTTAATAAAATTAATGGGTAGCAGTTCTTTAAAATAATACCACACACCTATGAAGTAGTTAATAAATAACTACTGTTTATATATTGTTAATATATAAACAATGCTTAAATCATTTTTTTATTCGTTGATATTTACAACTGTATTATAAAAAAATACAACTAGTAAATGTGCACACAGTAATAATACAGCACATGGAAACGCTTGTTGAGAAACTACCCATTGGTAGCACTCTAGTAATATATTTACTATAAGGTAGTATAATGCGGGAAAGATCTCGTAGAGAAGGAAAAGAATATAAATTTTGTTAATATAAATTCAGTAGAAAGATTACCACGAGTTGTTCAGTAATTTTTTTTCTACTCAAACTATTCTCCGTTAGACAATCTATCTCAAACTTTTATTGCTGAGTTCGTTCTTCTGGAAGTATAAAAGTGACTATGATATTAAAATTTTATTGGTGATTAAGAAGCAAATTCAGTTTTAGTATTATTCTTTTTCCAAATAAGCACAAAAGAAATTGGGAATACTCTACAGTAAACGTGTCCTGGACATGTGGAATTCGTTTTTAAATTTCTACATCCTTAGATGTCTGAATTATATATTATTATTTCACTCCGAGGCGTCTTAAAAGAAGATGGCACTGGATTGTAGTGACTTCAGAGCTCAAGTCAGGTTGAGTCTGGCTGATGGCAATAAACTATTTTATCTTCTATTTTCTATTTTTTAGGAAGCTTCTGTTTATATATTTTTCTAAGTTAAGCAAAATACTTCCATTTTACTTGTCATTTATAATACTATTAATCTGACGTTTGGAAATTTTCCATCCTCAGAGTATTCTTATGTTTACTGAAATTATGCATATTAAATGAACTATTTTTACATTGCTAATCTACTCTATCTATTATATAAGTATCTACCTTGCTTCTGTGATGTGGCACCAGTTTTCAAAAATTCAATAATTGCCATATCTATTTGAATATTTTTTTCGTGTTAAACATTTATTTCTTGTTCATTATTACACCAGGACTGAAGATATCGGGTAGTCTGGCTGATGGCAGATAAACTATTTTGTTTCAACGGAATCGTTAAACCCTCCTGGGGCACATCCAGACTCTTTAATGTGGGCACTCTTATTTAAATAAATGGAAAAACTTGACGGTTGAGCGTGATCCCGATCAAATCACCTCTTTGTACAACCGTTGACCAAGAAACAGTATTTCCCAACATAGTACTGAGCCCAAGATTCATGGGTTGTAGTGCTACAGATTTGTATTGAATAAACATATCTTTATCGATATATTTTTATTATTTTTTTTCTATTTTATTGCATTAAAAAATATTTATTAGGTATGATAAAATAAATATATAGTTTTTTCCAGTAATATTTAAACTTAAACTATTCCCTTAAAACATATTATGTTTTGGTGGTTCTTCTCATTGGTGGAGACAGCTTTGAATTGCACCAGATTTGGTTCTCCGTTTTTTTAATGAGTTTTAAGGATTGTTGCGAATTCTCTCAACGGATAAACAGACTCACCTTCTGTTTTTTGAGAAAATAACAACAACATTGAAATATCAATATAGTGCAAACAAGGAATTTCTTTCTTTTATTCAAAATCCAAGGTAGCTGAGGTAAAAATTTCAGATGTTTTAACTCTTACAAGTGGATAATACAGCTTTATAATAATAAGATAAAAAAAAAAAAATGGACAAACTAACCTATTTTGATTTTTTTTTTTTTAACAGAGTAGGCCCAAAATATTCGTGATGATCGAATCGGAAACGTTAGAAGAGTTCGAAGATTTGAACTCTGGATGTTACCTATTGTTTCAGATACACCGGGACAATACTGAGGTCAGAGAGTGTTTGCTAAGAAACACGATAGCAAACACAGCTGTTGGATAAGGAACGGGTCGTGAGAGCGTCAAGGTTGCTTCGTGTTGTACGCGGATATAGTTCAGAGTTAACTTGCTCACGTACTCAATGCGTTCCGTTATACCTGCTTATTATCTTACTTACTCATGTTTCTATGAAAGTATAATTTGTATTCAAAGGCTAAAGTTGGCATGTAAAACCATTTTCAGTAATCAGTTATAAGCTATATTAGTAAACTCCATGGGGAATGTCCAATCACGTTATAGGAATGCTATTCCTAATGCAATCGACGTATAAGCAACATCAGTAAAACATGCTTATTCGTATATACAATATAATATTATTAATTTAGTCTATTCAACATACACAATCGGTGAAGCCTCATACTTTACCCAGACTGTTAAAGTAACAATTGACTTAATCAGTGATTAGCCTGTACCACCAGAAAACATTGCAGCAGTTTAATAGTTGAGCAATGAAATACAGCTATATCCTGCAATCCCTGAATATATATATATATATATATATATATATATATATATATATATATATATATATATATATATATATATATATATGCATATACTGAGTATATATACAATCCCTGAAACTATACTCATCCATTATTCTACTCACTCAAGATCTATTTGTTATGTGCAGAAAAGCCTAGAATTGTAGTTCTAACATTTACTAAAGTACAGAAGACGTACCTAGATATTATTTTTTACTTCTTAAATATTGGACTGGAAAATAAGTCCATTCGGTTTTTCATGGTGAATATATTATAGACATAAAACTCAATGTATCATAGACATAAAATTTATTTTTATTTACAATATATTGACCATTATTTAATTTTTTTTTCCTATCTTTTCACTAACTGCATAATGTCATAGAATTTCCTTGTTAATTCCTTGTATATAGCTAAAGTCGTATTGAAGTTATTTCATTTTTTGTGATTTTCAAAAAAAATAAAATTACGTGAGGGACCCAAACATTAAGCCTGGAAACATAGTCCAGCTTGTGGAAATGGTTTTCTACGCTTGTGTGAGGCACATTTAGGGCCATAACAATCTCTCGCACTGATTGGATGGAATTTTGATCAACAATGGCCTTAACATTGCTCGTCTCAATTTCATGTGGGCGACCAGACCGTTGAGCATCATTGGCAAACAATTTTTACAGGTGCGTTAGGTTAAGGCATCATCCACACAAACACTTCAAATTTTTCTATGAGCTTCTGCAGCACGCATATCTTTTTCAAAATAATAAAAAACAATATGCCGATAATGAATTGTATTTTCTTCCATACATTTGCAATAGCAAATACAATACTAAGCTAGTTTCAACAAGTGTTAACAGATGTAATTCTTGATATATTACAAACAGGATAAACAATCCACCTTAGGTACTTATTTATCAGATAAGAAGTGTGACATAAAATAGATAGAAAAACCGAAAGAACTTATTTGCCGACCTAATATATCAAAAACTGTATTTATATATTATCCGAAGTACACAAGGAATCATGGAGCTTCTCTTCCATTTAAGTTTTCGATTTTTAATTCGTCGAAGATTATCATAATTAGTAATATATTAATTTTTACAACCTATAGTACCCTATGGCAACCGCAAACACCTATGAGATATTCGGTAAGAATTAAGATTTATCTCGAAAACAGGACATTTTTGGGCTTTAAAATATTGTCTAGTCTTGATTCGTCTACTTTTGAAACATCTCCATTTTTTTCAAAGATTTTTATCAAAGTTGTATGAATTTGAGGATTGAAATTGAAACTCATCACTTCTCCATAGTGTTGCACAAATGCGAGACCGAGCCGAGTCTTGGTCTTGCGCAAGAGTCTCGCAACAGTTACTTATTAGTTTATTACTTTAGAAATATTACTGTATTTTTTTTATAGGAGAAACCTAACTAAGCCCGAATGAAAAATCAGAGGAGTTAAATGCTAAAGTATATTGTTTATATCACTTATTAACATATAGTAACTATGATTGTCAAGTATTAGTAACTATTTTGCCTTAATTTTTATTTAAAAAATCAATTTTTTTTTACGAGTCTTGGTCTTGGTCTTGCAAAGTGCAAAATCAAGACTAAGTTTGGACACTATTTCTCCATGAAAATTCCCTCAATCGTATTATGTATACTGTAGATTTTTGCGATTAAGAATAATTAAAATTCTGAGAATGAGCAAATGTTTTTTTTCTTCATAGAAACACGAATTATTTATATTTTTTTTCAACAATAAATAACAGCTAAGAACCCCGTGTGTAACATTATTTCTTGGCTTTTCTTTTAACTTAAACTTTCCTAATTTTTTTCACTCATTTTATTTTTACGTTCTTCTGTCCATTCTTATCCCCAGCTAGTTGTTCATCTTCTTTTATTCTATGCCTTAATATTTCTTCCTTAATGTGTTCACAGTATCCTTTGATGTTCTTCAGTTCCATTACTTTGTCAAATATCTGTTTGTTTATACTATCTTTTCTCGTTCTTTTCATGCGACCAAAGAATTTCAATACCTTTTTCCTCATTGATGTTTTTATATCTTTGATATCTTCGTACACTTCTTAATTCTTTTTAGAGCTTACTCGTATCCGAACAGGTCGATGGATATACCTTAGTATCTTCCTCTCTGTTTTCAATAGCTTTTCGGTACTGGTAAATCCCATTATATCCATACTTTATAACACTACGGATTTAACTGCTGTTTCGTAGTGTCTTATCTTAGCTCTTCTGAAGAGGTTCGTCTTGTTATATAGGTTTTGAACTAGATATCTAAGTCTGTCTAACTTCACTTCTCTGTTCCTCATCGACTATAAATAAATTATTTAATAAATATTTTATTATACAATATGATCTTTTAGTGTATTGTATTCATCCGACAATTCGTTGGAACATTACCGTCTGTTATTATCAGAACGATGGTACTCGGTGGCACTTGGTCCAAAGTAATTACAGGTACATGCCAAGCGGAGCATATATTGATAAATGATCTCTCTCTGTTCGATTAATTATTCACTGACAGCAGTTGGTCTATTAGTGTAGGAGTTGAAGGCCTTATGGACTTGTTGGAATATATTATAGCCCTTAATATCCTCAATTGGTATTCTAGTACCAGCTTGATGTATTGTCAATTTTCCATAAGCGAAATGCCGTAATTTTACTAAGAGACTGTGTTTGATTTGATATGCCCATTAAACACATCATGTAAGGCAATGTACTATAAAAAATAGTATAAGCATTTAAGATTATAAATATTTGATATTTAACTCGGTAATAAAATAAATGGCCACAACTATTACGCCGAAGAACACCAGAAGACGATTGAAAAGGGTCGGGTTGAGGGATCTATTTAATGTTTTAGTAATTAATAATAGGCATGGATAGATTAGATTTGAAATGACAATAACTGGTTGGACAAAAAATATATGCTTAAAAATAATAATAAAATCTTTTTTTTTTTTTTTTAGGACAGATGAAGTCAATTATATTTATAAATTGTGGGATGATGGTTGACCGTAGTGAATAATGAAGAGAAGGATGGTTGGAGTGATCAGTCAATCTTTCTCTTCTATATTTATAAATATATAGTTTCATGACACCGTATGATCCGAATATACAAATAAAATAATATATAAATACAATAATTAAAAATTTATTATAGTAAACTTTTATTTCTGCAACAGTGTTGTAATTAAGGAAGCTTTCAAAAAATAGAACCCTTTCTTTTTTAGTTTCTTGGGGCTAACTTTCAATTCTAAAATTAACATGTGCATGTGCTCTGGACTATCGTTTTAAAATAAGTATCTTTTTTGTTATTACTATTACCTTTATTATCTTTCTATTGTATATAGTTATTATATTTAAATTTTATTTTTTTCCCCCATGTTTTATTGCTTTTATTTGTACATATTATTAATTCTGTAAATATTTCTTTCTGTAAATAGACCACTAATTTGAAATACCTTATTTTATGCTGCTTTAGAAAATCCAACATAACCCCTTTTAACCTGACGTAGCATAAATGTTTTTTTATGGCTAATTTAAATAATAGGTAAGTATCTTATATTTTCTATATTTGTCTTTTTGGAGATTAAAGGTGAGAAAAACCAGGCGCCCAACAATTAAAAACTCCAATAAAAATTTATACTTAATAACAATTATTTTATTACTTTTATTATCTTTTTTTTTGGCCATGCTGTTTCGAATTGCTAATGTGCAAGTAAATTTTATATAATTTATGAAAATTTAAATAATAAATTTGAAGAGGTTTTTGATAACAATGAATGTTTTCTAAGCCGATCTGGAAATAAAGAACATCGATCTGGAATAAATAGTTAAAATTTTGACAAACCGAAATTTGGCGTAACTATTAAAAATTAAAAATATTTGAAAAGAAATACGTCAGTAAATTAAAATTTTTAGAACTTTATATTTCATATTCCGGTAGGATAGTGATAAAATAAAAAATCTAATAATCCATGATTTGAATGGTTTTAACAACGACAAACTCTACTTGAAATAGAAGAAAGGTTTGTCTGGTTAATTATGAAGTAATTTTTAATTACCAACATTAAACATTTTTTTAATTATCGCTTAAAAAAAAAAACTATACCAAAATTTCCTTCTGTTCTGCGGAAATTCGGATTTCAATACATTTGTGTACATTATTTAGGTTAATAAGATAAATGAAATGCCAATTATAATTAGATCAATAAAAGAAAAAAATGTTTTTTCTAAATAAAGAAATTTGTTTTTTTAGAATACAAAAAAAAACATGTTTATTTACATAAAGGCTTGGTGACACACCTGACTTACTTTTTTCAAACGTGAAAACCAGTTAGAAAAATAATGTTATTTAAGACACAATAGTTCCCCTTGGGACTGGAAACAAGTTCTACCAGATACCTTTGTCTTTGGCAGGTTGTATAACGGAAAAAAACGCTACAAAAACGACAACAGATGCATTATTGTACCAAAAAGTAAAAGGGACATAACATAATAATAGAAGTGACAGGTTCCGAATGCTTAAGTCCTTCCTTGCAGCGAAGAGTGGTCATCGGTCGAATGACTAAACATCTCAAGTGCGAGAATTCAGGAAGCTTAGTCACACACTTAAACATTTTTATATAATATGACGTAATTGACTTGAGGAACCTAGAAGTAAAAATAAATAGGCATAAGTGAATTTTTGAAAAAAAAAAAAAGTTTAGATGCAAGGTTGATTAAGAATGTTGGCAATATACGTCGTAAGTTAAGTTAGTTCACTTAGCCTAAAGAAAAACTGAGTTTTGGAGGAAAAGAGAAATAAGCCACAATAGAGTAAATCTTATTCAAATGAAAATAAATAAAAATGTGTAATTGTTTAAATAATAATCAATTTAAAGGTCACTTGGTTTTGAAAATATAGTCAATATAATGATCGTGAGTGAGAGTTGACCGTAATATTAAAATAAATTTTCTTTTATTATTATTAGTTTCTTCTTCTTTTTTATTATTTATTTTTATTTATTGTAAATAGAGTGTGAATGTGCTCTCTGAACGCTATTATAAACGTCCTTAATTGTGACGGATTGTAATATATCTGAATAAATAAATAAAAAATATTAAAATCGTAAATATTTTCATAAAATGTCTTTTCCTTTATACAACAAATTTGTATCAACAAAACAACGGATTGTAATATTTCTGAATAAATAAATAAAAAATTTTAAAATCGTAAATATTTTCATAAAATGTCTTTTCCTTTATACAACAAATTTTCGAAGAAATCCGAAAAATTATTTATTTTTATTTATTGTAAATAGAGTGTGAATGTGCTCTCTGAATGCTATTATAAACGTCCTTAATTGTGACGGATTGTGATATATCTGAATAAATAAATAAAAAATATTAAAATCGTAAATATTTTCATAAAATGTCTTTTCCTTTATACAACAAATTTTCGAAGAAATCCGAAAAGTAACAATAAATCTATAAACGATAGAGATGTGTAGAAATCTATAGTAATTCCATAAAATCTTTCTTCATTGATAACCCAATATTCACAATAATGAAGAAATTCGATAATCAGTGATTATTTCTTAGTTATTTTCGTTTAATGTTATTTGTAAAACCGAAAGTCTTCGAGTGCAGAAAAATCACTGTTTTTGCGTGAGAGATTTAAGTTTAACTAATTATCGAAAAAATTTAGTTTTAGTCACTTATATCCCTTTGCCTCGTTTAATAATTTAAATAGCATATGAATTTATATAGTTAAACAGAAATAAATTTATACTTATTATAAAAATAAAATAAAATAATAAATGTAAATAAAGTAATAATTTAAATGGCAGTAGTCTACAATCAAAATATAATTTAATTTTTATCAAAATATAGTATACAATTTTAAATTAACACACAGAATTACAAACATATACAACTTATTTGATGAACTTTTTAGGCAATAATAAATTTTAATAAAACAACTTTTTTCATGACTCCACGAATACATCATTTCAAATTTTAATACATTAAATAATACATAATACATAAATAATACATTTAAAAAAAAACTAAATTCTATAAACATTACAGCATACATCGCAATATAAAGGTCGAATGCTATGTTTACAGGGTTTATATAATTGAGAACTTCATAACTACAGATACAAGTTCTGAAATTAGAGATTTGGCAAACATCGTTATCGAAGATAACATGAGTGATAGACACGTCCGACATGTTTCGACATGTTTCTTTATTAAGTTATCCAGCCTTTATTTTCATTAGAGCAACGAACGATTTTCTATAACTGCGTAGGTTTATTGTTGTAAAAAAAAAAAAAAAGAAAGTAGAAACAAATAAAAATTTACTCTAAAAACAACATATAAAATAGAAAGAAAAGCTAAAAAAGAAACTTTAAAACCAACAATTGACTTCACAACTATAGATTTCTAGTAAACAATGACATAGTAACCGGGTTAAAGTTAACATAACTATACCCTGGATTGTTCTGTTTTTACAACAAAAAAAAACTGCAACAATGTGCAATGAATGCAAAATAGCTCCATTGTTGCTAATGCTGGAGATTCAAATGCAGATTTGCGATGTGTGAACCAGGTTTGAACGCTTAACTCATCGTACGTTTTAACCGATACAGCATCAAGTTTTTAAAACGTAATATTTTAAACCAAGTTTAATGTTAGGTTATAATTAGAAAAATTCCAAATCACAAAGCCTTATGTCTCCGAAATCAAGGGAAAGAAAATAAAAAAAATAAAAGCCATGACGCCACTTTTTCCTTGTTTCTTTGTAGTTTGCTATCAAGTTTAATATTTTTAAATTATTCAAAGTTCTTTTGAAAAAAATAAATAGATTTATATTATTTATATGTCTAAAATTATCTCTAATTAAAATTAATCAGGATTTATAACAGTTAACCATTATTTGTTTTATATTAGTTTTAAGTCACAATTCAGTAGAATGTATTCACAAAATTTCTTGAACCAGTGGATAATTTTTTTTATCATTTTAGATAAAATTATTTTTATGAGGTGTTATTAATTTTGGTTATTCACCATATTTCAATGAGTCAATTGAATTGAGTTTATCAGCACTAAATAACAGTTATCAATGACTATAAACTAAAATTTAAATACCATGAGATTCTTACAAAAATGAAACGAATAAAACAATTTCTGAAAAATTGATTTCATTAAATAAAATTATAAAGCCAAACAATAAAAGTAGAAACAAAATTTAAAAAATATATCCTTACATGTTTAATAAAGTAAATCTATCGCTTATAAATAGGTCAATGAAGATTGTAAAAATAATTATGTATTTCAATTAAAGATTGTAAATGTCATTGAACAGTCAAGATTAATAAAATATTTATTTAAATTCATTGAATAGGAGAAAACAAAAAATTAACAAGAAAAATAAATATATGTTTATTCTTTTTACCTTGATTGACCTACGGAAATCGATTATCTATTTAAAAAATCAAAATCAAAATATATTTACGGAGCAAGGTAGATATATTTATAGCTCAGTGAATAAGACATTGCTCCAGATCTCGAGGATTCGAGTTCGGTTGAGGTAGATAATTATTTATTCCGTTTTGTCAGCCTTTGATCAGCCCGTCTGAAAAGGAGATGGCCTTGTGATCTTCTTACTTAAAATTATTTAGAGAGTGCTACCACTGGGTAGTAACTCTTCAAGCCTGTACATGCCATTATTTATATTTGCGCATATTTACTTGTTGTATTTGTATACAGTTGTAAATTCCATTAAATAAAATAAAAAAAAAGTAAAATAAATATTTTAGCTAAAATAAAGGGACAATAAAATTGATAATAAACTAATAATGACGAACCTTTCATTAAAAAAGAATACTTCTAATGAGTCTGTTATTATGAGAATACGTCTGTTATTTCGGTTTAACAACAGACATTTCGTTGTTATAATGTTTTTTTCTACATAATTTATATATTTTTACTAAATAAGAGTTTTCCTAAAGTAATACGCTAATGAATAGTGTTGTCTAAATGTGAGACCGAGATGAGTCTTGGTCTTGCGCTAGAGTCTCGGAACAGTCTTGCAGTTACTTATTTGCTTATCACTATAGAGATATTACTATAATTTTTTAGATAGGAGAAACAAACCTAACTAAGCCCGAATGAAACATTAGATGAGTTAAATGCAAAAGTGTATTGGTTATAACAATTATTAACGTATAGTAACTATGATTGTCAAGTATTAGTAACTATTTTGTCTTAATTTTTATTTATAAATCGATTTTTTTACCAGTCCTTGTATTGGTATTGCAACAGTTAGGCGGCCTTGGTCTTGGTCTTTCAAAGTGCAAGACCGGTTTTGGGAAAAACTACTACTGAATGTTTGAGGCCTAAAAACTTTTGCTATAAAAAAAAAAGCGAAATTCCGCCATTTTTCGGATAATCAATTTTTATTTATCTAGTGAAGTTCGACGGGGATGTGAACAATCGGGTTTAGATATGGCCTTGTGGTTAGCTAACGCTTACTATACAGTGAAATGGAAGTTTAATTCGAAAGTCATTTGAAGGATGTATATTCAACAAGAGCTTATCTTCTTATTAATTGTATATTTATGGATATTAGGGATAATGATTATTGCTTGATGTATTAATAGATTATATAAAGCGGAACTCAAGAGACATGTCAAAAACTCTCATGAATTAGCTCTCGGATTTTCAACAAAAGAAAAATTATCTGAGACGGTAAGCCCGTTGAATCTTTCATAAGTCCACGTCATTTGGGACGAGGAGAGCAGCTGCAGACACGGTCGAAAATTATTTTAAACAGGCTCTAAAAACCGCTGGAAACTATTCTACGAGCCTGCGAATATCCGCATAGACTTGCAAATCCTTTTAGTTCATTCTTTTGTCAGAGGTACGCCTCAGAGACGAAACATTTGAACAGGCGGTATCTGGAATCCTATGAATAGCGACCTTTCAGAGGGTACGAAGATAACCGTTTGGGCTGTCAAGCCATACTTTATCTCACCGCTGTCCAACTTTCGGAACAGTTTTAAGCGATAACTCACACCTCACAACTGTCTTCAAAATGTTCATATCATAGTTTCAAAAGAGCTAATAAAACAATTGAGCAGATTTAAAAAAAAAAAAATAATAATTTTTCAATATTAGGGAGAAAAAAAAGCGTAGCAATCTACTGATGCCTTTCATTCAGTATTTTTCAATGATAAATTATATCCAAAGCTTTTCTTAATCTATTCTCAAAAACTTATAAAATTTAAAAAAAAGAAAAAAATATATATAGGGATTTTAGGCAAAATATATACAATACAGTTGACCCCAATAATCATTTTTTATTACTTATATGATATTTACAACTGTATAAAAAAATATATATCTAGTAAATTCGTACATGAATATAATGACATGAAACACATGTTGATAAACTACCCATTGGTAGCAATCTAATAATATATATATATATATATATATATATTAGGAGATCACGCGGCCAGCTTCTTTTCAGACGCCTCGGAGGATTATCAGGAATTGAATAAGAAGCAAGGTTAGAAACAAGAGGATTGGGATGGTTATGAAGTTTATTATGGAAGGATAGATATCTGGATAGAGCCAAATCTGATACATAAGGAACATTAAGTTCATTCCGGATGGTTTTATTTGTAACAAAGTAAGGAGCATTGAGGATTTTACGAAGGATTTTGGATTGTAAGGATTGGATACGAGGTTTTAACACTATAAACCTCTTATACTTTATGCTATAAAGTAATATATTTTTTTATTAACTTAAAAATAAGTTACTTTTCGGGGTAGTAGGTTTCCAATATGTAAAATATAATAAAAAATCCCATAAGATTTTTATATTTTTTAACATTATGGAACCACCTTACCAGACTGAAACGACAAGAAACCGCCCGACGTTTCCGACTACTGCAGCACTTACCAGACAAACTCTTCAAACTTTCAAGCATTTACAAAAGACTCATATATATTACTATAGTAAGACCTATTTGGACTTACGGGATCGAGCTTTGGGGCTATACTGAACCACCAAATTTCTCTCGTATCCAATCCCTACAATCCAAAATCATCAATGATCCCTACTCTGTCACAAATAAAATCATCCATAATGTACCATATGTTTCCGATTTAGCTCAATCCAGATACCTATCCTTCCATAGTAAACTTCCGAACCATCCGAACTCTCTTGTTTCCAACCTTATTTCCGCTTCTATTCCTGATGACCCTCCGAGGCGTCTGAAAAGAAGATGGCCTCGAGACCTTCTAATATAGAAATACGATTGGAGTGTTACCAATGGGTAGTTTCTCTTTATGTTGTGCACGTCATCATCATATTTACTTGTTGTATTTATCATTTAATACAGTTTTTTTCTTCTTTTCCTGTCTTTCTAAGAATCATAATTTACTTTTACTGTTAATTAATAATGAAATACATTCATTTAATTGCATTTATTTATTTTTTATTATTATTTGAAAAAAATAATTATGATTTTCTTGTTTAATATTCTTATTCTATTAACTTAATTTCGGTTAAAATTTATTTAATATAAAATATTTAGTTATGATCACTGAGATAATTTTTAAAAAAATTTCTATTATTTTTTTTCATATAGTTTTATCTGGTTAAAAGTTAAAGAATGTAAGGTAAGAAAATTTTATCGTCGAGCAAAAGATTTCATCAATACTTTATAGTCAAAATATTCGCGTCATATAATGTACTTAAAAAAATTAAGAATGGTAATAAATACGTCACGAAGGAACGACGTTATAAAAATGTCTGATTTTGGGACGCGTCTATTTAAAAGCTTAAAGTAATTAATCATCAGCTATTATCTTATCGCCGAATAATGACAAATTTAAAACATGAAAAAGATTAAAATTAAGATCAACAAATTAAAATGATAAGATAAGAGAAAAGAAAAGGCATATACTGCTTCCTTTAATTTTTATTTTCCTTTTTAACTTTTTAAACAGTCAACTGTAAACTTATTCAAATAATCTGTTATTAAGTATAAGGGAAGTCATGATAGGGCAAGCATTAAGTTCGTTTGTAAGTCAGTTAGAAGCTAAGTAAAGGGGCAGGAAGTTAGGCGAAACCCACCTGCCTTTCCACACTAACGAGAGAGAACGAATAAGCCCGGATCCTGAAATTTGAGACGGCAGCTGTTAAAAAAAAAAAATAAACAAAAGCGTTTAATAGAAAGAAAAAAAAAGTGTCACAAATGAATTAATTCCACATCGATGAACCCGGACAACGTATGCAAGCAACAGGTCTCACGAGTTTGTTGAGCTGCCACATCGTAACTATCGAATAAAAACCAACAAAACAAATTAATTTTATCGTTTAAAAAAACCTGTTAATAATTTATAATAATAAAAAATAATTCAGAAGAGAGTATTTAAGCAAAAATATTAATTTGTTTGATTCTAGCAAGAACGTATGATTCATTATATAAATGTTTTAATAAGTTAAAAATGGTGGCGCCGAATAAATATTAAATTTTATAAAAAGTAAATAAATTAAAACTTTATCGAATTATACAATAAAAAGCATAATTTTGTCCGTTTATTTACATCGTTAATAGAAACATTTGAACAAATCGTAACGAGTTATGGGTATTTACTGTCTATAAATTTTATGTTCTTTAAAAAGAATTTAAAAAATATATATATTTCTTTAAAATATAAATATTTATCAAAATAATCTCAACTAATTCAATCAAAAAATATTTTTGAATTAGGTTTATTCATATATTTCTATATAAATTAAATATATATATATATATATATATATATATATATATATATATATATATATATATATATACACAAAAAAAAAATGATAATAATAATTATTCGAATTCCATAAAAACTTTTAAAATTTAATTCAAAGTTAATATATATATATATATATATATATATTTTTTTTTTTTCAAAGAAAACTGCTATCAGGTCGTTCCAAATATCAAAGCTACTTAAAAGTGCGATAAGGTAAGAACTTTTAAGAAATCTGAACCATGTATGATTTGTATTATTTTTTAAATAAGGAAAATTTATAGCAATATTATTATAAATTAGTACCGATTCTATTACTTTGTATGACAGGTATGGAACAAACATATCGTGCACAACTGTGAAATAATTTGGTAAATAAATCATTCAAGTCATAGCTATATACTGAATGTAAAAATAAGATAAAAAAGACCGATAATAACGAAACCCATTAAAAACAAAATAATAACATTTCTTATTGATTAAGAAGAAAAATAAACCGAGAACAATTATCAACAACGATTCATACTAAAATACTCTAAAAATGTAAAGGAAAACTAGTATACACAGAGAGACCTTATATTTAACAAATTAATATAATATATATTATTGGACTAAAGAATAAAATTCGATATCACAGAGTACTTCATTGGATATCAATAGTTTTCTTTAATTACAGTATATTTTTTAAATAAGTATTCTAGGATAAAGTGGACACAAATGTAATGGAATATAAAACAAACGACTGTAGACACTTGAAGGTCATTTCCGATTTGAAACAAATACAGGCGTACTGACACGGAGACATGCATGGACATGTTATAGAAACAAACTGCACAGACACTTGCATGAAAGTACAATTAACTAAAACGTTTTTGGTACTGTACGAACGAACTGAAGGATACACAGAGTAATCAAGGTAACAGTTTTGTGACATTTATCTGTAATTTATTTAAACGTATAAATTTTAAAAAAATGTTAGTTTACATAGCGAAGAAAGAGAATTTGTCGGTTTTGAGATCAAGAATGAAAAATTATCTCATTTTTTGTAACGCAATAAAATCACTCGCGAAATAAAACAACTTTTCACCTGAGGTTCGACATATAATCCAATCCTTTTCCCTCTTCTTCCCGTATTAACGAAGAATAACCTCCATCAGATTAACACGATATTGCGGGGAAAGATGATGGTACTCCTTACCTGACTTCCTCTTCTCGGCTAAGACGATGGGTTTGGCGGTCCTCTTCATCCGAAGAGATCTCCTCTTGAGCGACCTGAGGAGGGACTCCTGCGGCTTGCTTTTATCCGGGGTGAACCACTTCATGGCCGGCATGTCACATGGCACTGACTCCCCGTATCTCCTCCCGCCGTAGCCCCCCCTCCCAGGCGATCCCCTCCCCGCCGCAAACAGCTCAATGGACCAACGTCACCAGCGGATATTATTACGCACGACACGGCTAATCATGCCATTCATTTCAATCTGTCATATCACAACACTCATCCGTGACTTCTCTTTACGGTCTGTCATTGAGAGGATAACAGATCTCTTAGTCAAATTAGCTTTCTACCGGGCCTTGATCAATGAGGGGCAAACAAACGCAGCGCAATGTTTAATTTCAAATTAAACATCCTTTAAAAATATTTACTTATTTACTTTTACCAAGTTTTTAATTCACAAACTTAAATGAGTAAATAATAATTATAAAAAAGATACAAGTTAAAAAAAGTAAATCGAACCTAATTCGTATTTAATAAATCACTATATTAATTATAAAAATTACTTTTAATTCCTTCAGATTTTGTTACTAGACTGGCCAAAAAACAACTTTCCTGATGACCTACATACTATAGATTTAGGACCAATTTTTGTTATTTTGGATATAATAAAAGTTAATTTAGGTATCGAGCTATGAAACCGAAAATAATAGATATTAATAATGGTAGATTATAATTAAAATAATCCAACTACATAGCCATTTGTATCTCAAATGAAAGTAAAGAATAAGATGAACCAGACAAGTCTCATAAATTCAGGCATCATAAGGAGAGAAAAGAAGAGAAACCCAAGATCACACCACTCCATGATATACAGTCGCATATTGGAAGAAAGGTTTGGGTTGGAATATTTCAATCAAAATCTATCTTAGGTTTTCTGCCTTTTGGTAAATTTTTACTCATTTATATTTATATTAATAATCATATCTGATTTCCATTGTTTCAGTCATTAACGATGTTTTTTTTCATAATATTGAAAACAACTTATGATGATGAAATGAAGTGATATAGTAATTTTTATAAACAGAAACTATTAGAGTACTCATCAACAAAATTATAATGAAATTTTATAATTTGAAAATATTTTTTATATTAATTTTTAGCTTATATTCCTTATATATCCTCTTCAAAAGAGAAAGTATGTTACATTTTTGCAGAAAGTACAGAATATTCAAATACATAACATTTTTATACAATTCAAAGAACAACAGTTGTTTTATAGTCAAACTTAAAATTAATTATCATAAAACTACATATAAATTTATTATATAAAACGATTCATTTTAGTATAATTTCTATTATTTAAATTTTATTTTATATTTTGCTTTTGGCTTATATTATTATATAAAAAAAAAATTATAATAAAAAATCTAAAATCATAGATGTAAAAGTCATAATCCAAATTAGAACAAAAAAAAGGTAAAAAGTAAATTAATAATTTAAATTATTGTTTAAAATATTTCTTTACTTAATACATATTATTGATTATTTAAATACTCTGACATTTTATGTTGTCAGATTCGTCTTTAATTTGTTAGCAGAAACAAAGAGCTTATTTTAAAGAAGATCTCAGTATATGTTTTTTTTTTAAAAGTGTATAATTATAATTTTTCCTAAGGTACATAGTTTTAAGTGTCTCGTCATAGTTTTAAGTGTTTTGTACATAGATTTATTTTTGTTTTGTATATAGCTTGTTAAACTAATATTTTCTTTACTTTTTCTTGTTTTGTTATATTTCTATTTAGGCCAGATGTAGTCTTTTAATTTTGTACTATTTTGTAATTCTAAGGAGACATTGTCCCAGAATAAAGTCATTTTCTATTTCTATTAATGAAAAGATAAAAATGAGCAATTTAAAATGCTAAATGATTATTCTATATTTCTAAGGATAACATAAAAATACTAAAAAACAACAAACTAATACAGATAATTGGAATAGTAGTTTAACCCGTATTATTTTGTATCATTTTTAAAAATGACAATTCCAAAGATAAATTTCTTTGGAGAAATGAAACATTTTTAAAAGTGTGATACAACAACTGAAGAAGCTTAACAATGATTCGATAGATCGATAACGAAATGAATATAACATTATCAGAATTTTAAAAGACCAAAACCGGCCCAAAAATAAAAGAATAAATAGGATTAATAATGAGAGTGAAAAAAAAATAAAAGAATCAGGGCAAGTTACACAATAGTCCTGAAATAGGAAAGGAATCCTTATAAAACAAAGGCTTTATGTTAGGGCATTACCTAACATACTGGCAATCCAAAATCACTATATATTTTCCCACGGTAAACACTCACCATAGCTTTCAAACAATTCCAATCGTGATTAAGGCAATACACTCAGCATCAGGATAATATTTACGTTTGGTAGGGGGGAAAAAATCACATTTTGATTCATTTATTCCCTCATTTGATCTTATCAGAATGATACAGTTGAAATCATAAACAACAAGAAATCACAGACTAGAAGGCAACAGACTATTAAAGGATTATTTAATAAAGCAAAAGTTTCAGAAACTATTTATTGGAATGTTGTTTCACAATTTCAAACTCTAAATAGATGTCGAAAAAACAATTATACTTTTAATTTCTTTTTTGTCATTTTTTCAAAATAATTTTCCTCCTCCGATTTCGAACAAAAACATAACATCCGATGCCGGTATTGTTAGAGCCCAAAGCCTAGTGTTGCCCAAATGTGAGACCGAGAAGAGTCTTAACTAAGTCACGGTCATGGTCTTGGTCTTGCCCAAGAGTCTCGCAACAGTCTTGCAGTTCCTTATTAGCTTATTACTGAAGAGATATTACTGTACTTTTTTAGATACAAGAAACCTAACTAAGAGTGAATGAAAAATTAGGAGAGTTAAATGCAAACATATATTGGTTATACCAATTATTTACATATAGTAAATAAGATTGTCAAGTATTAGTAACTATTTTGCCTTAACTTTTATTCAAAAAATCGATATTTTTTACCAGTCATGGTCTTGGTCTTGCAACAGTTAGGCGGCCTTGCTCTTGGTCTTGCAAAGGGCAAAAGTAAGACCGATTTGGGTAACACTACCAAAGCCCACACAGAGCATGTTTACACATTACACATTTATAATAATAACGGTTAATGTTAAGGGGCTATTTTTTTAATTTTATGTAAAACTGCGAGTACTTGAATGTTCCATTATTAATTGTACGATATTAATCAAATAATTGCAAATCAGATAAAAATAGTAACGG
The DNA here is from genome assembly GCA_928085145.1 of Nezara viridula. Lineage (NCBI taxonomy): Eukaryota > Metazoa > Arthropoda > Insecta > Hemiptera > Pentatomidae > Nezara > Nezara viridula. The sequence continues at coordinate 46,127,803 of OV725083.1, read as the reverse complement.
CTTATCGAATCCGAAGGTTCAATGATGATACCACCAATCGCTATCTGCAAACTTCAAGCCAACAACCACGTGATAATTTCAAGATAAATCGCAATTATTACCGTTATCCTCTTAGGTCCTATGGCTGCCATTGGATACTCAGAACGTGTTTAACTTTAAATAATTAAAATATTAGGGAGCGAAGTAGGTCAGTGAGTTAGACACTGAGCTGCTAAGCTCCAGGTTACAGGTTCGAGTTCGACTGATGTCAAGTACTTTTTCATCTACCCTGGATCGACAATGGGCTCAGGGGACCCTCCCGGGACTAGAGAGAATCTAGCGGTTGAGCGTGATCCTGGCCCTATCAGTTGCACCTTTGGTTGACCTTGAAACAGTATTTCCTAACAAAGTACTGAACCCAAAACTCTACATGGATTGTAGTGATAGTTTTTTTTTTAAAATTAAAATATTGCTTTTAAAATAAAAACAATTGAAATGGGTAAGTAGTCGAATGATGCATTATAAGGATGAAACAAAATATTAACTTCCAACTGTAGTTTTTGTTTCGACTTCCAAACGATAGCTCCGATGATTCGGGTCGAAACGTCGTCTAATACATTAAAGAAATTATGACTAAAATTCCTGATAAATTCCTTATATCATAAGAAACTTTTACTTTAAATTATAAGGGTCGAACTGCGTTATCTTCCATCTCCTTCAGTCAGTATACATTTAGGTCGCTTGGTGCGGTATTGCTGGTATTTTTTTTCTTTCAGGATATACTTGATGTTTTTTCTGTATCGATAATGCCTGAATTGGCAAAACATCGACTGGTTATTTTATTCTTAACTAGCATTATAGTGACACAAGGCTGTTGGGATGGAATTTTTGCAATTTGAACCAAACATTAATGAATTAGATTTGCCGAGTTGAAATTACCATTTAAACCGGTGCTGAGGATTAAATAAGGCCAATCGGAGGGGTGGGGCAGACCCCTCCAAGATGTAGACGGGAGATGACATAGAGATATGTGAGTCACAAGTGCGCTACGCCCCAGGAGGGATAGCGTAATTATCTGCGGCTGTGACGCACCGATCGTGCCGCATCTGCTACCTCCAGTGCTCACTTCCGAGGGGAGTGATTTTCAACTTTAATGGTCCAGTCTTTATTGATGTGATCGGGTAATAAAACTAGAAAAAGAAAGAAAGAAAGAAAAGAAAATAATTTATGGTTCTTCGGTATTAACGTCAAGATCCTGACATTTCAAGAGACGAGAACACGTACCAACGGTAGCCACAACGGTTCTTCCAGTTGAGAAATAATAAGAATAAGTTTGAGTGAAACGCGAGGATCGATTCCGATACCACAAACAATCGTTGCCTACATAGCTCCAAACCCATCAAAACCCAAATAGGATAGACCTGAAATAACAATAACACCATCTCGGTCTAGCTTCGAGCGTTTACTGGTCGCTTTAACGCAAATTACCTATTTAGGAATTCGTGCATTGCCCAACAACATTAGAAACCCATTCCAACCTCAGAGAAGTTATTACTTGAATTGTATTATTTTAAATATTCTTAGGACCTAAATACTAACCAGTACCTTATTTTAGCTACAGGTGCTAATTTGTCTAGGGGGAAATATTATAGGAAATATAGTCTTGGTCTTGCAAACTCAGTCTTGGTCAAGGTCATGGTCTTGCGCAACAGTCTTGCAGTTACTTATTACATTATTACTATAGATATATTACTGTATTTTTTTTAGATAGGAGAAACCTAACTAAGCCCAAATGAAAAATTAGAGGAGTTAATTACAAAAGTATATTGGTTATACCAATTATTAATATATAGTAACTAAGATTGTAAAGTATTAGTAACTATTTCGCCTTAATTTTTATTTAAAAAATCGATTTTTTTTAACCAGTCCTGCTTTTGGTCAACACTAACAGCAATTATTTTTCGATATAGACCTTTCCCCTTGAATACAATATATTAATTATTATATTGTACATAATAGTACATATATATTACACTGTGATATATTTATAATTATTGCAAAATAGAAGAGGAAATAAAATATAAAGAAAAATGAAAATATTAGAAATTAAATTAGCTTAAATAATGTCCAGGTTTCTATGATGCTGGAAAAGTTGAATAAATATTATGGTTACAAATTGGCAATAAGAATAATTATAATTATACTGGCAATAAGGAGCGATGTATAAAATAGATTTTTAAATAAATTAAAAATTTGTTCGAACTGTGATTCCGTTTAGTTTATTTTATGTTGATAAAATAATATAATCTGAACCACAGAATACATGTAAATTAAAGTTATGCAATTTGAGCAACATTAATTGCAATCAAATGAACAGTTGTATAATTTGTAAAATGGGGTTGGTCCGCCGCTACGACTTTAAATATAAAATCTAAATTAAAAAAAAAGTTTGAATAAAAGAGCTTTTAAAAGTTTGACTTCAAAAAGCTTTCGATAGTTTCTTTTTTAGTACCTAAGATATATCATACATGCCTTTAAAAAAGTTTTGGAAACAAACTTATTTATATAATAAATAAAACTTATAAAAAATAATAATAAACATTCGTTGAGTTTCTTTATAGAGGAATCGATATCTATACCGATTTAAAAAAAAATCGATTAAGGCTCACTTTGGATTGGCTGTATTTATTGAAATTTAATCCTAATATAGAAATAAATCATTCTATTGTGTTAAAATTAGAGCCCGATTATTGCTTATGAAAATTTTTATTCTCGTTATTTTCTGTTTATTTTTGTTTCTATTTCAATTAATTTTCGATAATAATCTATAACAATGGTTCATTTCGACATCGTCCATAGGAAAATAGTAGCACAAATGATAACCGGGAAATTTGATAGTTTTCCTTGTTAGTCACAACATTTCAGCGTCAACAGTGCTTTTATGACACTCGATGATTTAAATCTATTAATAAAAGGGTTTTTTGAAGTGCATAAAATACCCCGAAATACATTGAGTGGAGTCATCGTGGTACCATCAGTCTTTATTGACAATATTTAATGATGATACAGCACACCTCACTTCCCATGAAAGCATCCGGCACACTCCAGCCGCTTTGAGGATATTTTTAATTGGGCTAACAGGAGTAGAGTGTGTTTGCTGCCTTTCTAATTACAGCATGGAGATTTTCGCTGAGTTATTTTAAAATAAATTAAGGGATAGATAAAGAAATATTATATTATGCTATCGTTTTGTTTGTTTTTGTCGATAATTCCAATCCTTCTTGTATAAAGTTTTATTTAAAATAGTACCCGCGAGATTCTATTTAACAAACGAGGAAACTAAACCTGGTTTAGGTTTCGGAAACTGTCTGATAATAGATTGATTTGAATCACATGCTGTTGTATAATAAGAATCAACAGAAACACTAGATTTATCAGGAATCAGATATCAATTATGGCAGTATCATGTCTTACTCTTTATTTTAAGCTAGAAAGGTGGCAACAGACGCTGAATAAAAGATTGAGAAAATAAAACAAATATAATATAACCTGATGCATCGTAACCGAACGTTTTCGAGCCAAACTTTCCCGATTAGGAAGAACGTTGATTAAATTACCTTTCAACTTTCAACTTCCTGCATAATATGACTATTTTATGACGTAAGGGGAAGAGGGCATACCTCTTATTAACTTTTCGGATTTCCGTGATGTAAGGATGCGTTATTATGTTATGGCAGTAGTATTCGTAAAAAAAAAAAAATATCGATTATATGATCGCGCAACCCTATATAGAATAATTTTATTTTTCGGATTTAATCAATATAAGGTTCCATTTTTATATTACCGAAGGGGCAGATTTTAAAATAATATCGATTTTAAAATCGTATAATCGTGAATCTATATATTAATCTTTTAAGACTCCGATGATACTAAAATATTTACTTGGAGTATTAGTGGAATAATGTGCAATTTTAAAAACAGTTCGAACTTCGGCCGTATTTCTTCTCTCTGTATGAGTATTGAGAACCCAACATCGATGATATCGTTCGTCATAAAAACATCAATATTTTTATTTAATTTCCTATAAAATTAATAGAAACTTTTAGTAATTTTTTTTTCAAATATTAACAACCTAGGACTCCAGCAGGACAAACGTCTAACTTGGAATCCTCATACCAGACTGAAATGACAAGAAACAGCTCGACGTTCCATCAACTACTTCAGCACTTATTAGAAAAAAACTCTAACCTTTCAATTAATTACAAAAGACTCATATATATGACCATAATAAGACCTATTTGTACTTACGGAGTTGAGCATTGGGGCTCCACTAAACCATCGAATTCCTATCGCATCCAATCTTTATAATCCAAAATCCTTCATAAAATCCTTAATGCTCCTTACTTTGTGCCTAATAAAATAATTCATAATGACCTGAATGTTCCCTATGTTTCCGATTTGGCCCAATCCAGATACTTATCCTTCCATAATAAACTTCAGAACCATCCTAATCCCCTCGTTTCTAGGCTTTCTTCCTCATCGATCTCTGATAATTCTCCTAGGCGTCTGAAAAGAAGATGACCTCGTGATCTCCTAATTTAGAAACTTTATTAGAGTGCTACCAATGAGTAAATTCTCTACAAGCCTTGTCATGTCACTTATTATTCTGTATCACATTTGCTGAATGTATACTAATAGTACAGTTGTAAATTTCATTAGTAATAATAAAAAATATATACATATATATTAACTTGTTTTTGATAAATCTAGCAGAAAAAATCGTATTAAGCATATATAACTTAAAATCTTTAAAAATATGTTGAATTATTAAAGGAAGTTAATTGACTCCTATTTATTATCCATCAATTTGTTGTTTTAACAAAATCAAACTAAATTCAATTTTTTTCTGTAAAGTCACTTGACGCCAGATTCTCCACTCACGACAAGAGTGTATGTGGCTAAAGCACTCTTGCTCAATCTCCACTGGGTTTAGCCCTAGTGACGCGGTTGAGAAAGGAGTGCAGGGAACTCCTGGAGTCATACTTTTTCCTCCTCAGTTGGAGGGACAAGTCTGGTTTGGAGTTCTCTCGCCAGATTGTAAATATTGTATATAGGTGTGTATGTGCTCTTTTTATTTATTTATTTTTAGGTTATTTTATTCTTATTTATTGTATATATATTATTTTTCTGTATAATTTATTTTATTTATTGTGCATAGAGTGTGAATGTGATCTGTGAACTATATTATAAATGTCCTAGAGACAGATTGTAATATTTTTCAATAAATAAGTTTAAAAAAAAAAAAGTCACTTGAACTTCTACAAGAATTATAGGAGAAGACATTTTTTTAGGAAAATAATAATATTTAAAAACAAATGTATTCCTGTTTTCCATTATTTGGAACAAGATCATTTAATCTGACTCCTAACTAATATGATTATCGCCATTATAATTTTTTTTTTTTGGACAATGGAAATTCATTATTACATTTTTATTACCTTTTAATAAGAACATTGTAAAAACATGCTATTTTTAATTTTCATTAGTAAGTTTTTTTCTGTTTTTATCGCTAATATATTAGTCGAATGGTCCACTCATAGAATTTCGTACATTTTTGAAATTAATTTTTTTAAAAGCTTCTTACTTCCATTCTTCTGAATTAACATCATGCGGATCTCCGAACGAAATGTGCCTTCCGTGCAAGATATTGTTGGCAGATAACCAAATGCTAGGAATGGCTGAGCGAAGCCGCCTCGCTGTTTGTTACACATCTGTTCTGCACTTGGCTTATAAAACCCACCCCGTTCTTCCTGTTTCCATATTCTATTTTTGTCTGATGGTGTAAATAAGGATTTTTTTTTTTTGTTTTCCTTAAAAGATAAAATAAATTCACTCATTCAAAACTCTTGGTTATCGAGGAAAAGGGAATAATTTCGGACCGATATTCATATCATAATTATAATTTCGAAGTATATTGATCTCATACTTAATGATAATAAACTTAAATTTTTATTAATTTTGAATTAAATCTTCAAATTTTTCTAAGAATACATATTACCAATACACTTTATAAAAACCTTAATTTCATTTCTGCATCTCGGACAACGTCTTATTTCTACTATTTTTTATTTTGAATTTGAATATTTAAAACAATGTTTTTTTTTATAATATGACTTGTTAATTTTAAAGAAAACATTTTTGTAATAATGATATAAAATGTGTTTTGATGGATTATATAATCATTTTGTAATATAACATATAATAATAATATAGAATGAATATTTAAAATTTAAAGTTTTAGTGTATTGAATATATGGCTTTACATATATTAAGTTAACAGGTATAGTTGTTGACATATTACAAAAAAGGATAAACAATCCACCTTAGGGATTAATTCATCAGATAAGAAGTACATCACTATGAAATAAAAATAAACAGAAAAACAGAAAGGACTTATATGTCAACCCAATATATGTAAAGACATATAGGTTGACATATACGTCCTTTCTGTTTATTTTTATTTCACTATGATGTACTTCTTATCTGATGAATTAATCCCTAAGGTGGATTGTTTATCCTTTTTTGTAATATGTCAACAACTATACCTGTTAACTCTTGTTGAAACAAGCTTAGAATTGTATTTGCTATTACAAATATATGGAAGAAAATATCATTCATTATCGACATATTTAGTTGTATCGTTTTAAAAAAGGTAAGCGTGATGCAGAAGCTCGTAGAAAAAATTGCAGTTTATGGGTATGATGGCTTACCGGACGCACCTGTCAAAATTGGTTGGCCAAATTTCATTTAAGAAATTGTCGAATGGTCGCCCACATGAAATTGAAACGAGCAATATTAAGGTCATTGTTGATCGAAATCCCATCCAATCAGTATGAGAGATTGTTATGGTCCTAAAAGTGTCACATACAAGAGTAAAAAAAAACATCAACTACAAGAGGATATTGACTTTATCCATAGGTGGGCTGAAAAAAAAAAATAAACTGAAGCTGAACACAGACAAAACTAAGGCAACCCTCACCAGTTCCAAGCACCTCATTAGTGTCCTTCCTTTCTCTCCTTTACGTTACCTCAATAACCTTCCTATCCATTTCTTTCCAACAGTTAAAAACCTTGGAGTGATCATTGATCAGAACCTCTCTTGGAACAACCAGATTTCCCAAATTGACCGTAAATCCATAAGTATACTTAAACAATTCATTCGATTCCGTGGTTCCATTTAAAAAAGAAACCCGACAGCTCCTGGTAACATCCCTTGTTTTCCCCCTCTTCGACTACGGTTGGTTGGTGTATGGAGGGCTGTCCACAGGAATGGAGGCGAGACTGATGAAATTTATAAATTGCTTCATAAGATTCATCTTTGGGATTCCCAAGCATTCGCATGTTTCTTGTTGGTACACCGACTTGAAGTGGCTTTATCCTACTTCCCGACGGTATTTGAAAAGGTTGGTAACAGGAAATGGAAAATGGATATTTTCCTATATTGTAATGTCGTGAGACTCCTAGAAGAATGTCAAAACCTGGATTGCATACAAATAATATACATAATGCTTTCCACATGGTGGAATCTCAAGGGTGTTATTTTCTATGAGCTATTGCCATCAGGACAAACTATTGATTCAACTCAATACTGCTCACGATTAATAAAATTTTAACAATCATTAAAAATAAACGCCCAAGACTGGCAAATCGAAAGGATGGTATGTTCCAAAACAGCTAGGCCTGGAAATAAATTCCAAAAGAAAGAGGACATCTAAAAGCACTTGGATCAGTTTTATAACAATAAACTCCAGACATTTTATGAACATAGCACTATGCAGCCCTTCGGAACTATCGGATCCTGCGTTTTTAAGCCCAAAAACGTACTATTTTCGAGATAAGCAAGGCATAGGGTTCGCATCCACACAACCTTACGTTAATTCTAGTACTGTCATTGAACACATGTATCTTTCCGTCGACTTGGGGCCTCTATCGAGAGAGGAGGAGTTTATATTATTTATCGATGGTGTTTTTGATCGGCAAGCCATATCACCGTTAATTCTTCACCAAATCTCAAGATTGGGCCACCAATTTCGAAGGCTCCCTTATCTTCCAGTCCAATCACCCCGAAAATTCAGGCAAACAAGTTATGAAAGAAAACAATCTTTATTTGCGAATAAATAAAAAATCACACATTTTCCCCTTAGTTATGCCCATGATAATATAAAAGATTACAATATTCTCTACAAAAGGAAAAAAAAAATCATTGAAATCGGACAATTTTTAGCAAAGATACAGATTATTGAAAATTGTAAATATGTTGGTTCCAAACATTATTGAAGATTTAAATTAATTTTTGTTTCCTTTGTCGATTATATTTATCGATAAAGTAACAATTAATTTCTTTATCTTTTGATACGTTGCATTATTTTATTTTCTTATTAATTTGGCCTTTGATAACAACATGTTGTGCGAATTTTACGCACGGGTCTACAAGTATAATATTATTTGTATTATACCAAGATCCTACATGGCTTGTAGTGTTATAGTTTTTTTTTTCAATAAAATGTTTTAATTAAAAAAAAAATCCTTTAAACCATTTGAAATACATAGCGAAATATCTGTGAAGCGTGCGCTTATCAATACATCCTTCATTATGAAATAAATTATATGATAATAGAAAAAGGGGTTTGTGATACGTTGTTACCTTGCGTGATCACTTCTCATTCAACCCCAGTGGTCGCCTGATTCATAACATTAATAAACTCTGTTTAATCGGAATATCGCGGTTTCATTGCTTTTTTTTTTTTTTTTTATCAACTAATGACCTTGATTATGGAGTGTCAATTAGAATATAGACTAACTCTAAGGGGAGGTTAATTGGAAAATCGGGGTTTAGGTTAGCGTTTATATCTTGGAATAGATAATTAGTTTTACTGTTTAAGTCGGAAGATTAAATAAATAAATTAGATAAATAAAAATAAATAAAACAATCGAAACCTATCAACGAAACCTTTCAGCATTCATGAAACCAACATTCCATTTATAATTATTCCTACCTTTTATCACCTTCATAGTTTTATATTCTTACTAAAATATTTCCATTAGAGACGAATGACATTTAAAAGTTCCTTAAAGTCACAGGTGGCAGTAAGCAGTTCCCTAATACAATATTTATAAACTTGTAGCAATATCAGTACGAGTAGAGTAAAAAAAAAGTCGGGATCACGAGAGAAAAATGAGATACAGTGATGGAAGAACTGGTTTCCAAGAACTTGGTTCTTAACTTTCAGGGCGCCCTTGTAGGTAGGTATCTTCGGGTAGAAAAGTTGTGTGGACGTGAGTGGGTTCAAGAATATTTTTAATCGAAAAGTTAAAATGGAGAAAGAGCAATATTACAAGACGAACTTACAAGACGGATGAAGAAGTTCTCGAAATTCACTCGGATAACTCGTTCTATATTCGATGTATTAGAAACTGTCATGGGACTGCTTTAATCAAACACAAAAAAAATAAATAAATAAAAAATAAAAAACGCTACAAATTATTTCACAATGGTTTATTATTTCCTAATAATTATGCATCTAAAGTAGCATTAACTTCATAGTTACAAAGAAAAATAAATAAAAGGGGATTCCAATTATTGGACTAAACTTTATTTATTTTCAATCATTAGTAATATGCTAAAAAAAATAGCATCACTTCAGTAACACATTCAAAATTTAAAAACCAAACAAAGGATATAACATTTGGAGTAGAACATATTAAAAAAAACCGGAGACCATATATTTGCTCCTAATTGTCCGATTTTAACGATTTTTTTTTAAAGAAATTTCGTAAACTTTTAAAAAACTATATACAATATTAACAAAAAAGAATAAATTTTTTGAGTTATTCGGAATTTAATTTTACCATCTCTCGTAACCTTTTTTCCACCTTCTTTGCGTTGAAGTATGTTATATAGATAAAATTAAAGTGCGTCGAGAAAATGACTAGCGAAGTTTCATTTATATCGGTACATTCGTTTAGGAGTCACAGTCTATAGCAACGCAGGTTTTTCGGCAGCCATTTTGAAAATTAAAGGCGGATAGCAATGTCGATGACGGAGGATCATCATCGGGTGACCTCTGATTTTATAACAAAATTTGGAAAAAATTGGTCCAGTAGTTTTGGAGAAAATGAGCAGACGGCGGACGGACAAAACAATTTGTATTCGTTTTTCGAATTCTACGCATCCTGAAACGTGAAACCTCAAATTTTGAGAGGGGGTTAAGTTTTTGAATTTTTTGGTCGATTACAATGGTTGATTATTGAAAATAATAAACCAAAATTTCAGACGTGTATTAATAAAAAAAAAAATAACAATAACATTGAAGTAAAACTTAGGTTATTTTTGGAAAATTCCAAACCACACAGCCTTATGTTTCCAAAATGCAGGCAAAGAAAAATCCTTTAACTTTTCACCATTTCAGACATCAGGATCAGACAGAAAAACCGATCACCACTCTATGAAAAAGAAGAAGAAAAAGTCTTTTTTTTTTTAATCAAAATTACATAATATAAATTACAAAATAATATTTTTGGATTTAAAACCGAAAACCATACGTGCTACATGGTCTGTTGACCATCAGAAGAGTCTGTGTTTTATAACAAAATTATATTTCAATCCATTTATATACAACTAATTAATAACAAAATAAGAACAATGATATTTAAAATGTAAAAGCTATATAAATATTTTAATTACAAGAAGAGTGGTACCAAAATTCTCCAATTTATTAATTGTTAAATTCTCTAGTGAGCATTATTCTATAGGAGAAAGCAGATTTTGAGTAATTTACCAATGCTATCCAATGGTTACCATTTATTAAATCTATTTCTTGATCCCGAGATAAATTTCTAGATTTTAACCATTTAATTCTAAATTCAGAGAGTATCGGAAAAGCAGCCAGGAAGTGATAAGATGATCTGTTTCGTTTGTATTACACATGCTAAATTATTATTTGTTTGCTTGAAATGTTTATAATTTAAGTTCAAAACAAACATGCCACTCTATGTAATCCAATCGCATACTGAAAGGAAGGTAAGGCAACACAACCAGGGAAGGTTAAAATCAAACAACTGATAAGAGAAACAAAGGACCAATAAGAATTATGCCTTTATTAATAATTATACATATATAAAAAAGCAACTAATAATTATACATATATAAAAAAGCAAAGTTTTCCATCAAACGAAGATATTCATAAAAAAAAACGTTAACTACATAGATAAAGATAAAGCCGAGTGGTATATAAATTTTTCCAATATTCACCTAACATTTCTGTCCTGTCTCTTGATTATTTTGTTACTTATCTAAGCAAAAGATTATTTTAATTATGAATCACTAAACTGAAAATAAACTACTATACTTTATAGTTATATATAATTACGATACATAGATTATATAATTAACTGTTCAGCCTAACAAACAATTGTATTAGCTCTATAAGAAAGTAATGCATATCATATCCTGATTTCTTCTTCCAGTTCAATTAGATTGGAATGTTTTGAACAGTGGAGATTTTCGTTCCAAGATACAAAATTATATCTATATTTCATCTATGAATACTTTGTATTCTTGTCACCCGAAGGTTAATTTATCTCAATATTCGATCCATTCATTTCGAGGAAAGAAACCAAAAAACCTTGGAAAGAACTTCGACCACACTTTTCTGAAATAATCAACATTCCAATATCACACGTGTGATATTGATGTTTTCTCTTATTACTTTCACTCTTACCTATATATGTAATATATAGTAATGGTAAGTATTGCGATCGTGAAAATTTTCAAATCTGAGTTTTCAACGGAAATACACGTTTTGAGATCCGCTGAGTCCAAATAACCAAGTCCCACAATAAGGTCTATGTGTGTGAACAGCCTAGCTCAAAAACGAAAAGTCTTACGAAACTGAAATTGCGTACTTGAGGTTTTTATAAGCCTGGGATTATACAGAGACATTTTCGTCAAAATCGGCAAACTGGAAGTAGTACTTTGTATAATCGATTTAACACATTTTTACCATTTTCTCAAAAATGTCTCAAACGATTTTGAATTTTTTATTCGTTAAAAGAAGAAGTGAGATGATAATTTTCAATTATCTCATAAAATTCAGGTTCGAGTACCACAATTGCTCTGAAGTCTCATGTTGAGTCAATTAGCTTTATTCTATTTAACCTTAGGATGATGAATAATATTTTTTGTAAAAATAAAAAATGGTTTAACAAGCTCGGCGTTCACGAGCTCAAAGCCTTAGAGTCTAAAGTGAGATTATTATCGAGTGTTTGTAATTACTTAAATATACTTTTTTTAAATCGATAAACTCATCCTCAGACAAAAAGGAAAGTTAAAAATTCTGTTGTTCGTTTTCCTTATTCCATCATATCTTTCGTAAACAACCCATTGCATGCTTTAAGTATATTCGGTACAATGATATAGCATGCAATTTACATATACCATTTTGTAAATATAAAACCGGAAAAATACAAACTTTGAATTTAGTTATAGTAAAGAGGCTTTTGTCCCAATTAAAATTGTTTTTTCAATCATTTATACTTCTAAAAAAAATACAATATTCCTCCCTGCGTGAGTAGGGATATCATTATAAAGCAGTCACCCTTGGATACAGCAGCCACAATAGCCCTGACTCTAGTCAACAAGCGGTTAGTTTACCAAGAGAGGCGAACGTTGTACCTCTTTGCCCGGAGGTACGGAGGCAGGACCGGCGGTAACTGATGCCAAGGGGTGATGCAAGAAGAATAAGGAAGTGAATAGGAGCAAGAGGACAATGGCATTGTTGGGGGTTCCAGAGCACGCCCACCTTTCGGCTGTACCCCGGGTCCATCAGCCAACGGGCACTTGTTGGCTCCTTCCGACGTACCTTGGTCGTTGAACCCGCTAGGTGACGAGTTAATCACGGGGCAGCACCATCGTCGAAACTCACCTTATAAGAAGATAGTGACCAAAACATTAGTTAGTATCGACTGGCATATAAATCCAATGAGACACTGCAAACAAGATGCTATGGGAGCCGGAACAAGGATTTTTTTCAGGAGAGACAAGCTCAACTTTACCACCCCTTCTTTCATCACACCCTCTTCTTGAATAAATAATAACAGTTCTACAACAGTAAACCAGGTAAATATATGTATATTTTAAATGCCATCATATTATAGATCATTTTATTCATATAAATTTCAAGAGAAATTTGCCGACCCCAAAATAATGGCGCCCGGCCAAGTGTCAAATAATGTTCCCTCAAGCCCACATTCGATTCCTGGCCCTGAGGAACAAAATAAAATTATTATGTTATTAGAAAAAATATATCGTGCAGTAATTATGTTCAATCCTATACTGCGATACGAACAATATGCGTAAATGAAAAATATCATGAAATAAAATTAAAGACTTTTGCTTAGAATATAAGTTGCCCAACATCGAATATAGATAAGCCCAATATTTTATCCCAAAAATATTATTTTGGAGGAAAAAAAATCAAGCGGGTAACTTTGAAAGACGTTAATAAAAAAAAAAAAAGGTTAAACGCGTATCATTAAACCAAACAAAACGCAATGATTTATTTGATAAAAAAAAAATAATAATAAACAATTCTCCGAAATAATCTTAATTTCATTTTAATTGTCGTTTTTTATATCTATAATATGAATTTATTTATTTATTTTTAGTTCAAATGGATATAAAATATACTAACTTTAAACGATTAAAAAAACGGATGTGTATTATTTTTTTTAAAAGCACTTATTATTGTAAATATAAAATTGTATAGTAAATTTTTTAAATTTTTATTATATTGATAATGGTGGATTTGATAAAGTACACAATAAAATTATTGAAAAGTACATGAATGTTCAACGTGCGTACAATTATTCTATTTTTTTTTCTTCATTTACGTTAAATTAAATAATTTCCAAGCACTGCTCGTTGCTAGTAAAGCTGGAGAATTCGAACAAGAGCATAAATACTTGTTAATTAAAATTCACTGTATCTTAAAAATTCGAAATGTTTAATATTTAAAAATAATATTTAAAAATAATATTTAAAAATAATAATTAAAACACTTTAATCAAGACGATTCAGCTCTGGTAAATATAATATTTACAAGAGCTGAATCATTTTGATAGTATAATTGGAAAAGTAATATAAAAAAAAATATATGTATATATATTTACCTATAAGGAGTGGTTAGCAGAAAATAGATCATTAAAAATACGCCCTTACCTGTAACAGAATAAATGGTATTAGCTGAATGAAAAATATAATTCATAATAATAATAATAATAATAATAATTTCAATTACTTGTTAATATTTTCATTTTTTTTTTAAATCATTACCAATAATAACATTAAACTAATAAAAATAAAATTAAAAACATTGGTTTATCTATGCATATATACTAGGCATATCTGAAATAAAGTAATATAAAATGCATACCCGAATCCTCCGATAACCATCAATGCAACTCAAAAGTAAAAATAGAATTAATAAACTATAATTTTCGAAAAAGATAAATTATCAGTCACTCGTTTCTCTAATCGTACAAGTCAATTTAAGTTTAGAGTTTTAGAATAAGTTAAGTAAAGTAAATAAGTAAAGTAAAGTAAACAAATTAAGTAAAGGCTCACTATACAATTACTAAAGTAAACAAATCGTAAACCATCATAAGGTTTCAAAAACACTTAATTAAATGCAACATAGCTGCTTCGACCAGATGTTCCTGTGAAAAGCAATCAGTAAAAGCCTCCATCATGGTAAATGCTCCCTTGTGTAAAGCTTGTATGTTGTGTCTTTGATGAAATAACGGTTTCAAAGAAAAAAAAAAGATATCCTAAATAATACCCGCATAGCATTTTTTAAATTCGTTCTAGAGATTTGTATATGTCTGTAACAATGTTATCAAAAGCAATCAGAAGAGATAAAAATGCCTATTTTCTACAACAGGCTATCATACATTAGGAAAGCAAATAATGAGAGAAAACTGAAAAAAATACAGTTTTCAGAAATTCCGAAACAAATACTTCGGTACCTCAAGTAACCGTTTCTTCAATCATAGATATTGAAAACATAGAATCATATCAATGGATACTATATATAAAATCATCAAGTCCACAGTCAATACAATTAACTGAAAGGAAAGATAACTAACAAAAACTCTGATAAAACCTTACTTAGCGAAACGTTGGCCAGTAAGTTATATATTTGGATTTTGAGACGCTAAAGACTTTGTATGGAATGTTCTAGTAAAACACTAGCAAAAAATAATAAAAATTAATCAATTTTTTTTTTTTATATTCAAATATTCATCTGCACCTTTCGATATACTGTTGACAATCAGAAGGTCAGATAAAAATAGTGAAAAAAACAAGTCGGGTATGAGAAAGGATAGCATCCAGCAGTACATCTTCCCAATGTTGATCCAATTATCAATGGTTTGTTAAGAATGGAGGTCTCTCTCATCCAGCGCATTTTTACTCTCGTTCTCGTATTGATAGGAATGTGAGCTGAAGTGCGAGTAAATTAGTATGACATTGTTTGTAAAGAGTCCTTATGTGTTGGTCAACTGTTGGCAAGTGGAAATCAGTGCATTTGTTAATCACGTACCAAGGTATTTGATAAGGTGTACAAAAATAAATGTTTTTCAACCAAATATTTGTATTTTTATTTCTTTGATATAAAATACAATTAATACTCAAAGTATAGTCCATTGTTATCTAGCGTCATTAGTTATCTACTAGCCAATTACTCGATCCCACGCTGGTATCATTCTTTGGGATAACAGTCTAAGAACTCTTAGATATCATTTTCAACTCTTGAAGAAAATGGTTCATGGATCCGATAAATAAGTATCCGATGGTGCGAGGTCTGTACTATATGAGGCATGAGTTTTTCAGGCAAGGGTTTTTCAATAAATTTTCACAAATTTCTAACCTCTTAGCTGTTTGCTGAGGAGTAAGTTAGTGAGGAAACAGTCTACAGATATTTTTCATCTTCTCCATGGAAAGTAGATGGCGACTGACAGAATCTTTCCACACAACACACTCCCTGGCAAGTTCGCGTATACTTGTGGACAGATTTGACTAAGCTTCCTCCAGAACCTTATCAATATCCATTAATGGTCTCCTGAAGCTCTTATTCCTTTACAACGTCGTATCCCCACTGCTAAATTTTTCAAACCAACGCCGCGCAGTGCGCTGGTCAAGGACACCTTCCCTTTCGTATTTAATAATTTCATGAGTTGCTTCAGCGGCTATGAAATTTTTTTCCAGCAATTCCTTAAAACTCGAGAATTTCGTAGGACACTGTCATATTTCTTCTTTGAAACAAATAACTAAATTGAGTTTTTTTTTTTTTTTTAAAGAAATCTAATGGGATTAAACAAGCTTAAAGAATGCTCTAAAGGGATTATTAAGTATTAAAATATTTATAGTCCTTTGAAACCTTTAATTTGATAAAACGGTCATTCTTTTTTTATACATCCAATTAGTTAGGAGTCATAATACTTTTGATTGAAATGTTAAAAGTTTTTCTAAGTTGGTGTTTTTGGCGATACCGTTTATCAGCCGAGAATATGCCCATATGGGTTTAAGTAAGTATCTTTATGAATTGAATTGAATGTCTATAGGATTTTATTCTTGCATATTTTGTAGAAGTATATTCACATTTTCATTTATTATATATTACACTACAATAATTGTTAGCATCTATTTACTTCAGTTTAGGATCTTGTTACTCAGCTTAATTTGTTCATGTTTTATTGTACTTACTGTTTATAATTTTAATAAGCTTATTCACATTGTTTATAAATTATGTCTAAATATTATGTAACTGCCACAATTCTCTATCTTTTTGTATCTTGTCCGTTGATGTATCTAGCCCTGATGATGACTTGCAAAGTCGGGTCGAAATGTCGGCTTTCAATAAAATAGTTTTACCAGTATTTAGTCTAGTTATGACCGCCCCCCCCCCCGGACCATCTTTCTTTATGAATTGAGTTTCTGTTTCAGTTCTACATTTGAGAAGATTTGGATAAAAGTAAGTAAAGTAGTATGAATGGGTCTTCCATTTCATTTTAACATGTGGGCTCCATGGCATCCTTCTGTCAATAGTAAGTACAAAATAGTTCACGGTGTCCATCTGATAATGCCCTGTAATTTATGTTACGTTAGTGAGACTAGTGTAGGATCTTGGTGTTTTATGAGAATTGCTATGACCTCAGCCTTTTTTTTTTTTTTATGATAAAGGAATGATGACTTAATTTTTTAAAAGATCTTCCATTACCAAAGTTGTAAATAGGCAATGGTGGATAATAGAACTATCTGATTTCACCTCGGTTTAGAATTAACGCGATTAATATAATTATGTTATTATGAATATAACTCTAACCACGCCTCCAAATGACTACATGTCATCTTGTGCTACCCTACCCTATTGTACCTCATGCAGGGAGACTGCTCATACGCAATAAGTCGCTCTAATTATAGCGGTGTTGCCTTAGATCCATAACCCCCGTCCCACAAAGTACAATACGGACTTCACAATGCGTGTAAGGTTTTCCTGTTCCTCTGTTCAGGCTCAATAACTTGTTGGCATAACCTCAGCATGTTAACGACTCAGCATGAGCCAGGTATTGTTCTTTTAATGACGGCTTCTAGGGGCAAGGCGTTTTATTTCTTATTTCTATTCTTATTAAAGGGTAGATGAAGAACGCACGTGTGTTCATCGGCCGAATTATATTTAACATAAGTTGTTCATTCCCTATGTATATAATTATCAAATGAATTTGGACAGGGTGAGTCACCAAATGTCAACAATTACTGTTACAGCGGGTTTTCATAAAAAAAAAATAAATAAATAAATAAAAATCCTTAATATTTTCTTGCTATTAAGCAAGAAGAAGTAAGCCTCCCTTTTAAAATTTAAATTTCACAAGATATCTTTAATTTCGTCATTCAGAGTTTCTAAAAAAATGATCATAAACATGGTTACTTCTATTATTACTTCCACTCAAGTAATACAATATATAGTAAGGGTAAGTATTGCGATCGTGAAAAGTTTTGAATCCGAGTTTCCAACGGAAATACAAATTTTGGGGTAGCCTGAGTCCAAATAACCAAATTTCGAAAAATGGTTTGTGTGTCTGTGTGATAGGTATATGCCTTAGATGTGACAGCAACTTTTCCCTCAAAATCGGCTAGCCGGAAGTGCCTTTATATCAACGGCGAAACACATTTTTTACTATTTTCTCAAAAACGGCTCTAACGATTTTGATTAAACTCGGTGTATCATTGTATAATTAAGTGGTATTTAATATCATTTAGTTCTTATAACCGTTGATGTCACTTTACAGGGCTTAAATGCCCAATGTTCATATTCGTCTTCCACTAAAGTACCTTTAATATGGTTTCTTTTAAATAATTAACTATCTCTCATTATTAAGAGTTACGAAA
Source organism: Nezara viridula (assembly GCA_928085145.1). Classification (NCBI taxonomy): domain Eukaryota; kingdom Metazoa; phylum Arthropoda; class Insecta; order Hemiptera; family Pentatomidae; genus Nezara; species Nezara viridula. Next base: position 46,109,319 of record OV725083.1, on the reverse strand, counting down.
AAATGCTAAATATATCTTTTGAAAGAATTCGTTAATTGAATAAAGGAGAAAAAAAAATGCTTATCCAGGTCGAGAAAGAATCTCCAGAAATACTAGTCAGAAGGTATACGTATAATATATCGTTCGAAAGCGGAAAATTTTAGAAAAAATTACACATAATATTAAAAAGTATAGAAGATAACGGAGAGTGGCAAAAAAATATAAATAATAATTTTTGAAAACTAATAATATTTAACGTAAATAACATATTTTCAAGGAATTTAAATGAAATTGAAACTTAAATGAAATTTAAAATATTTTTAAGTTTGAAAAAAATATTTAGAATCCACCTAATCAAGGTAATAAAATTGTTGAAAAAACTATTTCATTGTACTTGCGTGAAAGAAGAAGTAAAATATAAAATCATTTCATGGAGGTATAAAACACATGTTTAAAACCTTAAATACATTTACTGTAGTTTAATAATTCTAGATCTGATATTATATTTAAATAATTAGACATCAACGTCTGTTTATTCCGAAAAATTATCATCTAACTTTTTAGAAAATTAAATTAGTGAATAATTTGATGAATCTTCTCTTTGTGATATTCCAACAGTATCCAATACTATTTCATTGCACTTGTGTGAAAGAAGAAGTGAAATATAAGAATATTTCATAGATACGTTTACAATCTTAAACATATTTACTGTAGTTTAAATACACTATATCTGATATTACATTTAAATATTTAGGTATCTATCGTCCGTTTATTACAAAAAATCATCAAGTCACCTTTTAGAAAATTAAATTATTGAATATTACGGTGAAATTTTTGTGATATTCCACAAACTTACACTTAGTGAGACAACTTTTGACCTGTCTATGACAGACAATGCAAATCTCTTAATTCCTTTTTAGTAAACTTTGCAATGGAAAATAACAGTTTAATAACTAATAATCGTACAATCCATAATCAACCGGTGATTTAATAAATAGGACTTTTGTTATTTCAATGGTATTTATGATTTGTTAGCGGTAATTTTTTAGTTTTAGCTCAGTTAAAAATTCAAAAATTTTATAATAGCCTAACATGACCAGAAAATAATTTCTGTTCAAAGTTGAGCGGTAAGTGAAAGTTGTGTGTTGCGCGCACCAGATTTTTTAATTTGAAGTTGTAATTTTGTAATACAAGAAATGGAGAAATAATTTATAGGGGTAAATTAATCGTAAGACAAATATCAGTTCTTTTCAATAGAAAAATACACAAGATTGTTGAAATAACCTAAGATAAAAAACAAACAAAAAAATTTTTAACGAGAAATTTATTTTTCAACAATACAATTGTGCAATTACAATACTTTAGAGCAGCTCTTTATCATATGTACTAACAAACAATTGCCTAACCTAGTTTTAAAAGTAAATATTTGGATGGAACCTAGGGGACAGACCTCGCCGTGGGACAGGATATAGTATCAAGGTCTCCACTAATAGTGGGTCTGTGGTATCTTCACTATCACGTTTTTGTTGCCCCGTTAAAGTTCCTAGGATGTAATGAATGGCGCTATAAAACCCTATCGACTGTGTCCTCTCAACCCGCCTAGACAAACTATCACTTTACATATATAAAGATATATATATGAATAAAAAAAGTTCCTTTCACTAAAATTCTATAACACATATGTTATTAGCTGATTACAGATCTTATCGATCAAACTATGATAACATATTTTTAAAATGTAGCAATACAAATTTCAATGTAACACATGGAAACTAACCAATGAGAAAGAACGAATCAAATACACTAGAGAAAGAATAAAAACTTTTTTTTTCTAACATATTGATGAAAATTTACAACAGTATTAACTAAAACTGCAACATATTGAATATTTAATAGTTGACCGTTGAAAACGCCACTATTCCAAGAGTTTTCGTAAATAAAATAGTTGTAGGTTACGATGAGATGAAGTTATTTACGAAGTTTTAAAACTAATTAAAATTAAAACTATTAATTAAACAAGGAATAGTTTATAGAATTACTTTTGGTACCGCAGGAAAAATTGTGAAAGGGTAAATAACTTTGGATGCAGTGCCTTATATAATGAATATTAATTCCCTAATGGTAAGGCGATCTGTTACATCATAAGGACTACATTAAAAAGCTATCTAAAAAAGTAAGGCTTTCGATTGAATAAGTCAAATTAAGGAAGTGATTAACGATGCGGTTGAAAGTACAAAACTGTTGAAAGTACAATAGTTGCTAAAAATGTTTTTTTTTTCAATGGATCAAAATAACTACTTCGATTTTAGCATTATTTCAGATAAAAAGTAAAAAGCATTTTTACTTTCGTAATTCAGTTGTTAATCAAGTATTTAGTCACATTACATTTACATATCCATCTGGTATGATGGCATACTTCAAAGGTTTCTCAGCAATAATGGCACACCCTTACAAATTACAGAGACGAAAATGCCAAAGCAACCTTCATTGGTTATTCATGTATTAGCAAGGCGGTGATGAGGGTATGATGGAACGTGTCTTAGCAACTGTATATCAAAAACAGCTTATTGCTTAAGATTTACTTAACATTCTCTAAAATCTCGATAATAACTGTGGAATTAACAAGTACAATACATAAAATCATTGGCCTTAAAACTCAAAAAACAAAAAAAAAAAAACGCTATAATTAAAAATTGAGATTAAGAAGAAACGGAGGCAAAAATCAAATAAACAAATAAAAAAGAATGGACTTAGGGATGCCTCCGTACACCACACAGCTGTAGTCAAATATTTTTGACTATTTTTTGAGGAAAAATTGATATAGCTATTAAGGAGTAGTGGCTGAAATTTAGTTACATATGTGATTATTAAAAATATTTTACAATTTAGAAAAAAATGTGAAACCCATATCCATATAACCAACTGGTTGTGAATAACCAAAAAAAAAATAAATCAATAATACAAGGTGTTTCGTAAGTAGAGAGAAATTGTTATATGAGTTGTAGTATACCTCTAGAGCTTCAAAAAAGTTCATACAAATGATGGGCCAATTTTCAGCAAAAAAGCATAAAAGCCAAGTTTTGTGCTTTTTACGTAAGTCAAATGCACAATCAAAAAAATTGTTTATTTGTTTATTTACTGTCCCTACTCGATCATTAGCAATCCCCTTTTCAATTAATTGTTCATACTCGGTTGTAAAATTCGGTCATTTTCAAGAAACTCATCAGGACTTTCAGAGCTCTCTCTATATCCTGTAACATTTCTTGGGTTTTGATGCATTTTTAGGTTTTTCCTTAAGACCGCATAACGTAAGCAGTCTACGTGTATGTGGTTCACTGTTTTGGAGGAAACTAGAATTGATTAAAATCACAGAGATGTGATTTTCTGAAAACTATAATGAAATAACGAAGTGATCGATAAAATTAAATATCGAATGAGTAACAGCCTCTCAAAGGTAACAGAAAATAATTATAGCTTTCTCCCATTAGGCACAAGCAACATTCCAAATAGGAAGGAGGGTTAGATGAACAATAGGATCTGAAGAGGGGGGCTGAGTTCTTTCAGGTGGGTGATCAATTAGGACAGATGAGCAACACAATAGTTCTCCAGCGTTCCTCCAGGATTTATAGGACATCCAGAGTCACACGGTATTATATTGCTATTTGATGATTCTCAGGGGTTTTTCTCATTCAAACAGAACATTTATTGTTGAAATTGGTAAGATAAATAGTATCAACGCCATGTATTAATTATGTTGTATCGATCTATTTTCCGGCTCTCTGGAGCCATAGGAAAGGATATTTCATTGAGAAGTGACGAATCCCAATTTCAATACGTAAAACCTTTCTACCCATACAATGAAAGTCAGAAAAAAAAAAAAAAACAGCTCAAAACCCAGATATTGTTATTTATGATAGTCTTCGAAGAGTTAAAATTCTATATAATAGGTAAATGGAGAAGAATGATTCCTTGAACACTTCCATTCATACTGAGTAAAACTTTTTGATATTTTTATGGCATAAAAAAAATTCAGATATGTAGAAAAAATGAGTTACTCAAATCAAACAAACAAAAGCTTGGATTCATCAAGAAAAGTCTAAATAGTAAAAATTGCACAAAAAAATATCCGCCAACGAAGGGATTTGGAAAAAAAAATATGCTAACATTACTATAAAGTTTATAACTGCTCTTGTTTCTTATACAAATACGATTTATATGAAAATTCAAACCTTCTGATTGATGCAATCAGAAGGTTTGTTCGTTTTAAACATAATTTTTTTGGACCAGAAACATTAAGTTTGTCACTTATAATTACGGATATATTCCTGGGACAAAAACACAGTTTCATAACCATTTTACATGAAAAATATTTGAAAATTCCTTTTTTTTTATTTATAAATAAAAAATGTATTTAGACAATTATCCTTATCATGCCACAACCCAGAACATAGAAAAACAAGAAATGAAATCTTTGTAATAGTTAGTTTTAGTAATTTTTACTGGAAACATGGGTACTTTTAGATGACAGGACAAAAATCACATCATTATCTTACACAACTTGAGGTGAATTTGAAGATTTTGCCTAATAAACCTCAACTTAATTAATATGGACTTAAAGCTTATCAAAGGAGGATGTTTTTCTAAAAGTGGGGTATCTGTAGCATAATTGGATGATGATAAAAAAAAAATAATAATAATTTACGATTTTTTTAAAAAACCTGAACTTAAGCTTGGTCGACTGCAGTGAATCATAGAAGAAAAGATTAGTTGGAGTTTTCAGTAAAAATTAATAAAATTGTTTTTATTTTTGCCGACGTTTCGGCCCAAAGTTCACGTTTTTTTCAGGACTGGTCAGACGAAAGAAGACGAAACGGTCTTGTGAGAATCTATCGTCTGACCAGCCCTGATGAAGGCCTGAACTTTGGGGCGAAACGCGGGCAAAAATAAAAATACTTTATTTATCTTCACATTTTTTGACTGAACATCCCATCCAATCTCCTATTCAATTTTTTTTTTTCTATCAAGGGATACTTTGATAATCCCCACAAATTTAATTATTTTTCAGAAAATTATAGGCAAATCAATAATCAGATAAAAAAAAATTACTCATTTTACACACAAAGAAAAACTTTTAGTTGTATTTATTAAAATGAGAACAATTTAACATTACATTTTATTTAATAGTTTCGATTATTAACTTTTTTTCATTAATAATGTTCTCCCCACTTTTTGCCGATCGGTCGAATTTTATTTTAATTTTTTTCATAATCATGTAAAATTATGACATCCTTTAATTTGCTTTTATGGAGACTGCATTTATTACACTGTATGGAATATGGTTAAATGATTTCTTAAGCTAACTGTTGAAATTGTATCCTGAAATTATTGAATTATTGGTCTGAGAGGGTGGATTTTCTTTATGTTACTCTACTTTTACATATTATATATATATATATATATATATAATATATATATATATATATATATATATATATATATATATATATATATATATTTCTTTTTTTTTTTTTTTCCTTTTTTTTATTTGTTCAGAAATATTACAATCTGTCACAAATTAGGACATTTATAATAGTGTTCAGAGAGCACGTTCACATTCTATTTACAATAAATAATACATAAAATAATAATAATAAAAGTAACTTTACTAAAACGTGAATTAAAGATGCTGTACTATGTTTATTGACCAATGTCATTCTTTCTCTTTCATTAACATATTTGGCATTATTTATTTACATTATTGTGGATTGATGGAGGACTATAGTTAATAATTGAAGAGAAGATTGTTTGGAGTGATCAGTCAAAAAAAAATTTAAATAAATAAGTATATTTATTTTCATACTGCCGACGTTTTGGCCCAAAGTTCGGGCCTTCATCAGGGCAAGAAAAAAACCCAGATAACTATAGGTATGAAAAACGATTAACATTAAAAAGAAAATAATAATATGTAGGTTTAGTTTAAAAAATGTAGGTATAATAAACTTAAAGTAAAATAAAGTAGATATAATAAACTTAATGGAAATATAAAATAACAATAACAAAGTTAGGGATAAAAAGTAGCGGAAGCAAAGTTAGGATACATAAAACGGATAGGATATATATATACTATGTACTAAATACTATATTTACTATATAGGATATATATAACATAACGACAACAAAGTTAGAAAATTATGAATAAATATGGTTTATGAATTAATTTATGTTTTTTTTTCTTAACCCTGATGAAGGCCGAAAAGTCGGCAAAAATAAAAATAAATATATTTAGTTATTTTTAAATTTTTTTTACTGTGCACCCTAACCAATCTTTTCTTTAATTTATTTACATAGAATATTGTATGTATAGTTTCATTTTTATTGATGTTCATAATTTTTATTCTTAAAGAACCTCGTTCCAGGTTAAAGTTTATTTTCTATCTATCTATATTCAAATATTTATCAATTTATTTTTTTTGTTGGGTCATGTTTTTATTTGTTATATTTAGCTTATCATTTCAATATCCTATATATTTTTCTCAAGTATTATGGCTTAATTTGATTAATCACATTTGAAGATAATAATATCCTTATTTTCTTTACTTTTTGGTTAAAATATTTATTCTACTTAACTATTTTGATTGAATGACCGGAGGGTGGGGAGGGGAGAGGGCTTATGACCACTTCTATTGATGAATTTTATTATTAACAATTATTATAAATGTATATTAAATAAAATGTCAAGTAACAAGATATTTATCCTTGTTATGCTTCTTAAGAAGATAAATAACAACTCCGAAATGCACCGTAGCTTGAATTATGTTTCTAGCAATGAATAAATCTCAAAGCAAACAAGATTTTTCTTTTTACAAATGGTCGCTTGAAAGAGGGGAGTATTAAATATTACTTGCTCCCTTAAAAGAAGAGCGATGTTCTATTTCTCTCTCCTTCCCTTCCCTCCTCTCTCCCCCCCCCCCTCCCAACAAAGCTTAGACCTAAATTATTTCTTATCTCATTAAATCAGTTCTTTGATGATTGTTTTAATGTAATGAGCATAAGCCACTGCGTTTCATGTATTATAAATGCAAAAAAATGAATGTTATAATTATAAGTAATTTAAAATAAATTGCCACATTCTATTCAGAAAATAGCAAATTCCGAACTATTAAAAAAAAATTATTGACCTTTTGTGAAACTCTTGGCCTACACAGATCATTGACTTCTAATCTGCATTTTTATTATTAATGCAGGTATTTTATTATTATTATTATAACATAACTACTAAAGATATTTCAAAATCAATTAATTGTGCTAATTATAACAATAATATTAAAATTAGTTTAGTACAAAGATATGTTAACAATTAGTTTCAAATAATTATCTATCAACCTAAATTGTTTGTCGATGGATTTTTTTTTATTTTTTTTAATATGAGAGAGAACAACAATAATATCGCAGGACTGGCTCAACTTCGTTGAATTGCTAAATCACACAACATACTTATATCAAGAAATATTATTCAAAAACCAATAGTCTGTAGTACAGACACCTTTTAAAAAAATTATTAACATCCGCCTATAACTTCGTGAATAGCTTCAACTTATCGTAATATACAAATTTTTATCAACGTGAATTCTCAGAAATTAAGATTAATTGAACTAAGTACTAATACCTAATAAATACCTATTTGCTTTTTACTTGAAACGTAAAACGATATGATCACAAAATCGAAAAAAAAAAAAAAAGGTGGCCTACAAAGATGTTAGCATTGGTAGACAACCAAAGTTATTAAAAATTCTTTGGGGAGGAGGTCACGCCAAACGTCTCAATATTTTTACAAACCACTTTTTATTTTCGATTTTGTAATCAAATTATATTACGATTTAAGTGGAAAGCGAATGGGTGTTCATGAGTTTTTAATACCTAATTATATATACAAAGTTTGTCGATTTCAAAATTGAATACTCTGCCATTCCGAGAATATTTGTAAAAAAAAAAAAAATCTTTTAGATTATCATGAGATGAAGCTAATCAATTAGTTTTAGACGAATGTTAATAATTTGAATAAAACGGTCTTTACCTCGCACTAAAAATAAAAGAGTTAGTTAGGACCATTTCGCCATCGCAAATATGTTAAAAGAAAACTAGTGCACAGAAACGAATAAGCGAAGACAAAGGTTAATATATGTAGCGATGGATGATTAAATATTAATTATTAAACATAGAATCAAACAAACAAAATTAAAATTATAGACAAAAAAGGAGTGAAATAACAAAAAAAAAAATTACAACGAGATATGATAAAATATTTTGTATAACAGTGTATATTTTTTTTATATATTATAAACTACTACGTTCTGTACTATGTTTATTGACCAATGTCATTCTTTCTCTTTCATTAACATATTTGGCATTATTTATTAGCATTATTGTGGATTGATGGTTGATTGTAATGAATAATGGGTCAGTCAAAACAAAATATAAAAATAAATAAGTATATTTCTTTTTATTTTTGCCGATGTTTTGGCCCAAAGTCCAGGGCTTCATCAGAGCTAAGAAAGAAAAAACAATAATATGTAGGTGAAAGGTATAGTCTAAAAATTAGGTAGAATAAACTTAAAATAAAATAAAGTAGGTAGAATGAACTTGAAGGAAATATAAAATAACGATAACAAAGTTAGGAATAAAATAGGACATACAACATAAAGGCAACATTCTAACAGAAAAGTTAGAAAGTTATGAATAAATATGGTTTATGAATTAATTTGTGTTTTTTTTCTTAACCCTGATGAAGGCCGAAACGTCGGCAAAAATAAAAATAAATATACTCATTTATTTTTTATTTTTTGTCTGGGCACCCCAACCAATCTTCTCTCCCAACAATAAATTAAATAATTAATTCGCAATTAGTGTGATATTGTATATGTATGTATATATATATATATATATATATATATATATATATATATATATGTTTTTGTTTTTTTATGAGATGCCTGCTAATAGAGATATAAACTATCATAAATTGCCCTGCAGGTTGAATGTAAAGAGGCAACGCGTTTGATGTAACGTGACATCAATATCCAAATGAATCTGAGCCAGAGAATAAACCATGATCTAACCCCTTTGGAGCATATGATTCAAATTTACATCGCATGAGTTACCAGTCAGGTAGTTTGGAGATGTAGTTTTAAACTAGAGAACATAGGGAAAGTTTCTAAACCCAGCGCTAATCCAGCAATTTATTGAATCCAAAACCGATCGAATGTGATTTAAGCTGAGTTCAGGAACGACCTGCGGGATTACAGCGGAAAGTTATTACCGGAAGGTTACGAGACACATGAAAAATAATTAAGGAAATATTTACCCACTAAATTGTTTTCAAACACAAATAAACATAGATAAAAGTAAACTAAGTTAATATATAACCAAACTGAGGTTATGATAAGGATATATCCATTGGATCCATCGACCGAGAAATCCAGTGAACTATCGGTAATTCAGTCGATAAATTAAGGGACGCTCTGAATTCCATTTATGAGTTTAGAGACTTACCCATAGATGGAAAATTAGATGTCAAAGGTTTCAATCAAGATAAATCAAACTTAGCGATAAAAAAACACTTAAAATGTTTCTCTGTGATTCTTTGTCTCTAATTTATTTGTCTATTGATGTGAGATATGCAGTAATTTATATGCATATATATATCTTTTTTTTTTCTCTCTGGCCTGATGAAGCCTGAATTGAAATATAAGTTATAGAAACTCAATATTTGGTGTCTGGAATCTTATAATTACATCTATCCGAGAAATTAAAATTATGCATCATCATGATTTTTTTCTATTTATTTTAATAAACCTTTCATCATAAGCTGCTTGATGATATTTTTAAATGTATTACCAGGCGGATGAATAAAATGAAAAGTGTATTCATTGTCCTTACAATAAATTATGGAGCATGTCCTCAGGTACAACGTAACATTAATATCAAAATAACGAAGTTATATAGATCAAACGGTCCAATATTTATGTAGGCCACCATTCTTATCGATTTAGTGATCACATCATCTTACGATTCAATTAGAAAGCAAACGGATATTTATTAATTTTTAGTACCTCATTAAATTAATTAACTTAATGAGAAAACGCTCCATTTCTGAAAAATTTCGTAGATAAATTTGCAGTTTAAGGTAAGATGGAACCATTCACGAAGTTTTAGGCAGATGTTAACAATTTTATAAAAACAGATCTGCATGACGGACTATTTTTTTTTCCTACCCTCCCTCACCTTTTAGGCTGTAAGGGATTTTTTCCCGGGCCAGGGGATGAGGGCGAGGGAATAATGCTAGAGTTAAAAGATCCCCTGGCACCGGGGCGCGAACTCATAAATATTTTGTTGTCTGTATCTTGATTATCAGGTTGCACGGCAAAGCCTCATTAGCCCATTCGGCCACCCCGCCTCTTGCTTGCTCCAAAGAAGGACTTGGACACCCGAATGGCAATACTACAAAACTAAGTACTACAAAAACTTCCACCAAAGATTGACTTACAAAATGAAACTATTCGCCTTAACATGAAACTATTTATTTATTTATTTGTGATATTGTAGCACTAAAATTGGTTACCCATTAAACTTATTTAGCATTTCTTTCCAATTTTATTTAGTTATTATTACGTAGTTGTTTTTTGTACCAATATTATAATATTCTAGCCCTTGTACCCACCTGCTTTTGTTAATGTACCCTCCAAAACTATGTTTACATTCATTTTATTACTTAGATTGTAGTTACTCTTTATTATAATAGGTCATCTGGCCAGATTTATTGTCAATTGATTTAAACAATATTGTTATTCTTAAGGTACCTAGTTCCAGAATAAAGATGATTTCCTATTTCTATTTCTAACACTAAATACAGCCAAGAACCTATACATCACACACCGACGACTTTAAAGCCGGCTTGGAGTACAGATTTGCGTATTGCAAAACATTGCAGATGGCAAATTTTAAGGCTTCCGAATTTATATATTTTTTGAAATGTATAGATAAATAATAATAAATAGGCAACTGATCCATTTTTTTTTTTTACATGCTCATTTAAATCAGAAAGGCCGGGGCAACATTTCGAGTACAGAAAGAATGACCTACGTTGCATTCTTCGACTAGATCCCTTCGATAAAGTCATATTCTAATGAACTATAATCTGCTTAATCTCCGTGTCGAAGTTAGATCCTGAGGAAGGGTTTGGAAATGTTTGCCAAGCGGACAAGGAAAGGAAGGGTTATCCGCTCTGTTGAGTAGCTACAATGACACCCTACCCCAATGACCGTAACTCACCTTCCTTCCAGTCGGTGTCATTTCGAACACCTCCGGGCAACAATAACCAAACCTCGTCTACAACGTAATAAAAACCATTAAATATTCAACGCTATAATAATTTATAACTGATTCACAGGTATAGGCACCTGACTAAAAAAATATTAAAAACATGTACCAATGTCATGCTTCATACCTAGAATGCCCTATATTTGAAACAGTTAGGAAAAATTTGGGCATGCCATAAAGCCTAAAAGAAATCTTGGATAACAGCGAAATAGCTGTTAAAAAACATTTGAATTTTTAAAAATAATAAATTACCATAACTGAGTATAAATAAAAGGTGTTGCCAATTTTCCTACAGGGAAGAGGCAAGGAATTTTCTTAATTCATTATAAATTGTTACTACATTTTTTTTTATATAATTATAAAATCCAAGATTTAAATCAATGAGGTATTTCCCACAAGCACTTGATAAGATATTGGAAAAATATTCTGTAATATAGCATTTACAAGCCAAAATCAACTATTTTCAAGAAAGATTCAACCTTTTCCAACTTAAATTAAACTTTTCCCCTTTCAAATAATGTTTCTGAAATTTTTCGGTATATGAGATAAGAGATTCTATTATTTAAAAAATTGGGAAAGTTTGAATTTTAAATGGTTACGATATAATTTAACTTAAAAAAGATTTAATTTCTTTTAGAAATAGCTGAATTCGTCTTGGAAAAAATTGATTTTGATATGTGAAAAATTTAATTTGATTTTTAAATAAAATATAACTTACATATCTGATATAATAAATATATATATATCTGAATATTTCTATTCAATCTATGTCTTAGTATATAGATTATAGGACTTCTTTAATTTTTACAATACCATTATAAGTTCCCATTTGAATATATTAAGGAGCAGATGTAAATCTACTTATTATATATATTTATTATAAATATTTATCTATTTATTTTATTATTATTTTTTTTAAATTACTACAATGGTTTGCCTACAAAAGTAATTTATCGTTCACTTCCAATTTCAGTTGGTTATTTTTTACTTTATTGGTTGCGGCAGCTATTTTGTACTATTCTGATCTCATTGCTCATCTCTTTTCTTTAATATATATGTATAGCTATGTAAATACTTCTCTTATTACTTATGTTTTAGTTATTCTTTTATTTTAATAGGTACTTTGATCAGATTCAATGTTAATTTTTAGTTTCTAATTTATTTATTTTAAGCCAACTTACACCAACGTTTTCACTACACAAATCTTACTACGACGTTTCGGCTCGTCGAGCCATTTTCAATTTTAAAAACAATTTTTTTTCAATTTACAATCATTTCTAATATTATTTTGTTAAATTTTCTATACATAATTATTCGTATAATCATTTATACTTTAAAAAATCACATCTTTCGAAATTTAAAGATTTTTTATATAATTACCTATCATGTACGTAAGACGTATGTCCATCAAACTTCTTATGTGAAATCCATTTGTCTCTTCTTATAATAACAAGAAACATAATAGCTTATGTTTTAGTTATTATTTTATTTTAATAGTTACTTTGACCAGATTTAATGTTAATTTTTATGATCAATATTGTTATTCTTAAGAGACTTTGACCCAAAATAAAGTTGATTTTTCTATTCTATTCTGTTCCATAAATGAGCCAGGAATGAAATAATTCATTTAAGAAGAATCCTAATTGAATCATTGAGAATAAATAAATAAAATTAAACGATATATCCTGCACCAAAATTTAGATATACAATAAGTATTTAAGCCTTATATATATATATATATATATATATATATATATATATATATATTTAAATCGTCAATAGTTTAAATTATTTTATGAAAACGTTATGTACAGGATTAAGGGACATTTAGTAGGTCAACTAATACAACGGGGAATAATTCTACTTTTTTCTGGGAAGTTGTATGTTATTCTTTGTTATTTGGCAATGATGACTTTCAATTAAACAACAATTGAATTTATTTGTTGTATTTCCAAATTACACGTTTACATGTCAACGTTTCGGGATATCTACTCCCATCTTCAGAGCTACAATCCCAATATTTTTTTCTTGATACATGGCTTAAATCTAATGTGCTCCATTGTCGGGTTCTAAATTCATGTTATGATAAATTAAGATATATAATATTTTAATGTTGCTTCTGATACACATTCTAATAATACAGATCTATGTAAAAACACTGATACATTATCACTTTAGATGAAGCATTAATTAGCTGATTTTTTAAAAATAAAAACATAAAAGGGTTTTATGATTACTGCTTATATAATAAGTTTTATAAATTTAAACAGAAATGAATTATATTTATTGTAGTTTTTCTTTTATTATTTTTCTATAAATTTACTTCACATTTTAAAATTAATTTATATGTTAGGGTGTGTTCCCTTTTGTTTGTTTGTTTTTGACTATTTTAGTATTCAACTTTCAGAAAACCTTTGTAATAAACAAAAAAAATTAACCAGATTTTTTTTTTTAGAATTAACACGATTTAAGAAAATTTCAGTTTTAGAGATGACTCAGAAGTCCACATGAGTCTAGTCTTGCCCAAAATTGGTCTTGGTCTTGCACTTTGCAAGACCGATACCATAGCCGCCTAACTGTTGCAAGACCAAGATCAGGAAATGTTTTTTTTTAAATAAAAATTAAGGCAAATTAGTTACTAATACTCGACAATTTTAGTTATTATATGTTAATAATTGTTATAACCACTATACTTTTACATTTAACACCTCTAATTTTTCATTCGGGCTTAGTTAGGTTTCTTCTATCTAAAATATCACAGTAATATCTCTATAGTAATAACCTAATAAGTAACTACAAGACTGTTGCGAGACTCTTGTGCAAGACCAAGAACATGACCAAGACTGAGTTTGCAAGACCAAGACTCGTCTCGGTCTAGCATATGAGCAACACTAGTCCAGCTGCCCAAGAGTCCATAATAATGCTGTCTGTATTCGACCTGATATCAAATTCAAATATTTATTTTCGAGCTCATTAAATGGAATAGGGTTACTATTTACTCTTATCTATGACTAATAAATAATTGATGGGGGGGAGGAGAGGGGACTTTATTAAGTGGAATCATAGACAGCTGATTAGAAAGGCGAGTGGTTGGTTCACTCGCGGTTGAATGGCTATTGAAATTTAAATCCGCACGTCAATCACCCTTAGGCGATGTAACGTCGTCTGGGAAACGGCTGGTTGCTATACTTAACAAAAGGGAACACACCCCACCCCATGTCATGGATGCTGTACTTCTCCCAAACCATACCTTACTAACAAGACTATTCTTATATATATTTATTCATTTCTGTTTTAGTTACATAAATATTACAATAACCTAATAATTAGTAAAGTTATTAATAATTATAAATATGTTGACGAAAGATGTAATCATGTTAAAATAATCCGATGGTCAACCTCGCAGATGTTTAAGTGCAAATTTTATTATTTCAAGTGAAAAACGCTGCAAATTATTTCACAATGGTTTATTCTTTCCAAACAATTATACACCTAAAATAACATTACCTACCTAGTTACAAAGAAAAATAAATAATAGGCGATTCAAATTATTGGAATAATTTTTTTTTTTTTAATCATTAGTAATATGCTAAAAAAAAAAAAAAAAAAAAAAAAAAGGCATTACTTCAGTCACACATTCAAAACTAAAAAAAAACAAAAAACAAAGGATATCTGGTGCGCGCAACACACAACTTTCACTTACCGCTCTACTCTGAATACAAATTATTTCCTGGCAATGCTGAGCTATTATAAATTTTTTTGAAGTGCATTTTAAACAGAGATAAAGCTTAAAACTTACAGATAACAAGTCATTAAGAACATTATAATTACAAAATGTCTATTTAATATATCGACGGTAGGCAATAAAAATTTAGTCATTCCATCTACTTTTATAAACCACACAACTTTATTTTATTTTATAAACCACAGACTAACTCCCAATTTCAACATTTTTGAGTAATGTCATTTGAGTGATATTTTTAGTTGAAAAATTTATCTATGCAGACAGCGAGTAAGTTGATTCCGGAGGTGGTGATTGCAGTATTGAAATATAGAACGGTGAATAAAGGAATAAATTTAGGTACTTATTCCTTATGAAAGATGTTCTTAGGAAAGATACTTTATTAAATATCTGTAGAAAAAAGTTTCTTTTAGTCTCAACAATTAAAAAAGTATATTTTAAATTTATCCAAATTTTCTCCTCTTCAAGGATAAAATCTGTTTTCACAATATATTTTGAGTTTTCATCCGAAAAAAAAATATATATAAAAAATACTTTCAGAAGACTTACTATGAGACATTAGCACATTTATACAACAAATAATAACATTAACAAATTAATATTAACCAGTCAACAATATATATTGTATGTAAAAAAATTTTATCGATCGCAATACTTAAACTTAATATATATTATATATATACGTAAGTGAAAGTAAAAATATTTTAAAATAGCGATATCTCTACTAATACTGCTAATTCAATTTCGATGAAACTTCTTTCATTTTTTAGGAAATTTAAGTACCTTTGAAACATCTTTTCACAATATCTACAAAAACGTGTATACTTTTTGGGTTATTCGGAATTTAATTTTACCATCCCTCGCAACTTTTTTTCTAGATTCTTTTCATTGAAGTATGTTATATATAGATAAATTTAAAGGGCGTCGAGAAAATGACTTTAGCGAAGTTTCATTGAAATCGGTACATTCGTTTAGGCGCAACAGTCTATAGCAACGCAGATTTTCGGCCGCCATATTGAAAGTAAAAGGCTGATAGAAATGTCGATGAAGGAGGATCATCCTCGGGCGACCTCTGATTTTATATCCAAATCCAGATTGACAAAAAAAAATCGGTCCAGTAGTTTCGGAGAAAATGCGCGGACGGCAAATGGACAAAAAAATATTTATTCGTTTTTCCAATTCTAGGTATCCTGAAACGTGAAACCTCAAATTTTGAGAGGGGGTTAAGTTTTTGAATTTTTTGGTTGATCACTATGGTTCATTATTGAAAATAATAAACCAAAAAATATAAGATTTCACCACATCCTGTAATTCCATATTTAATAATTCTCTTTACTTATTTTTTATTCATAAATATTTGAAAATTTGAGTCCGTGGTACAGAGCCCTTTTTATCGAATCATTAGCATCAGCATTAAACTTCGTAAATAGTTTCATCTCATCATAACCTACAACTATTTTATTTACGAAAACTCTTGGAATTGGGGCGCTTTCAATCTGGAACTTTGTCTGTTTAATTAGGTACAAGAAAACTCGTAAATGCACATTTGCTTTCTACTTGAATCGTAAGACAATTTGATTACAAAATAGATTAAAAAAAAAAGGTGGCCTACAAAAATATTGGGCCGTTTGTAATATATATATTCTCTGGTCTGATGAAGTGTGAACTAAAATATAAGTTATAGGGACTCAAGATTTGGTGTCTGGAATTTTATAACTACATATATCCAAAAAATTAAAGTTATCCCCCATTCTGAGTTTTTCTATTTAACATAATAAATCTCTTATTATACATTAGCACCTCGATGATATTTTTAATGCATTACCTGGCGGATGAATAAAACGAAAAGTGTATTCATTATCCTTACAATAAATTATGGAGCATATCCTCAGGTATAACGTAACATTAATATCAAGGCCAAACGGTCCAATATTTATGTAGGCCACCATTTTTATCAATTTAGTGATTACATCAAAGCAAACGGGTATATATGAATTTTCAGTACCTCATTAAATTAATTAACTTAATCAGAAAACGCCCCATTTCTGAGAAATTTCGTAGATAAAAGATTTGCAATTTAAGGTAAGATGAAACGCGCCAAAAGAAGTTTTCACTTCAAAAATTGAATTAGAGTCTTTTCCCTGAAACCGGTCAGAGAAATAATAAGGGTACTGTTTCTTTGATGAACTAAAGCAATGTAAACGGCACATCATTAAAATCAGCGTATACAATTCAATACACACTAACTTTCCAAAAATTGGATTCAGAGGACTCTAAAACGTAAAGAACCGCTGAAAATAGCACGTCGGAAATTTGGCCCTATCGCAATACCTTTCTTGACTAGCGGCGGTAGAAAAATAAAACATGCGTAGGAAATAGGATATACACTATCATTGTTAATACTGGTTCGATTCCAATGATTTTATATTAATTATAACATAAAATGTATTCTTTGTAGAGCGCATTAATTAATTACAGGTATCGGTAGTGAAAAACTTACAAAATAGGTCAACTCGTTCCCGAGATAATTTTGGCACAGACAGACAGACAGGCTGAAAAAAACAACTTTTAAACGCAAAAATCCTTTAAAAATCGCACATGTGAAATTTGTCCCGATTGCAATATTTTGCTATTGGAAGTAGCGGTATGAAATTTAAAAAATAAAATAAAAGTAGTACGTAATACGTAAATAATATAACGTAAGACAATGTGAGAGTGTAAACATTATAAAGTAAGTATACTTTTTGGAAGATATTGGATGGAGAAAATTATTAAAATTATAGTATGTTTATGTAATTGAATGTTGGCAGTTACTTTTTCAGTAGCTGAAAAAAAATTACCCCAATGGCAGTAAATATAGTAAATATATATATATATATATATATATATATATATATATATATATATATATATATATATATATATATTATGATAGCCCGTACTACAGCCTACTGATACAACTGACCACAGGCAATTTGCCACCAGAAGAAAAAAAAAGGGGTGAGAGATCGCCCATAAGTTATGACGGCAATAAAAGGATTACAAAGTTGCTAGACTCATGACTCTCTAGCTATAGCTAGAACTAGAGCCGGTTTTCCAAGGACGTCCGTTAATCGCCCTTTAACTGACTCGCCCTCTTTTAGGAGGAAAACGCCCAGGTAAGAAGGGAGGAAGGAAAACAGGAGGGTGAGACCCCAGGCGTTAGGGTAACACCCCTCCTCGAGCTCTGTCCACGTGGTCACCCCCCCTATAGGCAGCCATTTCGGATCTAGGAGGAGAAAATATAACAACCGGAAAGAAAATTTCAAATAGAGCAAGAGAGACGAGACAAATTTTTACGGTTAAATCGCGAAGAGGGGAAGATGAAAGGTCGGAGGTTTTTGCAACTAAGGTCTAGCCATAACATCAGACAAAGGAAGAACCTCAAAATCGATAGAAAATAATATTTTTTAGGTCAGTATTCTATTTAAAAAATAAACACTTAAAATTATTGAAGGTTCCAGTTTAATTTCTGAAACTATAAAAACTTCAACTTTATACATCCATGAATTTTAAACGTTTCCGGATATGAGAAATAAGTCGTTCAAGAGAATACTAACCATCATTCTATCTGTTCCGGAATTCGCGAAAAACCATAGTTTTTATTTCAAAGGCAGTTCAAAACAAATATTTTAAAAAAAGAAATGTATAAATAGACTATTGCAGACTAACAAAAGAAACAACACTATTACTACAGACATATTTAAACAATACAGTTTGTATAAACTTACTTACAATGTAAATCTAAACTAACCTATGTAGTTGTAACAATACAATCAAAATAGAAAATCATAACAACATGAACATACTTTAAACAATACAGTCTTTACAAACATATTGATATGAAATTCCAATTAGGTACTTCTAACCTACGTAGTTGCACATGGAACACAAAATATTACCAAATAAATTGATTTTGAAATTCTGTATTTGTTGCTCATATTTTGGAAAATCACTGATTATTTAAAAAATAATTAAAAATATTGAAACTTCTAGGCGCCTTTTCAATCGAAAAAAAAGTTTATTTGAGTTAGTTTTGGAGAAGAAAAATTGTGTATAATACGGTAGGAGTGAGTTATAAATATTGTACTATAACAAGATAGCTTTTTATTTACAACAACGGTACAGTAAATTAATTTTAACTAAACGGTGAAAAAATATTTTGATTTATTATTTCATTGTTTCATTACATGCCAAAAAAAAGATGGTTTTGGAAATAAACTTATTATTACACCACTTTGTATAATATCTAGGCAAGTTTATCAAAAGAAAAAAAATTGTATCTTTGTATTCATTGTTTATTTTTCTATAGGAATCGATACTTATTTCGATTTCCAAAAAAATGGGTTAAGGCTAACTTTGGAAATAAGCGAATTAAATATAAAATGCGTTTGTGTACTACATTCATAAAAAAAAATGAATAAAAAATAATTTCTGTTTATTCATATTTTATTCACTTTCGTATTTTATTCGTCTCGCCTACTATAAAAAAAAATAAATAAAATAACCCCACGATTATAAGTTTCGCTTTAATAAACAATAAATAAGTATAAAAAAATATATGTAAATAAGTTTTTAGGATTTATATATTTTTTAAAATTTGTTTGTTTTGTATTTAATTTTCTAAAAAATTTGAACTTAATCTCATTGAAAATTTCATAAATGAAATAAAACTTATGAGAATCGAAAAGTTAATTTTCAGGAAGCATAGGTTTTTCAATGATTTATAAATAAAAATACACCACATTCCACCAGTTTTTATAACACTCATAATAATAAACAGGTTAATATAATCTAATCAAGCCTTGATTAAACATGTCGACATTAAAGGTAAAGTTAGATCAAAGACATTGTCGACATCCAAGGATATGTCATCCATCTTACTGTAATGTGTACCTGCTTGTACAACATAGGATATATTGCAAGAGTCGGAAACTTAATCATTTTTAACAATTTTTTTGTGAAAAATTGTGCAAACATACGAAACAAATAGTTGTAATTGTTTACAGGCAGTACAAACTAATTATTAAATAAAAAATAAAAAAATTCTTATTAAGGTATACGGTACAGAAATTTTAGGTCACTGTATTTTATTCACTAAGAAAATTTCACTATCAGTTGAAAATTTCATCATGGTTGAACGGTCCTATTGATAATAATATCTATGAATAAACGATTAAGTTATCTCTTCTTAGGAAGAGACAACATCCCTTATCCCACTACTTCCGTTTCCGTTGCAAAAATATTTCCCTAAATAAAATTTAGAATCGGTCATCAAATTGTGCTTAGCAGTAGGAGGTGAAAATAAAACAATATCTATCATAGCATAAGATAATATTCTAATTAAGTAGGTTATTCACAAATAATTATTATAACAATTGCAGCAGGTTTAGGATTTTAAACTAGTGTATATAAATATATATATATGCATAAATCATAATTCCCTGAGCATACATAACTATAATTTCGTATTTGTAATATGGTCCTTGTAAATCCTTTGAAAAATAAAATAAATAAAGTACTAAGGTAAGTAACAATAGTGGTCAATCATAATAATAATAATAAAAAATTAATGGCAATTAAATCATATTTTTTTATGCTTATAAAGACCGAGTTTTCAAATCCGTTGTACTAATAAATAAGAACATAAAAAAAAAAAATCAAACATCAGATGAATTATTGATCAAATTTAAATGTAGTTTGAGGGTATTAATTTATAAAAAAGTTAACAATAACAAATATAAAAAAATCATCTCATCCCCTCTCCACCTCCAAAAATAATAGTGTTATTAAAAACAAATTAATTTAAAAATAATAATTTAATGAACTTAATACAAAAGCATTTTAACGAGATAATGCAGCATAGATGAAATAATTTTATGCCAAATGTTTTAAATTTTTTTTATTTGAAATATATTACTATAAATAATAATAGAAAGAATAAAATCTTCAGTAATAAAATAATTATAGCAATAATATTATTTATCAGGCTGCTTTAGTTCATCCAAACAGTGGAAGTATAAGGTTTGATTTTTTTTAATCGATTGTCATGGTGACATGAAATTTATATAGTTGTTTTTAAGTTTGTTTACTTTATGCTATTAAAACACTGTATATTTGTGAATTACAGTTGTATTGTCTTCAGATTTTTTGCTATTAAAAATATATTTCTACATAACGGTTAAATCAGATTTTCAATTCTTTAGCAACGCAGTGAACTTTAAACTATTGAATTAGGTCCAGGATAAAGCACTCCAAGACAAAAAGATGGGCAATGCATTCACTTATTCACAGAATTATACTCTACTGGTCGTAAACTCACAGTACGGTGAATACAAAAGACCGTATCTCCAAGAATCTACTCCAGAATATTTCCAACCCGAGTTCAAAACATCAACAGTTCAAAAAATTAGGTAAGGTTTAAAAAAAATAAGTACGGTGCATAAATAATAATTAACTGAAATTTTATGTAATATAAATCAATGTTTACATGCCTTCTATTTTCAATGATTAAAAAGAACGAGGTCTGGTATATATTTACAAATATGGATACGATTTATTCATATGTTTATTCGATATTCGAAATTCTGCTAAAAACACATTTCAAAAGTCAAGTACCGATACAATGGTATAAAAATATCGATGACAATCGTAATTAAAATAAATGAGTAAATGTGTTTTTATTTTGTTTTTTAATGAAATTCCATATCTACACACAAACAGTTTTATTGTAAAAAAAAAAAAAAAATTGAAAGATCTGAATTGTAATTATGTAAGAGAAGTTAGTGATTGAAATAACATACAAATAAATTATACTTATTTTCTTATTTAAAATATTCATATTTATATTCTATTAAAGTAATTTTTCAGTATTTCACAAGCAGAAACTCGTTCTTTACTACTCTGTAGAATTGAATGTTTTTTGCGAGACCTTTTTTTATTTTTTTTAAAATTGCAAAGAATTCTTCCAATTGGTGTTTTACTGTTTGACATATATTATTACATTTTTATATATATTATTACTATTATTATAAATATTTTTTCGCAACTTATTTATTTACCTTCTGGTCAATTCATTAAGAATCAAATTACTTTTTGATTGCTATTTATTAGACGTTTCGGGGAATCTTTGACGTCCTCTATAATATTATAAATATTATTACAATATATTATTAGAGGTATTTTATTACAATTAATAATATTTATAATCATTTTCTAATTCATAGATTTATAATATAACATTTATATTTATTGTCTAATTTATAAACAGTTTATAGATCGGTAAGTAGTCAACTGATTTCGACTTCCAAGGATGACCCACAAGTTTGGGTCGAAACGTCGGCTAACCCAATAAAAATTTTGACTGAAATTACTGAAAACTTTGTTTCATACAAATATAATTTATTTTTGTGAACTTTTATTATTGCGATTCACAATCAACTTCTTTTTTAAAATTCAACAGTCAACCGTTTCTCCACCATCATGAAATGTAATCACTTTAATTATTAAAGTTTTCAGGTTATAAGTAGAAAATTCCAACCAAGCAGTTTTGAGTCTTTAAAATACAGGTAAAGAATGAAGTAACCAGTCAAAGTTTCGCTGATTGAGGCAGAACAACCGAAACAAGATCACATCACTCAAACATACCAAAAGTTACCTCCTCATTCTTTCAGGCATAAGTTAAAATGTCATTCAAGTCCATCAGTCTTGATTTTGTAATTTTTTTTCTGTCCTGATGATGCCTGAATCAGCGAAACATTGACGGGTTACTTTGTCCTGTCCCTACATTATAGATACGCAAGTCTGTGTCGTTGGATTTTTTTAAATTATAACCTAATATCCTAGTCAGCTGGTGTTCCTAAAGGTAGTATCCTAGGTCCTATTTTTTACACAGTCTATACAGCTGACATCCAAACCCATCCTAACACCGTTATTAAAACCTATGCCGATGACAGATATGTCCCATCAGTTCATAACGATCCAACAATTGCATCCGAAACTCTTCAATCACACATTACAAACCTTGAAGAATGTTATCAAAACAGGAGAATTAAAATAAATTCCGATAAATCCCATCAAATTACCTTTATCCTTCGTCGTAAACCTATGAATTCCTGTTCTACCGTTTCCTTTAATAACACTCCACTTATCTCTGTTGAGGAAGTACGATACATAGAACTCCTGTACAAACGTCTAACTTGGAATCCTCATACCAGACTGAAACGAAGAGGAACCGCTCGACGTTTCCGACTACTTCAGGACTTACTAGACAAACGATCTAATCTTTCAATTAATTACAAAAGACTCATATACCTGACCATAATAAGACCTATTTGGATTTACGGAGTTGAGATTTGGGGCTCCAATAAACCATCGAATTTCTATCGTATCCAATCTTCACAATCCAAAATCCTTAACGCCCCTTACTTTGTAACAAATAAAATAATTCATAATGACCTGAATGTTCTATATGTTTCCGATTTGGACCAATCCAGATATCTATCCTTCCATAATAAGCTTTATAACCATACTAATCCTCTCGTTTCTAGCCTTGCTTCCTCCTCGATAACTGATAACCCTCCTAGGCGTCTGAAAAGAAAATGACCTCGTGTTCTCCTAATTTATATACTTTATTAGAGTGCTACCAATGGGTAGATTCTCTACAAGCCTTGTCATGTCATATTTTTCTTTGTATCACATTCGCTGAAAGTATATTAATTTGTAAAGTTGTAAATTTCATAAATAAATAAATAACCTAATATCAATTTTGTGTTTCTTGGAGGGATTTTTAATGGTTCATATTAATTAAAATTATCTTGATCACAACTTAAGTTAAAGCCACCAATTAGAAGGCCCTTTAAAGAAGAGGAAACGTGAAGCCAAATAGTGGGAGGGAGCAGGTGTTGGCGCAAAGACGACGCCGCCAAGGTGCAGAAAGCCATTGTGATGAGGCATCTGCTGCCCCAGGTGTCTTCGGTTCTTCCAGCTTCTCCAGGGGATTCTGGCTCGCTGATCTTCCAATCGGTAACACCACCTGTCGGGGGTAACCGCCCTTCTCTCCAAGAGGTCCTGTAAAGGTCCTTAGAGGACAGGAACACCAATTCTGCAGGACGTTCATCTTGATAAAGGAGTATTCAGGAACTGATTGCGAGCAGTCTTATATAGTCCATAGTTTAGGATATAAATAGAATCTGGTATATGCATGGCAATACAACAATTAAAAAATAAATAAAAATTATTTGTTTGTTATTTGGCAAAAACTGAGTAGGCACATCACCAATACAAAATATAAAATAGACTTAATAAACAAGAAAAATGTAATATATAAAATAAATTGTCAAAATTCTCCCAAAATCTATATTGGTGAAACATCCAAGCAATTAGGAACCAGAATTTCACAACATATTACTAATTGTAAAAATACAAAAAACATAAACACAACAGCTTTAGCACATTACAGCATAAATTCAACTTCAATAAACCACAGATATTAGGCACAGAACCAAAAAACACCAATAGGAAATTACTTGAAGCCATACACATCACAAAAAACAATAGAACAACAGTCAATTATAATAAAAACAATAAACATTTAGGAACACATTATGTTGACATAATTTTAAACAAAATTAAAATTTAATAAAAAGGAAATTGCAGATACATTAAAAATAAACATTAACAACAATAGTATAAAAATAAACAGTCATATCCAAATGTCAATTGTATTAACTATGGCAGACATCTAATAATTAGTCTAAAAGCAAGATGTTGCTCTGGATGTTATCTATCTTAATTTATTATAACTTGAATTAGAACCTGACGATGGAGCACATTAGATTTAAGGTAATTAAAAATTTAATGTAACAACCCAAGTCTGACATGTATTGTAACATGCCCTATATCTTAATTCCATATTTTAGCCATGTATCCACAGAATCGTTGGGATTGTGATTCTGAAGATATGAGTAAATATCCCGAAACGTTAACTTGTAAATATCCAATTTGAAAATACAACAAATAAATTAAATTGTTGTTAATTGGAAGTCATCATTGTAAAATAACAAAGAATAACATACAACTTAACAGAAAAAATAATAAAAATTATCTAGACAAAATTTTATTTATCAAAAGAACCCAAGAAGCAGTAAAAATTATTCGTTTTTTTTTTAATTTATGAACTGTATTTAAGTTTAAAGAATTGATCATTATTAGCATAAAAATTAAAATTATAAAAAAATCTATGCTGTATTGGAAAAAGTCAAGAATGTCGCATGAGTTGTAGGAGTCCGGAAGGAAATTTTTCAAGGCGCCACTTTGTATATATATATATATATATATATATATATAAATAAAAATTATTCGTTTTTTTTAATTTATGAACTGTATTTAAGTTTAAAGAATTGATCATTATTAGCATAAAAATTAAAATTATAAAAAAATCTATGCTGTATTGGAAAAAGTCAAGAATGTCGCATGAGTTGTAGGAGTCCGGAAGGAAATTTATACTAGTCGCCAGTTTATATATATATACATATATAACTTACGATTAGACTGAATGACTGATCGAAAAAAAAGGGGTTTTAGGGCATAGTAACAGTACACAGGTTCGTGAGCAACTGACTTTATTATCTACTTTATCCAATATATATAGATACGGTTTGTTTTCATTTATAATGCTTTGTTAATCTTATTAGTAACACAGTTCCTATTATTGTTTATGGCTTATACTCAGCTAACTCCCTCCCTCCAGTTCCTTCGTATGGAGGAACTTATATACAAAAAAAAAAAATAGAACATAAAACACAAACTCAAACACTTTCAGCAGAGCAGAAGAAGAAAAATAAAATAATAATACACTAAGTAGCAGATTCACTAGCTTAACATACTTATACTTAAAAAAACAAATACAGATATCCTAAAATATAATAACTTAACCTATCTACAATGGATTTTAACAACAAACAAAAAAAAATTTTCACTCTACTTGTATAACGCTATTTAACAGAAATTACTCAATATCGCAAAACATAAAAAAAAATGGAAAGTACGAAAAGAAAAACTTCCTAGCCGTGAGATGGTCCAGGCTGGGCGCCGCCGTCCGACTCGTTTTCTGGCATAATCTGAGGTACCCGAAGCTCTTCAAGGTGTACCGTACGTGACCGAAACGGGTAATTTACATCCCTGATAGTAAATAGGTTATTCTCCCGTATGGTGATGACTTTATAAGGTCCCTCATACCTCGCGGCTGTTTTAGTGCGAGCGGTGCGTAATCGTCTATACACTATGGTTCCCAGCGCTAACGGGCCCTTTCTATAAACTATGGGTCGGTTATTTGCCTTAGCCACCCGGGTTTGCTTCTCACGAATTAATTTTTCGCGTACTTTCGCCCACATTGTTTGCCGCCCTACTCTTGCCTGATACATGCTAGCTTTAAGGTCGTTATTGTTAGCCGTGATGAGATCTCCTCTATCCCGGCGCCTCTGTCCGAACACTATTTCGACTGGTGATAATCCCGTCGCGGCATGAATGGTATTATTGTAGGCTATGACAGCACGTGGCATAGCATCGAATGGATCGAGGTCACGACCTAACTTGAGCAACCGTAGGTGTTCCCCTAAAGTATTGTGGAGCCGTTCCACGGCGCCCCTTCCCTTAATATGATGTGGGGTGTTCAAACGCCAATTGATGCCCAATATCTTGCTCTCATCTCGAATTAGCGAGTTATCGAACTCTCTCCCGCAATCTGAGACGATTTCGTCTGGGACACCGTAAAATGAGCACCATTGCAAGATCCCTTCCCAAACTGCCCCAGGGGTTTTCGACTCAATGGGATAGGCCATAGCAATTTTACTGAACGGGTCTATCGCCGTTACCCATGATTGCCCCTCGTTGGAATAAACGTCTACCTGTATGGATCGCAGGGGTTCTGTAGCGGTAGGGGTGATTACTTGTTCGGCTACCGGAGGTTGACGATCGTACTTTGCTCTTTGGCACACCTCGCACTGCGCCACGCAGTCCCGTACGGTACGGCCCATACCTTTCCAATAATAGAGCAATTTCAATGCACGAAGAGTCTCCTCTACTCCCCGGTGATTTGTTTTCCCAGAATGGTGTTCCGTTACTAGATTCTGTTGTGCCGCTGGTTCCGTAATTGTTTCTACCTGACGTAAACACCGCACTAGCGAGTACCCCATTCCTATCCTTTCCTGGCGCCATAACCGCTTCAATTTCTCCGCAATCATCCGATTACCCACATAGACATAGCAATTCCGTCCTGGGTTACTGAATTCCATGAATATCCGTTCTAACGCGTTCTCATCTATAGATGCGGGGGTGCGAACTAATATAGTTGACGAACCTTCATACGTGCTCGCCCTGGTTTCTATTCCGGAGTCCTGCTTTGATTTTATAATGATCTGCAGTCTTTTATTGTTAATTATTTCGTCTACTTCGGGCAGTTCCGCGGGTCTGTCCGTCGGTGTAGCAATTTCCTCGGCCTCACTCTGGACTAAAGGAATCTCTGGTCCGCCTTCCGCCCACTCGCGTAGATATCGTAGCGCGAATGGTTCTGTCGGGACCTCCTCGTCCTCGATCGCGTTTACTACTAGGTCCCGTGACAACCAATCGGCGACCGCGTTGTCGACACCCTTTTTATGTATTACGTGGAAGTCGTAAACCGCTAGACGCTCCTTCCACCGTGATACCCGTGCAGAAGATTCTTTAAGAGTTCCGAGGTGCAATAAAGGCTTATGATCGGTCAGTAACTGAAACCGTCTCCCGTAAACGTATGGTCGGAAGTATTCCACAGCCCATACTACCGCCAAAAGCTCGCGCTCGATTGCACTATAACGTTGTTCTGCTTCATTCAACTTCCGCCCCGCGTATGCTAGTGGTTTCTCGCCACCTTCGAAATTCTGAGAAAGCACGGCCCCGATAGCTACCTCGCTGGCGTCTGTGGTGATTTTGAACATTTTAGCGAAATCGGGGAAAGCTAGTAGTGGCCGAGTGGTCAAAATCTCCCGGCATTTCTTAATGCACGCTAGCTGGTCTGGACCTAATTGAAACCGTCTCCCTTTTTTCAGTGTTTCGGTCAATGGATGCGTGAGTTCCGCTATCCCGGGTATAAACTTCCGATAGTAATTTATCATACCCAAAAATCGCCTAACCCCCCGGGCGTTCTTAGGTAAGGGTGCTTCCAGAATGGCCTTTACCCGCTGCGGGTCCGGCTGTACCCCGTTCCGTGAGACCACGTGTCCTAGAAACTTGATTTCTCGTAACCCAAATTGAGACTTTTCTCGAGATAACTTTAGGCCGAATTCGCGCACCCTGTCAAAAACGCGTTTGAGGTGTTGCACGTGGTCCTCCTCAGTTCCACTAAAAACGATGAGGTCGTCCATATAGACCTGTGAGTAGGATTCGCCCAGTCCTCGCTGTAGTTCGTCCATAAGGCGTTGGAAAGTCAGTGGGGCCCCTTTTAGCCCGAACGGCATTCGAACGAATTCGAAGTGTCCCCTTTCCCACGAAAAGGCCGTCTTACCGATATCCTCCTCGGCCATCCGGACCTGGTGATACCCGCTCTTTAAGTCCAGCGTGCTAAAAATAGTCGCCCCTGACAGTCGATCAAGAATATCGTCGACCCGAGGAAGGGGATACCTCTCGTCCTTAGTCGCCTCGTTCAGTTTCCTGTAGTCAACTACGACTCGATACTGTTTCGCGTTGCCGCCCTGCTTCTTTTCTACCACCCACAGAGGGCTATTAAAGGGGGAATTACTCTGTCTAATAATGCCCTGCTTAAGAAGTTCTGCCAATTGTTCTCCGATAATCTCTCGCATGGCTTGCGGGTAACGCCGATTTTTAACGTAAACTGCGGCTTTCGACTTCAGATTTATTCTATGCACCGTTCGACCCGTGGTTGGTAGGTACTCGTTTTCGTGGTAGAATAAATCCTCGTTTTGCGCGACTAAGTTCGCTAGCGAGTCTTTGATGCAATCCACGGCCCCGACTTCCATGAGTCCTCTACTGCCTATCATCTTTACCTCGTAGTATCGTTCCCCTATTCTATACCGCCATGTCTCGTTCCTATTCTTAATTTTAAACCCAACGCGATTTAAAATGTCACACCCGACTATCAGATCCTGACCCTGCATCAACTGCGAAATGATGTGTATCGTGATCCGCGAGTCACGTCCCGTGAGTTCCTTGAGGTCAAAGAGTGTCTCCCCCAGCGTCTGACCTCTGCCATGAATCGTTGACACCGCACAGTCGCATCGTTCCCGTTTCGCCCAGATTCCCAGTTTCTCCGCCGCCCCTATATTGATCAAGGAATTCGTACTCCCCGTGTCAATGAGAAATTTGATGCCGGATTCTCTTAGTCTCGCCACGGGCAACCTTGTCCGCTGTCCTGTATTCGCGCTGTTGTTAATAATTAAACCCCCCGGTCGGTTGCCCCACCCGTTGCCGCGTCCTCAGTCCGAGCGCGCGCGTCCTACCGCTACCTCCGTTCCTGACGGTCCCCCCCTCCAGGGATTCCCTCCACTCACCTCTTGCCTCCTCGTAGTCGGACCACTGCGCCCTGACCGGATGCTTTCGTCCTCCGAAGATTCTCCGCTGGTGTAGCGTCCCCCGCCTCTCCTACCAGTCCGTCTTCCGCTCCAGTCCTGGTTGTTGATCTCCATGGGCTCGTGCTGTGGTTCCCTTCTGTTCGGTCGGGGGTTGCGCCTCGGACATTCTCTCGCAACGTGCCCCTGCCTGCCGCATTCGTAGCACCTCGTGAGCTTACATTGGGCCGCTACGTGGCCCGTTCGATTACATTCGTAGCAACGGCGCCCAGGCTTCCGTCTCCCGTCCTCAAAGCCCTTGCTTGGTCGCTTTTCGAAGCCTCCGTTAGTGTTACTCCTCCTCGTAATACTGCGTTGCCGCCTTCTCGGTGATCTCACTTCCGTCCATTCCGCTTCCGGTTTCTCGAAGCGAGTTTCGTTCCGCTCCCTCGCATCGACCAGATCGTGGGCGCATTCGATAAAATCGCGGTCTCTGGGCAGTGATCCCGGACGGTCCAAATAATGGTTCAGTTGTACCTTTAGCACACCCCTCAGAAACTCCATCTTCTGGGCTCCCTCCGCCTGGCCGCATGTTTCCACCATCTTCTCCGTCAGTCTGTTGTATAAGACCAATAGTTTTTCGGCGAACTCGCCTTCCGATTGGCCCTGGGTTCTGCGCTCTTTAAACAGATAGAAAACGTCCTCTTCCGGGGTCCACCTGCCACCGCCGTATAGCTTCTTGAGCCGTATCTTCAGCGTCTCCCAGGAGACCGTCAAATCGCCCTGTACGGCGTTCAAAACCCGCCTCGAGATACGACCAATCAAAGAGGCTTCCAATATTTTTACGTCAGACTCAAGCAACGTGCCTGACTCCTGTCTGGCGGTAATCAAAGTTTTAATCTGGTCACCACCTTTGATAAAGTGTTCGAGATCACCTACTACACCTGTGAACGGTTCTAACTGGCTAATTACCTCGTGAATAAATGCCGAGTTCTGCGTCCTTATCTTAAGCAACTCGATCTGTGTGTTTTCGGTTGCTTTCGATAGCTGCGTTTCTAATTTCTGACGCTCCGCTTCCAACTTCTGTCTCTCCACCGTAGACTGAGCAAGTTGGTACTCCAGCTTTTTCAATTGTTCTTCCATCGTAATTGTCGCGATTAGCAGCTTGTGTGGGTTCGCCTAGTTATTTTTCCGAAATTCGCGATACTATTAACCGCGCGGTAAATTCGGAATTCTTCCCGGCTTTCGGCACCACTTACGATTAGACTGAATGACTGATCGAAAAAAAAGGGTTTTAGGGCATAGTAACAGTACACAGGTTCGTGAGCAACTGACTTTATTATCTACTTTATCCAATATATATAGATACGGTTTGTTTTCATTTATAATGCTTTGTTAATCTTATTAGTAACACAGTTCCTATTATTGTTTATGGCTTATACTCAGCTAACTTATATATATATATATATATATATATATATATATAAGTTATGATTATTAGTATGAAAAAGATTGAATCAATATTAGCAATGAGATTTTATAACTTTTTTATTGCAGGTTAACCTTATCAAACAAAAACAAACAATATCAATAATCGATCACATGTTAATATATCTTAACACTAAAACATATTTTATATTATGCTAACTTCCTTCCTCCAGTTCCTTCTTAAGGAGGAACTCTAATACTTTAAACAAAAGAAAAACTGGTCTATATTTTAAATTTAAATGATAACAGAAAATACTTGCATTTATCTGAAACTTGAAGAATAACAGAACTGTTTACACATATTTATACAAGCAAAAAAAATATTATATAAAACAAAAAAAAAAATATCTAAATTGTACAAAACACATTAAAACTAATTACTGATTTTTAAAGACGTGGAGTTTCTTGTTGAGCGCCGCAGCCAGAGTACTGAAAATATTTGCTCCCGACAGTCGATCCAGTATATCCTCTACCCGAGGAAGAGGATAACGTTCGTCTTTTGTCGCTTCGTTCAGCTTCCGGTAGTCTACTACTACTCGATATTTCTTTGGTTCGCCTTCCTGTTCACCTGGTTTCTTCTCAACTACCCATAAAGGACTATTAAACGGGGAATTGCTATATCTGATAATTCCTTGTGTCCGTAACTCTTCCAATTGTTCTCGAATAATTTCTCTCATGGCTTGGGGATACCGCCTATCCTTAACGTAGATTGGGAATTCGGTCTTCAGGTGAATTCGATGTACCGTTTTCCCCGTTGTTGGCAAAACTTCGTTTTCTTTGTAAAATAAATCTTTGTTTTGTTTCACTAAATGTGTAATTGCCTGTTTTGTACATTCCGCGGCCCCGATTTTAATGTCTTCGTGATTTCCCTTCTTTGTAATACGGTACATTCGTTTCCCTATTTTATAACGCCACTCCTTATTGTTAACTCTCATCTTTAAACCCACTCGCTGTAGAATATCACAACCAATAATTAAATCATAACTTGGCAATAATTGTTCAATAATGTGGATTTTTATATGCGAATCCCGCTCCGTTAGCTCACTAAGACACAAAGAGGATTCGCCTAAGGTCTGACATCTGCCGCTAACCGTGGATACTATACATTTGCACTGTTTACGTCCGATCCAAATACCTAATTTCTCCGCTCCCCTCTTGCTAATTAACGAATTTGTACTCCCTGTATCAACCAAAAATTTGATTCCGGATTCCTCTAATCTCGCCACGGGCAACCTAGTCCGATGTTTACCCCTAACGCTATTATTAATTATCAAATTACTCCCTTGGTCGCCCCGCCCGTCGCTGTACCCTCAATCAGTACGTGGGTGTCCCGCTACTACTTTCGACACGGAAGGATCCTCCCTCCAAGGATTCCCTCCACTTACCTCGGTTTTTCTCGTTGCCTGGCCACTGCGCTCGGAACAGGAACTCTCCTCCTCTGAAGATTCTCCGCTGGTATAGGACCTGCCGCTCCTCCTACCAGTCCTCCGGTTGCTGTAGTCCTGGTTATTAACCTCGATTGGCTCACGTTGTGGTGCCCTCCTGTTCTGGCGAGAGTTTCGCTTTGGACATTCCCTGGCTAGATGCCCTCGCCTGCCGCATTCAAAACATCTCGTAAGGTTGCACCGGGCTGCTATATGACCAGTCTGGTTGCATTCATAACAACGTTGTTCTGTTTTACGCCTTCTCTCATCGGGGAACCTGCTCGGCCGTCTATCAAATTTGCTATTTTTATTGACCTGCCTGGGCGGACTTCTGTATTTCCTCCTCGGTGATTTCACTTCTATCCAATCTGTTTCCTGTTTCTCGAAGCGCGTTTCTTCTCTTTCCTTAGAATCTATGAGCTCATGCGCACACTCAATAAAATCTCGATCTCTTGGCAGTGAACCGGGACGATCCACGTAGTGATTCAGTTGTACCTTCAAAATTCCTTTCAAGAATTCTAGTTTCTGTGCTCCCTCCGCTTGACCGTAGGTTTCTACCATTTTCTCTGTCAATTTATTGTATTGAATTAGGAGTTTTTCTGCAAAAACGCCTTCTGATTGGCCCTGGTTTCGTCGCTCCTTAAATAGATAAAACACGTCTTCTTCTGGGGTCCATCTTCCTCCACCGTACAGTTTCTTTAGTTTTACTTTCAAGGAGTCCCAGGAACATGTTAGATCGCCTTGGATGGCGTTTAATACTCGTCTCGAGATACGCCCGACTAAGGATGCCTCTAGTAATTTAACATCAGACTCTATTAATGTGCCAGCTTCATGCCGGGATAATATCAAGGCTTTAATTTGGTCTGCTCTCTTAATAAAATGTTCGAGGTCCCTACTGTTCCAGTAAATGGTTCTAACTGACCAATTACTTCGTGTATAAATGTAGAATTTTGTGTTCTAATCTTCAACAATTCTAATTGCGTCGTCTCTGCCGCGATAGATACTTGTGATTCTAATTTCGCTAGTTCCGCTACAGCCTTAGCCAACTGATGCTCCAAC
Source organism: Nezara viridula (assembly GCA_928085145.1). Taxonomy (NCBI): domain Eukaryota; kingdom Metazoa; phylum Arthropoda; class Insecta; order Hemiptera; family Pentatomidae; genus Nezara; species Nezara viridula. Next base: position 46,075,675 of record OV725083.1, on the reverse strand, counting down.
TTGCTTATCTGCTCAGATTCTCCCATATTTATGCAATTCCACTAATAGTTCGTATAAAATTGGTACTCACAGTTTCAAATTTCGCACCAGCCAACTGCTAAAGTGATGTTGAAGTAATTTCCTTAGTTTCGGCACCAGTTATGATTATTAGTATGAGAAAGATTGAATCAATATTAGCAATGAGATTTTATAACTTTTTTATTGCAGGTTAACCTTATCAAACAAAAACAAACAATATCAATAATCGATCACATGTTAATATATCTTAACACTAAAACATATTTTATATTATGCTAACTTATATATATATATATGTATATATATATATATATATACATATATATATATATATATATACATTTACATACACACAACCGCGTTTATTATAAAAATAATTTTTTTCTGCAAATTATCGGAATTAAAATATAAAGTTATCATTGGTCTAACTTTTGAACCGTTGGAGATAACCTAGTAAATTAATATCAATTCTTGAAGAAAATTTAATTATACAACTTTCTTCTTCGAGACTTAATGTTAGAACGAAGCAGTCAAGAGTTAACTAGTCAAATACAGTTAAAAAATATTTTTTAAACATTAGCGTTAGTTGAGGATGGATATCTCGGAAAACTAAGCGATATAGCAAAAAAAGATATATAATCAATCACATTGCAAATTTTATCACCTTTAATTTTGTAAATAACGTCTTTGTCTATGTGATGGATATTTTTCCTGATATAAGCGAAAACCCGAAAAACAGCAATAAACATGAGAATTTTCTTTGTCTTCAAAATTAGCCATAGTTGGTGACGGATATCTCGGAAAATAAGAAAGCTAGCAAAGAAAAAGTATATAATCAATCATATAGCAAATTTTATCAGCTTTAATTTGGTATAAAACGTCAATTTTTTTTTTAATTTCTTTTTTTTTTTTGTTCTTCCATACCTCGCCTTTTAGGCTATACGGGATTTTCCCGGGCCGGGTGGGGGTGAAGGCGGGGAATTTAAAATCCCCTCCGGCACCGGGACGCGAACTCGTACTTTTTATATCATCTCAAATCTCTGTTATCCGGTTGCCAGGCAACTAGCGGTGCTGTTACACACGCTTTAGCCTATTCGGCCACCCCGCTCCCCTCCCCCCCCGACACAATAGATAGTTATCCTAATACAAGCAAAAAACCGATAAAAGTGTCCTTCAAGTCGTTCATTAGTTTAAATAATTTCCTAAAGTCAAAAGTTGTGTCCCTTCTATACCCCCTTTTCGAGCATTCATTGACTGGAAAATTATTAGTCTGTTTTCTCTTGTTGTACCTAAATATACCTTTACAGTCTTATCAAATTTCTAACTTGTCTTTTTTCAAACAAGAAAAACTGGACCTGAACTCTGAAACAAGAATTTATACTTGTCAACTCGTGATCTACAGAGATCCGAACAAAGATGAAAATGAATCAAACAGAAAATGGAATATGAATAGGAGACAATTTTTAAAATTCTTAAAGTAGGTTATTTTATTCTTATTTATTGTATATATATTATTTTTCTGTATAATTTATTTATTGTACATAGAGTGTGAATGTGATCTGGGAACTCTATTATAAATGTCCTCGAGACAGATTGTAATATTTTTCAATAAATAAGTTAAAAAAAAAAAAAAGGAAATTTTATTTCATTGGTTTATATGTTTGTTATTGTGAAATTTCTACCTACAATCAAACAACCTACCAATGTGAACTAAGCTAATTAATTAAACAATCACAATTAGTTCTATTTTTGTTTCGTCAAAAAATTATTCAAGCTTTGTATTGAAATTATCACTAGCGGATCCAGGATTTAATTTTGGGAAGGTCTTCAGCCCGAAAGACTTTATGTATATATATAATAAAACATGATAACATTTTACCATTTGGAGGGGGGAGAGACTTCAATCCGAAAGCTTCCTCCCCCCCCCCCCCGTATACCGGCTAGTGGAAATTACAGAACAGATACAGCTAATAAATATAACCATGTTTTATGAAAAAATACGTAAAAAAATAATCTCTATAAGAATTATAGATCGTGTAATTACATTTTCTTTTAGGGTTTCTGGAATCGCTTAAACATCATTTCATATAGATATCCAGGAGTGCCCTATTAACTTATTAAATTTTTAGGGGTTCACTTATTTGATTATTGAAAATATAAAAATAAAACCATACTATTTTATACAAAATAGCCTTAAAAATAAAAAAGAAATAAATGCCTCATTATATAGAAGAACAAACGAATTAACAGGGTGTTGAACAACAGTCACAAATAAATAACACTTCGTTAAACAAATAACATCATAAATATTACGATATGGCAACACCGCGCGCAAACATTTCATTCAACAAATATTTGTCAACGAACAGAGATTCTCCTTGGACCGAAAACATGTACTATAACATAATACTAACAATTGAGACACAAGAATGTAATTTAAGAAAACATAGTGACTAAAAAAAATTAAATTTTGTCCTAGAACTTAAAAAACATAGCGATAACGATTAATTACCGTAAGATATAAAAAATATACAGTTAATCAAGAATAAATGAATCCTTGATTTCGCATCGAATCCATTAAATCTAAACTTAAAAATTCTCAATAATTCATCTAGTTTACCTACTAATATCCATCTCGAAATATACTCTCATTATAATCTTCATTATATGTCATGAAAATGTCCATCAGTATTTTTTTTTTTTTTTTTTTTTTTATTAATGTCAAAATAATGACAATACTGAAACCCATCTGGACTTACGTACTAGAACTATGGGGAACAGCCAAATTTTCTAACATCAAACGCATTCAATCCTTTCAGTCTAAAGTCCTCCGTACAATAGTCAATGCTCCCTTCTATGTAACCAATAAAACCCTACACCATGACCTTAATATCCCATTTATTCTTGATCTTATCCCAGCCAAATTTTCCAAATTTCACCAGAACCTTTCTCATCACCCAAATCCCGTTGTACAATCCCTATCAAGCACCACCCATCCCTACAATCCCCTTCGTAGGTTAAAGCGGCAGTGGCCACGAGACCTTTTGTAAATATGGATATTTTGGAGTTCTAGCAATGGCCAGATTCTCCACTCAAGTCATGAGTGTCTGTGGCTGTAGCGCTCTTACTCATCCTCCGCTGGTTTAAAATACCAGTGAAGTGGCTGAGGGAGAAGCGTAGGGATCTCCTAAGCCTCCCTTTTCCCTCCACATGTGGAGGGGACAGGATTGGTTCGGAGATCACCTGGCAAATTGTAAATAATGTATGTTTTATATAAGGTGTTTGTTTTACTTTTATTTCTATTTTTATTTACTTATGTGTATATATATATATTTTTTTTTTCTTTACTCTTTTGTTCTTTCTTCTTATTCTTTTGTTATTACTTTATTTATTTATATTTTTGTATATACGGTATGAATGCAATCTCTGAACTCTATTATAAGTGTCCTTAACTGTGACAAAGTTGTAATATTTCTGAATAAAGTGTTTAAAAAAAAAAAAAATGTCAAATTGTAATACTTATTACGATTATATTGATTAAGAGAATTGTTTTAAATATATAAATTTTATTTTTAATATTTTACAATGAATAAAAATAAAATAAATTTAAATAGTCTGAAGTTAATTGAAGCGTTAGTTATCAAAAGAGTATTCGTTAAGACCTCATTAGGAAATTTAAGGGGCAACAGTTTTACATAATGCATAGAATCACTATTATTCAACTTTCAACATAATGACAGAATGGATTTGCTTGAACTGGTGCCATTCAATTGCTAGTGGTCTGTTATCACACATTTTGCACGCGGGTACTTCTAGAACTCGAAGAAGGTAACCGTACGTAAAGAGGCCACTACCAATCTGTATTCCAACGAAGAGAGAAATTATTGACCTATGCTAAATTCAAAGTAATATTTTACGAGAAGTGGTGAATTCAATACCAAAATCTGATTATACCCAGAGTTAACATATACAATTTACGTAGGAGTAAAAATAAAAGAAAAAAAATATAAGGAATTTTTTTATATATTTATGATATTTACAACTGTATTAATATAATAGATACATCAAGTAAATGTGTACACAGAAATATAATCACATGAAGACGCTTGTTGAGAAACTACCCACTGGTAGCACTCGAATAATATGTGTACAAAAGGAGATCACGCAGCCATCTTTTCAGACGCCTCGGAGGATTATCAGGAAATGAAGAGGAAGCAATGTTAGAAACAAGAGGATTCGGATGGTTATGAAGTTTATTACAGAAGGATAAATGAGAAGGCTTTAAATGTGCAAAAAAAAAAATTCAGATATTGGATGTTTTCGACCAACGTTTGGCCCTAAAATTTGATAATCTCAGAAATAGTTAAATAAAAAAAAATATAAAGCTTTTTATATACACTTAGGACCAATTCATAGCCGTGATGAATTTACAGCTACAATAAAATCCCTCCTAAACATGTTTATACAAATTAATTGGTGAGTAAAATCTATTGTTATGACCATGATTGCTCATAAAAATTAATTACCCGGGACCGGACACAATCCCCGGTGCGCAGTCCTGGTACAGGACTAGTCATAAAGTAGTTCCTAGGAGGGTACTAACAGTTAAACCATAATAAATCTGATAGGGGCCATAAAATCCCTCCGCAAGTGCACCCTGGCGGGACAGGCAGTAAACAGTTGCCTCCCTACCCTCTTTTTTTTTTTTTTTTCTTTCAGCAACCCAACCAATAATGGGTTAGCCGCAATAAACAAACCCAAGACAAATCCGACCGAACTGGGCCAGGGTTTAATTCCAAAAGAGTGTTACTCTAGCTAATCAAGACTAATGAAAGACAGGAAGAGATTGGATCAGAATAAATGTTTGAAACTCGAATGGAAAGCTCCGTTCTGCATTTTTTAAAAAATAATATTACCATCTGTCACTTTCTGAAGGCCAATAAGTATTAAGACAACAAGTATCCTTTTAAAACGAATAATAATAATTTTTAAAAAAGTAAATAATTAAGTAAAAATAAAGTAAGCCCAAGAGCTAAGCTTTGTCCTCTTGATGTGGAAAAGAAAGCAGGACTCCAGGAGATCCCAGTGCCACTCCTCCAGCAGCGGCAATAGCATTGGAAGCCAGTGGAGACTGAGGGCACTAGAGATACAGACGCACAGGATTGAATGGAGAAGCTGGCCATTGCCAGGACTCCAAAAGCATATTTAAAAGAGATTTCAGGGCTTTTGCCGTTTTAACTTTCTAGGATTGTATGTATGAACATAGCTGGATGATGAAAGAATAGGATATATACCTATCGATGATCATAGCAGGACAGGAATTGTATGGATAGGGATTACGCATGAGGATTTGGATGATGAATAAGATTATGGTGAAAGTTTGAGAATCTGGATGGTATGATGACAAGCATATATTGGATGTTAAGGTCTTGTTTGTGACATAATCTGGTCTACATTTTTTTTGTTTTTCTAAATAATATTTTTATTGAGAGAAAACAAAATACATTTTGCCTTAATTAAGAGCATTGAGTATTTAGGATGAATGAAACACAATCACACCATATATACAATAAAAGAAAAACAAGATTATAACAAAATAAAATAAAATAAAACTTGGAGTAACGGAATAAATCAAACATGATACAAAATTAAATAGAGAAATTTAAAAAAATAATAAATAAAAACACATTCATACTTATTGGTCCACATTAGATGCGTAATTCATCTACTTTTTAAATTCAAATATAATTCATTTCTATTTCTTATTTTTTTTATTGATCTATTTGTATTGGAGTTGATTCTGTGAAAGCTCAAATGAACATTGAAGCATCTCAGAACAAGATCATTTCTACAAAAACATTTCTAAGAAAACTTCAGCTCAACGACCAATCGTTAAAAATATAAATGAGGCACTCATGCCCAAAGTGAACCCTACTCGATTTATACGAAAAATGAGATAAGTATTGATTCTCATATAAAAACCAATGGAACAATATTTATATTATTTTCCAAAAACAAACCTAAATATAAATACACGTGGTGTGAAAATAAGTTTATTTCCGAAACCGACCGCCTTTCAAAGGGATATAATGAAACTTCTATTTTTAAATTATTCTTTAAAAAATCATTACAAACTTTTTTAACCGTTTTATTCATATGAAAATTAAAAACATCTTATTTTTAATGCACCATTATTTCAAGCAAAAAGTAATTTTTTTTTTTTTTTTTTTTAGTACAATTTTTATAACTTTAGATTAAGAAATAATATAGGAGCCTCTCATTCATATTTCACATCTACGAAGACCCTTATCAACTCAAGTTTAAGATGATATATAACAGATTGACATATTACTCTGGCAAAACTGGAGAAACCTCACCTTCCAAGGGATATTACTGTTGCCCTTTACCAAGTCACGACAGCCTGGCAGCTCATCTGCATGAAATTATCGAACAAGAGCTTATTATCTAAGCAGCACATTTGTACGGACGGCTTTGCAAACAGGAGAAATGGAAGTGTAAAGAATATCGAGTATTTATTGGTCTGCACGGCATGTGCTAGCATGAAGTGTGAATATTAAATAGTTTGAGAAATATATATATTTCAATATACATGTATTTTATTCAAAGACCATATGGAAGAGCAGAAACCAGATGGACAGATTGGATCAACAAATATACTGCAGAGCTGCATACAGGTAAGTGGATAAAGCAATAACTCCAGATAGAGATGGGGAAGACTAATTAAAATACCAAGAGATCTACAGCCAAGAGAAAATATATATATTTTATTTTTTTAAACAAAAGCGCTGATGAGTTATGTACTCATGGAGTATGTGGCCGACCGTAAGGAGACTTAACACAATATCGATCGCACTGCAGATGAAATTCAGCAAGAAGCAGAGTATGCCCGAAAGTAAATAATGACCGATGGAGTGACAAGATCTCCGTGTGCTGAGGGAAGTCCACTTTTCGTAAACCTCCTCCCTCCCCCCCTCCACTTTAGGGAAGTAGAATAGAATAGAAATAGAATGCAGACCTAACTAAAAATTGGATTTTTTTTGTTTCTTTAACATATCTGATAACAATGAATTTATGATAAAGTAATATTCACAAACTGTATTAAAACCTCTTCTTTTCTTTTATATTTATTTTTTAATCTATAATTTATTTATTCACGTGCACCATAAGTTTCATACACATAGCCCATGACTGAAAGGAGTTTTTCAAAGAGGTCTGGTCTAGAGCTAGTATGTAAATCATGCAGTAACTCTCAGTATGCAGTAATTTCATTCTCTAAACTTAATGTCATAAGTCTTGTTTTTTTTTTAATACGGGAATTTAAACACAAGTAAAAAAAGTAAAAATTAACTTACGGTATCACTACATAATATTTTATTTATATATTTTTGTTTCTGGAAAGAGACATGTAAGGAATAGTTAGTAGAAATTATTAAATTCATAAATGAAAAAAATAAATGAATAAAATACCACTTATTTTAGAGTAACAAATCTAGAAAAACATAATAATAATGTATTAAGCTTGATCGAGAAAAAATCCAGCTCGCGGCATCTATCGGGAAAACACTGAACTACTAGAAGTAGTAGAGCAGGTCAGAGCACTCTGCTGGTATCTGACATGAACTAACATATTTTTAAAATAACTAATAACTCGTTGATTTAAAAGAAATGAATCATTAATAATATATTTTTTATTTATTATTTTTATTATTTATTTAAAATATTAAAATCAGTCTCAAAGCACATTTGAAATAGGGTTCAGAGATCACATTCACACTATTAGTAATATTAAGAAAATAAAAAAAACAGATTACTAAATTGTAACGTTTTAGCCTAATCGTTTTGGCCATTTTAAAACAAATATTATTTTTATTTAATATAAAAATAAAATTATGAGCATAATAATAAATTTTAATAAAAAAAAAGAAAGAAAAAAGTAGTGTATTCAAAATATAATAATGAATTCAAAATGCAATGAAATAAATATTGTGAAACAAATTTTGGCTTAGGTGAATGGTTGTTGAAATTTTTCGAGTTTTAATTTTAAAAATCAACCCATGCTTATATTATTTTTTTGTTATTTTATCTTATTTCTGTTTTTATTTTCATTTAAATAATGTTTTTTTTTTTAAATGGTGTTACTTTTTATTTTTTTTAATATAATTCACTGAAGATAGTGTATATATTTATTAATGTTGATTAATGTAATTTTTGGGCAGATATGGTTTTTATTTTTTGGTTCATAATTGTTATTCATAAGTAGTTAATGTTCTATCTATCTATCTATATTAAATATCTATCAAAAAGATATTAAATATTTTAAAAACCATAATCCACGTATATGTAATATTAATTATTAAATCCAACATTAAAATAAATTAATTTGAAATTATTAAGTATCGCTATTTATTAGTAAGTATATCTCCTGATGACTAACAATTCAGGTAGATTTTTCTTTCTTCTAAACACTAGTAGAGAACACAAACTTTTTAAATGGATTAATCCTGTTTTTAAATTAATTTTCTCAAAATTAACCTCTCTAAAAATAACCGAACCACTTATTGACTAGTACTTTTCTCTTATCAATCCATAAAATAAAAAATATTAGTACTTGTACCTTGCAGTTTTGTACATTTGTACTTTTTACTAATACTATTAGCTCGATAATGAAATAGGCCCCAGGTTGACCTTCTATAACCTGCATTAATTAATTGTTACAAATGTACTAATCATAATGTTGTATACCAAAGTAACCGAATAAACTGCTTCATAAGAAAATCAACAAGTTTATAAATAAATATAACCTGAGCCAGTTGATTAAAAAGAGTTAGAAGAAGAGAGTACTGAAAAATAGGGCATACTAACTTTACTTATTAATTGCAAGAATCTAGGTAGAGGATGTTCTAGATCTCTTTGGTTAATTATCTAATAATATTCAAATATTTTCCTAGACACCTGCTTCACAATACAATGCTTACAAATAATGATTAATAAATTGTTATATACTAAGTGATAATAATAATCATTCACATTTGAAGTCTAATCAAGGTAAGATTAAAATCAATTACCTGGAATCATTATGAGTTCCGGGAAAAGATAATTTAATGGTTCGTTATTAATGAGAAAAGCTAATATTTATCTGCCACTTAGCAGCTTAATTTCTTTTTAAAAAAATTAATGATGAAATTCAAGGACCCAGTTGATGGTTCCAAATGATATTGATTAGCAAAATACTTCATTTGCAATAAATGGCCAAACAAAATCAAATTAATTAAAAATTATTTTATAAAACACTGTATATATGTATACTGTAAACATTTTTGTGAAATATTTTACTCTAAGACATCACTTCCAGATAATTCATCTCTCAAGCATTATTGTAAGTTTGGTTATTTTTTCCAATTTTTAATAATCAGAAATTCAATAGTTATCATTTATTGACTAATTTCATTTATCGATTAATTTATTCAATTTAGAATTTAACAAACATGAAATTTGCCAAGTAGTAGCTGCAATAAATAGGTATCCTGTATTTTGTTCATTTAGTAGAAATGGAAGTAGATCAAATTAATATTTTTTGTAATTAATTTAAAATTAGACTAGGTAAGAAATTTTAACATTATTTTCCTCTAGTTTATATATATATATATATATATATATATATATATATATATATATATATATATATATATATATATATATATTTCCTTCTTCCCTTGCCTATTGGCAATCCAGATTATTAATAGAAGAAATAGATACTTCTACCACTTATTCTCTGGTTCTTCAGTCTTCTTCAATAGTGGAGGTTGAAATGTTGAAAAGGTTGATCAATCCCCAATAATTCCTTCGGCATGTACACCAATGCTTCATAGTGCGCGTAGTTATCCTTGCTTATTAGCAGAGGGAAATCGTCATCCGTGATAATGTGGAGTCTGGTTTCCCTCAATAGTTTGACCCTTGTTGCTTTAAAAGTGGTACAAATTGTGATGATATGCTCAGCAGATTCTGGACCACCACAAAACGGACAAAAATGGGAGGAAAAAAGCAAATTTTCTTTATAAAAAAAGAGAGGGTGGGAAAAATGAAAGTTCGATTAAAAATGCATAAATTCTCATTTTACCAGAATCTTTAACGTTTACAACTTCTAAATTTTATGTAAAAAAGTTTGTTTTTCGATATACCTTATAATCAACCTGGATGTGGATAATATTTCTAAACAAATTATAAAGAAATAAATACGATTTCATGTATTAATCGTATAATAAAGTACATAATACAAACAAAACTAACAAATCTACTCAATTATAATTTGAATTTCACAATTATAAATATAATTAATTATAAGGTGTTCTAGTCTCGGAAAAAGTGCGCTAACGCTGGACAGACATTTTGTTTTTACTTTCCTTCCTTCCGTTTTCGAAGGATCTATACGTACCAGAGCCCCTGAGCAGTTGGTCTGTCTGTGCCAAGATTTTCTCCGGAACTAGTTGACCGATTTTGTTGCTTCTTTTTTTATTTTGTAGAGTTTTCACTACTGATGCCTGTGACACAAGTCGGGTGCTTCTTGTGCAATAAGTAAAAAACATATTTTTCTAGAGATTGTAGCGCAAAAACGGCTCTAACGATTTTGATGAAACTTTCTTATAATTTTCTAATTAATATCCTGGCAATATTCGTACATTACAATATTCCAGTAAATTCAGGTAAAAAACGAATAAAGAATAAGCACTGTTTAGCCTTTTTTTGGAAAGGTAGTGAAATTCTCTGTAAAACCATATAAAAATATTTCGGACAACTACTAACGAAGTTACAGCTATTCAATTTTGTATGTAAGATCAAGTTAAAGTTTTTTGAAAATAAAGTATTGCGATAGTACATGCATTTCCTACTATCGACATAGGAATTTCAATACATACATTTTTTTTTATTCAATTATAATTAACTGTTTATTTTTATATATATATTCAAGTAAAGTTTTTTTATTTTATTTTATTTTATGAAATGAACTCATTGTATCTCTTTTTCGTTCTTCATTTCTCAAAGGGTAAGTTTATGTTGTTCAACCCTTATATATAATTTTGTTCATAGTTCAAGTGATTCGTTCATAGTTTTAATTGTTTTGTTCATAATTTTAAATGCTCTGGGCGTGTGCACAACACCGCTAGTTGCCTGGCAACCGGATAACAGAGATTTGAGATGATATAAAAAGTACGAGTTCGCGTCCCGGTGCCGGAGGGAATTTTAAATTCCCCCGGCTCACCCCCCGGCCCGGGAAAATCCCGTATAGCCTAAAAAAGGCAAGGTATTTTAAATGCTCTGTACATAGTCTTATCTGTATTGTATATAGCTTGTGCACCTAAGGTTTTCTTTACTTTTTATTTTATTTTATCAATTTTATTTATTGTTTTAAACGTTTAGGCCAGTAATATTCTATTATTTTGTACATCATTGTTATTCTGAAAGGACTTAGTCCCAGAATAAAGTTTTTTGTTCTATCTATCTATCTATCTATTGCGCAGAATATTCGGGCCGAAAAAGGACGAGTCAACCGGAGAATTTAGGCGGTTACACAACGCTGAATTGCGTGAACTGTATTCGTGTTAATACAATTGAGGTGATTAAGTTGAGGCGAATAAAATGTGCAATAAAATCGGTGGGCTTAGTAACGAAAGAATTCCTAAAAAAATTAATATTCGCTGTACCGACTGGCAAGCGTCCGAGGGGTAGACCAAAGCGAAGGTGGGTAGATTGCGTTAAGGCTGATTTAGCGGGGTTGGGTTTAGACGGAGCCGGATGGATGGAGGAATGTGGACATCGATTGGTGGTATCGGCATCGAACATTCGCGTTCGCTAAGCCTTATTATTATTATGTAAGATTAGTGGGTCACTAGAATATAATAGAAAACTCAATTATATTCTGGGTCCGTTAACAAAATTATTGAAAATAATAAACCAAAAATTTCAGGCTTCTATATACTCAGTAAGTGAGAGAACCAATAATCAAGGCTCTTCTACATCAAACAAATATTTCATAAGCCAATACAGTAATGGATTAGGGTAAGTAATGGGATAACTAAGTCTTATTACTTAACTATTATACATATGTGTCGAATGTATCAAGGAGAATAATAGTAATTTAAGATGAGAGTTCTCACTAGAGTAAACTAGTTCATATTTAAACGTAGATGTCGAATTTCAGATTAACATCTATGGTGAACATGCTAAATCATGAGATGATGGAACTCGACAATGTTTTTGTGCTATATATTAATGCACATACATCCTATGATCTTGCATACAAAGCAAGACATACAGGAGCTGAGGAGAATACTACGAATAGCATGTAATCAAGAGGAAACCACCGCGGAAACAAGCATGCTAAGATCAAAGACACTGCTAAACACACGCCGGGCCTTTGTTACGTCAAGGCAATGGAGATGTTTGTTATATCTCTGCAGATTAATTTGCAAGCCTTGTGGAAGGTTGCTTCTTACACCCAAGCGAGCGAAATCACAACTTTTAAGTAATTTCATTTAAAATGATTCTCTAACGGGAAAGTTTGGATTAATTTACCTTTAATCCACGATTTATGGTATATAGTGATTGCATCAACGGACGAAGATCAAAATAATTTTTTTCATTAAAATATAGTAGGAAGTGAGTAATTTTTTTAAAATATAAGTCATTTTAGAAATTATAGATTAGTTAAAAGGTGGTTTAGGTGAATAAAACAGACATTTTCCAGAACAAAAGTTTATATTTAATCAATCTAATCATCTAAAATAAACATAAATTAAGAAGCATCTGTTATATAAGGTTCCAAAACATTAAAACAAAAAAATATTGGTTTAAATACTTTTTTTTCTATTAATCTTGGCGCTACAACTCGGTGACGAGTCTTAGCTTCCGTCGGTCATCTCTGCTCTGTGAGGCCGTCATCCAACTCCTGTCTTCTAGAATATCTCCTGCATCTCTTGCTACACCATCTGACCATCTGAGGTTTGGTCTTCCTCTTCTTCTAATGGCGAGGACAGGTTCCGTCAGAATCTTATTAGGGATTGCTTCGTCATCCATCCTAGTCTCTCAAACTTCATTTTTAGACAATATCGTCTTCATCAATAGTTGAATGAATTTCGTTGTTCTTTAGCCTTCTCCAGCCTCCATCAAGAAGAATACCTCCAAAAATCCTTCGAAGAACTTTCCTTACGAAAATTAGGAGACGTTTAATTTTCTTACTAGTAACATCTGATGGCCATCAACATTCTTTTCTTCACATCAAACTCAGGTATATTATCATGAGTCACCAGTGATCCAAAATATGTGAAGTGGGCCACTTTTCAAAATTATAGAGGTCAATATTGATAGCCTCGCCAGGTCGGGGGACTTCTCCTGTGGTCATATACTTAGCTTTTCTTTCATTCACCTCCAGCCCAAGTGCGCTAGTGGTCTCCAATAGAACTAAAAATCCCTCTCTGACTAACTGCAACGACCGCCCTACGATGTCCAAATCATCCGTGTAGGCAAACACCGGGACCATCCGATTGTAAACTGTCTTGTCAGTTTACAAACCTGGATTTTTCTTCATCGCTGCGTTTTTAAGTGCCAAGTTAAACAGGAGGCATGCTGACGCAATCTTTTTGCGAAGTCCTTTTCCTGAGTCTTCTCTTGGATCTGATTCACATGGACTGAGTTGAGTAGCTTCCCCAAGTAACTTTCCATTTTTTCCATAGCAATAGGACGTCACTCTTGCAGGCATATTCCTATCCTTGTGCCTACAAGTTTTCGGTACCTTTGTTTGAGGTCTTCTCCATCGATTGATGTTCCTGAAAAATTCTTCGATAGTTTCTCCTTCCAGCACTTTGCATTTGTCTCCAGTTCTTCTTTCTCTCTTTGCCTCTTCTTTCTTTGATGGAGTCGTTTTTTCTCTCTCCTCTTCCTTTTATATTTCTCGAAAGCTCATCGAGTCCCTTTCCTCAATATATTTTCATAAGCTTTATTCTTGGTAATAGTGGCTGCCTCAAATTCTCCGTCAAACCATGGTGACCTCACTTCCATTTCTCTCGGTCTAAGTACATTAACAGCATTTTCTTGCATTGTGGTCACACAGCTGGACCAGAGAGATTCTGTGTTTTTAGTATTTAATCCCTGATCAATGTACAACTATTTGGTATCTGGTTTCAGTTGCTTTCTAAGATTATAATGCTTAGGCCTTACAGACAGGCCTCCAAACCTTTTGAAGGAGATCTTAGAAGCAATGTGGGCAATGCACAAAAAGTCATCCGAATCCACATTGGCAATTATAAACGTTCTCACATTTTTAAGGCTGGATATGTGCCTTTTATCGACAAGGATGTGATGTATTTGGTTAACATATTCCCTATCTGGTGTGGTCCAGGTGCCTTTATATTATACAATATCCTTGTGGTTAAAAAAGGTACTTCCAATAATCATGTCTCTAGAGTCAGCGAAATTTTATTGGTGTAAAATTCTTATATTTTCCTTTAGGAACTAATTTTTAAAATCATTAAAAAAAGAATAAAACGAAAAAAAACAGATGAATTTTAATATTACTTTTTCAACATTTATAGTTTGTTTTGGAATTAGTGTTTTCACAAAGGAAATGCACAATTTTGAAAATTTTATAAGTAACAACGAAAAACAATTGAATCTAAGCTGTACTTGTTTAATTTTCCTAATTACATATATTTATACATAATCAGAGAGCATAGTGCATAGTGGGCAGGGCACTGAAATCCATAGCTCAAGGTCTCTGGTAATAAACAGATAATATTTATTTTGTTTCATTAGTCCTGGATTGTTCATAGGGTGGAAAGAACGTCCTGGAGTACACCCGGTCTGTATAAAGTGAGTACTCTTAATTAATTAGGAATAAAACCTGGCAATAAAGACATGATACAGAAAAATGAAAAATGTAATAGACAAGTCATTATTTAAACTGTAATCATTAAATATCAAGTTCTTTTTTGTTTTATTTTAACTCAGTCATATCTCAAATAAATGACTTTATTCTATTATAAGATTTTTCTTTAAACTAATTTCTTATTAGGATCTATCAAAAATAATTTACAAAAATAAATTTAAATCACCCAAGTCATCAACTATTCTTCTAGAATGGTATTATGATTACCATTACGAGGAGTTTTAACAAGTAATTTACGAATAAATGTACAAACACTGGGCTTGCCAATTATTATTCATATATGGAACAGAGGGTTATTGATAATAATCACTTTGTCAAATTTTCTGTACCTTTCAGCAATTAAAGGTTTTTTTTTAAAAAAATGTTAAATAAAAATGTTCTGGTGGAAGTAACAATAAATTATTGTACCTATTATTAAGAATTAAATTTTTAATATCAATAGCAATTTCTATATTACATATCACATGAAATAAAACTGTAAACAAATAATTGGTATTAATTTTTATACTAAATCATCCTATACCTAACAGTTTCACGGAGATGTAATACAGATTGCATCTATTATAATTATAAAAACACAACTCATCTATTACAAATAAAGACATCTAATTCATTGAACTTATTTACAGTTTTTAAATTATTTTTAGTTTAAATACGCTTATTTCCAAATATCGGCTGATTTTTATCAAAAAGGTATAGCCAAGAAATAATGTAAGAGAAATAACAATCCGACAAAGGAAGGGGGTCAGTAAAGTATATCTAAACATGGGTATACAGCCAAGATACATAGAAAGCAAACCAAGAGACCACTATATCATAAGTTGGAACAGTTCCAGAATCTAACGGCTAAAGGGCATGCTTTGGATATCTACACTGGAACTAGGACAATTGACTACTAATGTCTACTACAGAAAGATACCTATAGCATTGTACTTACATCAAAATTTAAATCAGATAATTATAATTTAGATAATGTGCGAAGATTAAATAATGAAGAAATTATAATTTAAAATAATCTAAATAATTTAATTTCAAAGTACTATTTAGATAACTATGGTTTGTTTCAGAGAAACCATTAAAGCAAAAATCCACATTTGTCCCTGATTAATTAGTTTAAAAAAATGGAATCGAACCAATTTTCTTATCCAAATTTTAATTTTTTGGGAGTGAAAGATATCAGTCATGTGTTATTTATATAACGCTAATAACAACATATAACATGTCCACTACCACGAACATGGATAGGGTGAAAGATTATTCATAGAAAGGGCATGTATATGGGGCAACATTTTTCAATTATTTATCGAACATGTTTACTATATAATATAAAGTAATTTATATATACGTATATACTAATTTTATTTCGTTTGTGTTGTATTTCCATTTTTTTTTAAATATTTATTATTGTATAATTTTAGTATTTTTCATTAGAAAAAAGGCATTAGGTTAGAAAAAGAAAGAAAAAAATATAAGAAAAATCTATAAATAGAGAAAGGGAGGAAAGAAAAGGAAAGAAAAGGAAATTGAATGCTATGAAAAAAATGTATGAACAGGTAAAAAGTTTACTATAATCATATACACAGCAATGGAACTGTATATTAGTTTTAAAGATAGTCTATTGTGATTAATAACTATGCTGTGTATTTAGCAACCCTATATAATTGGGCGGCACTCTTTTGAGGAAATAAAGTGTTAAGAGAAAAAACTGTTCTTAGTTCGAGTACCGCTTCTGTAATACTATGATGCTATCTATATATCTACTGAAATAATTAAATTGGTATTGATAGTTAATATTTTAGAGATTATATTGTTTGTTAAGTAAAATATAGCTTTTAAGCCATTTGGTAAATCACTAAACTGTGCATGGATTATATTGATTAACATTAAACTATTATTTTTTATTTATTTTATATTAAGCTTACCTTATTATATAATATTAATAAAATATAATAAATAATTGATTGAAATCAAAATCTTATTACCGTGTCACAAGGAAGTTAATAACCACGTTAAACATGAGAAAAGAATTCATTACATGGACTACTTTATAATAAAGAGAAACAGGCAACATATATCTCTTACAAGAAATCAATAGCTACAATCGATAAAAGTCTTTCCGCAATAAAAAGAAAACGATAGCAAAAAAACAAAATCATAAAATAAGTTTTAAGTTCGAATATTTACGAGGCAAGAATATGGACTTTCACTGCTATTCAATTTAACCATGATTGAATGTGCCATAAAATCTTGGGATATATGCATGATATAGCTCCGTTCAGATGCGTTCAACAGGGCATTGATAATTTAGTTAAGACTAGAGTATTAATAAAAGAAGCGAAACAAATGGTGAACAAACGAAAAAAAATAATACAAAATATATGATAGCCGAAAAATATATTCCAACAAAATCCACAAAAAAGGAAAATTCCTCCCAAGAGTAGACAGATTCAAATACCTCAACTCCACAATAACTTAAATATAAGACCTATTTTCAGAGATCAGAGTGTAACAAGGGCAAAAAGAGCTTTCTTCTCTCTTTCAAAAGTATCATCCTTTTTTTTTTTTTATTAATGAAATTTATAACTGTATTAAAATAAAAATACATCTAGTGAATTCAACATAAAGAAATATAATAACATGAATAGACTTGTAGAGGAACTATCCAATGATAGCACTCTAATTAGTATCACACTTAAATCTGTAAAAAAAGTCTATAAGTCTCAAATTAAGGGTGTACTACACATAAGGATAAAGCCAGTTTTGAAATAGAACAGTGAGACATGGACACTAATTATCACCCTAGAGAGAAGAATAGGAAAATTTTGAGAGCAAAGTCCTTCGAGCCATTATTGGAGAGATCTAGGAATAGAGAGCTAACACACGAGAAAAAGGATTAATAAAGAAATTTATCGGTCTTTATCTCATGATATGTGGGCAGGCAGGTTAATATCGACCAAAAAAGTATTTCAAAACAATCAATAGAATTAACGAAGATGAAGAACTTGAGGAGGCTG
The DNA here is from genome assembly GCA_928085145.1 of Nezara viridula. Lineage (NCBI taxonomy): Eukaryota > Metazoa > Arthropoda > Insecta > Hemiptera > Pentatomidae > Nezara > Nezara viridula. The sequence goes on along the minus strand of OV725083.1, from coordinate 46,057,684 downwards.
GCTCATGTGACTAAAAATTTACCAGGTCTGTAAAACCAACAGATAAAACAAGAAGATATTAACTGATAGAACAGAACATAGTTTGTTTAATGAAGAATACAGTTTTATCCAATGGTAACATCTATCTGTCATAGCCAAGAATAGTGCAAACAATTTTTATAAATTAAACAGTATTATTTTTTTTAAATTTGAATTAGCAACGTTTTGAGAAGGATACAATGGTTAATAAGATGTTTTTACATTGAAAGCTCAAATAAAAATAGAAATAAATTTAAATTACAATTAATAGTAATTTATCCATATCTATTACTGGATTTACTGGATATATGATTATATATTAAAAAATGAGAATTTTAAGCTATATTGTATATTACTTATTTCACTCAATGTACGATAGAACAACTTAATCGGATAGAAAAAAAAATTATAAGGAATACATATAGTTGATTAGTAGAAAAATTATTGTGTTTATGCAATGAGCTACCAAATAAGATATATAAACATAGAATAAAATAAGTAATACAGAATATAAGAGTTAAAACTACAACATTAAGGACATAATAAAAAAATAAAAAAAATAATTAGTACAATATCTGCATATACTGAATATTGAAACTATAAATATAAAAGCAAGTACTAGATATAATCCTTAATATAATAGATAACTGCTGTGTGAAAATGTATTATTTTATGTTTTAAGAAAACCTAAATTAATAAAATTAAAAAAGATAAATATTATAGGTGGATATTTGGTCGACAAAATTTGTGGCTCAACATAAAATCAAATATCCTATAAAATGGTAAATGTTAATAAACCAACATCTGTTTAAATAATTGTGATTAAAATAATAAACAAATAATGAAATTTTTTACATACATAAAATCCTGGCGAAAATAAATAGTTCTTTGATTTAAAATGTTTTGTCACTATGGAATAAAAACGTATTGATGACTCCTGCTACCTAGCGGCTGATGCTGTAACTACAGCAAACGTTTTTTTTTAGCTTAATGTTTTAATGGTTTCGCTATAAAATAAGTATTCCAAACAATTTAAATACACAAAATGTAATCTAATGTGTTATTATTTAAACGAAAAATTAGATGATTAAATTTTATAATGTAACTACAAAATCAAAATTTAACGTATTCAATTATATTTAAGTATAGTTTCAACGCACTAGATTGATAGCAAATATTTTTATCCAAGCTTATTTATATGTTAATTAATCATAGTTTGTTTTTCGAATCTAACATATATTTTAATAATTAACTTATAAAATATTTTAGGGCAGATAAGTTAAGCGTCGTCGGACTTAGAAAACAAAAAAAAAGAAGGAAAAGGGAAAAGATGTAACATACACGACTTCTGAAATAACACTGCTTTATTCGTTCCATAAGCCTCCTTATATACACTTAGCCTGTTTATTTACATTACCAGATAGTATTAAGGCTGATACCGCCAGTCTCCGGTCTTTATCTCCCCCCCACCAGTTTACGAACAGGATTTTCGGAAACTTAAATATTGCTAGATCGGAGCCCACGGTGACCAGCCTTAACACTTTACAATTGGTTTTACAGTATATCCTTAAAAGAAAATAAAATAGTTCCACTCAACTGGAAAAATATTAAATACAGAAGAAATAATTAAAAACACTGAAACTAAACACAGCACTTTAGAACTCCTACCACTTGAGAACTCCTAACAACAACAAAAAAAAACACAATTTCCTCTATACATGAAATAATACAACAAAAAAAACAAAAAAAAATCTTTTACAACTTGTTTTGTTTTGACAGCCACAAAAAAAACATATTCCTCTGTTTTATCTACAGCGGTGAGGGTACTACGAATCCATAGGTCTATGTCCCGACTCTATCATTGGGAGCTTTAATTGTTCGATATGAACGGTTCTCCTCTTTCTGGGCTCATTCACGCTCTCAATAGTTACCAGGTTATGCTCCCTAATAACAACCACTCTGAATGGACCCTCGTACCGTAGCAATTGTTTCCCTCTGTTGGTTCCCAATTTCCGGTAAACTATTGTTCCTATTTTTAGTTCCCCCATTTGGTCGCGAACTTGTACATTCTGCCTTTCCACCCGCTTCTGCTTTTCCCGCTTAATTCTCGCCGTTATCTTTCCCCATGTTTTCTCTACCTCTACCCTATTGCTGAGAATTTGATCCACTAACGGTTCGGTAAGCGTAGTTTCCCCATAATCCCGCCTTGGCCTGCGCATCCCGAATAGAACTTCCATGGGTGAAAACCCCGTTACGGAGTGGATCGAGTGGTTATAGGCTGTTACCGCTTTCCTCATTGCCACATCCGGCTCCAACCCTTTTTCACCCTGATATACACGGACGTGGTCGCTTAACGTACTGTGCAGCCGTTCAATACCGCCTCTACCTTTAGGATGTCCTGGGGTGTTATAATGCCACGCAATTTCCAATCGCTTCACCTCCTCCCTAATCGCGGCATTGTCGAACTCCCTACCACCGTCCGAAGTAATCCTCTCGGGGACCCCATAGAACTGCACCCAGGTTTGTAGGGCTTCCGCAACTGCATTGGCTGACTTCTCCATCACTTGGTATGCCATCGCCACCTTGCTGAATATGTCGATTACCGTGACCCACTTAAACCCTTTCCAGGTAAACGTGTCAATCTGAAGGTCCTGTAGCGGCATATTCCCTGTAGGTGTCTCCTCCTGAACTCCTCTGGGGGGGTGTCGATCGTATTTTGTGCGCATGCATATCTCGCATTTCCCAATGACTTCCTGGATGGACCTCTTCATGCCCCACCAGAAATACTTCCGACGCAATGCCTGCAGCGTCTCATTAACGCCTCGGTGATTGGTTTTCCCCTGGTGATATGCTACTGTGATTGCTTGCTGCTGCTCTTCGTCCTGTACCGTCTCCACAGCATACTTACACCGGATGAATGTCCTGTCCACGCCTATTCGCTCGGACCTCCACATTCGCTTGATCTTATCCCATACCGTATTGTTTCCTACGTATAGGTAGTGCGTTTTACCCGCTTCCGAGGCATCCCTCAGTGCCGTACAGATTTGTTCTTCGCTGACCCCGGGCTGCGACCAAATGACGCGGATCCTACTTCTCCCGTACCTTCTGAAATCGATCTTCATGATTCCGGTTGTTCGTGTCTTCCAAATCACCTGACGGTGTTTGTCGTTCACGATCTCCTCTATTTCTTCCATCTCCGCTGCCCTTTCCTCCGCTGAGCTCTCCTCTTCTGGGGAATCTCCCCTGTCCTCAATCCCTGCGGTGTCATTTGCCCCTTCGCCATCGGGAGTCCATTCCCTCAAGAATTGGCGCACGTCCTGCGATGGTCCTCCCCTGTCCTCTTCAACCGCGTTGATCATGATGGCCCTCGAGAGCCAGTCTGCCACCACGTTTTCCTTTCCCGGCTTATACACCACCTCTATGTTGTATTGGCTTAGGATCTCCTTCCATCTTGTGACCCTAGCTGAGGTTTCCTTGAGTTTTCCTACCCACTGGAGGGGTTTGTGGTCGGTATGGACTCGAAATTTTCTCCCGAATACGTATGGCCTGAAATGGTCGATAGCCCATACTATCGCGAGTAGCTCCCTCTCCAAAGCGCTGTACCTTGATTCCGCACCCGTAAGCCGACGGCTCGCGTATGCTATCGGTCGTTCACCCTCACTCCCCCCCTGGGACAAAACGGCCCCTAGCGCGTATTCACTCGCATCAGTGGTTATATTAAAAAGCTTCTCGAAATCCGGAAACGCTAACACCGGCTCCGTCAGCAACCTATTCATACATTTTCGAATGTTATTCTCCATCTCTGGTGTCACCACAATCTTCGCGCCTTTCTTCAACAAATTGTTAATGGGTACCAAATACTCTGCCATCTCGGGTACGAATCTCCGGTAATAATTCAGCGTCCCGAGAAGCCTACGAATCCCCTTGACGTCCCGTGGTACCGCCATCCGCGTGATTGCTTCCACCTTTGCCGCATCCGGTCTGACCCCCTCGCTAGAGATAGTGTGGCCTAAAAAATTGATCCGCGTTTGTCCCAGCAGAGACTTCTCGCTTGACAATTTCAGCCCGAATTGCCGGAGCCTTTCGAATACTGCCCTCAGATGCTCCACGTGCTCGGTTTCCGTTCTGCTAAAAATCAGCAGGTCATCCATGTATACCTGGCATACCGAGTCATCGATGCCCCTCAAAAATTCGTCCATCAGACGCTGAAACGTTATGGGCGCATTCTTCAGACCAAACGGCATCCTGGTGAATTCATAATGCCCCCTTTCAAATGTGAACGCTGTTTTGTGTTGGTCTTCCGGGTGCATCCGTATTTGGTGGTATCCCGCCTTGAGGTCCAGCGTGCTAAAGACCACGGCCCCACTCAACCTATCGAGTATATCCTCGAATCTCGGGATCGGGTACTTCTCGTCTACCGTGTTATCGTTCAATTTACGATAGTCTACTACCACCCTGTATTTTTCCTTATTATCCCCCGGCGCTGCCTTCTTTTTCACCGCCCACAGGGGACTATTGAACGGTGAGGTGCTATCAACTATGATTCCCTGTTCTTTTAGACTATATCATTGGGAGCTTTAATTGTTCGATATGAACGGTTCTCCTCTTCCTGGGCTCATTCACGCTCTCAATAGTTACCAGGTTATGCTCCCTAATAACAACCACTCTGAATGGACCCTCGTACCGTAGCAATTGTTTCCCTCTGTTGGTTCCCAATTTCCGGTAAACTATTGTTCCTATTTTTAGTTCCCCCATTTGGTCGCGAACCTGTACATTCTGCCTTTCCACCCGCTTCTGCTTTTCCCGCTTAATTCTCGCCGTTATCTTTCCCCATGTTTTCTCTACCTCTACCCTATTGCTGAGAATTTGATCCACTAACGGTTCGGTAAGCGTAGTTTCCCCATAATCCCGCCTTGGCCTGCGCATCCCGAATAGAACTTCCATGGGTGAAAACCCCGTTACGGAGTGGATCGAGTGGTTATAGGCTGTTACCGCTTTCCTCATTGCCACATCCGGCTCCAACCCTTTTTCACCCTGATATACACGGACGTGGTCGCTTAACGTACTGTGCAGCCGTTCAATACCGCCTCTACCTTTAGGATGTCCTGGGGTGTTATAATGCCACGCAATTTCCAATCGCTTCACCTCCTCCCTAATCGCGGCATTGTCGAACTCCCTACCACCGTCCGAAGTAATCCTCTCGGGGACCCCATAGAACTGCACCCAGGTTTGTAGGGCTTCCGCAACTGCATTGGCTGACTTCTCCATCACTTGGTATGCCATCGCCACCTTGTATTGGCTTAGGATCTCCTTCCATCTTGTGACCCTAGCTGAGGTTTCCTTGAGTTTTCCTACCCACTGGAGGGGTTTGTGGTCGGTATGGACTCGAAATTTTCTCCCGAATACGTATGGCCTGAAATGGTCGATAGCCCATACTATCGCGAGTAGCTCCCTCTCCAAAGCGCTGTACCTTGATTCCGCACCCGTAAGCCGACGGCTCGCGTATGCTATCGGTCGTTCACCCTCACTCCCCCCCTGGGACAAAACGGCCCCTAGCGCGTATTCACTCGCATCAGTGGTTATATTAAAAAGCTTCTCGAAATCCGGAAACGCTAACACCGGCTCCGTCAGCAACCTATTCATACATTTTCGAATGTTATTCTCCATCTCTGGTGTCACCACAATCTTCGCGCCTTTCTTCAACAAATTGTTAATGGGTACCAAATACTCTGCCATCTCGGGTACGAATCTCCGGTAATAATTCAGCGTCCCGAGAAGCCTACGAATCCCCTTGACGTCCCGTGGTACCGCCATCCGCGTGATTGCTTCCACCTTTGCCGCATCCGGTCTGACCCCCTCGCTAGAGATAGTGTGGCCTAAAAAATTGATCCGCGTTTGTCCCAGCAGAGACTTCTCGCTTGACAATTTCAGCCCGAATTGCCGGAGCCTTTCGAATACTGCCCTCAGATGCTCCACGTGCTCGGTTTCCGTTCTGCTAAAAATCAGCAGGTCATCCATGTATACCTGGCATACCGAGTCATCGATGCCCCTCAAAAATTCGTCCATCAGACGCTGAAACGTTATGGGCGCATTCTTCAGACCAAACGGCATCCTGGTGAATTCATAATGCCCCCTTTCAAATGTGAACGCTGTTTTGTGTTGGTCTTCCGGGTGCATCCGTATTTGGTGGTATCCCGCCTTGAGATCCAGCGTGCTAAAGACCACGGCCCCACTCAACCTATCGAGTATATCCTCGAATCTCGGGATCGGGTACTTCTCGTCTACCGTGTTATCGTTCAATTTACGATAGTCTACTACCACCCTGTATTTTTCCTTATTATCCCCCGGCGCTGCCTTCTTTTTCACCGCCCACAGGGGACTATTGAATGGTGAGGTGCTATCAACTATGATTCCCTGTTCTTTTAGACTATCTAGCTCCTCCCGAATATGCTGTCTCAACGCCTGCGGGTATCTTCTCTCTTTCACGTAAGTTACCCTCTCCTGTTTCAGTGGGATTTCGTGCACCGTCCTCCCTGTTACTCCTAATACCTCACCTTCCCTGAAGAAGATATCCCTAAACTCCTCTTGTAGCAACTTCCTCCAGTCCTCCACTCTGTCCACCGCTCCTATCCGCACCCTTCTTTCTCTCGCGACCCCTATACATCCGAACTTCCTCTTTCCTAACCTAACGCTCCAGACTCCTCTACGGTTTCTAATGCTCGCCCCTACCTGACCTAACAAATCGCACCCTACTATGACTTGGTATTCCCGAGTCATGTTCTCTACCACATGCACCGTTAGCTCACCCTCTTTCCCTGTCCACCGATCAAGCCCAATTGTCGCCTCACCCTCTACACTACAGGGACCACCCAGAGTGATCAGCTGGCAGTCACATTTCTGTATCCGGAGTACCCTCTCGCTCCCGCACCCTTTTCCTAACGCCCTTCGAGTCATAATAGTGCTCGAGCTACCCGTGTCCACAAGACACTTTACTCCCCCGTCTACTTCGATAATTGGCAACCAGCATGGCTTACCTCGGATGTTGTTGCATATTGCTGTGCGGTCGCCTCTCTGCCGACACACTCCTCAGATGTCGTCCCGCTTCCTCCTTTCTGCCGCCGCTCGTCGCTGCTCACTCCGTTGGCTGCGCCTACCTCCTTCACCTCCGCTGCTGCCTGGTTCGTCCGTCTCCGTTCCCGACGCTCCTGACTCCTCGGTTGCCTCCTCCGAAGATCCGTCCCGCTGATGTACCCTGGCTCGTCTCTTCATCCTCTGCACATTCACCTCCATGGGTTCGTCCTGAGGTCTCTCCCTCCTGTGAAATATGTATGGGCACTGCCTTGCTATGTGCCCTTCCGTCCCGCACTCGAAGCATCTGGTGCGCGGACATTGCGCTACTAAATGTCCCGGCTTCCCACACCCGTGACATTTTCTCTCTTCCCTCCGGGGCCCATTCCTCGGCCTCGACGACTGTCCCGATCTTCTTTCCCTCGTCGGGGCTTTTTCTCCACTCGGCTGCCTGGTGTCCCTCTTCTTCCAACCTGTCGGGGCTGTCCATGGTCGTCTATCCGTCACCCGGGTCCAACCCGGTTCTTCCACATCCATCCGTGTCTCCTCCTCTCTGGCACTTAGGTCGATCATCTCCTGGGCGCATTCGAGGAACGATCGCTCTCTGGGCAGTCCGTCCCTCTTCCCCGTTTCTTTAGCCAGCTGGACTTTCAATATTGTCGACAGAAACTCCATCCTGGCTTCGACCTCTCCCACGCTCATTGTTTCCCGCATCTTCTCGGTTATGCGATTGTACTTCGCCACGAGTACTCCCGCATATTGCCCCCTTGACTGTCGTTGGGCCCGCCGCTCCCTAAACATTTGGAATATGTCCTCTTCCGGTGTCCACCTACCTCCTCCAAAAGCCTTCTTCAGCCGCTCCTTAATCACCGGCCACGGAGTCTCCTCGTCCGCTTGGATCTGGTTCAGGACGTTCCTCCTTACTCGGCACACAAGAGCTGCTTTTAGTTCTTCAGCGTCCCCTAGGTTCACCAGGTCCTCCGCCACCTTCACCTCGATTCTTGACATAAGACGATCTCCGCCTTTCAAGAAATGGTTGAGCTCGCCTACCTCGCCTCCGAATCGTTCCAGGTCCGCAATGGCCCTCCGTAAGTCCTGCGTGGTTGTTGCTCTGATTTTCATCCATTCCAAGGCATTGGCGTGTTCTTCTTCCAACGTGTCCCTTGGTAATGGAGGGATCTCCAGGATCTGAGGGATCTGTGCTACCTGAGGGACTTGAGGTATCTGAGGTACCTGAGGCGCGATCTGGGGTACCTGATTGATCTGTGGAATATCCTGAGGTTGAGGAATTTCCGGTACGCTTAGTACTCCCGGTCTAATCAATCCTTCTGTCGGCATTTCACCTTTTCCTTAAACACCAAAAAAAAAATATCTACTTAAAAAAAAATTACTTCCCTGACGTTGTCCCGGGTTTCGGCACCAGTTAAGCGTCGTCGGACTTAGAAAACAAAAAAAAAAGAAGGAAAAGGGAAAAGATGTAACATACACGACTTCTGAAATAACACTGCTTTATTCGTTCCATAAGCCTCCTTATATACACTTAGCCTGTTTATTTACATTACCAGATAGTATTAAGGCTGATACCGCCAGTCTCCGGTCTTTATCTTATATATATATATATATATATATATATATTAAAATTAAACAATTTTTATTTTGAAGATGAGTAATGAACACACAATACGCTGAAAAAAATATTAACTTGTTCATTCATTCCTGAAAGACCTGGATATACTACTTCGATTAGAACGTGAGTTGGAAGACATTCACAGGATAATTTACGAGGAGCACGAACGCGTGTTACCTCACGTTTACCCTCAAAGCACATTCTATGAAATATAAAAACTGGATTTGGAGGACCTTCAGAGGTGCTGGAAACTTTAAAATCCTCAAAAAATCATCCAGACATCAATAAATTTTGGCTTAAATTTGAAATAATGGTATTTTTTGTGCTTGGAAAACTATTTTTCATACTGAACTTCATCTTATTTGATCAATTTTTTCCAACCAGTGGACACCCAGTTATTTGAAGTAAACCATCCATCATACCATATAAACTAATGTTCAGTATCGACGTTTACAAAGTAAATAGTGTATAAAGGTATTCATGTGCTTTTTGCTTAGTTTTAATTTTCTTATTCCTAGGTTATTTTATTTTATTTAATGTATTCATTTTTTGTACATATAGTGTGAATGTCATCCTACCTCAGTATAAGTAATGTCCATGTGACAGATGTAATATTCAAAAGTAAATAAAAAAAAAAAAAAAGAAGTTTAGCCACTGAGCTTTGGGGCTCCACCAAATCATCGAATTCCTATCGTATCCAATCCTTGCAATCCAAAATCCTCCGTAAAATCCTTAATGCTCCATACTTTGTCACAAATAAAACCATTCATAAAGACCTTAATTTACCATATGTCGCTGATTTAGCCCGAGCCAGATATCTATCCTTTCATGATAAACTCCAGTCGCATACAAATCCCCTAGTTTCCACCCTTGCTTCTTCCTCGATCCCTGATAATCCTCCTAGGCGACTAAAAAGGAGATGGCCTTGATCTTCTTACTTAGAATTATTTAGGGAGTGCTGCCACTGGATAGTATCTCTTCAAGCCTGTTCACGTCATTATTAATAATGTGTCCATATTTACTAGTTGTATTTGTATACAGTTGTAAATTTCATTAAATAAACAAAAAAAAAAAGTTTAGCCGAACTGAATTTAACAAAAAGTTGTAAAATATAGCCTCACATCCTTCTCAAGTTCTGTATAAGAAAATATATTAAGAAGGTCAAGAAAAACATGGAGATAAATATTCATATTTCACAAGAAGCTCAACCCGAGATGAACACATTTTCATTTCAAGAGATAAAAAAATATTCTCTCCCCTTTCTAAAGGAGGGCGACACCGAAGAGAAGGCTGCTAAGCCCGCAGGCTCTTGACATGAGGAGGAGCAGGAAGTCTTAAGCATTTCAAAAGGAAATACCTTATTCAAGCAGGGCTTTAGGGGCAACGTGACTTATCTCTTGTGTACTCACTAGGAAGGACCAAGTTATTGTGCGGCTTATCAAAGCTCAGATCAAGGGGGCTTTATTTAAATAAACATGAGGGGGACTTGAGAAAAATATGTTATCTCTAATCAAATAAATCGTCCTTAATTAGTAGACTTGACTGAATAAATCAAAATATACGAAATTAAAAGTGTTAATTATACAAGAAAAATTAAAAAATAGGTGATTAGAATATAACTGAAATATTCCAAAACAAAGACTCCAGTCTCAATACAATACAATTATATAACTAATCAATTAATGTTTAAAAAATTTAGGCATTACTAGGAGGTGAAGATTAGGTAATAATCTCATGGATACGAACCGAAGATAGCATATCTCACTTCAACAGCCAAAACATATAATCTACAAAGTGTTCCGTAAATAGATGGAAATTTTTAGGAGCAGACCTCAAGAGAAATAAAAACGTAAGTATAAATTGTGCCAATTTTCAGCTGAAAGATAGGAAATCCAAGTTTTGTGTTGTTTTTTTTTAATAGGAAGCGATAACTAAAGAAATGTTTAATTTATATAATTAAAAATTACTTCACTGTAAACTAGACAGAAATTACTTCAAATGATGAAAATGGAGTTTTTCATTGTTAAAACCTTTTAAAGAGAACATTTGAGCGGCTAAACTAAACTGAATTATTTTTTTTTTTAATCAAAAATTATTAACAACAATGTAGTCTGTAACTCTGTGGAATTGATGTGTCGTCGAATGGAATGTGCGAAAGCCGAATTGGTGATCAGGTATTATCTGTTGGTCAGTCAATACGTCGACAAGTCTTTTGCATATTAATTTTTCAAAAACTTTAGGGCGTATATAAAGGAGGCTAATGGGTCTGTAGGATGAAGGATTGTATATGTCTTTACTGGGTTTGTGAATCATCTTAATGAGTGAATATTTCCATTGTAAAGGGAATTTTGAAGTCCTTAGTATACAGTTGTAAATTGTTGTCAGAAATACTACAGCTTTCTTGGGCATTTGTTGGAGTGCTTCGGTTGTTATTAAGTCATAACCAGGAGCTTTTCTTTTTGGTAATTGTTTGATATGAAGTGCAACCTGAGATGGAGTAAAAGAAGGAGGTGGTAGTGTCAGCTGAAGAGGGATATCTAATGTGTTAAGTACTAGAGTCTGATGTACTGTGTTAGTGAAGTCTGTTTAACGGTTTAAATACAGAAGAAAGGTGGTGAGCAAAGAGTTCAGATTTTCCCTCATCACATTCGCTGATTGTCAACAATAAGTTGACAGGCGCAAATATATTTTCGATAGACAAAAAAAAAATATCATTAACAAAATATATCCCACTTTTAGAAAAATTTCCTCGTTTAATAATTTTTAAGTCCATATCAATTAATTTAAGGTTTATTAGGCAAACACTTAATATTCACCTGAAGTTGTGTAAAAAAATAATGTTATTTTTTATCCATACACCTAAAAGTTGTTGTCTTGACCAAATACAATAATGGATTAATACAAATTCAGACATAGCTGTGTCTTATAGCTTAGCTATTTAATTGGAGTGATTATTTCCGAAGGGACAAACTAATCATTCATTAAGTAAATTGTCACTTGGACTTTATGATTATGGAGAATGAAGCTTGACTAATTGTGTGTGTTGAATAGCCTGTTATGGAAACATTATATTGTATATAGAAATAAACATACTCGCGAAAATTCGAAGAAGTATAGTAACACAATGTGAGAGTTCTCGCTGGGCTCTTATTTATTTTCTACTGAAATTTTCTTAGAAATAAAATACAGTGAGATGATTCGTCTGGCTGGAAATATGAACAATAAAACGAAATATAGAATACATTCCGGTCTGTATGATGTAAAATTCGAAGCCGCTTTTAAAGCTTACAGCTTAATCCGCTTTTGAGCTTCAGAGAGTTTCATACACGAAAATATTCACGCAACACGGCGAAATATTTTGGCATAAGACTGTTGTTCACACCTTTAGGAATACACCGAGAAAATCCAGGAATTCATCACAAATATATGCATTTGTTAAAATCTTCAGATGCTGAAAGTATATATACATGTTAAATTCTGAAGAAGATATGGATTCAAATCCTTGATATTTGGATAATTCAGAATGACTATCAGTTAGATTATTTCTTTTTGATGAATTTATTGTCCAATTTCTGATTTTACATATTTATTATACTTATTTTAAATAAATTTTTAATATTATTTTTCTTTTATATACAGCTTGTCAATATAATTTTATTTAATTTTTCTATTTGATGTAACAATAAATTACATGCTATGTTTAAAAACATTAGGCTCTTTCCAACATTAAATCAACACTCAATGACAAATATTTTAAAATTCTCAAATATAAAAAATACGCAAAAAGAAACGTATTGTCTGAAGACGTTATGGATCACTCATCGACCAATTTTAAACAATATGTTTTTGGAAAATAGTTTGAAGTTTCGAAAAATATTTTTTTATTTAAAGCATTAGAAAAAAACATTAAATTTACCATACACGATCCATTAAAATTCTACTTATTCATAGAAACAAACCGAAAATCTTTTTTACAAAATTTACTTTCAGAGAAAATTGAAATTGAAATTTTAAATTAAAATTAAAATAAAAAAAAAATATTACACTATTGAGTGCAGTATATCATAGAAAAGGGCATTTAAAATGATTTAAAATCATATAAATCCTAAATATCTAGCTGAATTAGGAACAAATTTAAAGCAACTTTTAATCATGCTGTTTTCTTTTTCAAGTCCATAAATGAGTTTTTTAAAGATATTGTTTAAAAGTAATAGGAATTGATATTTCAGTAAATCTTCATATTTTTCCAAGTTTACATAAATACTACACTTTTTTCCGAAGAAAATGGTGAGGTTCAAAATGGTCTATTTCTAAGTTGATTTGATATGGAATGTCAAATATGGTCATTCCATATGACTAACTAAACAACGTCCTAATAATGTAGTACAATATACACATGATGTATGCCATGTGATGTACTATCTCTATGTGATTTTATCTTTTTTCAGTATTGATGTAATCCACGTATCATGTTATTTTCGTATTCAAACAGTTACAAAACGTTACATTAACATCGTGCGTACTAGGAAATATACTGGTAGTGTCACAGGTTGAATAAAAATACTTAAGAGCTAATGATTCCTCTTAAGACAACCGGTAGTTAATGACAGAGTAGGCGTCATTAAGAAGTCAGCGATGAGTTGAGCAAGGCCAAAGAGGGACGTTCAGGCATCCACTGATTAGTAATGTGGAGGGAGAGAGAGAGAACGTGCTTGACAAAGGACATAATTCGAAACGGACCGAAGCTTGGACACCGAATGCGAAGTTCGGTAAACTATGACAATGGGAGGGGTCACCGATTGACAGGATGCCAACTGAAATAGGTCACGAATGTTCATTCAGATCGCAACGTGGGCGATGCCATAATACAGAGGCAGGTGAGTCTCTATAAGTGAATGGATGTCAAGTACAGCAGACACAATAATAGTTCAATAATATATACGGAAAAGAGATATATATAATTTTATAGTAAAGAGGAGATAAGAAGCAATTCCAGAAGATCGAGTCATCATGAAACTAGGAAACTACCTCTCTATCACGATTTTACATTTTTTTTTTTTTAATAAAATTTATAACTGTACTAAATAAATACAACTAGTAAGTATAAGCAAATCAAGAGTAATGACATGAACAGACTTGTGGAGACACTAGTCAATGATTGCACTCCATAAATAGTTTAAATAGCACACCCTAAATAAAAAGATCACCAGGCCATTTTCTTTTCGGACACTAGGAGGATTATCATTTTTTTTAATAATCTATTTATTGAATAATAATACATATCTTGCTTGGGCTAAATCAGCAACATATGGAACATTAAGGTGTTTATGAATTGTTTTAATATTTACTGTGACAAAATATGGAGCATTAAAGATTTTACGAAGGATTGGATACGATAGGAACTCGATGGTTTGGTTGAGCTCCGAAGCTCAACTCCGTATGTCCATACAGGTCTTATTATATGCCATATAATTACAGAAACACACTAGCTGGATTGCAGGTGCTTGCCGTAGTTTAGAGACCCTTGGTTTAGATAAAAATTTTCGGAATAATTATATTATTTAATTAAATTTTGACGTTAACAGAAAGACGTGTAATAAACTTATCGCGTAAATTTTAAAGTGTGATTCTGAAAAAGTTTTGTTAATGAGGATGATACAGCTGTTGATATAATACGGAAGATCTCGTTTTTCTGACTATAAAGAAAAAATCTTACAGAAATATCAGAAAATCTAGAAGGGAAAAAAATTAAGGAAAGTACTCTGTGTACATATATAATAATTTCCGCATGTGTATGGTTAATATATAAAATAAAAATTATATTAAGATACTTTTATAAGCCTGAACCAAAAATAAGTTGATATATAGTCAGTTTATTGTAAATTTCGATCTTATTAATCGATAATAAAAAATAGTAAATTGTATAAAAATGATAAATTTTTTTAATGAACAAAAAATAGGTACTTAAAAGAACATGAAAGTAAATTTTATTCAGGGACATTTAGTCCCCTAAGAATAACTACAGTGAACAAAAAAATGACAACTGTCTGGTATTATCAAAAAATAAAAAATTATTAGTTAGCATAACAAAATAATCCAACCTTAAAATAAAAATAAATTAAGTATAAGTAAACGTATTAATTTGCACATAAATATATATGAGTGTGTTCATATATTTACTATATTGTTAATATATAAATAGCACTAATATAACAGTCAAATGAAGGTGCCAGCTCTTAAATACGAAATTTTGTTCTTACATGTGATCGGAAGATAAATTGCATAATAAGATAAAAAAAGAATAATTGTTGTTTAAATGTGGTTAAGTAAGAGGATTTACGTATGGAGGCAGGTAATGAATTCCATAAAAAGCTAACATGCATGACAAAGGATTTTTTAAAGGAAACTATGAGAGGGAACAAATAGATTTATGGACTGAGATCTCGTGTTAAACGAGAGAACAGAGGAACAAGGAGTAATTAAGGAGGTAAGATGGCTTTTTGGTTGTAAAGGTACGGAAAAGGAATTATAATATTTTTATCACTTGTATTTCAATTCTATTCTCCTTATCGTGTTTTTCGATATTATTACCATTATAACTTGAAAAAGTAAAATAAAAACATTTTTATAAAAATAAATATATATATCTATATATACATTAAGGCCTTGATATACAACATGTTTTATGCATTTATTCCATAAGAAGCAGCTAGAAAACAACAGAAAATTTAAAAAATTGTTTTTCGAAAAATTTCGTAAATTTTACATAATTTAGATTCGTCCAAATTCAATTTTTTTAAAAAATCACAATTAACAATATAAATATTTTAAAATTCAGGAACGCTATTTAATACATTTATAAATTCAAGAATAAATTTATTTATTGGTTTTAGGTGATATAAAAAAAATATTACATATAAAAATAAAATATTATTTATAAAAACATTACATTGGACGATTAATGAAAATAGATAATATAAGGGCAGAAAACATATTTAAAAAATAGATAAATGTAGTTTTAGATATTTTTTAACTTTCTTCTTCGGAGAGAAATCTCTATTAACCGTTTGTTCCTCATTTTCCAAAACCGTTGATATATTTGGAAGTATTACATTTTCATTTAGTTTTATTATGTAAAAAGTATCATACTGGAAAAAACAATATAGAGATTAAGTTTTAGATATTTTTAAAAGTTTCTACTTCGCAGAGAAAATGTGTGACCGTATTCACGACATTTTCTTCAAAACTAGGAAAATATTGCGGTCGGAGAACTGGGCAGAGCCACTTATTGGGCAAAATGTTTTAAATCCACAGAGAGAAAATCCATCGAAGTACTTAATGATTTCATTTGATGAAATGTTACTGAATGAATATTTTCTAACCATCTATGCTTATATACTTCGTAATAATTGACAGTTAGCATAGCAAATAAATGTTATTAAAATTTATAATATTTGAAAGAGAGAGAATAAAAAAAAAATATTTGGCTTAGAAGCGGTAACCCGAGCCACTGCTTATGCCAAATCATAAAAAAGCATGAATCAGCCACTTTCTAAAACCATCCCCACCATTTCCCGGTTCTACCTCTCTCTCTCCGCACTTATAGGCTTCGTGCTTAATATGGCAACACTTAACGACTAAAGCATTTCACTTAGCAGCTTCTCATAATCCACAGTACAAAAATTCAATCATCATTTTGATTTGATAGAACAGGTTTAACCAGAGATTCGGATCTGCTAGGAATACACAGTATTTTCGGATTTATAAAAAAAAAACATACATGATGTTGGAATAGCTATATATTGTGAATGGTCTCTTGGTCATGTAGGCGTTATTGGAAATACAATGGCTTAAATAGTAGCAAAAGATGGTCTGCTCCCAAATCGCGGTAAAGTTTGCTTAACTACGTACAAACTAGCAGGACCATAAAGAAGTCATATTCAAAGAGTGCCAAACATTGTGGGATACTCCAAATAAACAATAAATAAATAAAGGCCATAAAGAATGAAGTGAAACAATGGAGCAGTTTCAGTCGCAGTAAATTCGGATAGGAAGTTGTCTTTACGCGGCACTGAATACGAAATACTAAGCTTACGCACCTACACTTAGCAACTAAAGAAAATCCGCCGGTATCCATGACATATCTAAGGTGTAATGAGTGATTAACATAGTTTTGTATTTGAAAGATTAACATAAGAAAACTAAACGAAAAAGGAATATTTACAAATAAATCAATAGCTTGGAAAATGATGAAGAAGTCGAGAATATGGTCACATATTTTCTCTGCGAAGTAGAAACTTTTAAAAATATCTAAAACATAATCTCTCTATTTTTTTTTTCCAGTATGATACTTTTTGCATAATAAAACTAAATGAAAATGGAATACTTCCAAATATATCAACTGTTTAGGAAATTGAGGAACGAACGGTTAATATATGAAGAAAGTTTAAAAAATATATAAAACTACATCTCTCCATTTTTTAAATATATTTTCTACCCTTATATTATCTATTTTCATTAATCGTCCCATCTAATGTTTTATAAATAATATTTTATTTGTTGCTCGTAATATTTTTTTTATATCACATAAAACAAATAAATACATTTATTCTTGAATTTATAAATGGATTAAATAGCGTTCCTATATTTTAAAATATTTATATTCCTCTTTAAAATATTCTGTGATGTATTTAAAAAATTGAATTTAGACGAATCTAAATTGCGTCAAATTTACGAAATATCTGCAAAAACTAGTTCTTAAAATTTTCTATGTTGTTTTCTGGCTGGCTGTTAAAGAATAAATGCATGCAACCTGTTGGTTATCAAGGCATTTTTTTATATATTTTTTTCTATATATATAATGAATAATTCTATAATATATAATATCTATGTTAAAAAAAAATATGAAAAAATATATATTTTAACATACAACGTGTTGTATTATCAAGGACTTTATTAAAATATATATTTTTTCATTTTCTTTTTTTTACATAGATATTATATATTATAGAATTATTTATTATATATATATATATATATATATATATATATATATATATATAGAGAGAGAGAGAGAGAGAGAAAAATATATATATAAAAAAGGCCTCGATATACAACAGGTTTTATGCACAACCAGCCAGAAAACAACAAAGAAAATTTTAAAAACTAGTTTTGCAGATATTTCGTAAATTTTACACAATCTAGTCTAAATTAAATTAAATTAAATTTTTTAATTACACCACAGAAAATTTTAAAGAAGAATATAAATATTTTAAAATTCAGGAACGCTATTTAATCCATTTATAAACTCAAGAATAAATTGACATAAACATTTATGTAACAATACACTAAATACCGTTTTCTATAAAATCACGATATTTTTATTTTACTTTTTCAAGTTATAAAGCCAATAATATCAAAGAAAACGATAAGGAAAATAGAATGGAAATACAAGTAATAAGATTATGACAATAAGAAACAAACATGCTTGTATCTTGTATTAATAAAAGAAATACGTCAGTTACCGATGTTAAGAATTTATCACACAAACATAAAACAACACCCATCGAATATAATCGAAGCAGTAACACCCTATTCTGATAAGTGAACATAAAACAACTGTATATGAATAATTTATAGAATACAGTGAGGGATAAAATATTTGTACTTATCACATTAATTAAGCAATAATTAATTAAATTACGCGAAGCAAACGTAAAATAAAAATTCAGTAAATATTTAGATAACAATTTACGTAACCTAAATAAACAGGAAATACAGAAGAATCACGCTTTTAAGCGTTTAAAATCCTTAGAAAAAGAAAATCCTTAGTATTAATAACATTTATTAAAGCATTAATATTTATAAACGTGAACAAAATAAGAAAATATGCATTACTTATGTAAATGCAAGTATTAATAATTTGGAAATGTTTTAATATATGAGCGGCTTCATATCAAATACGGACATCTCTCATTTTCAGAAAGTGAAGTACAAGTCAACTTTTGTACTATAGGCTCAGCTCAAGCTGTTTCCATAAAACATTTCCTTTCCACTTTGGTCGTATGATATATGGCCATATTGGGCCGTTTGGCCTATATAACCTCGTTATTTTGACAATTTGGTGGTGCAGGTCACGCCGAACAACTCAATATTTTTGAAGGCCACCTTTTTTCTCGACTTGGTACCCAAGTTATCTTACGATTCAAGTGGAACGCAAATAGGTATTTGCGGTTTTTTTTAGTACTTAATTAAATTAATACAGTTTGCCGAACTTACGATGAGATGAAGCTATTTACGAAGTTTCAGCCGGCTGTTAACAATTACTATGAAGCTACCACGGACTATGAAGTTATATAACAAAAGTTGGCTATTTCACAACTTTTTAAAAATAATAGATATCCGTCTTTGATATCACTCATATAATTTATTTTACATATGTAATAAATAACTTTGAATAATCATTTCAGAAGAACTGAAATAAGCCTGTGTATACAAACACACGTACGTAGATCTTGAAAGTATTTTTTTTTAAATCATATAATTTACAACTATATTTAAAAATAAGAATATTTCACATATGAAAATTGTTTACAAACATATCTTAAATTACGCAATTAAATTTTCCAATTTATGTCGGCGTTACGTAATCAGATTTCATATCATTTGAGATGAACAAAACCCATACAATGTTAGAAAGTACACAAATGAAAATAAATAAACTTTCCGGATAATTTAAGTTTCGGATGAAATAGCTCCGGAAAAGCGGGTTCGACAGGGAAAAATACCTTCCTTAATCATTCCTTAGAGTGAAGATGTTATCTCCTAGATATTTTGATGTATTAATAAATATTTATGTAGTGGCGCAGTGGCATATCTAGATCAATTGATGAAACTATGATTTATTTTTAAACCTACTTCTCAAAAAAAACAAACATACAAAATTACGTTTTCGTCTAATAAAAACAAAAATATAGTATTTTTTTCACAATAAAGTGACAACTTTATTGGGGAAAAAAAAACATCGAAGGGCCACTTCAGTAATTGGAACACGGGGGCGTACCACCCACTACGCACCGAAGAAACGTCACTAATACCTCTTCTGTTCAAAAAATATTGTTAATGGTACACATACGAGTATATGTTGTACAGAGGTCCTCAAAGACCGTCCCCAAATGTGGGTGACAAGACAAGGAACACGGTAAATCACTATGCAAAAGGATATCATTCATGCTACGATGGATTTTTAACTTACAAAAATTATGGACTAATGAATAATTTTGAGATATAGAAAAAATATTTGTGGTTTAGACGATCAATCATACTTCATGGATGAGGATTTAAGAACTATTCCCATGCCTGTCATGTCATCATTTTTTGTATTTCCAGCACATTTGATGATTTTAACAAAAAGTTGAAAAGCGCAAATGCATTTTTATAGACAAAAAAAACTATAAACAAATTATAAAATAGGAAATTTATACTGTAACTAAGATTAAAAAATACAAGAATGAATTTTTTTTCGGAAAAGAAAATGACAAGAAAAATTATATTCTAATATAATTGAGGTGATTACATTGCGACGAATAAAAGGATGTGTAAAATTCTTGGGCTTAGTGACGAAAGAATACCTTACAGGTAAACGTCAGAGGGAGTAGACCGAAGCGAAGGTTGGAAGACTGCTTTAAGGTTGGTCTGACGGGCTGGGCTGGGTATGGACGGCAAACGGTGGAGGAAAGTGTGGAGACAGCGACAAGTATTGTCGGCATCGAACCTTCGGGATTACTAAGCCTTTATTATAATAATAGAAAAGATACATAAGTCATTTTTATCCAAAGATATAGAATCTCTAACGATTCAGTTGGGGCAATGAACGCGTTGAAAAAGCATAAGAAGAAAATTTCATACACAAGGGAGTCAGGCTCCAACTTTAAAGTAACCAGAAATTTCGCAATCAATTGGGTAATCCAACAATAATGAAAACGATTAATATCAGTTGGAGCATTGAGCAATATTCTTGTTGAAGACCAATCATAAAGAAAATGTTATAAATTTAAATGTGACCATAGAAGACCTGAAACGAGACCAATTTGGTCGACAGAGAGTTGGAAAGGGCCATACTGCCAGTTTGAATCATTTATCAAAAGGAGCAGGTGCGAGCACAATGAGAGTCGAACAATGTTATTGTTCCATTCCAGAAATAAAAGGAACATTTGTTATCAAACGATGGAAAACAATTAAGGGGAAATATATCCCTCCAGTTCAGGCAGGAAAAGTATGTAACATTATTAAGGGCTCAATAGCATACATGCTAATTACTACACTAATATATATATATATATATATATATATATATATATATATATATATATATATATATATACACATATATATATACAGGATGTACCGTAAGTAGAGGGAAATGTTTATAGGAGTGATAGCAGACTTCAAGAGCTATAAAGAAAAGTTCATAAAGTTCATATAAAGAATGGGACAATTTTCAGCAGAAAATTAGGAAATCAGAGTTTTGACTATTTTTGGGCAAGCCGTATTTTTGTTGAATACGCAGTGATAAATAAAGAAACATTTAATTTAATTAAGCAAAAATAGCCTTACTGCGAACCAGACAAAATTTACTTTAAATGGAAATAAAGTTTGGCATCGTTAAACCATTTATGAAGGACTTTTTAGCGGCTAAACTAAGCTAAGTTCTGTCCAAAAAATCATAATTTTCGCGATTTTTTTTTTTATCATTATTCAACTACACACACTACAGGTACTCCACTTTTAGAAAAACAACCTCGTTTAATAAGCTTAAAATCTAAATGAATTAAGTTGAGATTTATTAGGAAAAAAATTAGAGATTCACCTCAAGTTGTGTAAAAAAATTATGTTTTATCCTGTCACGTAAAAGTAACCGTGTTATCAGCAAAAATGACTACAACTGATTGTAGCTTCGCTTTTATTTCTTATTTTTCCATGATCTGGGATGTATATATAATAAACATTAGTGCATAAATATAATTTTTATTTGTATATTTTTTTTAAATGATGGTTTTTCAAATTTCATTTTGGTAAAGTGAATCTAAGTTTTCACCTACACATCATAGTAATTGATAGGTATTTATAAGTGACAAACTAAATGTTCCTGATCGTACTATTTAAGTTTTCATGAAAATAATTTAATCAATCAGCAAGTTAATTTATTTTAAACGTATATCTAGGTTTTAGTTTTCGAAATGTATTTATATAGCATATGCTTAGCATATATATTATGATTTATTTATCCCAGAATTTCTTCATTTATGCCTTTAGAATAAAATACAATAACAGATTTGTGGGATATTAAGCCCCAGAGCTATATAATAAAGAAGGAAAACATAAACAAACAGAAATAATAAATTATAAGTTAACTTCTAACATTCATCTATTTAAGAAAATAGTAATAATTAAAAACCAATTAATAATTTATAATGAGAAACACTTATTTATCTTTTTTTGGATAACTGGATGAATAAAAAATGAGTGAATAGGCGGGATTTAAAGACGGGAAGGTTGTTGGAACGACGTATGTAGGAGGGATTACAATTTCATAGGGACGAGGATCACATAATGAAAGATACGTATAGAATTTCATAGTTGGAGGGGCTAGGGTATTTTCAGATTATTTTGTAAGAACAATTGTTTAATAATCTCGAAATGGATCAAATAAAGTTCATCATTTATATATATATATATATATATATATATATATAGAGAGAGAGAGAGAGAGAGAGAGAGAGAAAGAGAGATATGCATTTATTAAATCAAATAATTAATACATCATATAACAACTTGTCTAATATCTAAACCACTTACTTAAACCATAATAAAAAGGCTGCTTTACCTGAAACAAAAATAAACACATATTAATTCATAATAAAAACAGGAACATATAATCACTATATGGTAATATTATAGTAAAAATACTTAATAATAATAACCTCATTAATAACCACACAATAATGGAGCTAGAAAAATAAATAATCCTAAAATATTTTACGATAAATAAAGAAGATAAAGTGCCCATAAATTATTTATGTCTTTGGCAAAAGAAAAAGGGTTTGTAGATAAGAAATCATAATAAATTGTAGACAGTTAACAGTTAAGGTGCAATAAAAACAGACTCCGTTTTAAGTACGGGCTTCGTGAAATGGTCATTCAACTTCAACCATTAAATGAATGGAATATATATATTTTTTTTACCATATAGAATGAGGTTTTAAGCACTATAAACAAATTAAAATATTAGCAATTTTATAATGTTACTAAATTAATTAAATACGAGAAAAAAAATTCCCAGAAAAGATAACGACAAGAGAAAAATGTATTATAATAAATTAATTTCTAATACAATATGCATAAACCTCCTGTGTATTAACTTATGAGTCATTTCAAAATTAAGATCATTGTTTTAGAAACAAATAATTATTGAAATACTGCATTTTTCCATTTCTTAGCAATCTATATAGTTGTAGAAAGTTATCAATATAAGCAGATATTATCACTGTAAGCATAAATATGCCATTTTGAAAATATATATAATTTTATAGTATGGGCTGAACTCTATTAGCGCCAGATTATAATAATTTAATTTTATATGTATATGGTGGGTAAATAATTGTATTGTTACATTTGATTTAATTTGTTTCCTTTCCGTGAGAATATTTATTTACTTATAGAGAAAATATATTAGTTTTTTTTTAATTTTATTTATTTATAATGTACCAGTTGTTTGCTATTTGCTGCCAAAGAATAATGAATTGACAGGAGATTGTTTGTAACCTTATTCCCCAAATTTAAGGATTTTCAAGGAAATGTGAAGTTAGAAAGTGAGGATTAGTTTTGAAACCTTGTTAATTCAAAATATTTCCAAACAAATTACTATCAAAGTTTACTCATTAAAAGTAATTTTTTAAAAAAAATATTGATTTGGTAATACGATTTATTATTTTAAATGAATGATATTTGATTTAATATTTGTATCTTCTAAATATTTCATATTATCATGGCTGCACCGAATGTATTAGATTTATGTTTTAAGTCCCCAGGATTTCTGGACCAGAAGCTCTCATGCCTCCAGTGGGTTACAGAATTGAAGAACTGGATTCTGGTTGATACCAGAATTTTTGTATCTAGATACAACTGATACGGGTACTTTTTTTGTATCTGATACAATTGGGTCAGTAGTTTGTCATTGACTTCCTAAAACTTTTTATGTGATAATTGTATCGGATATTTTTATTTTATACTTGTATCGAATATTTTTATCTGATACTTGTATGTGATATTTTTATCTGATACTTGTATGTGATATTTTTATCTGATACTCGTATGTGATATTTTTATCTGATACTTGTATCGGATATTTTTATTTGATACCCGAGCGGTATTGTATTTTAATCCGCCTATCCAACTGTAATTGATTACTGACCGGGTTTGATATTTTATTCAATAATTTGATATTTAATAATAATAATTGTATTTAATACCTATCTGATACCTAATAAAACATATATTAAATATGTACCTGTGTCTGTATGTATGTATATATATATATATATATATATATATATATATATATATATATATATATATATACGTTATTTTACTTCTAAACCTTTTATTCTACTTTTAAATTATGTAGCTTTAATTTAAATTGATTAAAGTGTGAGTGTGCTCTCTGAACACTATTATAAATGTCCTTGATTGTGACAGAATGTAATATTTCTAAATAAACAAATATAATAATAAAAAAAAAATTGTTTTATTTCATTATGACATTTACAACTGTATTACACAAATACATTAAGTAAATTTGGACATAATTGATATAATGACATGAATACACTTGCTGAGTAACTACCCAATGGTAGCACTCTAATGATATGACTACATTAGGAGATCACGGGGCCATCTTCTTTTCAGACGCCTCGGAGGGTTATCAGGAATTGAAGAGGAAGCAAGGTTAAAAACGAGAGGGTTGGGATGATTCTGAAGTTTATTATGGAAGGATAGGTATCTGGAACATAAGGAACATTAAGATCTTTATGGATAATTTTATTAGTGACAAAGTAAGGAGCATTGAGGATTTTACGAAGGATTTTGGATTGTAAGGATTGGATGCGAGAGGAATTGGATGGTTTAAAAAAAAAAAAAAAATTAAATTGAAAATATTCAAATCGAATATTTTGGCGTATTTAGAGCATTGGAGTACTAAATTAAATCTTTGTTACTGTGGATTTTCTTTCTTGATCGCACAACGCAACTTCTTGATGACTTTCATGTCCAGCGGTATATCTGTCTTATTCTTTTCTTTTACTTTATTTAATAAGATTTAGTTCATTGTAAAAGTACGTATATACTGTGACAGTTTTATGACTGGAAATCCAATCAATCGAAGAGAAAATTTAATGGAAAAAGAAAGTACCTGGAGTGAAACTAATGGAAATAAAATTGTAAAAGGCAGATGGTAAATTTCCACCGATGAAACGGACTGGTAGGAGAAGCAGCAGACAATGAAGGGACTACAAATTAGGCGTAATGGCTAACCATCCTGGCAAGTTCATTGAATTAAAACGTCCAGCCGAGACCTCATCACCGCTGGGGTCGCTAGCTTGATTGGATTCCTCGCTAAGTGCATCCAGTTGTTGCCGATGTTTTACATCCGTCCATCGTTTACCTCGGCCGATCCAAGCATCGGCCTTTTCTGTATCTAGTGAATGGCTTCCGTTGAAGGACCGTTGTAATGGACAAAAGAAGAAATAAAACGCAGGTTTGCGAAAGTTTCTCTAACACCCGTTCCTTAAAAGGAATATAATAATTATTTCTAAAAACTGAGTTACCACCAATAGTCCAGTCAATGAAGGGGTTGAACATATTTAATTCCCCGCTCCTAACCCTGCATGATGAGATCTGAAAAGACTCTTTTTTTCGGTTTTTCACTTTTATCTCAAACACGGTACATGGTAAAGAAAAACACTAACCAAAATTAGAGAGGATAAAATTTCCTTTCATGTTTTCGCTCAAGAATAAACAAGTTTCGTAAAGTTTTGGTCAAACTAGTCTTATTAACTCAACAATCTTTCGTTCTATTTCAATCATGAACAACCTACGATTTTACTACATTGAGCCGTTGCAAATTATAGGGCTGTCGTTTAAGCATAATTTTAAATTTAAAAATACCCCTATACCAGACTGAAACGACTAGAAACCGCCCGACGTTTTCGACTACTGCAGCACTTACTAGACAAACGCTCTAAGCTTTCAATCAATTACAAACGACTCATACATATGACAATAATAAGACCTATTTGGACTTACGGAATTGAGCTTTGGGGCTCCACTAACCATCGAATTCCTCTCGTATCCAATCCTTATAATCCAAAATCCTTCGTAAAATCCTCAACGCTCTTTACTTACTTTGTTACAAATAAAATCATCAATGTTTCGGATTTGGCCCAATCCAGATATCTATCCTTCCATAACAAACTGCAGAGCCATCCGAACCTAATCGTTTCAAACCTTGCTTCCTCCTCGACCTCTGATAACCCTCCGAGGCGTCTGAAAAGAAGATGGTCTCGAGAACTTCAAATATAGAACTTTAATTTGAGTTCTACCAATGGGTAGTTTCTCTTCATGTTGTACATGTCATGTTACCAGTGTCACATTTACTTACTTGCTTTAAATTACATTTTAAAAAAAAGTTGTGAAAAAAATGATGTTTTATCCTGTCATGTAAAAGTACCTGTGTTGTCAGCAAAAATACAATTGATTGTGCATCGCTTTTATTTCTTGTCTTGCCATCATCTGCGATGTATTATAATAAACATAATTGGATAAATATACTTTTTATTTATATATCTTTTTAAATGATGTTTTTTTGAAATATTTTTCTGGCAGAGTGGTTATGGTTATGGTTTTTCACCTACAGATCATAGGAATTGATCCGTATTTATAAGTGAAACACTAAATGTTCCTGATCGTACTATTTAAGTTTTCATGAAAATGAATGAAGCAGTCAGCAAGCTCCTTTATTTTAAACGTATATCTAGGTTTTCGTTTTCGAAATATATTCATTAGTGGTTTATAATAACAGGACGCGATAAAAAATCACTCCCCCTTTATCAGCATGGTTGGCAACCTTTAGCAGACATCTCTATCCTGTTTTTTTTGTTTTTTTTACGGGTAAGGTTTTAATGATAGCTCTGTGCCTAACTCATCATCTGGAGGACCAAGGAAATATGTTGTTAGACACAGGGGCCGCACACCTTTCTTGTGAATCTCAGAATAGGGACGCTGCCTGGGAATCGAAACCGCGCCGCAGTGGTCTAAGCAATCGATTAGACTCTGTACTTATTTATTTTAATTTATTAATAATTATTTATATATTTTTAAAATCTTGTTTTGTTATCAAATCATACGAACGGGATTTAAAATCATAGCATAAAACTTTTGTAGGCTCCTTAAATCGCCAGACCACCGCAGCCCGTTATTTTTAAAGATGGGAATGCTGGGAATCGTTTGAACCTTATTAATGTTTTCTTTATTTGTTATCCTAGTCCTAGGACCTCGTCAAAGAATAAAGATTGTTTTCTATTCTGTTCTATAATTAGAAAAAAGAAGTTAATAAACAAAATTCGATGCGCTGACAATCAATACGATACCATAAATGGGACAAAGAAAACGACTGCATCTTCAATCAAAGTGAAAGTGCATCGTAAGCAGGAATCGTGGACCAAGAGGCTATCTCATTGATAACACAAAGGATCACACCGCCATGGTTCTATACATCCATATAACTATTTGCTCGTGGCTTCATTTCATTCATCAGGTTTACTTAAAGCATCAGCGAAGGCAAACTTAGCTAAGCGTTAATCTCAAAGAGGGGCTGAGTAATCAGGTGGCGATGGAGAAGTTGACGAAGCCCAAAGTCATCCAATTAAAACTCCAGAATAACCACTTCAGTAGCTTCAGAGCTTTGACTTGATCGAGTCACTTATAATGATAGCAGCTAGTACTTAATGGTTCAAGGGATCTTAAGAAAGTAAATTAACACGATATAAATTCATATAGCTACTGTTAGTGCAAACGGTCGTACGTAAAAATTGATTTTTTTACAGAAGACCCTAATATTTCTTTATGATTTATTAGTATAATTTCATATTTTATTTCCCTCTGCTATTTTCCTACTTAGCAGACTAATTATAGCAGCTGCAGACTACAAAATGTCACCTTTAGCGCAAAGAGTGTTAACACGTAGCATTGTTACAATCTTTTGCACTAATAGTACTAGTATTGTCCGATATTGGTCTTTCCAATACCAAGACCAATAAAATAACAAGTGGCAAGACTAAGACCAACACTGGTGAAAAAACGTTTTTGTGAATACAAATGAAGACAAAATAGTACATAATGCTTGACAATCTTAGATACGTAAAGAATTGTATAACCAATATACGTTTGCATTCAACTCTTATTTTAATCCATATCCATATCCATATCCATATCCATATCCATAAAAAAAACTCGTTATGATTTGGTTTTCGGCGGTATTTTTTTGTCCCCTTTTCCCTCTCTAACACGGCGTAGAGTCAAGATACGATTTTGAATAATAGCTCATTACAAAGAGGATGACATGAACGTTTCTCTCGCTAACAATATGCAGGTCCGATTTTTAGTTCTTGAGATATTTTAATCCATATGCAAAGACACTTCAATTGAATAATAGTTGACTCCAGCCGAACTTACCCGAGTATAACACATCGAAGATCTGACAGCTCAATCTAAGTCACTCTAATATATATATATAAAGATAAAGTAATATACAAGATAAGTAAAATAACACATTAAAGCCGTATAATAGTAAAATAAATAGAACACATTCACGCCTAGTAAAAATAAATAACTATATTTATGTTTACAAATTTTGTTGACTGATCACTACTCTCTTTTGATTCTTCTCTTTTATTATTCACTACAGTCAACCATCAATCCACAATTATGGATATATATATATATATATATATATATATATATATATATATATTTTTTTTTTTTTTTTTTCTTATTCGGTTGTTACAATTTATATATATATATATATATATATATATATATATATATATATATATATATATATATATATATATTTTTTTTTTTTCTTTTTATTCCCTACATGGTAACCCCACACAAGGATCGTTTATTTGATTTTCCTTCATGCTCCATGCCTTAAAGACATACTACATGAATTACATTTGTTTACAATTGTTTTTTTTTTCTAGTTTCACATGATTTACATTTTTAGTTCAAATTTATATACATTAACAAAAAAAAAACACAAAGAATAAACACACAAAAATTAAATCGGAAAATTAAATATTAAACACACAAAGTCAATCCAACAAAGCCAAAAAGAAATCCCCCACGCTGCCCATCCCTGGTTAGTAAGTCGAAGTCGATCGATCTAATAAATCTAAGAAAGTCTGTCTTGAATTCAGTAAATAACTTTTGTTCCGTCTCAGGCCAATTTCCTCTTTTGATAATTATGCTTTTTATTAACTCAAATCGCTGTCTGTCAAATCGTTTACATTCATATATTATATGTTTAAAATTTTGAACCTGTCCGTCTTCATCACATAAGTCTGTTTGTATAATGTTGAATCTTTTAAGATATTGTTTTGTATTCCCATGTTCCGTAAGTACTTGCGTAAGTTTGTAGTCATTACTGTGAATGTGTCTGTAATTGTGAATTGAAATGTGTGGTATAAATCTGTGTAAGCTTGGTGACTTAGCTGAGGTCACCCATATGTGATCCCATCTTTTGATGAAATCCAACTTTAAATTCATATTAATATACGATAAAGGAGCTTGATGATACGATGGCGGCAAATCGCTTTTAGCTGCTTCTTTTGCAAGGCAATCGGCTCGTTCATTGCCCTCAATCCCACAATGTGCTTTTACCCATTTTAGAGTCACTACTTTCCCTACAGTTCTCATCATTAACAATTTGTTTCTAATTTGGTCAGTCAAGTAATCATGAATGTCCCAATTATTAACAGAGTCTAGCAGAACTTTGTTGTCTGTATTTATAGTAACGTGAGTATTCGTTTGTAGAGGGTATTCATATATGTATTCAGTAACCTTTAAAACAGCGAATTTTTCTGCCTGATTATTTGAGCAATATGATTCTAATTTATATTGATGTTCTATATTCCTACCATCTTGAGCTCTGAACAACCATGCACATCCAACATTCTCGCCGTCCTTACTACCATCAGTGAAAACATCAGTATTTTCAGAAGTAATTCCCGGTCCAGTCCATAAACTTGTTGCAGGGTGTAACCAAGATTTACAGTCAGTGATTCTTTCTATTTTGTCTAGGGTCAGGTCTTTGTATCCTCTCTTTCCTTTTCTAATGTTATATAAGGTCGTTCGTTCTTCAATCTTCATTTGGATTGGCAACAGCCCTGCCAATAATATTGTGGCCTCGAATGATAGTGTACGATAGCCCTTACATATCTTAATCGCAATTAACCTCTGAAGCCTTTCCAACTTCACCAAATTTTTCTTACGTTCAACGGCCGGATGCCAGACATGCACAGCGTAGAGCATCTTAGGAAGTACAGCAGCTTCATAAATTTCCTTTAACACTTCCGATCTGAGTCCCCATGTCGCTCTTGCAGCCACTGATAGTCCATTTATAATCCTTAAAGTGTTGTCATATAGATTATCTATATGTCTGTTCCAATTCAGTTTTCTGTCAAAGAGAAGCCCCAAATATGATAATGTATCACATTGCGTTATTCTTACTGTATTGAGTCGAATATCCAATTCTGGTACAATTCTCTTTTTTGTGAAGATTATATATTTTGTCTTGTCTAGATTAAATTTAAGTTTGTTGCGTCTAGTCCATCGTCTCAGCCTTGATAATGTTATGTTTGCTATTGTCTGTAATTCATCGAAATCTCTTCGTTTTATAAGTAATAATAAATCGTCTGCGTATGCTAATAATGTTGAATTTTCCTGTAGGTCTATTTCGAAAACAGTATTGATTAAGATGTTCCATAGTATAGGTGATAGTGCTGATCCTTGAGGAGTTCCTAGCGTCAATTTCTTGTCAATATAATGAAAGTTTGTTTGGATTGCAAGTTTTCTGTCAGAAAAATAATTTTGAATGATTTTGTATATGTTTTTTGGACATTTATATTTCTTTAGATTATTTAAAATCGCAGGCCACCAGGCGTTGTCAAAGGCACCCGCGATATCCAAAGAAACAACCAATAAATTACTATTTTGCCGGAGTGTACTGGTGATATGGTCGTTCAATTCACTGAGTGCATCGTCAGTTCCTGATTGGGGTCTGAATCCAAATTGGTGTCGGTGGAGTATATTGTTACTAAGTAGATGATGCATTAATCTATTTTTTATTATTTTTTCAAAAATTCTACTCATTACAGGAAGCATACTTAGTGGTCTCAGTGAAAATGAATTAGCCTTAGGAATCAATGTTAATTTACCCACCTTCCAGCTTTTAGGAAATTCATTTCTTTTGAATAAGGTTTTATAAAGTCCAGTTATCAATTTTGGAAAGGAGTCAGCTATCTTTTTTATCATTCTTGGGTCAATTTTGTCTATTCCTGGTGCTTTCTTGTCATCCAATTTATTAATAACTTGTAATATTTCAAAATCCCGGATATTAGTGTCATCGTCATTATTAGGCGGGATAAGTATTTCTGTTCTCATTTGTCTGTGTTCGTTAGTGTCATCACTTGTATTGTCATCTTTGATTATCTTATTTAATATATGAGATAATGTATTCTTAGTGTCTGTTGTGTATGTTCCTAGTTCATTCAAAGTGGTAGTGAGTAAGGTTTGAGGTTTTATTTTATTGGATACAAACTTATATGGCCATTGCCACGCCTTTGATGCAGTAGCAAATGTCTTCCAGGACTTTAATTTGGAACTTTTAATTAGCTTTTGATATGCTTGCCTACTTTTGAGATAGATCACTCTCCTTGATTCCCTTAGTCCATCGTCTTTTGTCCGCTGGTAATTTCTTCTTAGATGATTTGTCTCTTTACGCAAGCCAGTTAGTTCAGGGTTCCACCAAGGTACTGATCTTTTTCTAGTTCGACCTTTGAAATGGCCGGATCTTTTGAATGCTATATTGCAAGATTTTACGATAGATTTTATCATTTTATTTATGATAATATCAGTAGGCATAAGAGAAAACTCATTAAGAATCAGCTTTTCGGTATCATAAACTGTCAATTCCTTCTTATCAGTACAATGTTGAGATAAAAACTGTTTTTCTAACTGATGTATTAAGTTAGCCAAGAATTTATTCCAGTCACTATTCTCTGTCAAATATATATAGTTTTTTGCTAGCACTCCAGTTTTATCATTTCCCTGTAAATGTAACTCATAAGTCAAAATGTTGTGGTCCGAAAAATTTGTTTCTCTAGAAATTGTCCAATTTTTTACAATATTATGTCTAATCAGTTTTGTGTTAGATAATGTTAAATCAATATTACTACTGCCTCGCGGCCCTTGGAAAGTCATTAGTTCGGAATTTATATTCATTAAGAACAAATCTTTCTCAACAATAAAAGTTTCCATATTTTTACCCCTTTCGTTAGTTTGTTTGTCGAACCAATATTTAGATCTTGCATTGGAGTCCAATCCAATAATGATATTAGAATCTTTGAAATAATCCAAAACGCGTTCTATTTTTTGTAAATCCAAATTTATGTTTCGGGTGATATCAAAATAAGCACATATTATTATACATTTTAATTCACTGTATGATATTTCTATGCAAACAAAATCACAATCAGAATGTTGCAATATCATGCAGGCATCAATGTTTTTATTGGTCACAACGACTCCAGCCCTGGGATTGCTTCCTATTGTTTGAAAAACCCTTGACTGATTATAACCTACAATTTTATTCAATCTTGTATAAGGTTCTTGGATTAATAAAACGTCTATTTGTTTCATTTTTATATACTGTTGTAGCATGTTCAATGTGCATTTTGAATGATGTGTGTTGAGTTGTAACATGTTTAATTGTCTATGTACCATCCTTAAAAATTAATTGTTTACAGTCCCCAATAATATTTTGAAATATGTATATATTGTGGTTATTAATTACTCACTGTAGAGGGATGTTGTAGTTGGTATTAGATGCCAATTTCTGTATTTCTGTCAAGTACGACGGGCAGTTTCGGTCAAATACAGAATGTTCTGTGGGGCGCTTCTTTTGGCTTTTAGTGAACTTGTTGTAGTTTTGACAAATGATACATTTCATTTCTTGAGAAGTGCAGTCACTAGCCGCGTGTTGACCTCCGCAGTTCGAGCATGCTATCGTCCCTCTGCAATCCTTGCTTCTATGGTGAAATTTAAGGCACTTGGTGCACCTTCTTATTTGGAAATAATCCTGAATTATCACCTTTTGATGTCCGAGGCTGATTTTATTATATAATAGCAATTCTCGAGTCCCGCGTCAACCTCCAAAACAGCATGCCGACTACTATTCTTTCTTGTAGTGAGGATAATCACAGGTCTTATTTTATCCTTTTGTAAATGAATATCATCATTTTGAGCAGTTATGTAGTCGGTTATATTCTGTAAATTTATTTCTTCCTCAATGTTTCTCACAACAACACGAGGGTTCATTTTATTTATTTTATGGTATGATATTTTTCTTGAGCCTTTTATAGTTTGAGCAATTTCGTTGAGATCTTTCTCTCTGTCGGTCTGTATTATTAATGATCCGTTTTTTGTTTCTACAACCTTTTGAAAACTTATGTGTAAATCTTTTGGATTTACTAAAGACTTAAATTCGTTACAAAGTTCATTCGGTTCTAATGATATTTTAGGTTTAATAATTGCCTTATGGGCTGTTCGATTTTGTGCTTTCATTACAACCCTTTGGGCAACTGCTGAGTAACTAATTTTGTTATTTAAAGAGAGGTTGTCTTTTTTAATAACCTCCCCGATTTCCAAACTAAATGATTGGTCACAAAGATTACCTACATATTTTTCCATCACTTCGATAGCTTTTCCTACCTTCGGTCGCAGGTCTTTTCTCAAGAGATTGTAATCCAAAACCTCTTTTAAAGTCTTGATAGCGTAATTTAAATCCAATACTTCACCGGCCATTTTGCTGGAGACCTGCTTGTGATGAGACTGAGATATATATATATATATATATATATATATATATATATATATATATAATATTTTTTCTTTATTTTTTTCTTTCTCTTCATACTTGGTTATTTATATTTAATTTCCTTTCTTATGTATATATTGTGTGAATGAATACTATAGCCCTAGTATCAATGCCCTTAAATGTAGCAGACTTTATTAATACTCAATAAATTAATAAAATGAAAAATTATTTTTAATAATTTTTTTGACTAATCACTCTTTCTCTTCCATAATATTTTCCATTAGCGATTAGTATTTCATGATTTTATCCTTATTATTTTATTTAAATGACGTTAAAAATTTGTTTTCCTTTTTTTAGTCCCCTTAAAATTTAATTTCAAAGTTAATTTTTATCTTATTTAAATTTTCGCTTTTATTGTGATGAATTGTATGTGCACATCTTTTAATTGTCCAGTCAATGGTTTACTGACTTCAAGTGTCATTTTACGGTCATTTAATATTTTATTTGTTAATAGATTATATCCTGATCTTAATTACTATGAAATTTTGACTTATTTTATTTCTTTGATGTTGTTTTAAATGACCGTAGAAGGATCTAAATGAAATTTTACACTCGGTGAGTTGTGTTCTGGAGCGTGATATGCTTTTCTCTGCCTCGTAGCTTACCACGTACCTTCCTGTTTTCTTTCAAATGTATAACAATTTTCTCCTGCACGAGTTGATATTACGTGTATTTTTTTTTGGAAATGTTTATCCTCTTCGAAAATGTATTGTTTTATCACATTGTTCTATTGTTGAATTCGACAACATGTAGCGAATTTGAAATTTTTATTCATGATTGATGTGGCATTTGTCTACAACTATGAAGAATAATTTATTCATTTTGTTTATCCATTAATCAATACATTAATTTTTCCGTTTTGATAAAACCAAAAGGGCACTGATGAGCTTTTTTAAATTATATTGGCAATATATTACCATATATAACTCTTATAATATAGAACAAAATAAGAATAAAGTAGCAATAAATTTAAACAACCAATTAATAAATACCAACATCCTAAAAAATTTCTTTTCCTCGATTGATTGCTATTGTTTATTCACAATAAAAAACCAAATTTATGTACAGATTTGTGTACAAATTACATTATGTTATGTTTACTAATAGTTGTCCTATGTCGATGTTTTTTTTCTTCTTTTTTTGGGGGGTGGAACCTAGTAATCTTTCAAATAAACATAGAAGAAAAAGAAGAAAAGTAAATTTTATTCTGGGACGTTTAGTCCCATAATAATAATTATAATGAACAAAAATGAAATTTCTCTGGAATTACAAGAATATCGACAAGAGTTGAAGAGAAGGATGGTTGGTGGGGTGATCAAATTGAAATGGTAAAAAATAAATATTCAATTCTTTTTTATTTATTTATTTTTTTTTTATGTGAAACTTCTTTATGCGTGTTTTGCACGTTTTTTTTTGTTGAGAGTGACTTAGATTGAGCAGTCAGATCTTCGATGTGTCATACTCGGGTAAGTTCGGCTGGAGTCAACTATTATTCAATTGAAGTGTCTTTGCATATGGATTAAATAATTATATTTATGTTTACAAATTTTGTTGACTGATCACTACTCTCTTTTGATTCTTCTCTTTAATTATTCACTACAGTTAACCATCAATCCACAATTATGGAAAATATTATGAGATATTCCAAATTTGGAAGACAATTTCGGTTCGAAACTGACTTGCGTGTGTTTGGACTTTCCGTTGTAAAAAAAAAATACTCGTTGAACAGAAGCATTAACAAATTTATTCATCTGTCTTACATTTGATCTAGAATCAGACGATCCCATAAATATTAGATTTATAATATATCATTATGAAATAATTATTAAATATAAAAAAAAATAATAATTTTTCAAATTTTTTGATACAGGTATATAAAAATGTAGCTAAAATCGTTCTCCAAATACCCTAGTACAACCCTAGTACAAAAAAAAAAAATTAAAAAAAAAAAGTGTGAAAATGATGAAAAATAATTTATCTCTTCTTAGTTTTTGTTCCCTAAGAATTAGTTATGATCACTTACCTATACTTTTCGAATGAGAGTTTAGAATGCGAGGATAAAAAAAAAGATACAAAAAAACCTCTATAAATATATTATTTCTATATAATAATCCAAAAAATCATCAGTTAACAATAGGTATCAACAATTTTAGGTATTTATATATTTATATAAAACGTTTATACAGTCCCGTGATTTTCAACAACATAAACGAAGGTCAAGATTGTGTAATAAATAAACACTACCAGCTGACTCAGAGCGATGAGGTGAGATTAGATTCTAAATGCAAACAATATAGTAGCTAACAGCTAACAACCAGATTAATATTATATTATAAATGTATGTATGTATATATATACATATATACATGGTGCCCCGTGATTAGAGGGAAATTTTTATAGGAGTGATAAACCTTAAGAGCTGCAAAAAAATTCAAATTTTCAGCAGAAAAGTAGGAAATTCAAGCTTTGTCTTTTTTTAAGGGAGCCATGTTTTTTGTTGTTTTTTTTTTAATAAAAAGGTTTGCTAAAGAAATATTTAATTTAAGTAATTAGCATTTGTTTAACTGTAAACTAGATAAAATTTACTTTAAATGAAAATTGAATTTTTTGTTGTAAAATCCATTTAAAGAAGACTTTTGAGCAGCTAAACTAGTAAAGTACTGTTTTTAAAAAATAAATAAATTACTCTCGATTATTTTTATCATCATCCAACTATATTACCGTTACACAACTTATAGATAACTACCTCGTTTAATAAGTTTTAAGTTTATATTAATTAAATTTAGGGTTATTAGGCAAAAACCTGAGATTCACTCCAAGTTGTATAACGAAATGATGAGATTTTCTATCTAGTCATCTAAAAGTACCTGTATTTTCAACAAAATTGACTACAATTAAAAGCTTTTATTTCTTGTTTTTCCATTTTATTAATAAATATAATACAATTTGCAATAACGATTTTTTAAATATTTTTCATGTAAGGTGGTTATGAATTTTGTGTTTTTCTACCAGATCTCTGTCATATGAGTTGATCAGTATTTATAAGTGACAGCCTTAATGTTTCTAGTTCTAATATTTAGGTTTTCATGAAAATAATTGAAGCTATCAGTTAGGTTCCTTTATTCTAAACGTCAACTTTAGGACTAGAAACATTAAGGTTGTCACTTGTAAATATGGATAAATTCCTATGACAGAGATCTGAAAGAAAAACAAAATTCATACAGGCAGATCTACGGAGGAGGGGGCTTTGGGGCTGAAGCCCTCTCTCGACATTTTTACCGACATCCGGAGCATTTTATTTTTTTGTTATTACGGTCAAAGCTCTATAAGGTTTTAATTCATAAACGATGAAATAAAATAATACCTCGAACACAATAATAAATAACCAAAAAAATAAAAGTTAATTGATAAAACGAGGGCGATATTAAGTCACTATATGGCTTCCAGATTGGCGAGCGAGTGGGCTGGAGTGTCTGCGAGCGTAGGCGATCCTGGAGTACTACTTCCTTCGTGACTCAACAACACGCTCATCAGCGGACGTGCACAAACATTTTGAGCATTACTGCTAACGAGGCTAAAATAACATCTCTGATGCATGAACTCTCATGGAAAAACATTTTCCAAATGAGAACGAAATCCTAAAGCTCAAATAACAAAAAGGGATAAGGAAAACAGATCATAAGGGAAAATTTTTCCAGAAAGTTGGAAAAAATATCAATACCATAAAAATCACCAATAAAATAATTAAACATGGTAAAAAACAAAAACATTTACTTTTTTCTATTTATACTTTTCATTCTTTTGCCCGTTCTTCAGAGATGTAAAAGAAATGACGAGAATACAGGTGATACGTAGC
Organism: Nezara viridula; assembly: GCA_928085145.1. NCBI lineage: Eukaryota > Metazoa > Arthropoda > Insecta > Hemiptera > Pentatomidae > Nezara > Nezara viridula. Next base: position 46,019,842 of record OV725083.1, on the reverse strand, counting down.
CATAAAAAAATAAATTTTTGGACAAGAAACAGTAGAATCTTAAGGTATTTTTATTCTGTTAAGTTTCTTAACCAGTTTCTTGTATAAACTCCATTTGTAAAAAAAAAAAAAAAAATCACTGTGTAAAAGGGCTTCGTTAGTTCGCGAGATCTAATTGATCTATCATGTTTAGTGTTGACCAAAATCGGTCGTGTTCTTGCACTTTGCTAGACCAAGACCAAGGCCACCTAACTCTTGCAAGACCAAGACCAGGGCTGGTAAATATAAATCGATTATTTAAATAAAAAATTAAGGCAAAACAGTCACTAATACTTGGCAATCTTAGTTGCTATATGTAGATAATTGGTATATCCAACATACTTTTGCATTTAACTACTCTAATATTTTTCATTCGGGCTTAGGTATGTTAGGTAGTATTAGGTATGGCTCTATCTAAAAAATTACAGTAATATTTCTATAGTAATAAGCTAATAAGTAACTGCAAGACCAAGAGACGTCTCGGTCTTGCATTTGGGCAACACTAATCTATAGAACCGTAATTATAATCAAGTAATTCGAAATTAATAAGTATTTCCTTAGCACTATTTATGCATACTACTTCTAACTATTACATTCTAATAAGCTAAATTACAGCAGATAACAGCTATCGTATAATTGTTATAAAAAATACGTATTACACGAACCTTAAAAAACTCGTTCCTAAGAACGAAGTCTATATATGGAACAGTTCCTAAAATAGTACATGAAAGGGACGAACAAGTGATAACGGCCACTGGGCCAGGTTATCTAAGGATCCAGCCAACCCAAATACCTACCTCGTGTCCTATCACTGCTATTTCTGGCACTCCCGTCTGCGCCGGCTCTATGGGCAACCCTTTGTCTAGCCGGGAGTCTGAGTCGATAAAGAACGGCGGGATGGCAAAGCAGTAAAACATCAACAGAGGCTAACCAACTCTACGAGAGTAACCACCTAGGAACCAGATCTGTGATCACGAAGTAGATAATTGACGTTAAGAGAACTGGATCAAGATTTATTACAAGTGAACCCAATTCAGACCAAAGCGATCTGGGGAATCAAAAACGAATATTTTGTCTCGAAGTAACAATACAATATCTCTCAAAATATAAAAGTATTTTTAACAATATGGCAAGATCCCAATTTTAATCTAGTTGCAACAAAGATTTTGGAGCAAATACACGAAAACATTGCCAGCGACATTCAGTATTCAGAGAAATCTCAGTGACTCCAAGATATATACTTTTGCACCATGGCTCGAAATTGTTTTTGTACTAAATATAATCTCGTAGCAGGTTTAAATCCTATTGAATTCAGAATAGAATAGAAAAATCACCTTTATTCTGGGACTAGGTTCCTTTACAATAACAGTATTGTTCATATCAATTAACAATAAATCTGGCCGAAAGACCTAATACAATGAATAATAACAAAATACTAGTAATAAATTAAGTACAATAGCTCTTAGGATATATTAACGAGAACAGTTTGGGTAATAGGGATTCAATACTACAATATTGGAGCGGAAACAATAGTATAATAATCACTAAATGAAATTTGAAAGGAACGCAAAGTCAATTTTAAAGGCAATGCATTGTAGTGACGGAATATAAAAATTAAAAAAAAACAAAAAAACTGTTGATATATAAAGAAATAAATTTAAAAAATGAAATACGTATGTTCCCTAAGATATTTAAGTGATTACACGTAAATATTAGGAGAAGAAAAAAATAAAATAAAGTATATACATACACACATAGCGAGGAGTGTGTCGAAGATAATTAGAAAATAAAATACATTTCAAAGAAATACAATCTCATAAATAGAAAAATTAGAAATTAAGAAAAACAAGACAGAATAACACAATTACAGAATTGTATTTTCCACTTTTGTTTTTCTACTTAAGAGCACGAGTAGGAAACCTGCAATCTCGAGGGCATACGCGGTTCCCGCCAGTTTTTGTGTGATCTCCATTAATCTAACGTTCTAATTAATTGTATATAGGTGTGTATGTGTTCTTTTTATTTATTTATTTTTAGATTATTTTACTCTTATTTATTGTATATATATGTTATTTTTCTGTATAATTTATTTTATTTATTGTACATAGAGTGTGAATGTGATCTGTGAACTCTATTATAAATGTCCTAGAGACAGATTGTAATATTTTTCAATAAAAAAAAAAATAAAAAAAAATAATTAATATCTAATTATTTAGGTTACAAAACTTTGAAAATTAATAGAGTCAATTTGCATATGTGTATTTACTTATAAATAAAAAATTATTGCGGCCTCCATTAATATTATCCAACCCTATTGCGGTCCCTAATAATAAAAAGGTCCCTTACCTATTTTATAGAGAATTAACTTACTTCCAAGTCATATCATCGTTTTATCAATGACCTACCTATACAGTATGCGAACTATTCTAACGTGCCAATTGGTCCGAACTAATTGCTTCAGAAATTACCGTTCAGATTACGGAAAAGTTCGATAGTGCCAGATTCTAGAGCATTTAAAGAAAAAGTAGTAACAATAAAACATTAAAACTCATTAAATGATCAATTCTAATCGGATATAATATATAACAGGTATACTACAATTATAAAGGGTGTTTCAGGATTAAGTGGCCAAACTGAAAATATGAATTAAGGACCTAAAAACAAGGAAATTTCTATGAAGATATGTCCGCAAACGCTTTGTTTAGGAGATATTCACATCTAAATATTTTCATTGTTAATAATTATTTACGTTATATTGAGTAAATAAAACTTATCTATTTGTTCCAACTACTGTATTAATTAAACGTTTTTTTTATTATTTCAATGGAATTTACAACTGTATTACATAGAGAATACAATAAGTAAATGAGAAATTTGTAACATGGCATGTACAACATGAAGAGAAACTACCCATTGGTAGAACTCAAATTAAAGTTCTATATTAGAAGATCCCGAGGCCATCTTCTTTTCAGACGCCTCGGAGGGTTATCAGGGATCGAGGAGGAAGCAAGGTTTGAAACGAGAGGATTCGGATGATTCTGCAGTTTGTTATGGAAGGAAAGGTATCTGGATTGGGCCAGATCGGAAACATATGGAACATTAAGGTCTTTATGGATGATTTTATTTGTGACAAAGTAAGGAGCGTTGAGGATTTTACGAAGGATTTTGGATTGTAAGGATTGGATACGAGAGGAATTCGATGGTTTAGTGGAGCCCCAAAGCTCAATTCCGTAAGTCCAAATAGGTCTTATTATTGTCATATATACGAGTCGTTTATAATTGATTGAAAGCTTAGATCGTTTGTCTAGTAAGTGCTGCAGTAGTCGAAAACGTCGGGCGGTTTCTAGTCGTTTCAGTCTGGTATGGGGGTTCCAAGTGAGTCGTTTGTCAAGGTGAAGTCCTAAGTAGCGGATTTGCTCAACAGGAATAAGTGGAGTATTATTGAAGGATACTGTAGGACAAGAGGTCATAGGTTTACGACGGAGGGTAAAAGTGATTTGATGGGATTTGTTGGAATTTATTTTTATTCTCCAATTTTTACACCATTCTTCAAGGCTTGTGATATGTGATTGAAGAGTTTGGGATGCAATTAAAGGATCGTTATTAACTGATAGGATACACGTGTCATCGGCATAGGTGGTGATGACAGTGTTGGATTTGGTTGGGATGTCAGCTGTATAAACTGTGTAAAGGATAGGACCTAGGATACTACCTTGAGGAACACCGGCAGACTGAGTAAAAAGAGATGAATAAGCATTGTTATGATTGATTAATTAAACGTAAACGTTAAATTCATATTAAATGTTGTTAACTGGAGTCCTGGCAATGGCCAGATTCTCCACTCAAGTCATGAGTGTCCGTGGTTGTAGCGCCCTTACTCAATCTCCGCTGGCTTTCAATGCCAGTGAAATGGTTGAGGAAGAAGCGCAGGGATCTCCTGAAGCCTTGCTTTCCCTCCACGTGAGGGGAGATAAGTATGGTTCGGAGTTCCTATGGCCGACTGTAAATAGTGTAAATAGGTATGCCTGCGTCTAAGATGTTTATTTTCATTACTTTTTTTTTTTTTTTTTTTTTTTTTTTTTTTTTTTTTTTTTTTTTTTTTTTTTTTTTTTTTTTTTTTTTTTTTTTTTTTTTTTTTTTTTTTTTTTTTTTTTTTTTTTCCTTTAGGGGGCGGGGTGGCCGAATAGGCTAAAGCGTGTGTAACAGCACCGCTAGTTGCCTGGCAACCGGATAACAGTTTGAGATGAAATAAAAAGTACGAGTTCGCGTCCCGGTGCCGGAGGGGATTTTAAATTTCCCCGCCCTCACCCCCCGGCCCGGGAAAATCCCGTATAGCCTAAAAGGCGAGGTAGGGAAGAACAACAAAAAAAAAAAAAAAAAAAAAAAAAAAAAAAAAAAAAAAAAAAAAAAAAAAAAAAAAAAAAACTTTTTTTTTTCCCTCACTATGATATTTTATTTTGTTCTTTTGTAGCTTTATATTATTTGAAGTTAGCTTATTTTTTTTTTTAATTTGTAAATATGGTGTGAATGTGCTCTCATAACTCTATTATCAATGTCCTTTATTGAGACAGATTGTAATATTTATCAATAAACAAAAAAAAAAAAATGTAGTTCAAAGTTGATTTTCTTGAGCATTAAGACAGGCTCGGCATCTTTCTTCAAACAGCAGTAATGGCAGAAGGGCACTGGATATGTGTTATTGTTTCATAAGATTCAATTATCCTTATTCGTAAAGAATTACGGTCATAGACCGGACTTGCATAGACTTTTTGTTTAATGTCACTCCAAATAAAAAAAATCAGTGGTGTCATGTCTGGAGAGCGTGCAGGTCCATCATTTAAATGGAAAGCACAATGATGAGTACTCTGCGAAAGGCTCTTACAAACTGATAAATGTTATTGAGAGTTCTCAATGCTAATTACAAACAGTATTAATCCTTATATTTCCAATACAGTTAAGGATAAAAGGCCATATTAGAATTCTATCTAATCAATCTCCTAAACAAAGCGTTTGCGGACACACCTTCACTATGAACAACATTTAATATGAATGTTTAACATTTAATTAATAAAGTAGTTAGGACAAATAAATAGTTTTTATTTATTTCATATAACGCAAATAATTCATAACGAAAATCTTTAGGTGCGAATATCTCTGAACATACCTTCAGAGGGATTTTTTTTCTCGTTTAGAGATCCCTGGTTAATTTTTGCAGTTTGGCCACTTAATCTCGAAATATACAGGAAGACGAAGTCTTTAAATTGAACGTTGAATTTGTATGAATAAAACTTCGTTACCATTGCCAATCGAAAGCAGTGATTAAAGTTTGCCAGTGCATCACCACTATTTTATTTTTAAAAAATCATTCTATTCAGTCATAAAAAAAAAGAAGTCCTCTCTAAAAATAACTAAGGGAACTGCGTTTGTGTTCGTATAGGTTAAAATATCTCATAGATTTGATCAGGCAAACGGATATTATCCGATAGAAATTTATTGTCCCTTGTTTCTTTCTAAAAATTGGTTTATTTCTGATTCCTTGAGTGTTTGAACTATAAAATTTCGGATTACTGAATAATGAGAGATTGACTAAAAGAACGGTTAATTAAAGCTTAGAGGACTAGTGAATGAGAACAATACATATACAATAAATGCCAACAACACAGACGATTCGGTTATCATTTCATGAATAGTAATAAAAAATATAATTGCTTTAATAGATGTTTATTGCTATATCTGATACCTGTTTTTTTTTTGTGCTGTGGAATATTTTTTTCTGCCATAGAACAAGTGAAGCGTACATGTTTACCCCACAGTGCGAGAGGGTTGGTGAGTTGGAAGACCGTGGAAGCGATAACGCGTGAAATATTGGGTTGAGGGAGGAGAGGAGAGGTGTAGGGGACTATATGTTCTTTACTGCCTAGGGCATCTAAAACCCTTACCCTTATTTTCTTAGGTCTGGCTTGAGAATTTCATAGTTTAAATAAAAAACGATAAGTAAATACTAGACAGTAACCACTTATCCTAAAGGCCAGTTTGGATTGAATTGTATTTCTAGAACTTATAAATTTTTTATCACATAAACATGCGTAAAATTAAACATTTATTTTTATTAGAAAATGGAGAATTAAAATCAATGCAAGTCAACTCATGTTAGCTTCTCCCTGAGGAAGATCTCGTGTCCTGCTGTGACAATAGACAATAAGCCAGTTCCCTCAAAAACACGTGTCTCGGACTATACTTGGACAAAAAGTTCACGAGGAACATTCACACTAAATTTAGAAAAACAAGAACAGGCCAGACGATACAAACAACAGTCACATCTTTTGGACTACAGATCTCCACTCAAGTTACTAAACAAGCGACTAATCTACACCACCATACTAAGACCTATTTGGACATACGGAGCAGAACTTTGGGGTTCCGCAAAACAAACACACATGAACAAAATTCAAACCACACAATCCAAAATACTTCGTAAAATCGTCAATGCTCCTTGGTTTATTTCAAATCGCACCATACACACATGAACAAACCAAAAGTAAAATCCTACATACACAACAAGTACACAACATTTTATTCTTCTACTCTCAATCATCCAAATCCACTCGTTTTATCTCTATCTTCCTCTCTGTTACCAGGTGAGCCTCAACGACGACTAAAAAGGCAGTGTGGCCTGGAGATCTTCTGCTGACAAGTTAAGCAGGTATCAAGAATACAACAAGATAGAATAAACGCCAACACATGTGCTTGATGCGTCATAACGCAGTGGCAAATTTAATGGAAAATAAAATAAAATAAAAATTATTTGTTAAATAAAATGGTTAGCATTTACTTCTATTGCTAGAGATATCATAGAATCATTTTCTAAATATTGTTAAATTTTATTCTTAGTTGCTTCCACGCTAACTCGAAAAAGTAATAAAACAAATAAAATGTTCTTATCTGGAATGAGAGTAACCAGTTATTTTTTTGTAACTCATAACGATAAGCATCCACTTTTTTCCTACCCAACACTTTTTTTCTTAGCTTTCTGGTGAAGTATTGTAGAGAAGATTCGAATACCCTCTTTATTCCTAAATAACTTTGTGTGAGAGATATGGAAGCAGCTCATACATATAAAAATTTGGGTGGGTATGTAATTTATTATTACATCTTGTTTTCCAACAGTGGCGAATTTATGGACCTGCAGATTCTAGTATTTGCATTGGGCGCCAATTTTTAAAGAACTGCAAAATTGAATTTCAATTAAATTTTTTACATTTCTAAGAGTTATTACGTATAAAAAACAGCTCTATTAATTACTTATCTAATAATAACCCCTAGAAATGTAAAAAAATTAATTTATTAAATTGTATACATATATATTTTATTGTTATCTCTCTCTGTGCCATTATGAGAATGTCGTATAAATAGTTCCTTTTTTTTTTCCATTACACCACAAGTAATCCTGAGATTTTATTTTATCTTAGTGTCTGCATATTATTATATAAATCACTGTAGATATCATTACATTTTGTATTAAGTTAGTTTTCTATTAGATACCTATTGTTTATAAATTGTATAGTTATGTATATATATAAATATGTAATTTATTTTCTTTTTTTTTCATCACAATAATAAGTAATTTTGAGAAGATTTTATGTTCATTTATATATTTTTTTTTATTTTTTTACTGGTTACATACTTTTTAAATGATGAATATAATATTAAAATTATTAGAAGTTACTTTTTGGCCAGATTTGTATTTTACTTTGTATTAACTCATCATTGTTATTCTAAAGGGACTTAGTCCCAGAATAAAGTTTAATTTTCTATTCTATTCTTTAACTGTATCCAATTAATTTTTGGATCGAGATTGTGAAGTAGGGTAAATTAAATCATCAATCCACACCCTCTCCACAAGATCACGGCCTTCTGACCTTTACACGAATCTGCCTCATTTAAACATTCCTTTGTTATCCGTTCCACTGCATTCTAGAATTCCATACCATTAAAAATCCGAAATGCACCATCCTTATCCACATTTAAAACCCTCTTATTCCAATTCCTCTTCACAATTCAATTAGATGCTGGCTAAGTACATATTATGCAACAAGGTTTTAATTTTCTTTATACATTATTTTTTTATTTTATTTTTTATTCTGTTTTGAGTATGGAACAGAATTTCGATCACCTCTAACAAAGCAGTGTGAGTAAGTATAATTTTTTATTGTTTTTGTTACCTTTTATCTTTTCTATTCATAAGATTGTATTTTTTTTTAAGTGTTTTTTTTTTCATTTAAAAGTATATTATTTTTTAAATATCTTCTGCACTCTCCTCTCTATGTGTGTATGTATATATATATGAATGAATTGTTTTTTTCTTTTTCTGCTAGTAATCTATTGCGTCATAGGTAGATCACAATACTTGTCTACTTTTTCACAATATCTTAACGTTTTCACTTAAACGTCTTAAGGAACATATATAAATCATTTATTTACTCCAGTTATTTTCTTTTATTCTAATTTTTATTTTATTTTATTTATTTATTTTTTATTATTTTGTAGCACTAAAATTGGTTACCTATAAAACTTATTTAGTATTTCTTTCCAATTTTATTTAGTTATTAGTATGTTGTTGTTTTTTGTATCAATATTATAATATTGTAACCCTTGTACCTATCTGGTTTCCTTAATATACCCTTCAAAACTATTTTTATACTCATTTTATTACTTAGATTGCAGTTACTCTTTATTATAATAGGTCATCTGGCCAGATATATTGTCAATTGGTTTAAACAATATTTTTATTCTTGAGGGACCTAGTCCCAGAATAAAGATGATTTTCTATTTCTATTAAATGTAAGGCAGACATTTTTTTTTTTTGTATACTCAATCCACAGTGCTATGTACTTTAATTTAGACACTGATTATTGAGATAAATACAATAACGAATAACTGATAATAGTAACAGCGGTTTTTTAAAATTATAATAAAATCTTTAAATATTGTTAAATAAATATGTTGCCTGGAATATATATATATCTGTCAAATGGAGACAGAACTGAACGAAGTTCATTTGTTTGGTCAGGCGAGGAGAAATTCTGGAAGCCACCCCAATCTGCCGGTCAGACTGGCGCCAATACGAGGAAATTGTCTAAATAACATTCAACGATGGCAATAATATAAGCAATTACACTGTATTTTCACAAATTATTACTGTGTTTTATGGTAATTTTATTTTATTTATCAACTATATTGCTGCCGAAACGAAAAGTTATGTAGTGGGTTTATACATATATATTTTTTTGGGGAAGGGGGAGGAGAACGAAGGAGGGGATGTTAAAGCTTGCTTGGAGTTTATTCAGTTCCGAGTTCTAGCTCAAAATAAAAATAATTACTATTGAAAGGAATAATGGACCTCACAGCTGTAGCTACCAAACAGATTCGTTAGGTATAGTCATCAAGATGGAGATATTGAACAACCAATGTTTTTAATTTAATATCCCCCTTTTAATTTTAATTATATAGAAGTTCTGATAACACTGCAATGTTGTTATGAATCATTATTTATCTTTTTTATCGAAGATACATTGATATCTATTGTATATATTTTTCTCTATATTTATCATGTATATTGTATACACATTTATGTATCTCCCACTCTATTTCTATTAATATTAACGAGCTTTTCTTCCAGTTTCATCATTACCAATACCATATCTACCCTGACAACATCTAAACGTATCTGTCCTTCCCAACCTTTGACCTATTACCAACCACTAAAAAAATAATAGAGGACTTGAATCGAATTATTCATTGGGCAGCCGCTAACAAACGGAAGTTGGGCATAAAAAAGACACAGGCAATCATAATAGGCTCCAGCCACATTCTTAAATATGTTCCTAACATTCTAACCCTATTCCTAAATAATAAACCCATAAAATTCAACTCAACCATTACAAACCTTGGAATCATCTATGATCAAACCGTTCACACAATATCTCACCGTCGTATCATTTCCACCTAATCATAAATAAAAAGTTTGATAAATTGTTTTACATTGCTAAGCTTTGAGATCCCAAGAAACGCTACTGTTTACCGATTTCATGGAAGAACGATCTTCGATCTCTTTCAATTCAAAACCTCTATCAGTTCCTGCGATACTCGTTCTTGTTCTTCAGATTTATATACAACAGCCCACTGACCCGTGAATTTTGAGAGATATATTATAGTATCGCCAATCCTACGGAATTCCATTCCTTCTTTCATCCGTCACTCCAAAATCTCCCCACCTTCAAATCCCGTCTGTTTAACCACTTACTGTACGATTATCATAGAATCGTAGATAAATATTCTTATTTTTAAATCAAAATTCGTAAATAGATTGAAGATTCTATAGATTATTAGATTTATTTATTTTTGCAACGTCTGTATATAGAAGAATTATTCCTTTTTTAAAATAGCCATTATTTTATCATTATCTTAGTTTATTTTTTATCAACATAAGAAGTTAGATTATAATTTTTATTAGTTAATTATTTTGATTTTTTTTTCGTTTGTTCTAAAACATTAAAGTCCACCATTTGGTTCAATGTAATATCGTTCTAATAATATTGATAAAGAAAATCCAACATAGTTTATAAGGAGGCAGTCTGGTAAAACAGCACTTAAAAGACCATACGCTTACTGCGTTTTTAAAGCATAATATCTGGTTCCCGTAGGTAAACACCACTTCAATTTTTTTCGTTAAATAATTTAGTAACGAATAAACAAATTTTAATAGCTCAAAGTTATGGAAAATTGGCTCCCCTTGAACAAATACAAAAATGGACATGGTGTTGTTTACCTGCGGGTAGAGTTGCCCAAAATCCACCTAATTGTTGCAATACCAAGACCAAGAATGGTCAACATAAAAAACGAAAGTGTTTATGTTAATAAAAATCAAGGTAAAACATTTGATAATATTTGACAATTTTAGTTAATATATATAGACTTGGTTGAACCAATACACTTTTGCATTGAACTCTTTAAGTTTTTCATCGTACTCTAATGATTTCTCTGATCGGTTATCAGTTTATCGGTTATGTGCTATTTTTAATGTACATAACTAAAATTGAAAAAAAAGTTTAAAATCGGCAGGAAACTCATGTGAGTGAACACACCCGATTTTTTACTTAAAAATTGTTTGACATTGTATAGATCGTCTTTGCTTTACCAACTATTGTATTCCAAGATGAGGGAAAATCACTATCTTTCTTGAAAATGCCTTTAATATACTGTCAAGATTTTTTTTTTTTTTTAACTTTATTTTTAAACTCCCATCGGTTGGGAATACCAACAAACAGCACTGTAAATTTAATTTTATTAATGTGGTTCAACATCACTATGTTTATGTCTACAAAATATTTAAATGTACCGCGTAACATCTATTCTGTAGCATTTTTTCTAAGATCTAAAGTAACATTTTTAATAAATAGCAATAAGCCAATAGGTAACTGCAAGATTCTTGCAATTATTCTTCAAAACAGCTAATAAACCTATAAAAATATTTTTATAAACTAATATGAAAATATACAGAAATGGTATCAACAGCACCGATATAACATGATCAAACCATATATAACTAGCATGATGCAATGACTATCAATTCATCAGTTCCTAATTACAGTATCCGTGATACAACAGTAGACCCTTCTTAGCAAACGTAATAACCACGATAATGACAGTAGATGAGGAGGAAATTGAAAATTGGGCAAGAGATTGGAAAATGGGAAAATGATTTAGGGGAAGGCTCAGAGGCCCCGATGAGGCTGATTGCAGTCAACAAGGCCCGACCCATTAGACCAAGTGGGAGGACCCAATAATTCCCTCTTCTCTTTAATCTTCCTTTTCCCTGCCGTTCGTGAGGCATCGCAGGAGAGAAATAGACCAAGTCGCAATCATGGATAATGCATGGTTAATTAACCATGTAATATTGCAGGAGTGCATCTTCCAAAAAGGTTTTTTTTTTTTAATTTTTATTATTGAAATTTACAACTGTATAAAGATAAATACAACTAGTAAATATGAAATAAGTAACTTGACATGTTCAACATGAAGATAAAATACCCATTGGTAGCACTCCAATTATATTTCTATATTAGAAGATCCCGTGGGAATCTTCTTTTCAGACGCCTCGGACGGTTATCAGGAATAGAAGAGGAAAGAAGGTTGGAAACAAGAGGGTTCGGATGGTTCAGAAGTTTATTATGGAAAGATAGGTATCTGGATTGAGCTAAATCAGAAACATATGGTACATTAAGGTCGTTATGGATGATTTTATTTGTGACAAAGTAGGGTGCATTGAGGATTATAGGAAGGATTTTGGATTGCAGGGATTGGATACGAGAGGAATTTGATGGTTTAAGAGAGCCCCAAAGCTCGATCCCGTAAGTCCAAATAGGCCTCATTATAGTAATATATATGAGTCTTTTGTAAATAGTGGAAAGTTTAGACCGTTTATCTAGTAAGTGCTGCAGTAGTCGATTACAAAGGTAAGCTACGTAATAAAGTAAAAAGAAAAACCTATCTACTAAACAGAACATCTATTTTTTCTAATTTACAAGACCATTTTGAAACTAAACTATATAGTTTCAACAATAGAGGACAGTTATTTTTATAAAGGTAAAAGGTACACCCTTCATGGTATTTGAGTATGACAGGAGCTTATGTTTGGTACACACCGATTTCGAGCCTTACTGTACCAATATATGTGGGTAATCTAATGGGTACATTCAAGCATGTACTTAGAAACAGAACTATTTCTATTCCGTTATTATCCCGATAACCAGAAGTTTCGGATCACTAGAGGTTCGTATTATCGAGACCGTCATGTATTACGGTCATGTATGTATTACCATTAAATGTTCTTTTAAAATATATATATATATATATATATATATATAATATAGGTATTTTCTGAGGTATACTCAGAAGCATTTCTGGGGTTCCATTATTGCGGAATCTCTGGTTATTATTAATTTTAATTTAATGTTCGATTCATTTTGCAAAAACATGTGAGGGACTAAAGATTTTTTTCTTTTGCTTGAATTTTAAAATTAGAGAATAATAAATCGTCGATGCTCCTTTCAATGTAACCAACAAAACCTTACATCATGACCTAAATATCCCATTTGTCCTAGATCCAAATCCCTTTGGACAATCCCTATCCAGCACTACCCATCCCTATAATCCTCCAAGAAGGTTAAAACGGCAGTGGCTCCGCGACCTTTTATATTTTGTAAATATTGGAGTTCTGACAATGGCCAGATTCTCTACTCACGACATGAGTATGTGGCTAAAGCACTCTTGCTCAATCACAACTGGGTTTAGCCCCAGTGACGCGGTTGAGAGAGAAGTGCAGGGATCTCCTGGAATCATGCACCTCCACAGTTGGAGGGACAAGTCTGGCTCGGAGTTCTCTCACCAGACTGTAAATGAAGTAAATAGGTATGTATGTGTTCTTTTTATTTACTTATTTTTAGGTTATTTTATTCTTATTTATTGTATATATATTATTTTTCTGTATAATTTATTTTATTTATTGTACATAGGGTGTGAATGTGATCTCTGTTCACTATTATAAATGTCCTTTGAGACAGATTGTAATATTTTTCAATAAATAAGTTAAAAAATTCTATCCTGGGTATATTCGTTTCAGAAAAGATATGGATATAACAATAGAAATAAGCATTATATAACTGATGAGTTCATTTCCTGCATACTTGATTAATTATGTTGCTGTTATCTTTTCCTGCCGATTCTCCAGTTTCTATTTTTTCAAAACAAACATCTATTTCCTCTTCCTTTATAACTTTCATCTAGTGTTTATCCTAATATAATTAATGTTTCATCTTCTAAGATCTCCATTTTAAGTAGTATCTTTCCTATCAGATTTAGAAAAAATATTTTGCATTTGTTGAAGAAAACATTATTACTTGTCACATCAATGATTTAATTTGTCTTTAAATAAAAATAACTTTTTTTTTTGTTCACAACCTAGATCACAACCTTATTCTGAAAAAGAAATATCAGGATTTTCCAGATGGCAGACAACAATCAAGAACTACATATGAGGAGAAATCAATAAGTCTCTTCATTCAATGCTATTAATATTGCAAACCTAATAGTACCGAAGCAGGCTAAGGGGTACATACTTCCGTTATAGAGCATTCTTATAATTCACGATATAGCTCTAGTTCAACAAAACGTTTAAACTTGAGAATTTTTCTTCGGGAATCTTAAGATCCACAATCCAACATATATGCAACATTCGAAATAACACTATTCAGTTATCTGATATAAAAATATATTAAAAGTATCTAGGAACATAAAATGAATAAAATTGTCAGCCAGCCGAAACCAAACTAATTCTTGTGTCAGCGAAATTCTTAAACATTAGTTGTGCAACTGCGAAAAAATTGCTGTTGTATATTGACCCACTGGCAATTTCCACATATATTATCACAGCAAGGATCGAAATAGGTTTTGTACCAAAAATAAGCTCCTGCCATGCTCAAATACCATGAATGGAGTAATGGAGTTGGGTTCTGAATTTCACAGGACTTGTTTTTCTTTCCAAAATAAAAAAAGTCGATACAAACATTTTGCTAGGCTTAGATACTGGAACGTTGGTTATTGGGTGGTAGATCGATACGGGACAAATTGTGCTTAGAAGATTTTGATGCGTACTTAAGCCCAAAAACGTACTATTTTCGAGATAACGCAAGGCATAGGGTTCGCATCCACACAACCTTACGTTAATGGTAGTACTGTCATTGAATACATGTCTCATTTCGTCGACTTGAGGACCCTATAATCGAGAGAGGAGTTTATATTATTTATCAATGGTGTTTTTTTTTTTTTGTTTTTTTTCGTCGGCGAGCCTCATCATCGTTGATTTTTCATCAATTCCCAAGATTGAGTAAGATTGAGCAAGATGTTTTATTTTTCTTTCGGGCGGGAAAAATAGTCCGATCATCCCGAAAATTAAGGCAAAAAAGTTATGAGAGAAAAGAAGCTTTATTTGCGAATAACTCAAAAATCACACACTTTTCCCTTGGTTATGTCCAATATTATATATATATATATATATATATATATATATATATATATATATAGATTAGAAATTGTTTCAATATTTTCTTTTCATTTAATTATATATTTTTCTTTTTTTCAATTAATATTCATTAGGAATGCTGTATTATAGCCCATTTCATTAAATATCTATATTACATGATAAAGCATTACTAAATTCCCTACAAAAGGAAAAAAACATCACTGAAATTGGACAATTTTCAGCAAAGATACAGCTTATTGAAATTTGTAAACATGTCGGTTCCAAACATTAATGAAGTTTTAAATTAATTGTTGTTTCCTTTGTCGATTATATTAATCGATAAAGTAACAATTGATTTCATTATCGTTTGATACGTTGCCTTATTTTCTTTTCTTATTAATTTGGCATTTGATCATTTAACAATATGTTGTGCGAATTTTTTGCACGGGTCTACTAGTTAATAATTATAATTACATTAATATTAATAATTTTACGTTAATAATGATAATATTAATAATTACTACAATAATCGACACATATGAGCCTTTCAGTTCTTTCTTTTCCTATCGTCGACACAAGACTTCCGTTGTAGTCCCATACGGCCCCAATTGTTATATTATAAAATAATGGAGATATGGATGAAAATTATAATTATTTATTTTAAAAAGAACTATTTTCGATTCTTCCATGAATTGCACGACTGAATGGTATCCCTGACTAGATCTGCTAGGCC
Organism: Nezara viridula; assembly: GCA_928085145.1. NCBI lineage: Eukaryota > Metazoa > Arthropoda > Insecta > Hemiptera > Pentatomidae > Nezara > Nezara viridula. Next base: position 46,004,012 of record OV725083.1, on the reverse strand, counting down.
TTGGAAGAAAGCGCTATTGTTTTCGATGAGGGTATATTTATTCCGGTATTTATCATATTCGCTGTATTTTAGTATAATATGCAATGGGTCCTCAATGGAGTTGCATGTCGAACATTTATCATTTTTTTTTTCAATTTTAATTAGTATCATACTACGATTTGTACGACTATGGTAAATTTTCAATCTCGTTCATTCCCATACAAACGTATGGAGAGCCTTCCAGTCGACAGAATGACTATCTCCAAATTCAACATTTTATATTATTAATTTTAGTAATATTTCTAGTTGGAAAATGTATACCTTTATTCACAGTTCTATAATTCAACACTACAATAATCAGATTCAGTCTCGGTACGGATATTATAAATTTTCAACTAGAAATATCACTAAAATAATTTTCTTCAAAAATCTTGACATTAGAGTTAGCCATACGGTCAACTGAAAGGCTCATATAAAAATCCTTATCTAGGCTAGCTTTTTATACGTGATTCTCACTAGGTTATAACTGTTTCCGGTATATATGAATTATGTAGTCACGTGAGAGGTGACATACATCCGATTTGAGTTAACATCTATTGAAAGGAAAACGAGTACGAATTTCGGGCGAAGGATTGAACCAGGCACCTGGAAGGGAGAGGTATATCTGTTTATGGAGGAGGAGAAGAAGATATATTTGGCACAACAGTGGAGGACTTAAAGGACACTTGGAGAGAGAAGACGGAGGCGAAACTCGGAGATAAAGACGGGGGGAAGTATATCACACCGCACTGCCATCTATCTTCTTTCTTCAATCCCTATCCTACCAGAGATAAGTTTTAGAATACGTTATTGGGTTGTCCAGAAAAATACTGCAGGACTTATCATTCTCAATATTAACCTACTATATATCTTACATTAGTGAGATTATTCCTATGCATGGGTGTCAACACTAACTAATCCTCTTCCAAACCAATTTTTTTTTTTATCTTCTGTAGCATTTTACTACTTGAAATAAATAAAAGATGTCTAAGCTTGATTTTCGCATAATTTCTTTTTACGAATTATAACTCAATCGGAACGGGGCACAAACGTATAGAAACATTAATGAAGTCTGAAGAGATGGCAATGTGCACCATTCAACGGTGGTTCAAAAAATTTCCAGAGGGAGACTTTATCCTTGAAAACACAGATGGTCGTTGATGGACTTCTTCCTCTGATGTTATGCGAACTTAGGTAGAAGAAACTCCCAGAACAGCCGTCCGATAGACTCTCAGTTTTGCAAATCGATCCTCGATGACTACCTCAAAGCAAAGCTAAAAAAAATTTCAACGAGGGTTCCTTCATGCATTAAACGACTACCAATTTTAGTAGTGAAATTTGCGCTGCACTTCTTTCCCGAAGCCAAAACTAACTTTTCTGTCTTGCTGTCCAGACCTCTCGCCTCCTGATTAATATTTTTTTAGATATGTAGGACACTTTTCAAAAAGTAAAAATTCATTTCCAGATTTTTTTAAATAATAACAATTCAACATTCTAGGAATAGTTAGAAATGGGATGGAAAAGTTACTAACATGTTGGCAAAAATGTATCTTAGTACAAATATTTCCGTATCGTTTATTTTAAAAGCATAAACGTATGGAGGCACGGAGGTTAAGATGGGCGGGGCATGTAGCCAGTAGCGATCCATCTGGAGGCTCTACATAGAAATTAATGCCTAGAATGAATAGAAAGCAAAAGACCACATGTAAGGCCAAAAAGCAGATGGATGGATAGAGTTAACAAAGATTTAATAGAGCTGCGTGCAGATAAATGGAAAGAAATGGCCTAAGACAGGTAGAGATGGAGCAGGCTTGTTAAGGCGACAAAAGCTCTATATGGTATGTAATGACAACAGAAAAATGCATTAATTTCCTAACAACATATTTCATACATAGTAGTTCACCATCCAAATGTTGTAAATTAAGTGCCAGCAAACCTTTTTGTCATATTTCCCAATATAGTATTTAGCTCTGTTTCATGCTAATATTTCCATAGAAAACATTTCTTTGGATCTTATGAGGACTATATTGGCTGAAAATATAGTCCTCGACTCTCTGGGAATCATTCACCACCACGTGCATGGCTAGCCCGAGAGTTTTAATTTATGTATTTATTTATTTATATAATGAATAATTGAAAACAATAGAGATAAAGAGAGAGAAGTGAGAGAAAGGGAAACTAAATGTTAAATGAAAAAAAAAAAAAAAAGCATGAACAATGAAAGGAAGGAAGAAGGAAAAAAAAAGAAATGGAAAAAAATAAAATAAAATAATAAAAATGTATATATATATATTTTACTAATATTAATTAATACTTCTTTATATTTATATATAAGTTCATATATTGTCCTAAGGATAGAAGAGTATGCTGTGTATATAGCAACCCAATATAATTGGGCAGCAATCCTTTATATTTTATATTTTATGAAAATAAAGTGTTTCTCTCTATCTTCTAAACGATCGACTCTCGGTATTCTTCCTATATCTACAGTTTCCTACAATTCCAACGCGCAGTTTAATCACAGAAAACAAGATCTCGTGTTTCTGACCTTTATACCCCTTTCAATAGAACTAAAACATTTAACGTTCCTTTCTTGCCCAACCACTGCCTCCTAGAATTTTCTGCCATCAGATATCCGCCATGCCTCTTTCAAATATCTTTATTACCAATTCCTCCTCAAAACCCAAACAGATGCTCTACAATCATGAAATAAATTAAGAAGCAAATCATAATGTTTATAACGTTTTGTTCTTTATTTTCCTGATTTCTGATTTTTCTTTTAATTATGTTTATTCTTCACATGTTTTTACTTTCTGTTGTTTATATATTGTCACTGGAGATATAGTATATATTGTTTAATTTTTATTTATGTACTGTTTAGCTAAACATGGTTTTGATTATTGTTTATGATCTCGTCTTAAGGGATCTCGTCGCTGAATAAAGTTTATTTTCTATTGATCTACCTTATAATTTCTACCTTCTATATCGCCTAGTAAATATACAAGGTAGTGGACTGATCCAACAGAGCACCTTCGAAGAAAAGGGCTAATTTAAGGGACTAGGGCCAAGAAAACAACGAGTTGTTATACACATACATTAGTTAGGGACTGAAATTTTTACAAGACATTTGGATTTCAGTACATGACTGGAATGATAAAAAAAAATGAACATTAAAGGCAAGATCAATCACGTCGAGTCGGAAGGCCACTATCGACGGAAGCCGGTTAATGGAATCGATTCATCCCTTTCCCTCAGACCGGAACTGACCGGCTTTCCCTCTTGACCATCAGCATCTCTTCCTATCTCTCCCTACTCCAATTTTTTTTTCATTACTTTGCGAAATTTATATTTTATTAAAAAAATTAAATTTATATGAAAATTTACAAAAAATTAGAAGTAAACGGTTTTTATCGAAATATATCTATTTCATATGTAACCAGACATAGCTCAAGTATGTTATGTAGAACATGTCACCCGATGCAGAAGAAACACTCTGTTGGAACCAATCCAAATTACTCTTTGATAAAGGGACACGAACCATATTATTTTTAGGCTTCTCCTTACTAAAACCTACGACCAGAAAAAAAAAAGTCAACAGGAGAATTTAGAAGGAGGGAGGGGAGAAGTGCTTGTATCCATTAAATGTAATAAAACTTGTAGCGTAGCCGATCATCCGGGTTCATATTTATATTAATCATTACTAATATTACATTATAATTTATCATAGATTGAAAAACCAAAATTTGACGCCTTTCCAGAAAAAGTTAATACTATATCAACTATACTAGTTAATACTATATCAACGCTAAGGCAAATTGACGCATTTTCTTGATTAAATATTATCATTATCAAAATCATATTTATATTAATTTTCAATGTATTTTATAACAAAATAAAAATTCTAGAGAAAATAAATCGTAAACAGCAATATTCCAAATCATTTTTGAGCAGTATATAGAATAGAATTGAAACGTTTTATTGGCTTAATATACATCGTGGCCATAAAGTCTGGCCCATTTAGTGTTAGTAGGGATTCGTTTTATAAGTAGAAGAAAATAAGTACAGTATAAGAAGAAAAAAACAAAAATATTTTTGTATAACAAACATTATATATATTTTTATACTCCAAATATTTTTACCATTTATATATAAATATATTTATATCATAAATATTAGTCTTGTCCAAAATCGGTCTTGGTCTTGCACTTTTCGAGACCAAGACCAAGGCAGCTTAGCTGTTGCAAGACCAAGACCAGGACTGGTAAAAAAAAAAATCAACTTTTTAAATAAAAATTAATTTTAAAAAGTTACTAATACTTAACAGTCTTAGTTACTTTATGTTAATAACTGATATAACTAATATACTTTTGCATTAAACTCCACTAACTTTTCATTCGAGCTTAGTTAGGTTTCTCCTATCTAAAAAAATACAGTAATATCTCTATATTAATAAGCTTATAAGTAACTGCAAGACTGTTGAGAGAGTCTTGAGCAAGACCAAGACCATGACCAAGACTGAGTTTGCAAGACCAAGACTCGTCTCGGTCTCGCATTTGGGCAACACTAATAAATATCATAAATGAGATATCATAAATGAATAAAAATGCATATATACTAAAGAAAATTTACTATATAGAATACAAAAAAGCAAAACAAATAGTAGAGATCTTAGGATTACAACGTACATGTAGAATCGTACAATTAATAATAATAATATTTAAAAGGCACCCAAATTGTGAATAAATACATGTACGCCCACGGACATATGAACATATGCCTGACTAACCTAAAGCTGAGGGTTTGTACTTGTACTGATAGAGTCACAAGCAGTATATAACCAGTAATAATTCTATGGAATTATCCTAAATTTGGAGTCTTGAGGTATTAGAGTTTCTTTTAGAAATATCGTCAGCTACGAGAGATATTACCATACGTAATATAATTTTTATTATTTTATGATTCTTTATGAAGTTAATAAATGTTCTTTCTTCCGTAATTCATCTAGTCTCACCATTGGAGTTTGGAAAATCGGTGAACCTCATCCTCTGATTCTGCATAGACAATGGCTTGCAATCCACAACGAGGTAGAAAGGCTATTACACGTCCGGTATTTTCTAATCTCATTGTTTTCCAGATTTGTTAACCTCTTTTCGGCTCATCCGTAGTTCCTCTGAATTGATTGAACTCAACTTCTCTTCTTTGTCTGGTCGACCTGCAGGTTCATTTTCAGGAAGACCACAAGACTCAGGAATCCGCTAGAAAATTACTACATTCCATATAGTCCAGTCAATGAATGCTTGAAAAGGGGCTTCTTCAAGAATATATATTATTTTACTAGTTTTTCTCTAACGGTTCAAAAGTTAGAACAATTATAACTTTATATCAGTTCCGAGAATTTGCTGACAGATTTTTTTTTTTTTTTTTATCATATTGCTCTAACTCTCTATACATCTAAATCTCTACGTAAATACTTGTATATTCATACATACATACACACTCACAGACACCCACGCACGCACACATACACACACACATATATATATATATATATATATATATATATACAACGAGTATTATAAAAATTATTTTTTCTGCAAATTCTCGGAATTGACATATAAAGTTATAATTGATATAACTTTTGAACCGTTGGAGAAAAACTAGGAAAATAATATATATATTAGTGTTGCCCAAATGCGAGACCGAGACGAGTTTTGGTCTTGCGCGAAAGTTTCGCGCAGTCTTATTAGCTTATTACTTTAGAGATATTACTGTAATTTTTTAGATAGGAGAAATCTAACCTAAGCTCGAATGAAAAATTAGAGGAGTTAAATGCAAAAGTATATTGATTATACCAATTATTAACATATAGTAACTAAGATTGTCAAGTATTAGTAACCATTTTGTTTTAATGTTTATTTAAAAAAGCGATTTTTTTTTACCAGTCCTGGTCTTGGTCTTGCAACAGTTATGTGGCCTTGATCATGGTCTTGCAAAGTGCCGATATATATATATATATATATATATATACATATATATATATATATATATATATATATATATATATAATATATATATATATATATATATATATATATATATATATTTACACACATATATATACATATATTCTTGATGAAATTTTAGTTATTAAAAACTTTCTTCCACATTAATTAATCGTAGAACGAAGCAATCAAGAGTTAGCTGGACAAATACAGTAAAAAACATGAATTTTTTTTTCTCCAAATTAGGGTTAGTTGAGGACGGATGTCTCGGAAACTAAGCAATGTAGCGAAAAAATGCAGATAAGCGATCATGTTGCAAATTTTACCAGCTTTAATTTTGTATTTTAACAAGTTTGACGATGTGATGGATAGTTTTCCTGATATAAATGAAAACCCGAAATACAGCAAAAAACATGAGACAATTTTTTTTTTCTCAAAATTAGCCATAGTTGCGGACGGATATCGCGGCAACTAAGCGAGGTAGCGAAGAAATGTACATAATCAATAATATTACAAATTTTATCAACTTTAATTTTGCATAAAACGTCTTTGTCGATGCGATGTATCATTGTCTTGATAAAAACGACAACTCGAAAAAAGTTATTTTCTAGGAGCCACCCCACATCTGGCTTACTACCTAGGAGTGTGGACTTCTAGTACGGTATGTACCTCCTTACTATTCCAAAGAATGTCCCAAAGTCAACGATTGTGCCCCCGCCATTTTATTCTATAATCATTCATTGACTGAACTAATATTTACATGTCTTTAGGAAACAGAATTTTTCCCTTATAAATTTTTTAAGATATAAGAAGATTTTGCAAAAATTTTATTTATAAAAGATTTTTTTTATTCAAAAGTTAAGTCAACTCCGCTAAAAAGACAATCTAAAAAATTACATTTACGTGCCCAATTTTTAGATGCAGAAACGAGGAATGCAGTGGTTAATGAAATATTTTAATTGAATAATTAATAGTTGACCGTTGCATTAAAAGGAAGGAGATGGTCCGGGGGGCGGTCATAAATAGGCTAAATAGTGGTTAAAACTATTTAGCCTATTCATGACCGCCCCTCTCCCTCGAAATATTATAAGATTCAATCGTAACAAAAAGTAAGAGTTTCCATAATCGAATAGTCATTTAACTATGTATTTCCTCAAAACGGAAACTGAAATGGACCGGCATACTTCCAACTTCTTTAAAAGTATAGATTATAAAGGAAACTAGACACCGAAAATAGAATGGCCAAGGAGTAGAAAAGCAAACGCCCCAGTTAAGAGAACAGGTAGCGGCGGTCCGTCCTTGGCCCTCCCAATCTCCTCTTAAAGAGGCCTCTGATTCATCAGCTGTCCCAGTATGGAACGGGGTGACCTGTCTACGTCTTGGTCATCCTCGGGTGCAGTTACTCTTACCATATTGCACACCAGAGAGTCGTATTAAACCATGAGGTTATCTTACGGTGGCCATGAAAGAAAAATATTCAACGTAACCACAGGCGGAGGGGGGGGGGAAAGCTTTTGGGCTGAAACCCTCCCCCAAAACGATAAAATATAACCATGTTTTATAGAAAAAAATACTAAAAACAAATATCATTTATTTATTCTAACTCACACGTAGATCTACGGGGGAGGCTTTCGGGCTGAAGATCCTCTCCCCTCCCCCAAAAAATGGTAAAATATATCCATTTCTTACGAAAAAAATTATCTCTTAAAATATTATTGTTCGAGTAATTACATTAAATAGGACTTCAAGGATCACTTAAACACCATTTCATATAGGTAGTTCATTTCTTTCTCTTTTTTTTTTTCAAATTATTATCGATATATATATGAAAAAAAAAACCTTTCGGGATGAAGCTCCTTCCAATATTAAATCCTGGATCGGCTAGTGAACGTAACAGATCAGAAGAATGACATAGGGTCCACATGTAAAGAAAAAAACGTGCATTATTAAAACTGTTGCACTCATTATTTTTGCGGGACTTGATTATTTCGACTCAGGGGACCTCAAAACCTGAAATTCGAAAATCTTCACAAACGCAATATTTTCCCTTACTATATATTCCGTATGTAGGTAGATGAGTGATAGTAAAAATCAACATATTTAAATTTTACATTTATATTTTGAAATATTTAAGATATTTCAAAGACTAAATTACTGCCTATATTGTTTTTGAATATTTTTTTTATTTGATTTTTTTATGGCTTTATTTTAGAATATTTTAAAATGTCATTGCAGCCGAAACGTTATAATATATATGTTAAAATAATATTGATAAAAAGATTTTTTACTGTTGAATTAAAACTGTGAGAGTAATGTGGTTCGAGTAAATTCTTAATAGATTATTTATTTAATACAATGATTAAATCTATATGCCACTAAAAATTAATAAATAAAATAAAAAATAATAGATAAAAAAGACGATCACCTTTCTCATATTGGACGGAATTTGACTTAATACAGCTCAATATATAAGATCATTCAGTTATTTGTATGGCAGTGATTTATTATTTCATACGTGTAGAATAGAACAATAGAACATAGCATAGAGGAAATTAATCCAAAAATATTTAGGTAAAAGGTAAGTTATTTTAACTATACTATGGTTGAGACATTTACTTAGAAAATTCTTATATTTTCCCAGTTGTAAATGATTGGGAAAATTAACAGCGCAAAATGTAACACAAACGCACGGAAACAGAAAACAACTCAGACGCACATATATATTACTAATTCAATCTAATGTGAAAATGAACAATCCATATAATATCCCGCAGAATAGAAACCTACAGGAAATTTCCTTATAATGATAAAAAATGTAAGCAATTAAAAAAAAATTCCCATCGTTTAGAGAAAGTATAAAAAAAAAAATACGGACATGAAGAGAAAGTGGCAGAAAAAATAAATAAATGATAGGCTCGCCGAATTTCTAAAAAGTGAAACAAATTTAAAGAAAATGACAAAAAGATTTTTTTATTCCAATAAAAGGGGAAACTTCTATACAACGCCTTATAATATGGTACATCTTCGCTTAACCGTTAAGTAGTAAATAATTATTTATGAAGAGTCAATCGGAATTTTTAATTTATATACATATTAAATATTTAAACTAAAAACACAACAGTAGCTTTTGGTAAATAGATAACCTACAATTATCATAATATTTAATGTATTAAGCTAATATAAAATATGATAAACTTGAAACACTTTAAATAGCTGAAGAAATTTGGCTAAGATTTAATGAGTTACAAAAACGTGATTTTTTAAAATAAAATTATAACTTTCTATAATTTATACATAAGGAAAGAATTTGAATTGTTTTCTACGACATTTATATTCTTGTTAATCGTTCCTAGTTACGTTTAGAGATATTTTAAACAATTTCAAATAATTTGTATTCAAAACGCTTTACAGAAGTACATGTTATTGCTATTCATATTTAGTTAATTTTCAGAGTTTTTTTATTTGAAATTTAATTTTTTTGTAATTAAAAAAATATTTGTTTTAATTGCATATCATTTTTAAAATCACGCATATTTAAGTATATAATATTTCAACACAAAAAATATTTTAAAAAAACGTAAATATTATTTACACATAAAAATTCCATTCCTAATCCTAATCTAGAGATAAGTGATTCTAATACTTACTTCATTATTTCTAAATATCAGCAGTTTACTTTACTTTATAAAATGCTGGTAAACCCCCTTAAGGATCTTTAAAACAATTATACCAAGATCCAGTGGGATTTTCAAAGTTATATTTTTCCATAATTTTTTGGAAATATTGTTTGGATATGACAACGAAATTGTGAAAACCTATTCATTTAAAGCACATAAATATTTTATTTTTTATTTTATACTAATTATGTCAAATGTATACTGTGTCACATACGTTAAAACTAATTTATTAATTAGAGACAAAATATTAATTCGGTTTTTCAGTGTGAAATAAAATTCAATGTACTATGGACATAAAATTTATTTTAATCTACAATACATTGACCATTATTTAATATGACTTTCCCATCTTTCCATTGCATAATGCCATGTTCACAGAATGTCAGGAGTTTATTATTAAAAAACTGATCCAAGGATATAACACGTGAAAAAAGTTAACACTGTATAAGTACTTCGTTACTGTAAGTACTCTTTAAATGATGATGTTTGGTTAAGGAGGAAACGCAGGTGGGAGGGAAGTAGGCATTCCTTTGGGACATGGTATTGTGCACAGGCCAATGAGGTGCTCATATTGTGGGGAAACCTTTTGTCTGTGGGTAGCCTATACAACCTGCTTCAGAGGTCTCTTCACTGGTCCACAAGTATAAAACTAGACACATCTGGATTTTGTAGCATATTTCACTGTTTCGGCAGCTAGGTACTGACATGGTAATATTCCTGAATCTATTCCAATACATTCTCTTGAAAACTTTAAGTGTGTCGTGCATAGTCCTCCACTTACACTTTCCTTCAAAAAGGAATACTTTAATGAAACTCAATCAAAAAGACCTCCTTTCAGCCAATATGATTGTAGTTATACTTTTGAAATGAAAAATGAAAATGAAATGAAAATAAATTTTTATTAAATCCTGGGACTGTTGTCCCTTTAAGACAAATTATAGATAGAGAGAAAATGCCTGCGTGGCCATACAATTAAATTAAATATTTACAATTTTCATTAAAATTAAAGTAGTGGAAGTAATTAATACAAAAACAATAAATATATGCAGATATGTATAATACAAACATATGAAAATAAAAGAATATAAGTAAACAAAATCATTTCTTGGAGAACTTAAAAAGTTCTCTTATCTACTTTTCTTGATCAGTCGGGGTGGGAAAGAAGTAGGTGCTTAAAAAAGAGAGATTTAAATGAGGAAACTGATTGCGCATGTCGGATATCGGGAGGGATGGTATTCCAGATGGAGACGGCTTGAATTATAAAGGATTTGTCAAACGCAGCAGTTAGGTGAGGAGGTGAGTAGAGGTCAGACGTACGGGATCTAGTGGGACGGGATTGTATGGAATATTTAAATTGTAGGCTGTGAAAAATATAGGTAGGTCGCTGAATTCTGATGGCTTTGTATAGAAAGGTAGCAAGGAAGTACATAGGGGGCGGGGTGGCCGAATAGGTTAAAACGTGTGCACAGCACCGCGAGTTGCCTGGCAACCAGAGAACAAGATTTGAGATGATTTAAAAAAGTACGAGTTCCCGTCCCGGTGCCGGAGGGGATTTTAAATTCCCCGCCATCACTCTCCGGCCCGGGAAAATCCCGTATAGCCTAAAAGGCGAGGTAGGGAAGAACAAAAAAAAAAAAAAAAAAAAAAAAAAAAAAAAAAAAAAAAAAAAAAAAGCAAGGAAGTACATGCGGCGGTTGGATGGATGGAGCCACTTCAACTTCCGAAAACAAAACGTATTGCGCATTCACTTCGCACACTTCTGTAAAACTATAACGTTATACTAAATCGAAACAGTCCCGTTACCTTATACCTTATTCGATTCTCAATCGATACTTTAACGCGTCTTTCCACCAATGTTTAAGTGAAACTTGAACTTGATTGGCCCTGCAATCAAATTGGATGAAAGGAGACCTTTTTCATCGAATTTCATAAAAGTATTATTTGTTGCTGTTCTTCCTTTAAAGAAGTTTTAAATCCAAAAAAGGATAGAAAAATAGTTTCACTAAGATTAATTTTTTTATTTTCTAACAAAATTAGAGCGAGCATCATTCATAATTTTCATTATCTACTTACTTTCATTATGTATCTACTCCAAAGAATTTAATTCGTTCTAATAACTAGATATAGTTACTCATCACTAATCATGCCAAAAAAAAATTAAGAAAAATAACGAATAAATAAACTTTATTTTATAAATGTATTAGAAAAAATTTCCTTTCATTAAACTCCGATTGCTGGACCAAAATCGAACTTTGAACAATTTATTCTAAGTATAAAATTTTTATAACTTTATTCTTTAGTATTATCGATATAAAAAATAACACCATGCTAATTTTTAAGTGTTTAAAAAACAACAAGACAAAGGGCTGTTTTAAGATGTGCACTTCGTCAGGCAAATTATAGTAAAGTTTTATTTTATTTCATTTATTCCAACTACTTTGGCAATACAATATAAAACAATATGGCAATGTATTTATACTATTACCGAAAATCTCTAAATACTTTTGAATCTATATTTAATAATTTTTTATATAACGCCTACTCGTTGATTGACAGCGTTATAATTTAACTCACGGCGCAGATTATTTTTCGATAGAAAAATAAGAAGAAATTATTGCTTGGACTCAAGTTATTCACATCCCCGAGGGTTGGAAAGTTGGCGTTTGGACATCTAGGAAAATCGTTAGCCGTCGGCGCTATCAAGATTTGCATGATTGATGGACAGAAAATGAAAGGGGTCGAGATCAAAACGAAAAAGAAAACTATGAAGCAGGTAGTAAAAATTTGATATTCCAACATATCCATAATTTATTTATCTTGAAAATGGTTATGAATTTAATATTTTTTTTTTGGCCACGGAGTTCATTTATATACATGATATCTTGTCAATGTAACTTCATTAGAATTTTAAGAGATTTCAGGTTTCTCCCCCATTTTTTTATTTTCAAATTTGCTTTAGAAAGTCAACATAATAATAATAATATACTTTATTCATTTTGCTGCAAGGCCTTATTTTGATTATAATATTAGGATAATGTTATATTGTATATATATGTTTTTCTGATACCGCTTCTAAGTCGAATGCATTAGGGGGAGAGAGAAAGATTTCTCACTGGGATCTAATAGTCCTATATACCAAATTTCATCTAATATCTATAAATATAAAATAAAGATTTTGTCAGTACATTAAAGACACCAAATCCACTTGTAAAAAATTGGTTGTCTGTCTGTATGTCCTCATTGTGTAACGAAATTTTGTCAGGGGTATGCTCAGCAATGGCTGATGGTAGACTTTTGAAATTTTGACATTATACTTAGATTTGCTTGACTTAAAACATAGGTTTTAAATGAAAACACAATATTGAATAGAACCAAAGTTATGAATTCTTGAGTAATTTGTCTAGAAATCTCGGTTAGGCAGTTACTTACTTCGATTCTCATCCTAATCTAATCTACCATGAGCCACATTTAAAAGTTGTACTATTCGACTGATGGAAAAAATTATCACAAGAAAAAGCCGAATTACTGACCATCTGTAACGCGTTGTCGTTTAAAACACGGGTAAAACATACTAATTTTTCAACTTTGTTCGATCTTCATGTTCAAGGTGTAATTCGATTCAACTGCCCAAGTCTGACAAATGTTGCGGTATACATTTTTAGGATTGACCAAACGGATTAGCCGAAAATCGAGGAGAAAACTCCCAAAAATTTCATCCCGCCCGCCACAATATTCAGATCAAGTTCTAATTTTAAACCGATGTAGGTGCCTAAATATCCAATTTTATTTTGGTTATGTTACAGTTATAGTCTCTACACTCATAATTTAAACAAGTGTAGAGACTATAACTGTTTTCGATTATTTCAATCGACTCCACAATCTCATCGCTTTATCATAAATGAAAATTAAACACTTAAAAATTTTGAATGGATCATTGGTGGTCGGTTTAGTTGTGTGGCACATAAACAAATAGCCAAATAACAAAGTTTTTATTGTGACTATTGTGAAACCTTGGCTTCCATAAGTCCCGCCATAAAAAAATTCAAAACAACTCTCCCCCTCCACCCAATTTTATGAAATTAATTTTGGATACCCCCTCCATAATACAAAATCCATCTCAAAAAAAGGTTCTCAAATTTTAACTATACATCCGTCAATAAAGGGTACATCAGCTAGTCAAAATATTATATTTGGGTACAATACTTTTTAGTCAAGTTATTTTGTTCTTCAATAATTTAACTAAAATATTTAATGTTTGTGTGGTATTTTGGTTAAGAATTTTAGGTATTGATTCAGGGCTAAAATATTCCCTAGCAAAGTTGGAGTTGAAAGTTGGTGGCTCAACGCTTTGGCTGAGTGGACTTGCAGCAGTGCCCGGATATTACAAGTTAAACCGTCCAAGCCCCTACTAATCGTCCCCATTACCTTTCCAGTCCACTAAGCATTATCCTATTTACTACCTGTAATTCCAAGACCGAATCTATTAGTCTCTAACTGTTAAAACTTGGTTTAAAATTTAAACCTTTCAGTATTTTTTCAAACATTAAACCTGACTGAAAATATTTTTATATTGATCTTTATTCATTCCGGAGCAAGTCCCTTTAGAATCGAACAAAATAATAGAATTGAGGGCTTTATAGCTCCAGGTGTAAATAGATGTAAATGACAGAATAAAGAAATCGAAATAATGACAAAATGTAAGTAGGATTTTAAAATAATAAATTTTTTAAAAAATTCAGGTTTGTCTACTTCCACGACTTTTCTACTTATTTCAGAAAAGTTGTTATATTTTTCAATATGTAAACAAAAAAGAATTATTTTCCTAAAAATTAAAAAAATATTTTAGTATTATTTCATTGATAAACTAAAGCAATGTAAACCGGCTTGGGGAAGATTAAAAAACTCAGTAGACTCTAATATTGCTAATCAAAACCGTTTTGGCTTTTTTTTTTTTTTTTTTTTGGAACAAACAGGCCAATGGCTGAAAATGTGTTTTTCGGACACTTCTTAGTATAGGTAGGAAAGTATTAAATTATAACATGTGTGGTTGCGCTGTATCATGTTATATCGCTAATACTTCTTCGATTCCGATAATTTTTTTTTTTTTTGTAGGTAATTTAATTCCCTTTCAATTTTGTTGGTTTATTATTTTTAGTAATCAACCATTGTGATCGACCAACAATTCAAAAACTTAACCCCCTCTCAAAATTTGAGGTTTCACGTTTCAGGATGCGTGGGATTCGAAAAATGAATAAAAATGTTTTTGTCCGTCCGCCGTCGCGCATTTTCTTCAAAACTAATGAACCGATTTTTTTTTTCAAATTTGGATATAAAATCAGAGGTCACCCAAGGATGATCCTCCTTCATCGACATTACTATCCGCCTTTTACTTCCAAAATGGCGGCCGAAAAACCTGCGTTGCTATAGACTGTAGCTCCTAAACGAATGTACCGATTTCAATGAAACTTCCCTAAAGTCATCTTTTCGACGCCCTTTAAATTTATCTGTATAACATACTTCAACGGAAAAGAGCTGGAAAAAAAGTTACGAGGGATGGAAAAATTAAATTCCGAATAACTCAAAAAGTTTACACTTTTTTGTGTATGGTTTTTTTAAAAGTTTACGAAATTTTCTTAAAAATCAAAAAAAAATCGTTAAAATCGGACAATTAGGAGCAAAGATATGGTCTCCGGTTTTTTTTTAATATGTTCTACTCCAAACGTTAAATATTTTGTTTGGTTTTTAAATTATGAATGTGTTACTGAAGTTATGCAATTTTTTTTTTAGCATATTACTAATGATTAAAAAAAAAAGTTTAGTCCAATAATTGTAATCACCTTTTATTTATTTTTCTTCGTAACTAGGAAGGTGATGTTACTTTAGATGCATAATTGTTTAGAAATAATAAACCATTGTGAAATAATTTGCAGCGTTTTTTTTGTATAAATTATACTATAGAATATGTACGCCCTAAAACATTTTTCGTTTCTTTATAACCTTTTATCATGAATTTTCTCGGGAACACCAACTTAATATACATACAAAATTAAGATATTCCAATTTTATCAAGAGGGGTTGTATTGATGTGCAATACTTTAAAAGCAGGCGAAAAACCATTCTTATATGCAGAAATTTAGACGAAATTTATCTAAAGTTTAATAGTATGTCTGTTTGTTGGAGTTTTACGGCGTAAAACGCCAAGGCCATCAACGCTTGTAAATTAATTCTGTTTTGTCACTGGATTAAATTTTTAAGAAAATTAAAATTTGTTTAAACAAATCGTTTGATATCAAGGAACCCAACGCTAACTATTGTGTCTACGTCATCCCTCACAATGCTTGCTATTGGAGGCGTAAGTACTGAACTATTTAGACTTAATACGTAAACAGGACACTCCTGTAAAATGTGGCCGACTATAAGTGTATTATCGCAGTGTTGGTGGCTGTTTGCTAATAGTGGGTAAGATTTGAATGGCCAGTTCTCAATCTGGTTAAGACAACCTCTTCCCTGGAGATTTGATCTTTTAATTTGCTTGGCGGGCTCACATTCCACATAGATTGCCAGCTATGTTTATTGAGGGGAAGTCTTATATCTTGCGGCGATAGAATGACAGCGCCTCGGCCTGGAAGGGTAAGTGCTTGTTCAGCTGAGACATCCGCGAGCTCATTTGCAACGATTCCCCCAAGGCACCCGAATAAGTATACCGATTTACTAGAGTTTCTAGCATATTTAAATATTTATGAATTTTTAAGATGATTGGATGTTTCGGGTATAAATTATTCATTACATTTAGAGAACTTAGAGATTCAGTTATTATTGTAATGTTTTGGGTTTGGTAAAGTTTAATAGTATTGTTTTGCCTGGGAACCAACTCTATTGGTCAACACATTTCTGCTAGTTTGGTCCAACAGGGGCTGCTAGACAAGCAGTGAAAAAAATATATACATATTACTGACATCTCTGAAAATTACATGGTCATGTTCTATGGGGTTCTAAAACGGACAGAAAACGTGACCCCTAATTCCATTATCGACAATCGATATAGCGCAAATGTATATTATTTCCACAGAAAAATATACAATTATTGTTAAAATATATTAAAATAATAGGAATTTCTCTAACATAGGTTTTAGAGGGTCTCAACCTATTTGTACCAACACTGCTATTTCGATAAAGGGTTAATTTAAATAATATATATAATAAATTATATTTAAGTGGATCTTGAAGGCTAGTTACATAGTACATGACACAATGAAAAAAATTTGTATTTAATAATATAGACCATAAGTGGAGAACCTGCGGCCTCCAAATGATCTTGATCTTGATTAATCCGGCGCTAGACTTTTTTTTTCTCATTTTCCCCTTGTAGTTTGGGCTATACGGGGTTTTCGCGGGCCAGGGATTGAAGGCGGGGGATTAATGCCAGAGTTAAAAAATCCATTGGCATCGGGACGCAAATTCGTGCTTATTTTATTCCGTATAAAAAAAGCTAAAATGGATTCATCCTTCCTACAGTATTTCATAGAATCCTTCCTCTTCCAAGTCATCCAATCCCATCGCCCTTCATACATCTTCGAGCTCCTTCAATTCAAAACCTCTGTCCACTCCCGCAAAACCCGTTTCCGGTCTTCAGATTTGTATACAAGATCCCACTGAACCGCTGCTTTCGATAGATTTTTTATTATTCGATCCACATCCCTATCGAATTTTATCCCATCCTACATCCGTCACTCCCCACCTTTAAATCCCGCCTGACCAATCCCCTCTTATCCATTCAGTTTTCATACAATTGTAAATAGATGTAAATATGTATATAAATAATTAGTTTGTTTTAAATACTTTTATTTGATTTTTTTCTCTTAATTGAAGATGGAAGGTAAATAATATTATTTTCTTTTATTAATTAAGTTTATAAATCTGTTTATTTTGTAATTATTCTCTGATGCTCCCAAGCCCACATTTTTATCTCTGTACATTATTCTAAAGGGACTTGTCCCAGAATAAATAAAGCATTATTATTATTAAAGCGCGTTGTTGTGCATCAGCACGCGTTAGCGCACACGGCCAGTCAGCCCCTCTAGCGCTAGGATCAATTCATTTTAATTATTTAGTTTACGGAATTTTTAAATATCGATAGAATTAAGTTGACTGCCATAATGATGATAAGATTCGCTTTCTGTGATATATATGAAATTAAATGGCACAAAGATAAAATAAGATCCATTTCAAGAAAGGCACATGAAAACTTTTAAATCTTTCAATACAAAAGCCTCTACAATTCAAACGTTTGAATTTTATTATTATTTTTAATCTTATTTATTGAAAAATATTACAATCTGTCTCAAGGACATTTATAATAGTGTTCACAGATCACATTCACACTATTTTTATTATTAACAGAAATATTTTTGCTTATTACGAACATTCCAAGCCAAAAAAAAAAAAATAATAAATAAAAAAATATATATATATATAAAAAAGACGGATCAGATGATTATGAGTGAGAACATAAATAAATCCACTTACTAAGCAAATAATAATAAATTACACAGTGAAAAATATTCTGGGTGTCCCAGAACTTTATGGCCGTGTTATTAACGTCATTTGTCGTAAAAAAAAAGTTTAATAAAGAAATGTCCGCAAATACTAGTTAATAGAAATACTAGCCTATACAAAGGTCCCAGTATTCCAAATTCCTATACCTACATGTATATTTTTTTATATATCTCAATAAATTAATAAACTCATTCACCTATATTTCTACTAGTCCTAAATCACACCAATAAATCAATAAAAAAAAAAAAAAAGCAACGATTAACTGACTTCAAGCTCCCGAAAGCTAGAAAGAAAAGTGATAACTCAGATAAGAAAGCGATAAAACACCCGTATTTTTTCTAATAAAAATTTGGTCATGTTTTTCGCTTGTTAGATAAGATAAAAAAATTAAATAAATACCAGCCAAATTCGCATTGATAAAATCCAGTATAATGAATCCAATGAACCATCATTTCTTTGTTGATTATTCTACTAAGTTGCCATATTTATACTAGAAATAGAGACCTATTTTTTTTTTTTTTTTTGTATATAAATATTTTAAGAACATATAATTATAATCCAAAATTATATATAACTGAAAATTAAAATTTAATTAGAGACATGACATTCGGTGAAAGAGAGATTCGATAGCCCGTGGTACAGAACCCTTTTAATCAAATTATTAACATCCGCCTGAAACTTCGTAAATAGCTTCATCCCATCGTAACCTACAACTATTTTATTGGCGAAAACTCTTGCAATTGGGGCTTTTTCAATCTGGAGTTCGGCAAACTTTTTCTAATTAATTAGGTACTAAAACTTTGTACATACCCATTTGCTTTCCATTTGGATCGAAGGATAATTAGATCACAAAATCGAGAAAGAAGGTGGCCTACGAAAATACTGTCCGGTTGGGCTATAAGACCTCGTTATTTTGACATTTTGGAAGTGTAGGTCACGCCAAACAGCTCAATATTTTTGAAGGCCATCTTTTTTCTCGAGTTTGTGCTCAAATTATCTTACGATTCAAATGGAAACCAAATGGATATTTACGATTTTTTAGTACCTAATTAAATAAACAAAGTTTGACGATCTCCAAATTGAAAACGCTCCAATTTTGAAAATAAAATATTTGTAGCTTAGAATGAGATGAAGCTATTTACGAAGTTTCAGGCGGATGTTAATAATTTGATTAAAAAAAAAAAGTCTGTACCACCTGAATCAATTGCTTCCAACATTGAAAAGAAAGTGAATTATTAATTCAAATAATTATGTTTTGAGGAATATATCTTAGAAAATTATCATAAAATAACCAGAGCAAGAAAGTGTAATACTTATAATTGATTATTATAAAGAAAACTTTTGCGACTAATGGACTTAATCGTAATAATAGGCAGGCATATATCCAAGGAAATCGTTCAAAGCTTTTTTTTTTTATTGAAGTATCATTAACTACTTTTTAAAAATTAATTACAGTTTTTTATTTATTATAAAGATAATATAAATTTTATGACACGTCTCAACAGTACCATTTGAGGTAGAAAAGGAAAGGAGACAGGGTAGAAAACATGGGAGGTAGAAATCAACGAAGCTCGCAAGAGAAACACTGACTACAAAGAACTGTCCAGGAAAAGAATTCTTGGATTAGGCACAACTGCGACGCGGTTAAGATCATGGATTAATAGGAAGAAGTGATTTATAATCTATCCGATAAGAATTTTAAATCGTGGTACAAATTATCCCGTTTTAACTCAAGCCAAAGGGAAATCAAACAATATAAATATTACAATCAAGGGCCTTTGGCATGAAACTAAAAAAAATGAGAAAATTTCCATTTACTTTCTGCCGTAGTACATGCCAACCTTTGAAAAAAAGAATTCTATTTTGGAAGGTCACAATGAACTAATATTTGTATTTTGTCCAACTCTCCTTGACTACAAAATATATTTTAACAGTTTCATATAGGATGGCATATATTGGTAAATTATGGAATAATCCGTCCTTCTTTACCTGTTTGAACTAATGTAATCCCGAAATGTCACTTTACATAACCTTGCAATAATGTGGCCGCAGGTACGCCAAATACGTATTCCACAACATAATCGTTTCTAATTTGTAAATCAATTGCAAAACTAAATTGCATCACTGTATCTTCGCAGGAGTTCCGATTCATAAAAAGCGAAAGAATAATAAAGCATTGATAACTAACGTTTAATTATCCATTGACATCAATGATTTACGCTTAATAATAATTTTTGAAATTATTACTTGTCAAATGAAAGTTATATTTTTAGCTTTCAAATTAATTTATACAACGTTCGCGGGGGCGGATCAAGGCAAGTGGAAGCCCAAAGAAGTAAAGATATAGGAAAAGACATATATATATAAAAAAAAAAAAAAAGCATCTCAAAACCATTTATCATTATATAAATTATGTAATTTTTTTAAACCTTTTAGATCATTTCTAAAACATATTTTCCTTGAAGTAAACATATTTTAAAACGTTAGGGTTCTTAGGAAGCCCTTTCCAATTGGAGGTCCCAACGTTGCCTCCTATTCTGATTACCGCTAATCCGGCCTTGAACGATCGAAAACTTTGTGATAAGCATATTTCCTGCAGTCGTTATAAATAAAGAGAGCTTTTAATTTCGATAATTATTTTATTTTACTAATATGTTTTCTAGTTATCAGTTTATTTTAAACAATGAAATTCAATTACCTGTTCTAACGGATGAACAGAGTCAACAAGGAAGGAGATAGAAGAGTTAAAGAAAAATTTGGAATTAAATAGAATGTGACAGAAGGAATCAAAACGAATAGAAATTTAAAAAAAAAAAAGATTTTAAAGAGAGAAAGATTCCAAAAGAAACCCAGTCCAAAGTGGTTCGAGGAAAGTTAAAAAAATAATACAGAAAAGAATGAAGAAGAAAACAATAAAGCGTTAATTAAAATTTTAAACGTCTCCAAAAAACAAAAATAAAATAATTTTAATACCTAAATGTTCTGAAAAACTTAAAGCGAATTGATATTTTGGCTTTGGGAGATAAAGGAAATATGAGACTATATAATTTATATATATATATATATATATATATATATATATATATATATATATATTATATATATATATATATATATATATATATATATATATATATATATATATATATATATATATAATATATATATATATATATATATATATATATATATATATATATATATAATTAATTATAATACATATATAATATAATATGTATACATATATAATTTAATTAATAGATAATATGGATTTTTTTTAAATCTTGTTTTTTTTAGGATTTCAGATATAACTACTAAGCCTTCATCGAAAAAAATTCAGTAGTTATGTAAATTTTGACCCTTAGAAGGGAAGGATGATGACACAGTTTGTTTTTTAATGTGTCTTAGTATCAAGGGATCTCTAAATTGAGAAAGCACAAAAACTTCTTTTTGCCACATTACCTATACTATACACCTTCTTATTACTACATTCACTAGCAGTTTACAATGTTGGAAAAATTTTATATTTTTATAAGACAAACTAATTAAGAATTCTTAGTAATCCACTAAAGTACATCTTTATCTTAACTATCTAATGAATATTTGTATTACTTATGTAGAAAATAATTTCAAATCATTATAACCTTCATAGTTAAATTAGGCTTAGCAGTCAATAGTTAAATTAAAAAATAAAATAATGAATGAACTAAAAAAAAACTACATGATTATCCAATATAAGTATTCTACTTTTATAGTTCTCAAGGTTAAGTAAATTAAAACTGTTTTAATTAAAAAATCCAGTTTAATACCAGTTCTAATAGAAGGCCCATCATGAGATACTTCACATTACTAAAAGATTTTTCTTTCATTCTCCTTCAGAATAAATAAATAAAAAAAACTTTGATAATATTAAATGAACAAATAAATAGTCATAATTCATTTTTTTTTTTTTAATGGAAGGCTTAACAGAGATATCTGCTATCACAGATGGAAAAATTTATCTGGGAGAGCAATAAGTGCTCAAAGTTAAATTAGAAAACAAATTGAATCACAAGATGTACAAATAATTTAGGAAATAATAATTAGAAAACAGACCCATAAATTAATAATATGAATACCAATAAAAAAAAAAGGATCATGATTAAATATGTCGTAAGACAAAAATAAGAAAGAAATAAACAAAAAATTAAAAGTGAAAGAATCTTTATTCAATTTTTTTTAGATGTAGAATGGAATACCACTAATTTAAATTATAGTAAACAGATTTAAAATATAAATGATCTTCTCTTCATCCATATTAGAGCAGAACAGTCAAAAGACACACTGACCTACCTATACAAAAGTGTCAAACAATTTTGATAAACACTGATCTATGCATGATAGTACACCACGATTATATGACATTCTTAGATCCAAACAAATTGAGATATCCAGAAATCATTAAAATACATAGACAATAAAGCAGATAATAGTGAAGTCGAAATTTTAAAATGAAATATAAAAACTTACTTCTAAACATTTCCTTTTTTCCTTAAACAGATTATATTAAACTGCTTAAAATCACTAAAGGATTACACTATTCTAACAGAAAACATTTAACCGTGTAAAACAAGATATATGAAGCCTTACAATGACAGGAGAAACCAAAGAAAATAATGAGAAGCATTGCCATGGACTGTGATTTGATTTCAGTAGACAGTTTTGAAACAAGACCCAAAAAGCTACAATAATTATACTTAAATTTTACAATACATAAAATAAATAAAAAATCCAACGATATTTAAAAGTAAAGGATAAATAAAAAAGAAAAAGAAAAAACAGCCTGTAGGAAACAGTTTAGATAAAAAAAAAACACACAAATCCTGTACTTATCAGTCAAATTTCAAAAACCTTTTCCACTCTAATTCTTACAAGACAAATAAAAAAAAAATTAGTATAATAATTAAGTTACATACATAAAACAAATAGAATGAAATAAATTAAAAAATTCTCCAATCTATGGTGGGGCCCTTAGAAACAATAATTATTGGAACAAAAATGAAATAAATATATCAACTAATGAATGAAATGCATAGATTCACACACAAATTAATGCATATTTTAACACTGAAGGATAATAAGAATATGAAAATTAAAACATAAATATAACTTCAGATCAATTCAGTAAATACATTAATACAATTTATTACACTTAACTAAATTAAAAACCCAGATAATACATCTACCAACAGATTCATCAAAACATTGACTAGCAGTGTTTTCAATATTTTCTATGCTAATCTATGGCTCTTCATTTACAGTATTCTTCTACAGATTTATGAAACATTTTTTAACAAAGTAATTGATAAGATTGTACAGCAGCACAATTACAATTTGATAAAACGTGTAATCAAGTATTGGGTGTTATAAATTACTATTCCGTAATACTTGAAACTAAATTCTGACTTATTTCGTTATACTTGTCTGGGTTTTAGAGACAATTAAAAATAACATAACATAAAAATTTAAGCTGAAACATACCTTCAATGCATACAACATGATCCCTTATTTGCTGAGAAATCAGGTTGTCAGGAATCAGCTCAATTAAATCATAAATGGCATAAATAGAAGGATGGACACTTTCAAATCTTCGAATTTCTTCTCGAATCGCTAAAGAATTGTTTACAAAAGAATGCAAATGCGATCTCGAATTCATTTTAGAATAAATGTCAACCCATATCAACACTCCTTGACAAACACTTTTCGTTAGATTACGTTAATTTTTGAGTAAATTTCATCGTAAATTAAAAAAAATGATAACTTAGTTCCTTAATTTCAAAGAAATTCACAGTTCTTTCAAAATCATAGGCAAATATTATTAAAAATGACAGATACCGCAACTCAAAACGCGAAGGCACAAACAATAATAACGAAAAGTTTATGAAAATAAAATGGAATAACAAGTTTAACACTTTTGGTAATAAAATTAGACGACTAATAAATATTAATTCAGGTACAACATTTGTAAACATCAACACTGGGCCACACTTGATAACTGACTGGGCAACCTCACTTGAAGACTCACCGCCATTAAGCGTTTGAGTTTCATTAGGTGAACGCCTGCTGATAAACATTGCTTTCTATAAGTGATTTTAGACCATATTTTTTTAAATAAATAAGTCTTAATTGCTTCTATACATTTTTTGGTTTTATTCTTCTTCAAATAAGCATAAGAATTCCATAAATTAAAAAATATTATAAATGCCACTAATGCCATCTACTGGATTTTCTGTAAAACACTACCGAAAGATTTTGGCGGAAGTAAGTTGAGAGCAGAGTACTTAATTATTGTTATTCAAATGTTGAGAAAAGCCCTAATGTTATCTTAAAGTAAGTTTCTATAATTAATTCAAATTTACACAAGAATAACATGATTAGTTGTAATAAGTTTTCATGGTAAAATTGGTAGATTTAAAATAAAAATAGATAGGCTCATTTGGTTTGTGGATTATTTTATTTGCAATTCCATAAGGAAATATTGATTCATAGAGAACGAGTTTATAATATTTGCCAGCAATAATTTGTCTCAGATGAGATTTTGAGAATTATCATTGTAATACATATTCATTCTGAATATATAACTGCAGATATATTCCATGTGTATTGGAAATAACTGGAACATAGGACTGTACACTTTCTTTAGAACAAAAAAAAAAAAAAACGTATTAGTATGCAAAACGACTTCAAACATGAAATTTTAGATTACTAACACAATTATTATTAGTATAATATCAATTTTAGATCAGTATTTGTCTGATATTTAATGCATTTTTACTTTGAATCGGAACATTACTTATCTTGTGTAATATGGCCGACATTCTATCATACAACAGTATGACTATTTGTACTGAATAAAAAATGGAAAATTCATTGGGTTATAATTTTTAATAAACATTAATTTCATGAATCAGTACAAGATTTTATTTTGTTATAACTATTGTTGATCCAATACACCTCGTATTTCTGTCTTAATACAATCTATTTTTCAGATTTTTAGCGTTTCTTTTATTTTATATTATACCTGAGATAGTTCAATACATCATGTGATTCTTTAGCATTTTATTTTTAAAAAGACTTATTTTTGGCAAGTTTTTTAAAATACTATTCTGAAACTCTTGGGGTCTCAGATTAGACAATTACTTAAATTTTAAATAATGATCAAATTTTATACCCAGAACAATTATGTTTCTTGATATTTGAATCACCAGCATGGAATTTATCAGATAATTTCTACTTATTTTTATTTTATTTATATTTTTTTATTTTGGAAATGAACGATGGTTCTACCTATATATTTTACTTATATATTACCATGCTCTCCCAATTGTCAATGTGATTGATCACAGTATTAACTATCTAACTAGTAATTAGAATTTTTTCATTTGCGAATTACATCATATAAATTTTATTTTAAAACAAGGATTTATAAAGTACATTTTTATAAATTTATTATAATTATTAACACCGTATGTTGTTTCTTTTATTACAAATCAAACATTGTTTCTTTCATAACGAAATAACTCAGTTGTGTTTGACTACTAGTGTCACTTCTTACTACATAATTATCTTGTATATTTAACACTAAAACCTCATTTTATACTATATTACACGAAATGTATTTATGCTTTATACGAATATGAATAAAATATAATATGAATAATAATAATTTGAATCATGCTTCTACCCTATAGGACAATATCATTATTATACACCAGCTCAATTGCATTTGAATTATCCTACATGTTGGAACTAAAAGAGCCATTGTTCAAAACTTTTTTGAACGAAATTTGATTGACCTGTTTTAATGAAATCAGGGTAGAATATAAATTAATTGTTAAAAAGGTCAATTTATTTCATTTATTAGCTATTGTCATTAACTAATAATAGCCCTTTTAACAATTAATGCAACCAGTTGCTTTTGTGAAACTCAATCAAAAGATTTTAGATTAAAATTTTACTTAAATGTTTTATGCTCTTCTTTATGTTTCTGTTAACTGATATAAAATCAATATTCTTATTTTGAGAAAGGGCTTTCAAGGGTTACAGCTTCAGTAACAGTTTTATTTTTATAATTATATCACTTCCCATCAAACATATTATTATTCAACTATTTAATTTAACACCATTATACGAAATAGACAAAGTTTTATAAAGAGTGGTAATGAAATGTAATAACAAAATAGATGATTTAAATATAGAAATACCACACTGGAAAATTGTTTTAGTAAACTTATGATGGAGCAGTTTCAGAAAAGAGAATTATCAAGCCGTGGAAAGAGAATTATAATTCCATGTCTAAAAACTTTCTTATCCAATATTACAGGGATTAACAATTTGTTAAATAAAATAAGATGCCCAATTATGAAAATTTATCAGTAAAAACATGTATTTTAATAATGGCATCTCTATTTCTCTTTTCTTTTTTTTTTTATTGTTATTTTCTTTTGCTTTTCTATCACTATTTTATTTTGCTTGACCCACAATTGCTTTACTATAAGATTTATACTAAAATTAAAAATTTGATGTTATTGATTGAAGTATCGTATTTTCAAAATTATTATCTGAATTAATGTATTAAAGAGTGAACCAGCCACAAATACTTGATAGGATTCCTTTGAAAAAGAATTTTATTAGATACTGCAGAGTTATTACATTCATTCTTGTTTCCTTATGCTATATTCTTTGGTAGATCATATGAAATAAAATGTACATTTTGCACAATTTTTTTATAGTAAAAATTACTATAATAAAAAATTAAATAGATAAATATTGTATGAAATATGTTGATTTTTTTTTATAAATTAAATAATAGATTAAATTATGAATTATTTTATAATGTTGTATAATTATCATAAGGATATTCAGTCACCTTAGGATATAAACATTATATTAGCTAAATGTTAAGCATTAGTGATATATTTTTATGAAAAAACTAATATCTTGTGATTTAATGTTTTAGGTTGCTGTTGATCAACTTAGTGATCTAATTTCAATCGTTTTTATGTATCATCAATTCTGCATCTCTTCACTGCGTCCTAAAGTAAAATAAGGTAGGATATGCATAAATTACAATGTTTCTGTTCAAATTAGATGTAAACATATTTTTAATAGTTAGTTTTACTTTTCCTTCCATTCACTAGCGTATCCAGGATTTAATTTTGGGGGGGAGGGGCTTCAGCCCGAAAGCTTTTTTTTCATAAAAATAACGATAATTACTTTGGAAAAAAAGAAATAAACTAACTACCTGTATGAAATGGTGTTTAAGTGATTCCTAAAGCCCTTTTAATATTAATCACACGAACAATAATACTTTATGAGATACTTTTTTAATATTTTGTTCGATAAAACATGGTTATATTTTTCCATTTTGGGGGAGGGAGAGGCTTCAGCCCGAAAGCCTCCCCCCCGTAGATCCGCCCGTGCTTCCATTAGTTAAATGTAACTTCTGCTTTTGTCTAATATTTTAATGTTTCTTCTAATATCCACTGCTGGACCTGATTTCAATTGCAAGAAATTATTAATCATAACAGAAAGTATCTAAAACTAGATTTAAAATCGAAGATATATTTTTTACATTCACTTACCTATATATGGTATTATAGGTAGTAAGGGTAAGTATTGAAATCTTAAAAAAATTTTGAACCTGAGCTAGCACTGGAGAGGAGAGGGAAGGCACATTCTGCTCTTTCCTCAATATTTTATTGAGACTAACTCTATCTATATTTCGCAGTCATTTACTTAAAAAACTCACAAAAAGTTCAATAAACTGAACACATAATAATTTTGTTACTAGTCTGCCCATTTGAATAATACACATAGTATATTAGTCAGTGAACTATTGGCAGTGTAATATGGGAAAAGTAAATTCATTGCAGTATAAGAGGAAGGAATTAATTTTTTTATATTTGGTCGATTACGATGGTTCATTTCCAAAAATGAACCAAAACGTGTCAACAAAATGATATCTGTATTTTTTTTAAATCATCCACTTTTGATTTTTTAAAATGTTTTCTAGAGAATTTGGAAACCTTTCAAAGTTTATATACTATTAATTGTATACTTTTTGAGTTATATGCAAACAAAGTTTCGTTTTTGAAGTGAAAATTTCTTTAGGCGCGTTTTGCTCTGTTTTTTAAAGAGTGAATTATATTAAGTAGTCAGATTTCCGATGTGTAACACTCGGCAAGGTCGGCTGGAGTCGACTAATTGAAGTGTTTTTGCATATAGATTAAAATATCTCAATAACTAAACATCAGACCTGCATATTGTTAGCAAGGGAAATCTTGAGCATTTCATCCTCTCTGTAATGAGCTATTGCGTGACACCGTATATCGTAAAGTGGCGCCGTGTTAAAGAGTCGAAAAGGGAAAAAATAGTGTTGAAAACCAATTTATAACAAGTTTTACGAAAGATATGGATTAAAATATCTCAGAAACTAAAAACTGGACCTGCATACTCTAAGTGAGGAAAATTTTCAGCATTTCATACTCTTTATACTCATCTTTACGATTCCCAAGCGTTCTTGTTGGTACACTGAATTAAATTGGCTTTATCCTACTTCCCAATGGCAATTCTTTCCTTGGTGTCTTTCTTTTTTCAAGTCCTCAGAACCAAAAATCCTCCCTACATCCTAGAACTTCTCACTTTACGCTTCTCTGTCCACTCTCTCAACACCAGATCTCAACCTGCAGATTTATAAATCCCCTCCCATAAAACCACTTCCTTCAGTAATTCATTCGTCATTCGTGCTACCTCCTTCTTGAACTTCTTACCCATCTCCATATGTCAAACCACGTCCATAAACTCCTTCAAACAACTCCAATTCCACCATATACTACAAATTCAAACTTTTGCAAGCTTGTAAACATTTCTATAATTATATATAATTGCATTGGCCACCATCTGTTAATTGATAGAAGTCTTTTTATTTTAATTTATTCAATTTTTTTATACCTCAGTATTTATTGCATATATTTGTGTTTTTTCTGTGTTATTCCTGAAGTGGACTTCAGAATAAAAGTATTTTTCATTCCATTTATAATGAGCTATTATTTCATATTATTAATCTCGCCTTGTTGATGTTTTCACTGCTATCATGTGGTCTAAAGAACACACCTTAGTTTTATTCATAATTTTTTTTTTTCCGGATTTTTCTTGTTCTTAAAAATAATGGCTCGATCATTGGATTTGATAGAGAATTAACTAAGATATAATGCACTGGCAATAAAACACCTTTGATGAATTATAAATTATATTATTACCTACAAGTTATAAACTGAATACTGAGCTACTCTTTTAAGAATAGGGTTCTATTTCTCCTTTCCCTCCCATAATTAGAAATAGTTGTCATGTTACACTAAACTGGCAAATCTTTTTAGGATATTTTTTTATTCTAAGGTTTTATTTATTTGATATAACTTAAAACTGTGTAATATTACTTCGTTAATGACTAAAGTTAAACTGATTAAACTACTAATCTGCAGACGTTTTAACTTTTACCACAAGAACTCATCTACTAAGTTTCCAGGGCCTTAGGCTCTTGGTCAGTCCTAATACCAACATTTATACTCATATCATTAATTAATGTTTAATATTCAATTTCGTTTTGTAGATGTATCGTTTTATAATTGTCATTAAATAAAAACATCTGAGTTTTTTTTCTATGATTTATTTCATTGTATATTTTATAAAATAATCAAAATTAACTATGGCAAGGTAACAGTATTATTGAGACACCTTTTATAGACCATAAAAATATTTTTTTATTTAATTTAAAAATAAAATATATTAATTTAAAATGTGTGAAAGCTTGTTGACCAGTGAAGCTTCAAATTAATCAGGGATATTCATTTTTAACATTATAAAAAAAAAATGAAGCATAGTATTGTAAAAACTTCATTTTAACAAAATAAAGACTTTATTAAAATTTTATTGAAGTAGTTTTGAAGCAAAGTTTCCCAACTATCACAATTCAGTATAATAAGTTTTTTTTTTTTAATACTAATAGATTTATTCTTGATTTACAATAAAGTCACTATATCAGAAATGAATTCCTATAATTAATTACTTCACAATTAGGTACTTTATATTAATTTTTAAAAAATAAGCTTATAACATATGAATCGTACACAAATTTTACATCAGTTTAAGTTTTCTTCTTTAAATCTCTTAAAACAGGCAACAATGTTTACCTGGAGTAAAATTTATTAAATAAGTAATCTTGTCTCATTTTACTTCTTTACTTGGCCACATTTTTAGTTTTAATCTGTTATAATTACTTTATCTAACCTGTGTTTCTGAATTTCCTTGGCATCTGGTTTTCCCATTCTGTTTTTTTTTTTTTTTTTTTCTATTCGATCAAGATCTGTAAGGCATATGAAAGTCGAAATTACTTTTTCTACTAGTCAAATTTTTTTCAATATAATAGGAAAAGGCTACAAATTAAGTTGTTTGGATTTCGTATGGTTGTTAAAATTTATACCTTCTGTTGATACTGTACAGAAATTAGAGAAAGAACGAGTGTAATAATTAAAAAAGTACGAGTTAGTAGAGCTGTGAAAAAGCAAACTTACATTTTTCAAAAAACAGTAATTAATTTTGTTGAATTATTTTGGAGTTGCTGGACATTCATAGTCACATTCTGCAGTGAATTCGAGGAAGAATATAGAGAATCCTCTTCAGCTCTGTCGGTCTTCTGTTCCATTGAAGTTCATTTTTTTTCTGGAGGTCTTTCTTTATTTCATCTTCTCAATTAGTTTTAGGTCATCCTCTTCCTTTGTTTTTTCTACTTTGACTTGAAGCCTCTCGTTGTTCAGAACTTCATAACTTCTTGTTTTACCTTCAATCTTAATCAAGAAATTTCATTTATGAAGCTTGTATTCTTGACTGATGTTTCTTGGTCAGAGTCCATAATTCTAAAGGATACATCAAGGAATGGAGAGAAATGTAGAACTAAATACATCCACTTTTGTCCTTTTTTTAACTTTATCTCTAGTGGAAAACTCTCTTAATCACTTCAAATAGTTTACTCGTAGCTACGATTTGCTCTATCTATAACATATTTTAGCATATGTGGTAAATATTCAGGACACAGTTTTTAACTATTTATTTATGGCAACATTTCAACCCAAACATATGGGTCATCTTCAGGGCTGAAAATTTGCTCTATCTATAACATATTTTAGCATATGTGGTAAATATTCAGGACACAGTTTTTAACTATTTATTTATGGCAACATTTCAACCCAAACATATGGGTCATCTTCAGGGCTGAAAATTTTTAAAATACAATCAGAGATATATTATCCGACCGATAATGGTAAATAATAAACTATAGTGATTGATGGAAACATTGGCATAAATAAAAAATAATTTTTTTTTTTTTTAAAGATGACTGCATCCTGAATATTTATCACCCATGATAAATAGAACAGTCGACCAACTTCCTTCAATATTTTGGCATCATTTTCTTTGGCTTCTTTCTAACCTACATCATCGTTTTTATAGGGTTTATTGATATAGATTGATCTTCATCAACTCTCCTTTTAACCTCCTAATATTATACTGAATATTTCCATTATTCTCTGATAAAATAACAATGTTATTGGCAAAAGCAAGGATTTAGAATATTACTGATTTCAGATTAGCATATAATGGGTGAAACCTTCTCATTTCTGAATCCATAACTAAAATAATTGTGTCAGTGGACATCAGTAAGCTTCAAGGGAATCATTTTTTATTTCAAAAGATATTTGAATTATTCAAATATATTCATGTTATCGGTTCAATTTATTTGAAACATTGTTATATTTAGATACACACTCAGCCCTATTACTGGTATTAAGGGCTAGAGGAGGCTTAGTAGAGACTGTAACCAGACATATATGGCTTGAGTGGAGAATCTGACCATTGCCAGAACTCCAATATATGCTTGTTTAAAACAGGTCTATGGACCACTGCCACTTCAACCTTTGAGTAGGATTATAGGTATGGGCCGAGCTAGATAGAGGCTGTGCCAGTGGATTTTAGATATTTATTATAATCCTTAATATTTGCTATAACCTTTAATTAATTACGACAATCATCAAATTCTCTACAATTTGACAAGAATTTAGATTTACATAATTATATATTTACATTATTGGATTACAAAGCATACAGTAAACTAGATATATATGCATTCAATTAATCGTGAAAACGAGGCCTTTTATAAGATATTAAAAGTGTAGTATATTATCTAGAATTATAAGTAAGTTTATTGCATTCTTCGAATCTGCTTTGATGTCTGAATCATCTAAGTGGCTTGTTTATTACAAGCTTTTTTGAAAAAAAAAATATCTTTCTTCAGTTAATCAATTAATAATTAATGAATAGGAATAAATCAATATAAAGAGAGAAATACTTTATTAAAAGTAATGCTGCCCTACTACATAGGGTTGCTTCATACACAGCATACCTATCAATCCACAAGGACATTAATTTTATATTTCATTTTTCTATTTTTTATACATATATATGTCATATCTTTCCTTTCTTTCTCTCTTTTTCCTCTTTCACCTCATAACAATACACTTACAAGTTATCAACAATAAAACCATATTAAATAATATACATAGCACTATAAACATTTTTCCAAGACAAAAATGTTAAGCCTTCTTGAAAATATAGATTTAAATCATCTCCTCAAAGCCCCTCCCTTCCAAGTCACATAAGTAATATTCAGACACTAATTTCTCTTTCTTCCTCCATTTTTTACTTTTTACATTAATAATTACAAAAGATTATAAAAATTTGAATTGGTTTTTCTGTATTTTAAGTATGGTTTTATTTTTATTATAATTTTTTAAAAACGATATATTATAATATTAGTTTTGTTTTTGCTCACTCGTTGCTCAAATGTCTGATTTTTGTGAAGCAAACACTCTTCATTTACAGTATTTTCTTTATTGTTGAATACTCAGTCCCCCTCTTCAGCTAATAGAATTATATGAACAGTACATTAAAGGTTATGTATTGAACTATTCATATGTAATTATTAAACAGTTTTTTAAATTTTATTTAAATAATTCCCTATTTATACAATTTTTTAACAATACAGTTTAATTACATAATTTGCCACATTATTAGGTCAGTCCTCTAATAACTTTGGTCAATGATCAAACATATTTTACATTTTATACATATTTTTTATTGAAAGATATATTTAGGTTTGAGGAGGGTAAGTATTACATTTGTTCTTGAAGGAAGTTAGTCGACTGTTCTACATATCATGGGTGATAAATATTCAGGACGCAGTCTTTTTTATAATTTATTTTTTATTTTTGCCAACGCTTCAACCCAAACATGTGGGTCATCTTCAGGGCTGAAAATGTTTTTTTTTAATTACAATCAGAGATATAATAGTATAGGACCGCTAAAATAAAAAAAAAATTATCACCCATATTACATTTGTTTTTTATAATTTGATTCCATGCTTTTGAAATAAAGTTTCAATCCTCTTTTAAATTTAATGTTTGTTTTATATATATTTTCTTTATAGTATTTTTTCTATAGTATGTTTCTATATAATATTTTTTTATTACAATGTTCCTGCGAAAACATATACTTAGGAATATGAGTGGAGTGTGGAAAATGAGAGGAAAGTGACCATATATTAAAAACATCTATAAATAAACTCATGAAATATTGGGCAAAGGAAAAAATACTATAAAAAGAAAGGAAGGAGATGGTCCGCGGGTGGTGGTCATAAATAGGCTAAATAGTGGCAAAACTATTTAGCCAACATTTCGACCCGACTTTGCAGGTCTTCTTCAGGGAGGTGTGTTCAGCTAGGAGTTTCACTTAGAACTGGTTCTCGTTTCGATCCTCAAATTACTAGCCTAATATTCTTTAAATTATCGCCATTTTTTAAAGCAGCAGCTGTGGAATGGCAGACAAGTTTCTTTTTACTTAAAACATTCACTTTCGTAATTAACAATCAAATTTTCGCTGCAATGAGATCGATTTTTGGGCTCTGGCTCCAGAGCTAATAGTTGAAAGTATATTTGATCATCAACCTAGCATATTAGGGAACTTAATCAATTA
The DNA here is from genome assembly GCA_928085145.1 of Nezara viridula. Taxonomy (NCBI): domain Eukaryota; kingdom Metazoa; phylum Arthropoda; class Insecta; order Hemiptera; family Pentatomidae; genus Nezara; species Nezara viridula. The sequence goes on along the minus strand of OV725083.1, from coordinate 45,969,637 downwards.
TGGGACAAATCATGTTAATAAGTTTTATTGTTTTTTTTTACTTAATAAATTATTTAAGTTATTAAAAAATTATTTATATCCCAACAATGCCCAAATACCATTAATTAAGAATCTTTAATTTGCTATACTAGAGTAACAAATGAGAAAAAATAATTAATGAAGATAGGTTAAAATTATAGTCTAATAATTAATTCCTAGTAATCGTAGAGAAGAGGTCGTCCTCACACGGCTGAGGATCGAATATACTAGACTGACACACCTCCACCTCATAACAAAAAATCTTATCCCCAGATGTCAAAAGTGTGACCAGTCATTAACTATAAAACATATTTTGAAAGAGTGCCCTTTTTACACTGCAAGATTAAAAGATCTCGGAATACCCCAGAATATATCAGCATCTCTGAGAAATCAAGAAGAAATCGTTACCAAAGTTATCAAGTTCTTGGATAGTGAAAGACTTAAAAAACATATATGACAAGCTTATAATTAATGATCCTTTGCAGATTTATTATTTTTTTCATTTGTTCATTTCATTTCATTTTAAGTTCATTTGTTTATTAATTTCAATTCATTTATTGACTTTACTGCTATTTTTTAAAAATTTATTTATTTATCTATTCTATCTTATTATCTATAAGTGTCTATTATTATCCTTATTTATTTGTTTTATTCTATCAATCCATTTCTTTATTTTTTTTATCCTTTTTTTTATTTTCATTTTTCGTACCAACCATCCAAACATTATTAAATGGATGTTTTGCACCTAAGCATCAAAACAAACAAACACAATTAATTCTTAGTCCTAAACAAAGCCTTAAGTCTATCCAGTATTATTAATTAAATAATCAGTCTATGTTTCTTCAATTCAAGCTTCTTTGGGATGGAAAAAATACAATCACAATCATAGTCGACATATATCATATCAACATTGTAAAAGAAGACTTATATATAAGAAGATATTATACATTTGATCATTTTAATTTTTAAATATACGTTATTTATAAATTTTCAGTCCCTCCAGAAATGACGTAGGCGAAACCCCTATAGAACATGACAAATTAATGTTCACTGAACATATTAATTACAACATTAATGATGAACACATAACGGAGGACTTATCAAGATTTGAAAATGATCCTTAGTATGGTCGAAACGTCAAAAATTAATGCGTATCAATAAAATGTTGGTGATAATTGGCCTTATTTATTGTAAAAAATAAAAAATAAATTTTTAGTTTCCGTGATATTCTCGATGGATATAGGACAGATTTCTTCAATACCTAAAATATGAAAACACTTTGACTGCTATTAGGTGGATTTGTTATCCAATAGAAACATGCAAGGGCGTTGGCCAGCTTGCTCACCCCTTCCTTGTATGGCCGAAAAGAGAGTGACCATTGAAACCCAGTTGTAGGAGATTATAATGGAGCTTGTGGATTGTGGACTGCGCCGATAACTTCCTCCTCGTTTCACTGGGGACATAGCCAGGCACAGCGTGACGACCCTGACTTTCCTCATTCTTCTCCGGCAGGACCAGCTGTCCCGGTGGAAAGTTGGACGCTCGCTGGTTACAAAAGTTATATTCAATATTTAGTATCGAAAGGATAATGCCCATGTTAAAAGCGTTGGCCAATATCAAGCTATTCGGTTCCGTGAGTGTTGGGTTCAACGTACTTCCTTCGGATGGATTTAAATGGACCTGAGAATGTTGGGGTATTATATGCTGATATTTTCCTATCGGTATTGAACAATATCGCAAAACGGTATTCGATATTATCGCAATATTGTTGGCCGAGCGAGCTAATGAACTGAAGATTACGAGATGCCGATGCCGGGGGGCTTTTAACTTTAGCATTTAGTCCCCTATCCTCTCCCCTGGCATGGAGAAAACCCACATAGCCGATAAGGCGAGGTAGGTGAGGAAAGAAAAATTTCAACATATTTTTTTAAATTTATTTATTGAAAAAATAACAATCTGTCGCATGGACATTGGTTATAGAGAGATAAGTAACATCCGCACTAAATGTAAAAAAAAAAAATTAAACAGAAGCAAAATAACTAAATAATATATACAATAAATAAGATAAAATAACTTAAAGATAATTAATATAAAATAAAAACACATACATACCGATATACACTATTTACAATCAGGCGAGGGAACACCTAGGCAGGGTAATCCCTCTAACTATGGAGGGAAAAGCAGGGCTACAGGAGATCCCTACGCTACTCTCTCCACCGTTTCACTGGTAGTAAAGCCAGTGGAGATTAATCGAGAGCACTTTAACTACATACACTCATGTTTTGAGTAGAGAGACTGACCACTACCAGAACTCCAATTTATACATCGCGGAGCCACTGGTGTTTTAATCTTCTTGGAGGATTATAGAGATGGGTGGTGCTTGATAAGGATTTTATGAGAGGATTTTGATGATACGTGAGGTTCTGTTGAAATTTGGAAAAATTTTCTGGGATAAGATCTAAGACGAATAGGATATTAAGGTCATGGTGATTTTCTTGGTACATAGAAAGGAGCATCGACTATTATATATCGACTTCATTGAAAGAAAACTGCGAATATCGAATTTCGTTATCGCACGTTATATTTTTTATTATTCAAAAAAAATTTAAATGTTTAAATACATATTTTACTCAGGATTAATATTTTAAATTTAAGGATAATTATTTTAAACCTAATTTTCTAACTACTTTTATTAAAAGCAAGAGTATTTTAAAACTTATATTTTGTAATTGAGGGGTTTGGTGCAAGAAGAAGGCAGCTCCACTTGGTGCCTCTATTGAGTTGTACATCCTATCACATACAAAAGAAAAAGCCGCTTCGTTTGGTACAAGAATGAAGCAGCTACACCCGCTGGTTACAGAGAAATCCGGCAGATGGAGCTGTCTCTTTCGTCTTCTAAACGATACCAAACGATAAATATTTAATCATTAAGTACAAACTATTCCTCTATGAACAGCCATATATATGTAGAGGGATTATTCAATGCAGTGTGACCTTAGAGATAACTGTCATCGATAATGCGCAAATTTGCAACCAAGGACTTGCGGGTCTCATAACACTGGACCACCTTCATCAAGCTTATTATTGTCTCCTCCCGCTTCAAGACCTAAAAAAAAAAATTCAGGTAGAAAAAAATGCAGGTAGAAAAAAAAAATGCAAATCTTTTTGGTCGAGCAGTCCCTCCCTGCTCAAATAAAAATACAAGGCTTCGTGCCACAAGTGCCAAAAATGCACACAGCAGTCCCTATCCCACATTCCTTAAAATACCTCCGGGTAAAGAAAGGTTCCGAACTATGTATATACTCCTTATATTGTATATTGTAAATGTTTTTAATAAAGTTTCCTGGGGGATAAGAAAAAAAAAAAAAAAAAAAATTAAGACCTAAAGTTTAAAGATGTCAATGAGCTGGCCAGAAAGTATGTTGGGCAAAACGAAATGTGGTTTTAGAACCAGTTGACGTCAGATGCTTCAAACGATTCTGAGGAGACTGAGGGAGAGTTGGAAGACTGAAGAATAACAGTACAAATCGATGTATTATGCCAATAATGTTGTACTTTCTTTGTTAATAAATGTTTTGTAAACTGAAATATGGCTAATCCTGGAGAAAATGGTCCTACACATCGTTTTAAATTCACAAAACGGAGGCAGCTCCAAAATTCAAAATTCCAGTGCACGCACCAAAGCTCATGCATTTGTGTGTATTCTGATTAGTTGTATTTGATACCCCATAACCTAACACAAGACTGAATATTTTTTGGTTTCGGTGAAAACTGAATTTGTAAAACTTTTTTTTTAATTTGCTATATACTGGGAAAAGTGGATCTGCCTCCTTCTTGCACCAAACCCTTCAATTAATATTCAACTAATACTAATATTTAGAAGTAAATTACTATCTGAAAACAGAAAATGCAAACAGTTTGATATCAATCGTAGTTATTTTTTTAAACACTATTAATATAATTAAAATGTGATTTATTATTTTCATTATCTCTTTTAAATGACATAACAATAACATCTTGTGATTTACTGATTTTTTTTATCTAGGATATTCCTTTCTTTGGATCTTTTTTTTTTCTTTTCAAATTGGATTCTTTAGACTAATGTGATACTTAGATGTCATCTACCCCGCGAGGAGACAAACTGGGAACAGTTTTGGTCCTCTAGTTCGTGATGGGATAGACAAGTGACTGGATGGTCGTGACTGTGACCGAAGACAGGAGTCGAGTCATCTGGGCCGCAGCCCCTGGGAACTGGCGCTGGATGCAAGCCAGGGCGGCCATCGGCTTGCTATTTCTTGGCATCCTTCAAGTAGGTTTTTGACCCAAGGGCACCAGGACAAAGATCCTTAATCTTGATTCCGGAGTTCTCCTACTCCTTTTTTCTGTGGAATCTTCAAGGAAGTGGAATTCTTGCAAGGATTCGATCTCCTTCGACCGATAATCTAAATTTTCGATTTCTTCATCCTTATGATTCTAGACGTTTGGTCCATCGCTTTTACTTAACAGGATTCTGTTTAGCTATTCTTTTTTACGCTCAATGTTAACATGAACAAGAATGATTTTTCCCCAAATAACTATTGACGATTCATATTTCAAAACACACCAGATGTGTCCACTCACACGACTTTCCTATTTCAGAAAAGTTTTTATATCTTTACATAATTCATGAAGAATAAAAAAAAAAAAAATTGAACTAGATTTATTTTCCTGAAAACTGATCAAAGAAAAGATTTTAGTACGATTTATTTGATAAATTAAAGCAATGTAAACCGGCTTAAGGTAGATCAGTGTAAAAATTTCAATACCCTCTAATATTGCTGATCAAAAACTTTTTGCCATAGCTTAGTATTGTCAAACAATAATTTCTGTTAAAAGTAGAGGAAATAGTGAAGATTGTGTGATGCGGGCAACAGTTTTCCTTACTTTCACTTAGTTATCTTTTTCTTCTCATTCACCCCTTTCTGACCCCAGGATATGAACCCGTAATCTTACATTGGAAATTGAATAGCTGTAACTTCGTTATTAGTTGTTCAAAATGAACGATTTTTATATAGTTTTTTAGGGAATTTCATTACCTTTCAAAAAAACATGCTAAAGGGCGTTAAAAAAATGTGTAAAAAATAGAATAAGCTGTATCATCGCTAATACTGGTTCAATTCTGATGATGTTGATCCGGCGATTAGCAACAAAATCGGTTTAGTAGTTCCGAGAAAATCTTGGGACAGACAGACATACAGATCAATGGCTAAAAATATGTTTTTCGGACTCAGGAGGCTCTGAAACGGATAGATCCGTCGAAAACCGCAATCGGAAATTTGTCCCGATTGCAATACTTTCCTTACCTAGTATAGGTAGGAAAGTAAAAAATATTAAGAAATTCATGTTATTATTTTTAAAAACTCACTAAGAAAAGTTATCACATTAATAATGATGGTTGACCGTAATATAATATGAGAAGGATTGGTCGGGGGGTGTGGTCAAATAAATAATAAATTAAAAAAAAAACACTTTTTTTTTAATTTATTATTTATTTGACCAAAATTTTTTAAAAATTTGGTATTTATTTGACCGCATCCCTCTCCCCCCCACCCCTCCGACCAACTACTTCTCACATTAATAATGACTATTTCTAATGAGCACCCATTTTTTTTTTTTTTTTTTTTTTTTTTACCTCTACCACTACAATGCATGAAGGGTCTTGGATTCAGTACTATTTAGCGAAAGCACTGTTTCTTAGACAGCGGTGGTGCAAAGCGGTGATTAGTCTGAGATCACGCTAACTGCTAGGTTTCCCCTTTAATCAATTATTTAATTAAGGATACCTATCTTATAGAGGCTGCGTGTGCCCCAGGAGGGTACGTCTCCTGATCCCAGGGTCGCTCCACGGCTGATGAAACAGAATAAATAATTTTTCTTCCATGAGTCGGGATTCGAACTCAGGACACTGAGCATTGGGCGATTAGTGCCCTACCACTGAGCTACCCCATTCCCTAATTAACACCCATATCTCTAATTATAGTATGAAATGATGATTAGTGACTCCAAATTGAACCATACAAAAAGCGGTGAAATCTATATTGAAACAGGTATCAACACGTGTCGACTGCTCCTCCAGAACAGTTATCTGATTTAAGAACGCAACTAAACAAACAAACGTCCCACATTACAATCCAGTAATGATATTACGTCGATCCTCGGCAAAGAGCAGTAAAAATTTCCTTAAGCAGGTTCTGTTAAAGTTTCTTTGAATAGAGGAAGATCGTGATCGTGACGATGAAGGACTTTCGTGATGTTGTATAGTTCATGATCGTGTACTACCGCACTCACATTTATTTAAAATATAAAAAATAACGTACAGTTTTATTTAGCGTTATTCTGTTCGTTCATACAAGCTTATTCAATATTCTTGTTCCAAAAAAAAAAAAAATGTGAAACGACAATTAAAAAAAAAAAAAGACTTAATTTATAGGATTCTGTCTTTCCTTTATAAATCTTAGGAGTAATAAAATGATTTAAAATGTGGCATTGCCTGATAAACAACTTTAAACTTGTCTTAAAGAATTTCGGGAAACTACTTAAAATGACTGAATGATTTTTAGTTAACTATTTATTGACATTTAAAAAGAAAATTGAAGATAAACCGCAGGAGAAAAATAAATGAACTTTGTCTGGTGGTGTTAATATGAAATTGGGAACCATTTCTAAATACCTACTACGTACTACTACTGTGTTAGGTGTTCTGGCTATATTCTAGTACCACGTGGTAGTAACAAGCATTCAAAAAAGATGCTTGATTTTTAATAATGTTCAAATATAAAGCCTCTTTCTTTCACAGCAATTTTGCAACTTGTTATATATCAATAAATATATTTTAGGTATTTTTGTTGAGTACTGAAAAAAAAAATTGTGTTTGATTCCTTGAAATGAGTCAAATAGGTGCGTAAAATAATTGTTTCTTAATAATGCTATAATTTTGTATTTTCATAAGATAAGTTATTATAGGACGTGGTACAGACCTATTTTTATCAAATTATTAACATCCGGCTGAACCTTCGTAAATAGCTTCATCTCATCGTAACCTTTAAACATTTTATTTACAAAAATTCTCGGAATTGGGGCGTTTTCAATCAGGAGGTCGGCAAACTTTGCCTATTTAATTAGGTACTATGAACTCGTAAATACCCATTTGCTTTCCACTTTAATCGTACATAACATGAGTTCAGGAAAAAGGTGGCCTTCAAAAATAGTGAGACGTTTGGCCTATATAACCTCGTTATTTTAACAATTCGGGGGTGAGGTCAATATTTTTGAAGGTCGCCTTTTTTCACGACTTTTTGCTCGAGTTATCTTACTATGAAAGCAAATGGATATTTGCGAGTTTGTAGTACCTAATTAAACAGAAAAATTTTGCCGATCTTCAGATTGAAAACGTCCCAATTCAGAGAATTTTCGTAAATATAATATTTGTAGGTTAAGATGAGATGAAGCTATTTATGAAGTTTCATTCGGATGTTATTCATGTGTATTCATCGGATAACAATTTCATAACAAGGAGTCTGTACCACGTACTATTAATCATCAAGTACTGTAATATCATATTTCTGTATGATAAGCACCTTGCGCCAACGCGCATCAAGATATTACTGGAATCAAAATGTTTTTTAGACCGTGTGCTAAAAATAATTACAAAAATCATTTGCATTAATCTTTGGTTTTGATAATTGTATGGAAAATTCAGCCGAGAAAGTTGTTAAAAAAACAGTTAACATAAAAATTCTACCTACATATAAATAAACTAATATTAAAGTTTATTTATTTCTAGCCGTCACAGAAAAAAGAAGTGCGAAGAAACAGATTCAAGAGAAATTTAAGCGAATTTTGTTGTACAAACTTAATGTTGTGAGATTTTTTTCAGCTCACTACCATGTTTTTTCCTAAAGATGCTACGCTGCACGGCATTAATGGAACAAGGATTTAATTTGGAGAGGCGGTTGGTTTAGCCCGAAAGTTTTTTTTTTATATATATATTAGAATAATTGATTCGGAAAAAAGAAAGAAAATAATTACCTATATAAAATTTTGTTTGAGTGATTCCTTAAGTCCTATCAAATATAATTAGAAGAACAATATAACTTTTAGAGATATTTTTTTCATAAAACATGGTTATATTTTACCATCTTTTTTTGGAGAGGGAGGGCTTTAGCCCGAAAATCGTCCCTCCCCTGTGGATTCGCCTGTGCTGCACGGTTTCGAACTGTTCAATTTGTAATAATTTATATTATGAAATTAAACCAGAGCGATGAAAGATGGATCCCCAGTTTGTTTTGCAAGAGAGCAATTAGTTAGAGCAGGCATGGATGATTCCCTGACAGATACTGTATTGCAAGAGGATGTTTTGCTCACATTATATTCTTCGGGATCATCTATTTCACCATATGATAGGCATTTCATCATAGAGCCATTACAGCCCCTATCGACATGGCACTATAATCTTGAGCGCTCATCATCAGTGTTAGAATGTAGTCCTCGTATTACTAAAATGGTTAATCTGTCAGTGCTATATATTTTATATGGGCTCGGCAATCAGCTAATATTATTGCTCTACTCTCCTTAAAGTTAAAAGAAAACTAAGGTGTGTGTACTTAAGACAACACGATAGAAGTGAAAACATCAAAGCGAGATTAATAATATTAAATCTAAATTATAAATAATATCTCATTATAAAGAGGATGGAATGCTGAACATTTCCCTTGCTTACAGTACGCAGGTCCGATTTTTAATTTCTGAGATATTTTAATCCACATCTTTCATAAAACTCGTTATCATTTGGTTTTCGACACTATTTTTCCTTTTTGTCTCTCTAACACGATGTCGCGTTAAGGTAAATTTTAAATAATAACCCATTACAGAAACGATGAAATGCTGTACAATATGGAATGATGAACACATCCCTTGCTAACGGTATGCAGCTCCGATTTTTTAGTTTTTGAGATATTTTAATCCGTATGCAAAAACACTTCAATTAGTCGACTACAGCCGACTTTACCCGACCGTTACATATCCCAGATCTGACGGCTCAATCTAATTCACTCTCACACAAAAAGTGCAAAACGCGCCTAAAGAAGTTTCCACTAAAAAAAAATAGGAATAATCGTTGTTTAGAGAAATATATAACATATATGAACGTGTTTGAAAAATAAAAAGATATGATTAAAAGTTAGGATTTAATTTGAAAAGTCTTGTGTCTTTAACAGGGAGGCAAAAAAACTCCCTAACCTGCTTCGTTGATTCAAGTACCATCAGGACAGAAACAACGAGAATACTTCAATCCATGACATCCAAATACTAGTGTTGCCCAAAATCGAGACCAAGGCCACCTGACTATTGCAAGACCAAGACCAAGAATGGTTAAAAAAAGTATCGTTTTTGTGAATAAAAAAAATTAATATCGTTAAGGCAAAGTAATTACTAATACTTTACAATTTTAGTTAGTCTGTGTAAAAAATTGGTATAAACAATATACTTTTGCATTTAACTTTTCCAGTTTTTCATTCGGACTAGGTTAGGTTTCTGTTATCTGAAAAATTGCTGTAATATCTCCATAGAAATAGGCAAATAGGTAACTGCGAGACTCTTGGGCAAGACCAAGACTGTGTGCGCAAGACCAAGACTCGCCTTAGTCTCGCATTTGGGCAACACTAATAAACACATAGTCAATATCTTTACTGCATGTGAAACATATGGGTATGTGTTGGTGTCGTACCAAATACCGTCTAAAACCGATAAAGGGAAAACATGGCAAACAAAAATTTTAGGACTTAATTACTGAGTACATTTCGGTTCTTCTCGGAGCCATACTCCATCTCATACTGATTGTAAGGTACACCCACCCTATTCTTTCTTAATGGTATCTAGAAATAAAAAAAGTATTTTAACTCTGCATGTACGGTGTGGTTTTTTAAATATTTCTCTCACACTGTAGGGTGCATGAGTAATAAACTTCTTTGTTTTGTTACAACTTGGAAATTTGTCTTTTAGTATGCTATTCTGAAAAAACGGGAAACTGATTTATTAAATTGATAAATAATTATGTTTTGAGAAACTTCTCCACCAGCTGCGGATAAGCAAAGTGTGTCAGCTCGGTTCTGGAACTGTTGTCAATTAGCAAACATATATTTGTATATATTTACATTTTCCTACAAGGAGCTAATAGGTGGAACAGTATGAGAGAGGACGCCTAGTCTTGGGAAGTGGGACGCATAACATATTCTGTTTCCGTGCGTTCACTAATTAGATTCAGGCATTTATTTTTATCTATCAGTTAATATTTAAATATATTATTATACATTATATTATGATATGGAGTTTTTGCAAACGAAGGTTGATTTCATAGATATTTAAAAAATATTTAACTCGATTACAATTCTTGCTTTATGTTTCGCTTTCGAATCTGTGCGAACCAAAACTGATTGACGGATACTCAATCCGTCATACTCAGCCATAATACCTAAATATTGGTACGAGTTCCAGAAAATCCAAGTTTAGAAAGATTTATCAAAATCTTGATATTGTTGAAGAGGTTGACCATTAAAACATTTTCGCTTTGTTTTAATTTATCCCACAACATTCTGAAACACTGTTGGCTACATTTGCTGATGACTCGGCAATATTAACGTCTAACAAGGATGCAGCTAAGGCTTCTCAAGTACTTCAAGAACACCTAGACGACATAGCTTGTTGGGCTAAAAGGTGGAGGTTAAAAATGAACGAGTCTAAGAGCCAATTTGTTTCATTTACACTTGAACATGACTCTTGTCCTCCAGTGTTCTTTAATAATATCGCTCTACCACCTTCAAAAACTGTACGATATTTGGGTCTCCACTTGGACAAACGACTGACATGGGCATACCACATATAACAAAAAAGAAAAGAACTTAATCAGCGATAAGGACTTCATTCTAGGCTATTTGACAGACGTTCTAAATTATCTGTGACTAATAAACTAACTTTTTACAAAGTCCTCATTTAACCGCTTTGGACATATGGGATCGAACAAAGGGGAACAGCAAAGAAATCAAATATAAAGATCATCCAGTCATTCCAGTCAAAAGTCCTTCGGAAAATTGTAGACACACCCTTTTATGTTTCAAACCTCACGTTACACTATGACCTTAACATTCCTTTCATCACGGCAACTGCCACTGATCGCTTTAATAATTTTGATGACAGAATGACTCTAAATTCCAATCCACTTACTCAAGCTCTATCTACTGCCACAAATCCATATAATCCGCCCAGAAGACTGCTGAGGCGCTGGCCAAGAGACATTGCATTGAGCTACTTGCTGCATTATCTTTTTTTTTGTGTGTGTTATTATGTTATTTTACTAATGTTTTTTTATTTATTTTTGTATTGTTATTACTATTCTTTTTTCTTTATGCTATGATTTCTTCTCCTTGATATCATATTTGCTGAATACCGAGATAGATGTCAAATTTGTTGTGAGCCAGGAATATGCATAACTAATAAATAAATAAAATAAAATTGTTTTAATTTGAAACAAAATTAAGGAAGTTTTTTATTGAATAAAGTTTCAGAAACAAATAATATTTTAAGACGTTTCTCGTTGGAACCGCTTTTAATTTGAATCCTGCTCAGATTTGTCTTTGATCTTGAACCAATTATAAAATTTCTACGTGGATAAACATTATTGATGTGACCAATTGAATTACGGGTAGTTATGAACGAGAGCATGGATAAAACGATTATTCCTCAATCTGTTGGATGACTTTCCAAGATTCTCTCGAATCACCGGGTAAATCAAGTTATGCGTTGTTTTAAGCCATTACATCCTTATGGATATAATTTCTCCATTTTTTTTATTATTTCAGAGGAGTCAGGGATTATGATACTCCGAAGACTTTCTTTGAGTATTGGTAATTCTTCCAACAATCTTAAGGTTAGTTATATACAAGCTGAATAAATAAACTGGGTATATTCAGTTTATTATTTGATGTTATTAGAACGTTCCAAAATAAAGCCTTAATTCTCTTAAATAACTAATCTGTCAACATTTCGCCTGTTATGGCACCATCCGAATATGTTAGATCTCGCAAAAGAAGATACATCTTACCAAGGACGTAGGCAGGGGAGGAGAGACATAGCTTAATTATTTTATCGTACTCTTTTTATTCTCAACCGTGTATATTTCCTCAGCCAAAGTCGTGAAATTCAAAACCAATTGTTTAAAAAAAAAATCATATGCTTTTAACTTTTTGACTTAATTTTTTTTTTTTTTTTTATGTTTTATTTATTTATTCAGAAATATTACAATCTATCGCAATTAACGACATTTTTAATAGTGTTCAAAGAGCACACTCACACTCTATTAACAATAAATAAAAATAAATAATACAGAAATTAATAATAATAAAAGTAAATGTATATAAACAAAATAACTAACTAATCAAAATAACAACTAAAACACATGCATAATATACAATATTTACAGAATCCATTCACTCAGAAGAACTCCGAGCCAAGCCTTTCTCTCCACTCGTGGAAGGAAAGGCAGGACTCTAGGAGATCCCAGCGCCTCGCACTCAGGCGCATTACTGGTATTGAGAACCAGTAGAGGCCGAGGAGAGGCACTATAATCACACATACTTGGCTTGAGTGGAGGATCTGACCATTGCCATATATATGCTTATTCACAGGTCTCTGCGCCACTGCAGCTTCAACCTTCGAGGAGGATTGTAATGATGGGTGGTGCTGGATAGAGATTGTGCAACGGGATTTGGATGATAGGTAAGGTTCTGGTGAAATTTGGAGAATGTTTCTGGAATAAGGTCTATGCCAAATGGGATATTAAGGTCATAGTGTAGGGTTGTGTGAGTTACATAGAACGGAGCATTAATTATCTAATTGTCTTTAAGCTGAATACTACTATAGTAACGAGTTCTCTGAAATAAATTATTGTAAAAGAATATTTATTTATTCATCACAATCCGACTATTTTCTAATGAAGTTAACGACAACTTAATAACAGCGTAATGGAGATTAAATCTCAAGTAGAAAATTACTATTGTATATTATTTTATTGAATTTAACGTCACGAAGTATTAAAATCTATACTCTGATATTTCCTTTTATCTTAAACGTGTTGTATTGTTTAAACAATTATTTAATTGCTTTGCTTTTTTTAATGCTGGGAAAATACCATTAATGTCTCGTTCCAGTATTGTCGCATATCTCCTAATTATTTGCCTGAAATAGAGGACCCATTGCAACATTTAACCGACTTCTCAGGATTGTCTCAGTTAACCAATCAAAATGAGACCATAGCATTGTTCTGTTTATGAAAGGAGCTTGCTTTTCTATTGTTGTTTTTGTAAAATTTTGAAAGGCGTTCAATGCTTACCACGTCTTCAGCTCATTATATCGTATATTTGTAAATATGCGTCTTCTTTGACGTAACGTATGTATATGTATCTCCCTCGGATTAACCATCTGTATTCAAGAGGAACTTTATTTACTTGTCCTTTTTAATATTGTTCTGCTGTTTAAAACGTAATTATTTTAATAGGGATTGCATTTGAAACCTAAAGACATTTGTCTCTTACTCTACTCGTGGATAATGGGGATTCTGCACATTTTTTATTGTATGCCTCGTACGTAATTTCGTGTTTCAGGACATCTGTACGCAACGAATGCCTGAGAATATGTATTTTATTCCAAGCGAGTGCGAAATCAGCAGTAATTATTTGAAAACAATGCTCGAACTCTAGGTCAGCTTATGTTGCTATGTATTGCTCCATCTGATATTTACCAGTAAATTGGTCCTGTGGCGTTTGGATTTTTTTCAGGGAGAAGGGGAGAGTTCAATTTGGCCGACCTTCTCACGGCCCCCATCTCTCAGATAATTATCAACAATATTGTTTTAATGTCATTTAGACACTAACGGATCTCTGGGGGCTTTCGGGGTAAATTATCCAAAAAATGGAAAATCATCTTTTTTCATTGGTCCACATTTGTCACTGAGGGTGATCTAAGATAAATACTTTAAACATTCAAAATATGTTTACATTTTTTAAATTATCCCTAAAAGTATTATTGTTATAATTATATTATAATTATAATTATATATTTTTTATTTTAATAGTATTTTAACAGCCATTTAATATAAGCAGTTAGTTTCTTTCTTTTTCTTCCAAAGTAATTTTCTATACATTTACAAAAACAAAACAAACATAAAAAAAAAAAAAAATACTTTCAGGTTGAAGCCCTACAAAATTGAACCCTGCATCCGCTACCGTACCATCATTTCACTTCATTAATTGAATTCAGTTCGAATCAATCAAAAAGCAAACATATTTTTTACAAAACATACAAAAAAATTCAGGGCCAAATGACCCATTATCCGGCAATAACCTTGAACATCCTGAAAATATATCCTTCATTTATGACATTGCAAGAGTCATGCCTTCTATGGTTTGAAGATACCCTTGCATCTTATATCCAGATTAAGACCAAGATCACCTAACTGTTGCAAGAACAAGACCCTGGTAAAAAAAAAAATTCGATTTTTTAAATAAAAATTATGGCAAAATAGTTACTAATACTTTACAATCTTAGTTACTATATGTTTATAACGAATATTCTTTTGCATTTAACTCCTCTAATTCTTCATTCGACCTTAGTTAGGTTTTTCCTATCTAAAAAATTACAGTAATATATCTATAGTAATAAGCTAATAAGTAACTGCAAAATTGTTACGAGAATCTTGCGCAAGACCAATACCATGACAAAAACTGAGTTTGCAAGACCAAGACTCGTCTTGGTCTCGCATTTGGGGAACACTATATAGGAAATTTTATTTATCTGATGGAAGTTCAGCTGAATCAGATTGAAGTTTTTCTTTTTCTAATTGATTCACCTAAAGAACATAGAGTCACATGGCTTATCTTTTGTTTGATTTATTTAGAGATGACTCCTGCCATTTTCAAAGGGCCTTTTCTTTAAATTATAATTTTGTACAAATGTATTAAATTATTATTAGATCGTTCAAAAAAAGCCGCAAGCCCCTCAAATAGCAGCAATGGACTAACCCTTCAAAGGTTTTTCTTAGTTCATTCTTAATTCGTTTCCTTATACTTAATTATTTGGCTTGAATAATAATTCGCATTTATTATTCTAAACGGAAGGATTGTCCCAGAAAGATATGCATTAATCTTTTTTGTCAGGACTAGCAAAATTATTATTATTGTTTTTTTTTCCTGTTGGCATAACAGACCATGTAGATCTTTTGACGCCTTAACAATCCTGCTCCTCCTCTGCCTGTCTTGGACTGTTTCATTCCAGTTATCTGCTCGCAGCTCTATTGCATCCTTGTTAATTCTATCTACCCATCTGCATTTTGGCCTTCCACGTGGTCTTTTTCCTTTATTAAAGCATTCATTCTTGCATAGAGGCTTTTAGATGGAATGCTACGAGCTACATACCTCGCCCATCTTAACCTTCATATCATGGGATATTGATTGACCTAAATGGTGCTAGAAAATTCAAATAACATTTAAATGATCATAAGAGTCAGTACAGCACTTTAAAAACATATAAAAAGGCATATTAACGTAATATTTTTTCGATTTATATACTATCTTTATTTGGTTAGTACTTTTGGTTGGTGATGTAAGATATGCTGCATAAGATAATCTTTCTGCATTTATGTGCTCTGAATTTTTCCACCGGATAGAGGATACAAAGAAGAAAACGTATGTCATTCTGGAACAGAAAAAACAGAAACAGGAAACAACAGGAACAGAAATAATTGCATGGAAAGAGTGGAACTAGAGCGAAAAGCCTTAAAGCTTAAATAAGTTTATTTACATCATTAACATGTATGCATAATCAGCGTAATATGTTAATTTTGCCGAAAGGCAAGAGAGGGTGATATACAAAAATAAAACAACAACTTATTTATGAGAATGTGTTATTAAATGTGAATCTGTATGGCGTTTTCGTTTTTGGAATTGATTATTTTTATAATATCTGTTATTGTTAATATTTGTTTTTTTAAACAGTATGTTATATTTTTTATTTCCTTCAAAGCAAATTAACAAAACTAAATAGAACTACAGGTTACATTCAGAGATATAATTCTGTGCTCTCCTGTATAATAGTATTTATTTATTCTAACTCAAAGGTAGATCTACGGGAGAGAGCAAGGGAGGCTTTCGGGCTAAAGCTCCCTTTCCCTCCCTCCCCCCCAAAAAATGGTAAAATATATCCATTTCTTACGAAAAAAAATTATCTCTAAAAAGTATTATTGTTCGTTAATTATATTTAATCGGGCTTCAAGAATCACTTAAACACTATTTCCTATAGGTAGTTAGTTTCTTTCTTTTTAACACAAAGTTATTATCGTTATCTGTTTAGAAAAAAAAAAAGCTTTCGGGCTGAAGCGCCCAAATTAATTTAGCTTAATTGATTAAAATTTATTAATTCCACGCAAAAATTAATTCTGTTCATTTTTCCTAATTTTGGTGTCCTGAAGTTTTTTATTTTTTACAATAAATTAGACCTATTTTCACCAACATTTTATTGATACGCATTAAATAGACGTTTCTTCAAATTAATGCATACCAATAAAATGTTGGTGAAAATTGGTCTAATTTATTGTAAAAAAATAAAAAAGCAATTAATTAAGTTGGATCCGCTAATTTCTAACTCCTAATATATAGAAGCATGTTAATATTTGCTAAATAAATAAAAAGAAAAATAATTAAAACTATAAATTGATAAATAATAGAAAACTAAAATTAAAACGTATTCATGAAATTTTATCAATATTCTTCAAAGGAATTTACCTGCGACTCATCAATTATTTTTTTAATTCGAATTTTTTAGAGAAAGTGTTTATTCACAATACTGGTTATCACCAATAATTTATATTCGGTAGACTAACATGCTCTAAGAAGTCAATATAATATATGAATAAAGTATATACTTACTCCATGAATGTGGTGTTGATGAATTCGCTGGTTAAATGGCCAAATCCCTTCCTTGAATGAAAATGAAAAAAAAAAAAATTAAGAAGTAGTGGATCCGAGATCTAATTTTGGAGAACTTAGTTTATATCTTCTTCTTCTTCTTCCTCTTTGTGCCTTCCATGATGTGGTCCGTCCACGTAAACCTAGGTCTGCCCCGGGGACGTCTTCCAGTTGGCCTAGCTTCGAAGTACTTCCTTGGATCATCCCTATCTTCCTCCATTCGACAAAGGTGGCCAAACCATTTCAGCTGCTTCCTCTCAATCACCTCTTTTACAGCTGAAACTCCCAGATCCTCTCGTATTCGCTGATTTCTAACCAGATCTCTTCTGGTTCGGCCAGCTCTCCTCAGGTATCTCATTTCTACAGCTGTTACTCGGTTCCAGTCCTTGTCTAGTGGGACCCTGCTTTCGCTTCCATAGAGAAAAGTAGGTAGGTATATTGCCTTGAAAATATGCAGCTTCAAGTTTTTGTCCACTTCTCTGTTTCCAGCAATTTATTTTTCATAACAGTAATTATTCTAAAAAAAAAGAAAGAAATTTTATAAAATGATTTTATGAAGTCTTTTATGCCTTGTTAAAAAAATACATACAACTTTAGGGATACATTTTTTACTTTATACATCGTAACATTCGGTAGCTGAATATGCATTATACTTTTAAAACAGTATAAATTGTGGTTGTTTAAGTATATAGCTGAGATAAATCACACAAACAAATATTTACTAATGAAAAACAAATTATTTTTCTATTTTGGGGGAGAGGATACGGGAAAGGGCTTCAGCTCAAAACTCCCACCCTCTCAATTGATTCTTTATTTTATCATTATTTATTTAATTTTTTAAATAGTTTTCAGTAACACAGTGCACTTTGCAAGACCAAGACCAGGACAGGTAAAAACAAAAATCGATTTTTTAAATAAAAATCAAGGCAAAATAGTTACTAAAACTTGACAATCTTAGTTACTACATGATAATAATTGGTATAATCAATATACTTTTGCATTTAACTCTTCTAATTTTTCATTCGGGTTTAGTTAGGTTTCTCCTATCTGAAAAAATACAGCAATATCTCTATAGTAATAAGCTAAGTGCAAGACTCTTATGAAAACCAAGACCATGATCAAGACTGAGTTTGCAAGACTAAGACTCGTCTCGGTCTCACATTTGGGCAACACTACTACTGGTAAATGTTTACTTTTTTCTCTTTGTGAACGGACATGTTAACTAACATACTGAATGCGTTTAAATATGAAATAAAATTTTGTCCCTTTCCTCAAATTACCTATTGGTTATTGTTAATAAAAATCATACAGCTATTCCAATCATTCAGCTATATAAGCTATTCCATAACTTAAAATATAATTAAGTCTTTATTAATAGTTACTAGCAAACTAACTAGTATAACTATAACTAGTATAACAATGTGAAATAATTAGTTATAGTATAAGAAAACCAACGCTTAATGTAGAAGACTGCTTGGTACTAGATTCAGAATCACAGAGCTTGTGCAGATTATGATTGGCCTAACGGTCTTAAGGTACGTGTTGTCAATACCTTTTAAGAGGATGTAACCGTTATTACGAGTGCTTTCTGTCCTACTCCATCCTATGTCATTATTAGTTTCGCTTCATCACCCCATTTAGTGTTGTCTTGGTGAGAACTCGGCAGAGGAATGGTGTAAATTAGGGGTCATTTTGCACTTAGAGGGCAAATCAGTTGTAGATATTTTGGCTTGGTAGAAGTCATCGGATAGTGGAAATTAATGGTGTTGTTAAACAATCAAAGATATTTACGTATGGCAACATACAGACTGGATTAAACCGTAATATGTGTATTGACGGCAATAATTAATCCATATCTCCTACAAGAGTATGACAACTAGATCGTCAACAACAAATGTAGGTCTCCAAGCAAGAATGTAACTACAAGAATTGAGAACCAAGGTGAGAGAGGGGAAGAGGAGGGTAAACATACTCAGGGATTATGGCAAAGGGAAGTTGTTAACAATTATTATTATTATTGTTAGTTTGTGAGAAGCTAGTATTTTTCAGAATTCTGTTCTTATTTCTTAAATCTTTATAAGGTGCTTTTAGATAACTAGTCCTTTGGGTTATATGAATAATGAATACTCTGTATCATCAATGGGCACATTTAATAATTATTTAAATGAGGATAAAATTAATATTATTATTATAATTTATTACGGATTAAGTCAATTTTGTATCTGAGTGAAAACCTGCGATTGATTGACTTCGCTGACATTAAGAACCTTCACTTGATACTTGACTTGAGGATTCCAGTAGTTAATATTAATCACAGCTCCAGTTTACTAATTTGTTTATTTTCTTACTCTTATTTCTCACTTATTTTTTCATTATTCACTTTTATTTTGCTTATCAGTACTTTTCATAATTTTTTTTCAGAATATGATATATGCCTCATTTCCTCTATGCTAATTTCTGACTGTTTCCCATCAAATCCTCCCCATGTCTAGCATCCTAACCACCTGCCACGTTAACTCGCAATCCCTTCCCGCCCATTATGATGAATTCCTGCAGTACATTTCTCAAAACTTTTTTCACATCATCGCAATCTCAGAAACCTGGCTCAAACCCTATATTCCGTCCTCATCTGTCTCCTTACCTAATTACACCCTCATCCGCCACGACCGGGTCAGCCGGACTGGTGTTGGAGTGGCCATATTTGTCCACGATAGCCTGAAGTCCCGAATCCTTGATTACTCCCCACCCTCCGAACATTCACAAGTGGAGTACCTTCTAGTAGAAATTACCTGTAATAATTCACCTCTCCTTTACATAGTGATCTACCGTCCTCCCCTTGTTCCATTTGATCCGTCCTTAGAATCAACCCTACTCAACTTTGTTCCCCTCTATCCTAGAATAATCATCGCCGGTGACCTCAATACCAATTTCCTTTCTAATTCCAAAGACAAAACCTATCTAGAAAACCTATTTTTTTCCCTCCATCTCTTTATTGTTCCTTTTTATCCTACTCACCACACCCACAAGGCCGACACTTGGTTAGACTTCTTCATTATAGACTCCGAAATAAATCTCCTCTCCTCTTCTCAACTGCCAGTATCCTTCTTATCGTCTCACGACATGATCCAAATACCATATAATATCCAAACCCCTCTGATTCATCCGAGAACCTTCACTTTCCGTCAGATAGACACTCTCACCCGTGAAAAAATACTACCTGACCTTGAAACCTTAGACTTGAACGAAATATATTCCTGCTCCTCCATCGACTCCATGGTTGAGATCCTGACTTCCAATCTCCTCAATATCCTTAACACCCATGCTCCCATAAAAACCTCAACCTTTCGCCGTCGGCCTGCACCTTGGATGTGTCAAGAAATCAAGGATCTGCAGAAGAGGCGTGATGCTGCCCGCAGACGCTTTAGACGTACTAGGCTTACAGATGACTATCAAGCGTTTAGGGTGCTCCGCAATTTGACACAAACAAGAATTCGGCGAGCTAAAGCTTCCTACTTCCATGAAGCTCTGTCATCTGCCCCAGATCCCAAATCTAAATGGCTAATCCTTCGCAAACTTTCCCTCTGTGAACCTTCTAGATCCCCTTCCTCACTGTTCTTTTCCGTTTCACCTGACGATTTAAATTCACATTTTATTTCTGCCTCCTCTACCTCTTCTCTTCCCTCCTCTTCCAACTATGCTCCTGAGTCATCATTTAATGATGATGACTTTTATTTCTCCTACATTTCCCCGACTGACTTACTAACCGCAGTAATGAAATCCCACACCAATTCCATAGGACCAGATGGCATTCCTGTCAAATTGATAAAATTATGTCTCCCCGAAATCCTCCCAGTTCTCCTTTTCATTTACAATTTCTCCCTACAGAACTCAATATTCCCTTCCTCTTGGAAAAAAGCCATTGTACTCCCTTTAAATAAAAAGCCTAATCCATCCTCTCCCGAAGACTTTCGCCCAATCTCAATTCTTTCCAATCTCTCAAAACCCCTAGAAAGATTGGTGCAATCCCAAGTTTCCAATTTCCTAGAAAAGTCTAACCAACTCGATCCTCTCCAATCTGGTTTCCGTCCCGGCTACTCCACACAATCCGCCTTAATCAAAATTACTAATGATGTTCAGACTGCAATAGATAATAAACAACTAACTGTCCTTATACTTCTTGACTTCTCTAAAGCCTTTGATTCCATTAACCATCCCATCCTTTTCAACAAACTAAAATCACTCTCCTTCTCCAATAGCTCCATCTCTTGGTTCCAATCTTTCCTATCACAACGCACCCAAGCAGTCTCCATTCCTAATCAACCACTATCTGCCTACCTGCCTTTATCCTCTGGAGTCGCCCAAGGATCTAGCATATCTCCTCTCCTTTTTAGTTCCTATATCAATGACCTCCATGACTCAATTCTCCATTGTTCCCACCACCTTTATGCAGACGATTCTCAAATATACCTATACTTTTCTCCCCCTGAGCTATTGGTAGCATTTACTAAGATCCAAGCAGACCTAGATCGAATCTGTGACTGGGCAAAATTAAACGGATTAAGGTTAAATGCTTCAAAAACTCAGGCCATTGTCATTGGTTCCAAGCCCCTCCTTAGATCCTATACGGACTTTCCCATACTAAACCTTGGTGACCAGCCAATCTCCTTCTACTCCTCTGTAAAAAATTTAGGACTATTTATTGATCAAACCCTCTCCTGGAGTCACCATATTTCTCACATCTCCCGACGGACAGTCTCTACCCTCAAACTATTCCATTGCTTCCGCCATCTCCTACCTCAACATACGCGCAGACTCCTCGTTTCCTCTCTCATCTTCCCCCACTTTGACTACTGCTGTGTGGTGTATGATGGACTCTCGGTGGAGCTCCGCGACAGACTGAAAAGAATAATGAACAGTTGCGTGAGATTTGTAATTGGTGCCCCGAGATACTACCATGTCTCTCACCATTACACTGAGTTAGAGTGGCTCTTCCCCTCCATTCGAAGACAATATTTCCTAGGTACATTCCTCTATCATATCATCAACAATCATCGTCCTTCCTACGCCTACAACCTTCTCCAATTCAAGTCCTCAGTCCACTCCCTCTCCACAAGATCTCGACCTTCCGACCTTTACATTCCTTCTCACAGATCTGCCTCGTTCCAAAACTCCTTTATTGCACGTTCTGTTAGTTTCTGGAATTCCCTTCCAATCAAAATTCGACATTCTTCATCCTTATCTACATTCAAAACCCTCCTATTCCAATTCCTGTCCCAAAAACAGTCAGGCACCAGTAATCTTTTATGTAAAATTACACATTATATATAAGACCATATTCACATATAGCTCATGACCTGAATACTTATTATAGATTCGACTTTCTTTTTCTCTTTTTTTTTTTTTTTTTTTCTGTTTCAACAGAAACAGATTTTACTGTTAAGAAGAATATACATTTATTTTTTCTGTATTTTTTATTTTTTCTAAAAGGGTTTATTTATATTTTAACATCGTACATAGTTTTAAATATCTTAGTATGGTTTCAAGAGTTTTTTATATAGATTTTTATATTTTATTTTGTATATAGTATGTATAACCAATATTTTTTTTCTTTTCTTTTCTTTAATGACCTATCATTATCTTAATTTGTTATGTTTGTTTTTATCTGGCCAGATGTAAAATTTTAATTTCTGTACTTTTTTGTTATTCTGAAGGGACTTCGTCCCAGAATAAAATTATTTTTCTATTCTATTCTATTCTATTAATAATATTATAATGAGATTATGTTTAATAAAAAATTATTGAGTATTTATATATGATTGTTCTGGAAATTAATGATCTAATTGTGTAATCAAGTTTAAAGAGTCACTCTATAATAAATAAAAATATAGTAATTAATTTAGTATATTAATATAGTAATTCATGTTTATTTTTTTTTTCAATAAACTATGACAACTATTTAAATGACTACGGAAGGTTTTGCCATCGTTCGTTTCTACTAATGGATTATTTAAAAAACTTTTAAGAAATCTAAAAACTATATACAATTTTGACAAAAAAGTGCATACTTTTAGAGTTATTCGGAATTTAATTTTACCATACCTCGTAACTTTTTTTCCAGCTTCTTTGCGTTGAAGTATGTTATATAGATAAATTTAAAGGGTGTCGAGAAAATGACTTTAGTGAAGTTTCATTGAAATCTGTACATTCGTTTAGGCGCTGCCGTCTACAGCGGCGCAGGTTTTTCTGCATTTTTATTTTTTTCTCCTTTATTGACTTATCAAATTCTTTCAAAAGTTTTATTTAGCATTTTTTCGTAACTTTGAATTATGTGAAATGATAACCTTTTTAAAATAAACCATATTAGAGGTACTTTAGAGCAAGGCGTATATGAACATTGGATACTTAAGCCCTGTAAAGTGACATCAATGAGAATAAGACCTAATTGATATTAAAGATTACTTCATTGTAGAATGATACACCGAGTTTACTCAAAATCGTTGGAGTCGTTATTGAGGAAATTGTGTTTCAGCGTTGATATAAAATGGCACTTCCGGTTAGCCGATTTTGAGAAAAAAGTAGCTGTCACACACAGACCATTTTTCGGGGCTTGGTCATTTCGACTCAGGGTACCTCAAAACGTGTATTTCCGTTGAAAACTGAGATTAAAAAATTTTCTCGATCGCAATACTTACCCTTACTATATATTATATATGTATGTAAGTGAAAGTAAAAATATCATTGAGTGATAATAAGCTTCATAACCATATGTATATTTTGAAAACTGAAAAAAATAAAATATTAGTTATAATATAAATATGCTATTGGTTATCATAGAGTATTTTTTTTTCTTGTCCTGATGATAACTAAATTGGTATAACGTTGAAGGGTTATTTTGTTCTTTACCTGCATTTTGGTAAAACTCAGACTGTTTTGTTGAATTTTATTCAATTGTAAACTAACACCTATTTTCTGTCTCATATGAGTTTTTACTCGTTTATATTTTTTAATTATAATGTTCTTTACTTCTTCTGAACCTGAGCCCTTAGAACAAAAATATAATTTACGAAATTCTTTGTTAATTTTAACTGTAATGTAATACGTGTGAAGTACTGAGCACCCTAGATATATTTTTTGTATTACGTATATATTTATTTTATTAAGACGAAAGAATTTCTGAAAACTTATGCATTCTTCCCTATGACGGTTTATTATTTGTATTATTTACAATACATTTTGGATATTATTGCCAAGATGAATAAGTCGTACATTTATAATTAATGCTTTGTGGTAATTCGAAAAAAAATTATTTATGATTATTTATTTAGATTGTAAAATCCCTGTTTCAGTCGAAGAATTATTATGATTTCGCCCGTTTTTTGCATTTATTGTAGAAAACTGCATTCGAATTAGTCATAAATAATATCGGTAAACAAAAGGAAAGAAAATTAAAATTGAATTAGTGAATTTATAATAAATTGACTGTGGTTTTTTACAAAGCATAAAATATATTAGTTTCATTTATATATCTAATTAGGATTCAAAATATATGTATATGTTTATGTATACAGCCATTTTAGATTTTAGGACAAGCTCTATATTGTTGTTCCGGATAGTAGTAGGATAGAAAAGGAACTCAGTTCACGATTTCCAGTCTATACGTTCGTTAAAGTCTCCCATTTATATTCCGAATGAGTGCCTCTTTCTCCTAGGCACTGGTAATGTTCTCTTCAGTGTCTGCGTTGTTCATGATAAATTCTTTTCTATGCTTTGTCAAAGGAATTTATATTTTTGTAAATTATGCTCTACATTTAAGCACTTGGATAGCATTGACCAATACACCATTCTTATATGATATGAGCGTTAAAGATATATATTATGATTAATACCATTTAATTATTTTATTTATTGTATATAGCATGAAACAAATCATCATATATATATATATATATATATATATATATTAATTTATTCTGTCCAATGTTTCGGACTCTTTGTCCATCTTCAGAGACATTACTATTCACTGTAAGGATATCACGTGTTATTAATAATTGTTAGCATTTTTTTTTCTGTATTTACACATATTTTGTTAATGTTTTTCCTTCATTGCCTGCATGTTATTAACATTTTATTTTTTCTGTTCTATTTAATAGTTTTTCCGACACCCAGTCAGTTTTTGATTATCACATTATAGTTATTTAAGTGGATTTTGTCATAATCCTTTTATTCTATCCCTCTATCTGTGTTTGTTTATTTCTGTTCCTTACTATTGTTTTTATATCTTTTTAAAATTATTTATGATATGAGCATAGTGGTTATTTTGTTTTTTTGTATGTTTATAATAATTTAAAAAATATATAAAAACAATAGTAAGAAACTGAATCAAACAGACACATATAAAAAAGAGGGATATAATGAAAGGAATATGACTAAGTCCACTTAAATAACTAGCATGTGATAATGATAAACTGACTATGTCTAGAAAAAACTGTTAGAAATAGAAAAAGAGAAATATTGAATATTTAATAGTTGACCGTTGCATTATAAAGGAATGAGATGATCCGGGGTGGTGGTCGGTCATAAATTGGCTAAATAGTGGTAAAACTATTTTATTAAAAGCCAACGTTTCGACCCGACTTTTCAGGTCTTCTTCAGGACTGAAACGGACAAGATACAAAAAGATATAGAGAATTGTGGAAGTTACATTATATTTAGAGAACAAATTATAAACAATGTGAATAAGCTTATTAAAATTATAAACATTAAGTACATTAAAAAATAAACAGAGTAAGATAAGTAACAAGATCCTAAACTGAAGTAAATAGATGTTAACAATTGTTGTAGTGTAATATATAATATATGCAAATGTTACCATCTATTTACTTCAGTTTAGAATCTTGTTACTTAGCTTACTCTGTTTATTTTTTAATGTACTTACTGTTTATAATTTTTTGTCTAAATAATATGTAACTTTAACCTATTTATGACCGCCACCTCGGATCATTTCCTTCCTTTGAAAAAATGTTAATAGCATGCAGAAAATGAATAAGTTAAATAAAAAATGAATTGTGAATATTTTAAAACAAATATGTGTAAATATAGGAAAAATATTGTAACAATTATTAATAACATGTGATGTTATAATAGTGTAATTGTAATGTCTCTGAAGATGGACAAAGAGTCCAAAACGTTAGACAGAATATATTAACATATATAGGGAAGAAAAATGTTTCAGGCAATGTACCTAAAATAACATAAAAAATATTCCTTGTATAAATTATAAACATTAAATATTATAAGAGGATCTTTTATTTTTTTACTTATTTATTTCAATTACTTCTAGTAGATCAAATCTATTTAAATTGGTAGAACGTATAGCGAATTGGTCTTCAGCTTCTTGTATATTAAATGGTAGAGCCATGCAAGATGGTCTTTCTAAACCCTCATAAAACATAGGAAAGTCCTTTTTATGTTTTATTCATTCCCATATTTCGAATGACCATAACAGTTTAAAAGATCTCTTAAACTTCATAATTGCGCTTTCGCTTGTGTAACTTATCGCAACGGTTTCGCCCCAAAGGGACGCCTTGTCACACCTCTTATTGCTCACCATAATTTTTAGATTTACTTTCTTATTCCAGGAGGATTTGGTACAAGGACGTTCAGAGCCCGGTAAGAATTGTGCTGGGTGCCATTATGTCTCTTTAGTGGAACTGTAAATGTCCATTCGTGCCTAATGACCTGTGATGAAATCAACTTTCTCGTTGGGCTCCCAGGAAACAAGCAGATTACGTTTTACTACAGTTTTTTTGTTGTTGTTTTTTAAAATTAAAAACTGCTTTTTAACTATTCAATACATTTAAACTGAGGCATTTTGGACATCATATTTTTACTTTCACTTACCTATATATGAGATATATAGTAAAGGAAATTATTGCGAACGTGCAAATTTTCGAATCTTAGTTTTCAACGGAAATCCACGTTTTGAGGTCCCCTGAGTCCAAATAACCAAGTCCCGTAAATTGTTCTGTGTGTGTGTGTGTGTGTGTTAACAGTATAGCTCAAAAACGAAAAGTCGTACGAAAGTGCATATTTAACGTTTCTATATACTAGAGATGTCACACCAACTTTTTCGTCAAAATCGGCTAACCGGAAGTGGCACTTTATATTATGGCCTAAACACATTATTACAATTTACTCGAAAATCTAACGATTTTGATTAAATTCATTATATCAGAGTAAAATTAATCAGTTTTAAATAAAATGTAGTTTTTATTTTGAGCTATGTTCTCTAACAGGGCTTAAATGGCTAATTTTCAATATCAGCTTCCTCTAAAGTACCTTTAATTTTTTTCATTTGAAACAATTGACCATTTCACATAAAAATAGTATATACATAATATACAATATGCTAGAATTTGATATTTAACTAAAGGAGAAATAATAGATCGTAACGGATTAGATTAGAATACACTTCCATACGTAACATGAGCTTAATATAATACGCACTCCGATAATATTATATACATATACATATGTGGTTTTCATAAATGCTAGTGTTGGTATTATTTAATATATAAGTGTGTAGATTACAGCGATAGAAATATTAAAATTTGTATATATTAGGGTATTTATACCAATAAAAATACCCATAATGAAATATAAATAAATATAACTTCTATAATCTTTACTTTCTCTTCCCATTTGTCTGAAAATACTTATTTCTGCTAAGAAGAGGGTGGTAAGTCTAAGTTGTCTGACGTGCCGCTGCAGATTTTTTTCTTCAATTTCGTTCTTATTTCTATGTATTATATCTCTTTGATTTATTTTTATTTGCTTTAAATATGCTGTTAATGTGATATTTCATCACCAATATCATTGTCCTTAATTGAGACAGAATATAACATTATACAATAAAAGGAATTTCATTTTTTTTTTTTTTTCGTGGAATTTACAACTGTATAAAAATAAATATACAACCAGTTAATGTAATACAGAGACATAAAATGTCATTAAAAGGCTTGTAGAGAATCTACCATTTATAGCACTCTAATAAAGTTTTAAATACAAATAAAAAATTCAATCAAGTTTTCACTTTTTTAGATAAGGGATTTTTAGATAAGGAAAAAATTGCATTCATGTTAATTTTTCTTTTTGCTGTCTTTAACGTATCTTTACGTTTCGGATAACCTTGAGTCTGGGAAGCATTTTCAGCCATTGATGTGGCCTGTCTTTGATTTTGTATGTGAATCGAATTTGTTGTTTCATTTTTTGTTATGTTGGATTTCGGACACCGAAGCCATTCGAAGATTTTCTTCGAATGTCGGGAGCCATTGTGCTGATAAGTTTTTTAGCTTTACCACATTTGTTGTTAATATGAGATGTGTTAATTTTTTATCTAATTGCAGTCCAAGGTATGTAACGGATTGAGCACAGGGCATTCTAGTTTCGCAATAATAATAAGTTTATTAAATTAATTTACATTTTACAAAATGTACATAAAAAGAGTATTGTGTTAAAATTATCTTACGATTAAGTAGAAATCAAATGGGTATTCATGAATTTTAGTGCCTCATTACTAATCTCCAGATTGAAAACACCCCAGTTCCGAGAATTTTCTTAAATAAAAACATTGTAGATTACGATAGTATCAAGCCATTCACGAAATTTTGGAAGGATAATGGTAATTTTATAAAAAGGATGTGTCGTGGACTATGTCTCTTTTTCGTTTAATGTTTTCTATAAGAAACCATCGCTGCATCGCTGGAATGTAGCGTTTTAATTGATGTTAGTTACTCGCAAAAGTTTGGGAACTGCGTTGTATCATTTCTTCCGTCATTACGGAACATCACGATTAGCATCTTGGATCTCTCCTCCAGACTTGGACTACGGAACCTGGATAATAGAATCCAAGGGCTGAACAGAGAGGGGTGGCGGAAGTCCCCCACTTCTTGTACCCCTACCAGAGGACCTAGCTGGCCGGAGTGAGAGGCGCCATTCCGTTGTCAGGACTTTGCTCAGGATGTGCACCACATAGAGGACTTGTTCCATCAGCTAGTGACATAATATATTGTGATTAGTTTAGTGATAATTAGGCACAGACAATGCTCCAGCCGAGGGCGGCTTGGCTCTTCATATTTATATTCGCCGCATCTGCATCACCAAATACAGGTCAGTTGGATTAATGTATTATGTATTCATGGTTTGATGTATTATGTATTTTGCTACAAAAATTCATTATTTTTATATAGGAAGGGGAGCTAGGATTATTGAGAATCCCACATTTTTAAATACATCCAAATTTGACTTAAAAAAAATTACCTTCCATATAACAGCAATTTTTCTTATCACCATACAAGGATTGTAGATCCGCGTTTTTTAAAAATAAATTTAAAAATGTAAATAAATAAAATCTAATAAACGTATATTTATTTCTTATATATTTTTAAAATACACCCATTCCATTTTTTTTTCATATGTAATCGTATATAACAATCATCATTTAACATGAGACCTTACCCAATATTTTAATATTACACGAGATCTTTCATCCCATTTCTTTTCATCCACCTATGAATTCATTCTTCGTTGAATACTTATACTGTCATTAAAATTCTTCGTAATGCCAATAAATTATTATATTAATTTTTAAATATCTGTCATGTATATATATAAAGTGATTTTTTAATTTTGGATTGATGGTTGACTGTAGAGAATAATAGAAGAGAAGAATGGTTGGGGGGATCTCAGTAAAAAAATTAATATATATATATATATATATATATATTTATTTTTATTTTAACCAACGTTTCGGCCCAAAGTTCAGGCTTTCTTCAGGGCTGGTCATAAGTTAACTTATGACTTTGTTAACTATAAGTTAAC
Source organism: Nezara viridula (assembly GCA_928085145.1). Lineage (NCBI taxonomy): Eukaryota > Metazoa > Arthropoda > Insecta > Hemiptera > Pentatomidae > Nezara > Nezara viridula. The sequence goes on along the minus strand of OV725083.1, from coordinate 45,939,689 downwards.
ATGACTGTAATCTTGCGGAATCCTTTCGTTTGACCAGCCCTGAACATTGGGCCGAAACGTCGGCAAAAATAAATATAAATATATTTATCTATTTTTATAATTTGTTCTTCTGACTGAACCAACCATTCTTTCACTTCAAATTTATTTTTTATTCTTCGTAAATTGAAAAATTAATTTAAGATTCGTTTTCTTCAAAACACTCGTAATTTTTATGCCTTCTTTATCAAAATCCTTGTAATTTTTTAAAAAACTTTATTAAAGTATCTCTTTTGTGTGCTTGTACTGACATTTTTCATGGTGTCCATTAACTATACAATTAAATTTTGAATTTAATTATGTCTGTGAAATCTTAGATTTTGAATATTAGCCCTTATGATTGTAGGTAACAAGGTAATTTACATAAATTTTCTATGAGGTGTTTTCCTATAGATTTATGAGCCGTTTTCTTTTAATGCATTTGTTTGTTTTAATTTTTTTTTCTTTGAAAATAGAATCATTTATGGTGCGTATATGATTATAGTTTACAAAAATAAAGTTTTTTTTTATCCAGTTATTTTACTATTTATTAGGATTTTATTCAGGAATCTTTTTTTTGCACTTACATTGAAATAAAAAAAATCTATGATGTCCTTTATGTATAGAAATAATTTTTAATGAGGTATACATAATATTGTGGTTTATTTCGAGTTGACGTAATTGTAGTAATGGCTGTTAAATCTATGTGTAATGATTGTTAAGTAAATGTACGTGGCTTTTTCCCATATGGATTTCTCGATGGGTAACTGTCCCATAAGTCGCGTTTTGGATTTTCTAGCATTATTTAAATATAATTTTAAAACTATTAAATATATTTTACGCCAAATAATAGTTTATTGTAGTTGAATGTCCATTCTAAGGAGAAAGATCTCTAGGTGCAATGATTGGAACACCTTGGGTGTTCCCCGAACCCGCAATGCAACAACTGGAAGTGTCGCAAACTTCAAACCAACCCAGTTGAAAGTGTTCAAGTTATTCCTATGATTTTTTTTCGTTTGTTATGAATTTTTTTTCAAGTATATTAATATAGGATTTTGTAAGGGGTGATAAAAATTAAAATTTAAAGAATTAATCAAAACTATAAAATTTTAACTGTAGATTACAATAAAATAGCATAGAATAGATATAAACCGATGGATGTGTTATTCTTCCCTAAAATTAAAAAAAAAAAAAATGACCATTTTATTCCAATAACCGCATTATTCTATCTATTACTGGTAATGTTGAATAGTTTTTATCCCATAGGCCATTTTAATTGTTTGTATTTTGTAGATTTATAAAAATGTGTATTTCTATAATAATTTGCTTAATAACGTTTGAATTTATATGGTAATTTTTCCTGGAGATAAATTTTAAGTTTACTGAACAGGTAGCCAGGCGAATCGAATGATAACATTATTGTAAAAAAAAAATTCTTATTGCTTTCATGAAAAAATTGTTGGTTTGTTGATTTTATTAAAGATCTACGATAGGAATTTAATTTTTTTTTTATTGAATAATAAATTAAAAAGAACATACTTCTTATATTTAAACATGAATGTTATAGTTTTTATTGAGTAATTAAGGGTCAAGAAAAGGGCATTATTTTATTTTTATTGAATGATAACATTACGGTAAAAAAAAATAATAATCTACCGATAAGGTTGTTTTGAATTTAAAGTTTTTAAAAAAATTTTTGTGGTTCATTTAGTAGTTTTCTTTTAATTGAATGAAAATTTTATCTTAATCAGGAGAACACATTGTTTACCATAATTTTTTTTAGCGCTAAAAATAATTTCGTCTCATGTTTTATACAGTTTAAGTAGATGTTATTATTAATTTAAAATACCTGTTTTTCAGTACATCTGTATAAATACTTACAGTCTAGAATTGAGAAAAACAAAAAAACATCCTGACTTTTGACCTACTGGTTTGTCTGTATCTAATATTGTTACGTGATATATGCTTTCATAATGCGATAAAAAAAACCAGTTATTTAAATCAAACATTTTCTTAATTATAAAAACTTGTTGCCTTTCACACCTATTTACTTTAATTGTCTGTAATTATTCAGATTTCTTTAAATCTGAAGTTTTTGAAACTAAAAACTAGTGTCTATTACACTAGTGGTTTTAGTTTATCATGGTGTTTATTAATATTTTTTTTCTAGAGCTTTATTTCAGTTAAAAAGTTTTGTTTTTTATAAAAAAAGTTGTTATAAAATTCACAAAGATTAAAGATTAAATTACAATAATTAATTTTTAAGTGTGGATTGATGATGAAATGGAGAGAAGATTGGTTCGGGTGGTCAGTAAAAAAAAATAATATCATCTTCATATAATAAACATACAAAATTGTATGCCTCACTTTTCCTTAAAGGTCAAGATTGATCTAATGCAATATAAAATTGATGTATGCAATAAAATCATGCAAAATTAATTATTGAAAACGAGATTAGTTAGGGTGATCAGTAAAAAAAAAAAAAATTGTAAAAATAAATAAGTGTATTTATTTTTATATTTGCCGACGTTTCGGCCCAACGTTCAGGCCTTCATAAGGGCTGGTCAAACCATGGTCTTGCGGAAATCTTTCGTTTGACCAGCCTTGATGATGACCTGAACTTTGGGCCTAAACAACGTCAAATATAAAAATAAATGTACTTATTTGTTTTTACATTTTTTTTTCTTCGGCTACTGCAGCACTTACTAGACAAACGCTCTAAGCTTTAAATCAATTACAAACGACTCATATATATGGCAATAATAAGACCTATTTGGACTTACGGAATTGAGCTTTGGGGCTCCACTAAACCATCGAATCCAATCCTTACAATCCAAAATCCTTCGTAAAATTCTCAACGCTCCTTACTTTGTCACAAATAAAATCATCCATAAAGACCTTAATGTTCCATATGTTACGATTTGGCCCAATCCAGATACCTATCCTTCAATAACAAACTTCAGAACCATCCAAACCCTCTCGTTTTAAAGCTTCCTCCTCGATCCCTGATAACCCTCCGAGGCGTCTGAAAAGAGGATGGCCTCGGGACCTTCTAATATAGAACTTTACTTTGAGTTCTACCAATGGGTAGTTTCTCTTCATGTTGTACATGCCATGTTACTAATGTCATTAAAAAAAAAAAATTATTTTTTTTTTCTGATCACCCTAACTAATCTTCTTTTCTATAATTAATTTTCCATTATTTTATTACATAGATCAATTTTATATTGTATTACATCAGTCTTGACCTTTAAGGAAAAGTGAGCCATTTTTGTGTGTTTATTATACGAAGATGATTTTATTAATCAGTTTTTAGATTATGATGAAGGTTCGTTATGGAAAGAGGAAATGATAAATCTGAATCATATGTTCTCCTCCGCAAACCTTGATTGGGAGACCTTGAGGAGACTAGATTTCCTTTGAAACAAAAAAAAAAAAAAAAAAAAGGCACAGAGGTGCAAAAATGAAATTTGCATAGTGGGACAAACCAGTTTCTTGATGCTTTGGCCTACCCACCTTTCACTCTGTTCCCCGGATCCCAAGCGCACCCAACCCATTTCTCTCCTCCAAAATAAAACTTTCAATTTGCGATAATTCCTTTATTATAAGTTGTGATAACCGCTGGGGGGAAACGCTTATCAAAATGACCTGGTCATATTAACAGGTTTTTTTAGAGCGGGCCTTCCCGCTAATCACTCTTCGGAAACCCTAGCATTATGATTCGAAAGGTTCACAATCAATTATAATACAGGTTGATTTGTCCCCATTTCGGATTTGCGAGGGCACGATAAATTGTTAATAATGATCAGTTTTGTAGTAAGGCTAAAAAAAAAAAAAAGTTTCAGTTTCTTGCAAAACTGTTAATTCATAATATTTGCACATAGTTACTATAACGATGTATTGTGTCCGTTGAACATTTACCAGACATAATCAGTACCAATAAAAACTGGAATTATTTTTTTAAAATCTATTTATTTATATATATAATATTCTGTCTCGTGGACAATAATTATAGTGGTAAATGAACACATTCTCTCCATATATACAGAAAATATAAAATTAACAAAAGTAAAAAAATAATAAAAGACTATGTACAATAAAAAAAAAATAACCTAAAGATAAATAAATTAAAAATATAAAAACACAGTCATACCTATATATTAATTCTTAAATTATTTTTTAAAAAACTAAGGTGTGTGCTTTAGACAGATGAAAACATCAAGTTTTCTATAAATTTTTAAAACTAATAGCTCATTATAAAGAGGATGAAATATTCCCCTCGCTTATGGTATGTAGGTCCGATTTTTTCTTTCTTTCTCGTGTATTTTAATCCATATCTTCAATAAAACTCGTTATAATTTGCTTTTCGATAGTATTTTTTCTCTTTTCGCCTCCCTAAGACGGTGTCGCGTTAAGATACAATTTTGAATAATAGCCCATTACAGAGGAGATGAAATGTTGAAGATTTCTCTTGCTAACAATATGCACGTCTGATTTTTAGTCATTGAAGGTATTTTAATCCATATGTGAAACCATTTTAATTATTCGACTCTATCTGACTTTACCCGAGCGTTAACACATCGAAAATCTGACGGATCTATCTAATTCACTCTTCACAAAAAAAGTGCAAAAGAAGTTTTTACTTCAAAAATCAGCTTTAAAAATGATACAAAATGACTTAAAATAAAACAAATTTTGTTAAAATTAATAAACTAAAAAATATGTTTTGTGGTAACAATAAAACAGATACCGACAAAAATCAATTCTCTCTCTTTTTTTCTTTAAACGTACTGTAACTTTTCTGTTTCTCTGAATAATAATTGGAAAAATGTTTCAAGGCTTGAATCACTATGAAACATTGGAAATATCTATAAAAACAAATATAGAGTTATATTTTCCCATATTTTTAAAAATTTTATTTATTTAGAAATACAACAATCTGTCAAGTGGAAAATAATTATGTGATATAGTGATATATGAACACATTCATATCATAAATACAGAAAATATAAAATTAACAAAAGTAAAATAATAATCAAAAACTATGTACAATAAAAAATAAAATAACCTAAAGATAGGTAAATTAAAAACATAAAAACACAGTCATATCTATTTCCCATAATTAGATAACTTAATAATTCTGAACTTTATTTCTAAACTTCTCCTACAGCAGTAACGCACGCCATAAGTGTAATATTTTGATTTAATATAGCTTGATATAAATATTCTTAAATCCTCTAATCATTAATCTAAATTTTCAAACGAACTTCCAGATAGAGAAAAAAATATGGTACCATGATCGTCTACATTTTATGAGAAAGAATTGATTGGGGGTCTGGTCAAATAAATAATAAACTATAGAAATACTATTATTTAATTATAATACTATTCCTATAATTTAGTATTTATTTGACCGCACCCTCCGAGCAACTCCTCATATTCTATCATGGTCAACCATCTCTACATCATTATATCTACATTTTATGTTTTTCTCTTGCTTTATATGTATTTTTTATTATGTTAATTTTTAAAATAATTAGAAATAAACGAATATAGTTTTTTTACGACTGCTTCAGTTTTTTTTTTTTTTTAATTTTCTAAATTGGTTTCTTGGGCTTTCTGGACTGGATTCAGATTTTTTTTTATTCAGAGATTTCTCTACTTTTTCTAGAAACAGTTTAGACTTAACTTTACCTGTAAACAGTCGAATGACTCTCCTCAAGATCCCGTTAAGTTCATTATGAGAAAAAACTAATCGTCATGCCGTTGAGACCACCGAAACGTTACTGCCTCTCTGACTAGACTGTGACTTGGCAACTGTCTTCAACTATGAAGCCATAATGAAACGTTCGTGGTTTGAATTATTCCGAGTATGAATTAGCATGAAAGAGCATGCATACTAATCATAATATGATAGTTATTTTATCAACTTACTTAAATTAGCTTATTATTAATTAATGATAGCAGACTTTTTTTTAAAAAAAGAGACAAAAATTAAATTAATGGGTGATCACAACACAAAGATCTCAATACCAGTAGATAAATAACGTCAAAATGTTAGTAATTAAGGCTAAAAAAAAAAACTCAGGTCAGAGGTAGCACATTTCTTTTTAAAAGTTAAAATAAGATATAATAATACACTTTCTATTTAATAGATTATTATATAGTGTATGATTATTGTAAATATAAGGGGCTAAGAAGCCGAGGGGTATAGTAAATAAAAATATTGAGTTATTGTTATTTAAAGTATTTTTACTCTAATATGTATTTACTCTAAAATATGTATTTTTTTTTTAAACAATTTAATCTGAGGCTATTTATGATCATCTTGCCTATACTTAAAGAGCCGGTAAAAAGGTATAATAATTTAAAAATATAGTAATTAATTACTTTGGTAATGCTCACTATTATTTCATAATTTTGTCTATTTCCGATTATAGAAAAATAAAAATAGAAAATAACTTTATTCTGGGACAAAGTCCCTTTAGAATAACAAAATAGTACATAATTAAAAGACTACATCTGGCCAAAATAAAATAATAATAAAAAAAGAGAAAGTAAAGAAAATATTAGTTAAAGAAGCTATTTATATATATAAAAAATCCATATAAAAAACATTTAAAACTATGTACAGTAAAAAAATTATAATTACACACTTTTGAGAAATAAAATAATAAAAAATACATTGAGTTCTTCTTTGAAATAAGCTCTGTGTTTCTGCTGACAAAGGAAAGAATAAGAATAATCTGACAATATAAAATGTCAGAGTACTCAAATAATAAATAATATCTAAACACATCATTATCTTATTGTAACTGTAGGTACAAATTTATTTGTATAAGAATAAAAAAACAAAAGATTGATGCATTCAGTGGCATATATATATTTTTTTCTTTGGCGATCATATTGGGTCACAAGGTCAATGGCCAATCGGTTTAGATCCAAGGATTATGTCCGCTCAGAGTCAGCAAGCGCACGAGGACCTACTTTTATTTCTCTCAAACATACCTTCCATGAATTTTCCATGAATTCCATGAAAAAAATTTTGGGGATTACTGACATCCTGGAATGCCATATCCCAATTTCTTTAGCAGGCTGAAAGGCTTCACATGCCAGAGGGGAGAGAGAGGGTTTATCTGGCAACGTAGCTTTCCGCGTTTCCTCGGTAAACAGTTCCATCCAAGTACTTACGACGCTCGACGTTATTTAACTGTGGTTATTTATGATACGCGCTTTAGCCCACTCGGCCATCCCGATCCCCTAAATACATTTTATATCTAGTTCTTATATTATATTAATTTCTCAACTTTAACAAATTTTGAGAAAAAAAAATCGACATTGACCTTTTTCTTGCTGATCTTTAAATTCGATGGATTTTCAACATTTAGTTCATTAAATGTTGAGAAATTATTCCTGACATCACAGGGACAGAATAAAGTAAGATTATATTAATGCTGATTAGGACACTTCTCTAAAACAACAGTAACAGCAGATAAATAAAAACTGGAAAATAGTTAGTACATTCACTTCAAGACGATTTAATTTATACTCATTTATCACATTAATTCTACAGTCATGACAATAAGACATATTTACGACTGTAAAGTATTATCCAATGCTGATCCATTCCATAGAAATATTATACCCTGCCTGGAGAACATTAGCCAAGAACTATCCCTGGAGAGTTGGTGAATTGGTGCTTGAGTAAGGACATAGAGGATTCATCCTTTCACCAAGACCTCTTCAGAGCCCGACTGTATTTCCAGGACGTGACTCTAACCTTTCTAAACTTCTACTCTAGCTCTTACGAACCGTGCTCTAGAAATATAGTTATTTTACTTCTTATTTTCAGTTAAATTAATCTAATTTTTGTTTTGGTTGGATGAAAAATAGTGTCTTCTGTATTATTTGAGATTTTGCTTTTTGTTTTGCGATCTTTCATAACGTATCTTCAGATATGTCCATTACATATATTGTTTACCGCCTGTTTAAATTGACACTTCTGGTTCGGAATAATAGGTAATAACAACAGTAATAATTATTTTTTTTACATTGCTATCTAATTATTAACATCCGCCTGAAACTTCGTAAATAGCTCAGTTCATCGTAACCTACAACCATTTTACTCACGAAAATTCTGGAAATTGGGGAGCGGCAAACTTTGTCTATTTAATTAGGTAGTAAAAACTCGTAAATACTTATTTCCTTTCCACTTGAATCGTAAGATAATTTGAGCACAAAATCGAGAAAAAAGGTGGCCTTCAAAATTATTGGGCCGTTTGGCGTGACCTCCACCCTTAACATGCCAAAATAACGAGGTTAAATAGACCTTATTTTTGATAATATTTTTATTTAGTTCGCCAAGAAAAAACAACCTTATTTTAAAATCCACTCAATGTTTTTAAATTTTGAAATAAGTGCTAAAACAAATCTTTTCGACTCTGTTTTTTTTTTTTTTTTATATATCTCAATCTTCATATGGTTCGTTTATTTTATCTACTGTTAGGAACATCTAACAGTCGCCACTGCTAACTCTGAATAGATAGGTAAAACAAATATGTGTTAATGAGAGAATAAAGGTGACTAAGTGAAAGTATGAAAATCTGTTGCCCGCATCACACAATCTTCACTATTTCCTCTACTTTTAACAGAAATTATTGTTTGACAATACTAAGCTATGGCAAAAATTTTTTGATCAGCAATATTAGTGAGTACAGAAATTTTTACACTGATCTACCTTAAGCCGGTTTCATTGCTTTAGTTTATGAAATAAATCGGACTCAAATCTTTTGTTTGATCAATTTTCAGGAAAATAAATTTAGTTCAATTCTTTTTTTGTTTCTTCATGAACATATGTAAAGATATAAAAACTTTTCTGAAATAGGTAGGAATGCCAGTGGACATGCCAGATATTTTTGTATTTGGGCCACTTTTTAACAGGCAAAACATGTATTGATTTAATTTTTTTTTTATATCTCCAATTTCATATGAATTTTACATCTACTGTTAAATGTCTCTTGCACTGTATCTCAGATACATTTTAATTTTTTTGGAGCATTCCTCCAATTGGAAAAGTTGCCAATACTTTAGCAGAAATACATTGATAGTAATGGAGCGTGATTTGATTAATAATACCATTAATTTTATTTAAGTACCATAAATCTGCTTTAATTTCTGGACAATCCAATATCACATAAGTAATTATACTAATTAGCTATAAGAGCATGTAGGAGTTCCAACTGCCTATAAAATGATCCATTCCTATGAGAGATTCTCAGGGGCAGTGTATCGAGGGCAGACCGGACTCGGTCTGGTGAACGCGCTCAACAACAGCACTTATGGTGAACACTAGCCAGATAAAAAGGTTACCCTGTGATAATCGGCCCACAGTGTGCGCGTACCTAACCGACCGTACCTTATCTACGCAGTCATCGAGTTCTTCATTACCTATCAGGGCTTCCAGATCATCAAAGGATTTTGGAGTAGGCTACTCAAAGTGGGATCTTTAAGAAAGACGCAGAGGCAGAATAACCCGTATTACGGAGAGCTCAATGGTCGGCAGAGAAGGGAAAGTGAAAAGTGATCACGAATTGATTTTAATTGAGTTTTATTGTCCATTGAAACGATTCCTTTTGTTGTTTTCCTCGCTCTTTACACTCCACTGATTCTTTCCTCCGATTACTCAAAGCGACCCAAATAATTCGATTTTTGGCCTGGGGCGGGTAGGAGAACCCGTTTTGGATCCGCTTTGAGAAGAGTAGCACTTTCTCATGACATGAATCACTTGGAGAAATGCACCTGTGACAGGCTGATTAGTGAGGAGGTGGGCGTGGGGTCCATGGTGAAATGCCATCTTAACAGATACTAATATATAGGAACGGTTCCTTATCGTAACAGGATAACTTTCAACGTTTTAATTTCTCTTCATTTTAATATTATTAATATTATTTAACAGCAAAGAAATAAACTATGTTTAAAAAAAGAAAAAGTCAGAAAGCTTATACCCATAAAACTGGTTTATGGATTACCTCTGAGAACGGAAGACCACCAAGGTTCTGGGCAAGTCCCTAAACTCAGCTCTCATTCCATCGAAATAATCCATCAGTCGATTGAATTCAGCGCTAATGGAGACAGATGTATTCCAAGTTTTGGAACGACCTGCAGAAAGTTCTGAAAGGTTAAAATAATAAATGAAATAAAATATATATAAAGAAATCAAAACACAAATAAATATAGATAGAAAGTAAACTGAATATAAATATGTAAATTATATTACGAAATAACAACACTCAGGTTATAATGAGTTACCTCCAGCGGATCCATCATTCCGTAAAGCCGATGTAATCACTTAGCTATCGGTGAGGCAATGAATGAATAAAGAAACTAGTTTAATTCCATTTATGTATGCCTCGATGGGTTTAGGAACGGCTAGATAGATTTCGGATGTCCATCAATCAGCTGTGCGGAGAGTTTAGAAACTTCCTCTTCTTTTAAATGAATATTGATCCTTTTTTGGGCAATGCGATAACCACGCCAGTTGAGAGTATTTCTTAAATGAGAAGATAAATAATTATAATGAATAATAGGTTAAAATATCAATGGAAGAGATCTTTTCAAACCGAAAATTTCGTCCCGAAATATATTATTTTTCAAAATATGTTATCGAAATTAGTTAAAAAATGGGTGTGGTGGGGTGGCCGAATGGGCTAAAGCGTGTGCACTGCACCGCCGTTGCCCGGCAACCTGACATATGAATCAAAGATACAAAAATAGTCACGAGTTCGCGTCCCGGTGCCGGGGGAGTCTTTTAAATCCCAGCCCACACTCCCTGGCCCGGGAAAATCCCGTATAGCCTTAACGGCGATGAAGGGAAGGACCAAAAAAAAAAAAAATGTTTATTCTACTTAAATAAAATATATAGTTGATAATAAAAATAATGTTTGAGATATAAAATTTAAATTAGCTGTTAAAAATATTTTATAAATGCAGTTGTGCTATTAGAAACTTTTACAGGACCTTAGGTTTATTACTTATGACATACAACATTTCAATACTTTCCTAACTGTAATTATAAATGATAATTTTCTTAATGAACATACATAGGACATCTATTACCATATTGAGCATCTGGATGAATCGTCAAGACGTATAAATTGGAAAAACAAACAACAACAAGAAAACGCCCAAAAAAATTCTAAAGTTTCTCCTGATATGGCATAGATTTACATATTTTTGTTAATTGTTCGATTATTGGATGTAGTTTTTGAACGTTTACTATAATTTCCAAAAAATTAGATTCAGATATGTTCAGACTTAATTTTGTCTATGGCCTATCGAATGCAAGCCATAATAAGTCAGACGATCTGAGATCAGAGTATTAACTCATGGAGGAGAAGAACCAACACAGGAACACTTACAAAAACTAGTAAATCAATACCTAATACAATATGAAGGCAAGGAGGTTAAGATCGGCGGTAGATGTAGTTCGAAGCGATCCGTTCGGAAATCTCTATAATTGATGCCTCTATAATTAACAAAAGACCAAGTATAAGGTCTAAAACTGGTTGGATAGATCATATAAGGCCAATAGAAAATATTTATATGTATACATTGTTTTTTCAAGATTAAACTTAAGACTGTTGACATCTTTTATTAATGAAATTTACAACTGTATAAAATAAATATACATATAATAAATGTGATACAGAAAAATACAATAGCAGGAAAGAATTGTAGAGAATCTACCCATTGTTAGCACTATAATAAAGTATCTAAATAAGGAGATCACGAGCCCATCTTTTTTTCAGACTCCTTGGAGGGTTATCAGGGATCGAAGAGGAAGCAAGGTTAGAAATGGTTCTGAAGTTTATTGTGGAAAGATAGGTATCTGGATTAGGCCAGATCGGAAACATATGGAACATTAAGATGGTTATGGATGATTTTATTAGTGACAAAATAAGGAGCGTTGAAGATTTCACAAGGATTTTGGATTGTAAGAAATGGATACGAGAGGAATTCGATGGCATAGTGGAGTCCCACAGCTGAACTCTATATGTCCAAATAGGACTAATTACTGTTGATATTAATTATCAGTTTGTTGGAAATTAGAACTGGAGTGTTTCTTTTTACCACAGTCGACGTCCAAGGCAACTACGTGTTCCAGAGTTATAGCGATATCAGTTCAACTCTCTATCACACGTAATGTATGTGGAAAATGTTATATACCCGTGGTATAATTATTTTTTCCGAGAATACATTTGTTATCCATAAGTGCTTCCAGAGGAAAGAAAGTGTTGGGTGCATCGCTGTTGGACACGGCTTACATTTTCACCAAGATGTGATCGCATTACGTCTCTATGGGAATCATGTTTACCACCCGTGTAAGGCTTTATAACAATGTGATTTAATTGCAATTAGGCTAGTTCCGAGCATTGTTTTCACACGGGAATGCTACATTCCTCTGGCCGTGTGTTGAGTAATAACTCAGAGGATCTTTTGATTGGAGGTGTGAAGTTTAACATTAAGATTTTGGAGGATTCGATAGACGTTTTTAAATGTTTTTTGTAATCGATATATATCGGGCACTTAGTCCTTCCTGATTTGTGAGAAATCAGAAAAAAAAAACATTGTCTCTTCTTACTAATATTCTGCCATTAACGTAAATGCACCGGAAATAGACACTTTAAGAGAAATTTTCAACATTAATGTGCATGAACCAAAGCTTTAGTTCTGATGATGGATCTTTGCAAATGGGTGTAATTGTAAGAATATTTAGTCCTCTGTCACATTTTTTTTTTTTAAATACAGATAATTAGTTCACTATTCATGTAAAATTCAAGGAATGTTGACAGCGTATTTGGCACTAGTAATAGATACCCAAATTTTTGGATTAAATAGGTTTTTTTATCTAATGAAAGAACCAAAAATAAATTATCCATAATTTTAAACTAAGAAACAAAAAAACCACAGATGAATGAATAAAAATGTCATACTTATCTCTTTAATTTAGAAAAGTAAGAAAGAAACATCCTTGAAAGAAATCTCAGCCTTGTTTTATTGAAAAATACAACTGCCAATCCGCTATTCCGACATGATATATCTTGAGGTTCAGGCATCACCCTTTTAAGTAGTGTCGCCTTTTGCAAGACCAAGACCAAGGCCGCCTAGCTGTTGCAAGACCAAGACCAGGACTGGTAAAAAAAATCGATTTTTTGAATAAAAATTAAGGCAAAATAGTTACTAGTACTTGACAATCTTAGTTACTATATGCAAACCATTGGTATAACCAATATACTTTTGCATTTAACTCCTCTAATTTTTCATTCGGGCTTAGTTACGTTTCTCCTATCTAAAACATTACAGTAATATCTCTCTAGTATTAAGCTGATAAGTAACTGCAAGACTCTTACGCAAGACCAAGACTCGTCTCGGCCTCGCATTTGGACAATACTATTCTTGAGTGCTTTACTTGCAAATCTAATGATATTTGCACCATATTTTTGGTGTGTAAAACTTATTATCTGTTAATGAGTTTAAAACTGTCCATTACTGGTACCTTTACGTTAAACATTTTAGAGCGACAAAACAAAATTTATTTAGCATTATTACCCATCAGAATAAAAAGTTATATCATATCGCATCTTACAAATTATATTTGATTTATCTTAATTCTTATGTGGTTGCTATTAAAAAAATTAGCTTGCTTTTTAACTACAACTACATAAGTTAATTTTTAAATTGAGTACTTCAAGTGTAGTAAGATCCACGTTTACTTTAATGATATTATTAAACCTGAGTGGCTTATATTACTCAACTGTTGTACTACTAATTCAGAGTATAATGCAGTAGAACAACGGAATGTAATTACTAAGGCACTAATCCACAAGAGACATGTCACAGCAGAAGCTGAGACTCTGAAGATGTGGGAAGAGAAGAAGGTAAATAGAAGCGGTGGAAATGAAGTTAGCGGGACGGAGACTTCAATGTGGGACGTGGATGGAAGTCTTCCCACAGTAACTCATTCTTGGTGTCATCATTCCTCGGGCTCTCTTCCACGAACAGTGATGTCACGAAAATGGCACTAAAGACTTTTGGATTGAGTTTTTCTTCTGTTTATGAACTTGTTGTTTACTGAAATAGACTTTGACATTTATATTTTTTCATGTTTGCGAGCGCAAGAAAATATTGCAGTAAAAGACAATCGTTCTTAACAATTCAAAAATGCAGTAATAATAATAATAATAATAATAGTTCAACAATTAATAATAATATGCCACACATAACCTGTTTGCATTATATAATGACTCATACATTCGGAGATTGACCACGGTATAGAAATGATCAGAAAATATATTTAAGGTGTCTATTTATTCACAAAAGATTGGAAAATTTATTATTTTTGATATATTTGATACCTCGTTGAGTCTTAAGCTCCGACGCTGTAGCTCTTTGCATGACCGTTCCTTTAACTATTTTCGCAACATTCCATTTTGAAACGACAGTAGTTTTTTTTTCTTGTGAATTTTTAATCATTGAAAACAATGGTGTGACATAAAATAGGGTCGTTTTGTTGTATTAGTAGTTAGATAAATGGTTAGTAGTTATTGCTATAACAACTATATAGTAGAAACAAATAACAATTGATGAGCTTAAAATTTAAAGTAATTCAGTAAATATATAATTAGGGTTATTTTATCCTAATTATATACATGGCTTCACATTGATATTGATATTAATTTAGCTCTATTTCGTTTTCTAATCGGTTTTTTTTTTTTTTTTTTGTTAGTTTCATTTATTTTTCTATTTTTTAAATTTAAAATAATTAATTAATGTATTCGAATACTCCAGTATACCAGTAATCTACTATTGCTAAATATTCTAAAAATCTACACTATAGGTCTGAAAACTATTTAAATTTCTTTAATCATTATTCTACCAAAAAGGATCTCACCTTCATATTATTTTCAGCTCTTTGCTGACGTAATTTATGATTTTTTTCAGTTTTGTTGTCATTGGATAAACTTTCATGTGGGTTTTGAGTGCCCTATAATGTTGAAATACAATTGTTTATATGTTCGGCATTAAATTTTTTTTTTTTTTTTATATATTTAAAACACTTTATTCAGAAATATTACAATTTGTCACAGTTTAAGGACACTTATAATAGAGTTCAGAGATTGCATTCATACCGTATATACAAAAATATAAATAAATAAAGTAATAACAAAAGAATATGAAAAAAGAACAAAAGAGTAAAGAAAAAAAAAATATATACACATAAGTAAATAAAAATAGAAATAAAAGTAAAACAAACACCTTATATAAAACATACATTATTTACAATTTGCCAGGTGATCTCCGAACCAATCCTGTCCCCTCCACATGTGGAGGGAAAAGGGAGGCTTAGGATATCCCTACGCTTCTCCCTCAGCCACTTCACTGGTATCGGCATTAAAATAAAACAAAAAAATTGAGTGCCATTTATGGCCGACAATTTTGCAATGATGAAAAGGATTTGGGACTTATAAAGAAAAAAAATATTATTATCCACGAAATCTCACCGACCTCGATAAAAGACTGGTTATCATGCCCTACTTTTGATTTTTTAATAGCGGCCAAAATTCATTAATATTATAAGATGTTTAAGAATTTTTAGCGAATTATTCCTAATTTGTTGTTATTTTTTGTAATCGAGTCATTATGAACAAAGATACAGCCTATTGAAGTTTGTACAAACGTTTTGGTTGAACCATTTTATTCAACAAAAAAGAAATTAATAATAATAATTTCTCATATTCAAAATTTAATGCTTTTAGCAATTTTCATATTATATTAATATTCGGTTGCATAGCAATAAATTATGAAAATTATTCGAATCATGCAACTAGGTTTTGGTAGTGAGGAAAAAGTACTCGATTTCAACATTACTGTAAAAATGAAGGAATTAAATTGGGTATTAGTTGTTTGAGCAGTTTCTTTGGTGGTTAGTCTGATTATTTTATTAGAAGCTATAAAAAACAATAAATTAATTGTATCCGCCATGCAAATGGTGAAAGTTAGGTGTGAGAAGACCTCGAAGATCGCTGGAGAATCCAGCTACTTTACTGCCTATCATTATTTAATCACAGATGAAAATCATTGTTGTTTGGTCTGAATCGCCATGTTATGAATAAATTGCTACGGATAAATAGGACCGGCCCATTCATGATACCATCAATAATGGTTTCGAGACCCCTCAATTGTCTCAAAAGGCTTGAACACACACACACACACACACACACACACACCCACAGGCTGCCTGACTGAAAGGTTCCAGTGCCTACCTGATTACAATTCCTAAATGAGATCACGGCCTCCAAGATCTCCGATCATGGTCTTCCTTTGTTGGCCCGTCTGTTTCAAAGGGCTGACCCAATATTTGCACAAGCTGTCAGTCAACTTTCGTTAGCCGAGGTACTCTTTTACGCCTCCTGTCAAAAAAGACGTGCAAGATGCGATGAACTTTGGTTTCTTCTTGGAAGAATGTATAACCCTGTTGTTGCTCTTATTCTTACAATATAAGTGAAAGGTGTGCTTGCAGTGTTAATCGTGATTCGTGGAACGTTTTCCCTCTTGAAAATAAAACGTGAGACCATAAAAAAAAAACTTTATAATTTCTTGAATCGGTCAACTCGATGATGATTGAACCATGGAAAATGAAAAACACAATGAGTCCTCTAAACCAAATTTTACAGGAGAGAGTGAGAAAACTGCCTTGGCAGTTGTCCCTGATACGAGTGAGCATTAGACTAAATGTTTTGAAATAAAAATGCAATATTCGTTAGATATTATATTTTACTTACAGCATTACAATACGTTATACTATTATAAATTATTATATTATTACAAATATTAAATATTTTTAATATTATTATAAATATAGTTTTTCATAAAATATTAGACCAAAGGTCACCAAACTAACAGTTTTCACATCATGTATTATTTATTCAACGTTTCGGCTCAGAAGCCATTTTCAAGATCCTGCAAACTAGTTTTAATTCAGTTGTTATACTTCAAACTACATCATTATAAAACACATATTAATTCAGTAATAATCAGTTATATAAATAGTCCAAACTTTATTTTATAAATTTTTTGTTATAACATAGCATTTTGGTTAAAATTAATGTAAAATTTATCATCTAAATTTAGATGATTAATAATTAAAATTTTATTAGATAATAAAAAATTATTTTTAATATAGTAAAATAATCAATGGCTGACAAAATCTATAGATACAGCTAACATTATAATACATACTGAGAGGCAAATAAATAGTTTAAAAAAAATTTGTGATGTGATGAAATATATTCGGTTGGTTCACAGTACAGGATTCTAATAAGAATAGATTCCTTCAGTCTTTTATTCTGAAGTTTTGTCCTCTTTCATCCTTTAACAACCAAATGTTTAGCTAACCCAATAGGAAAGTTGATTACATACTCAATCCCCAGGTGTTTCTACCAGTGGAACAGGTGATATCAATGTTCGCTCCTTCCTGTTTGACTGGTAAAGGTTTGTCAGAAAAGTACCATACGTTATTATGTAACCATTAACATATGTAGTCCGTAATTGGTCTATTGATACCTTGATGTTAGTTTTAATGGTCTGGATACATTTTAGTAACAAATGACAAAATAACTAGTTCACTTCATTTTAAGTATGCAGTCATTACTGAGAGATTATTTTTGGTCAGAAACAAATCTAACTGGTTAGAATACATTCCTCCCTTTATAGATAAGCTCCATTATTTAGGTTAAACCGTATATCGTAACGATTTACTTGTTATAAATTCTTGAATAAATGGAGATAGAAATGACATAGAATCTTGAAATCCTTCCGGTTTACCTTCTGTGATTTCGAAGATTAAAGATCGGCTTTTTGAGAAAAAGTCGCCGATTTCACCCACGCTATTGAAGCTTTCGTATCTAATGGTCATGTCCATATATTGATATATTCCTCTAAATCTTACCAGATTTATATTCGAAATGTGATATTTTGGTCAATTGGACATTGGGGAAGACCTTAATTATAGAGTGTCCTGGAACTTTGTTCGTAGACACTATCTCTACTCTTCTGTTCATATTATACGTATTGTTCTCATCATTCTTATGGACCCCTTTGCCGCAAATGTGGCTGAGAGTCAGAAACCCCAGATCATGTATTGTGGAAATGTCCGAACTACAAGCTCCTTGTAACACGCCCTTACAATAGTACAAATAAATAGTCATCCGAACTCCTGGAAATGAACAAGTTTAGACGTCTCCTCGAAGTCTATTGTCTAGATACAGAAGGCTCTCAAAGATTTGTTGACATTTTAGCATTTAATGCTACAGAAAAAGAGGCGCTTATTGTGGATCTCACGATCAAGTTTGAAACGAACGAACCAGAGATTTAAGGTTCGAAAGAAGATATTTATAAAAAATGCATACCCTACCTATAAAAAAAATATAGATGTATAGAGATGAATGCGGAGAGAGAAACTTCTCAGTTAAAGGGCTATGATTCGGAACTAGGGGAACCGTCTCTCTTACTTCAAGTGATGACTTGCAGAAGCTCGGGGTTGGAGGGTGCAGATGGAGATAATTGCTGAACCTATTATTATGGACTCCTTGGGGATCCTCCATCACCACATACGAGAATACTAAGTTTTACATTAGCTTGTTCGATTTTGTACTATATAAGTACACCGGTTTGTTGACATATTTGCTTTGGTCAAATGGTCCCAACTTGCTCTTCTGTTCTGA
Source organism: Nezara viridula (assembly GCA_928085145.1). Lineage (NCBI taxonomy): Eukaryota > Metazoa > Arthropoda > Insecta > Hemiptera > Pentatomidae > Nezara > Nezara viridula. The sequence goes on along the minus strand of OV725083.1, from coordinate 45,920,892 downwards.
TTTTAAATAATGTCTCTTAGACTGATGTGTATGCTATGTGATTTAGCAACTCAACACAGTTGAGCAGCCATGCGATGTTACTATAGTTCTCTCTCCAAGTTTTTTAAATGCTCTAATCTTAAAAGATGAGGTTGAGAGCGATCAGTAAGGAGTACAAAATATACTTTCTTCTCAGAATATTAACGATCGCCTCTGAAAATCTATTCATCAAAAAGACCTAATACAATGTTAAGAACATTAGTTCTGGACATTGTAATAATACTCCATTACCTAAATAACATGATCAGCATATAATAAAATGATTTAATTATAGTCAATATCTCTTCAGAGTGTAATTAAAAGTTCTTCAGACACCTTAAATTCAAGATATAGCAATTGTGACAAAAGTTTCAAGTTTTTTTATTCTGGATTTGTGTCTACGAGGAAAGTTGAATTGGGTTTCTCATTTTCTAATCCATTAGTTGTCACTCTCGATTGAGGAAAAATGATCACGTATCTTTCCGCCTACACCTCTCCATCACAACAAACACTTTCACTTTCAAAATCCCAAGTAAGTGGTTTAACCTAATTAAATACCTAGCCTAGAGATAGTACAGGTAGGAACGTAACATGTATGAAGTGATTGTGACATATGTTACCGTATTATTTGAAATTAAGAACAGTTATAAACTTGTGAGGTCTAAGAGTTCCAAGACAAAAAGTAATTTTTTTTCTGGAAATATATTCATAAAGTATTTCTGATTTAGTAATAACTTAAAAAAACTTTGTGTGATCAAAAAAAAAAAAAAAATTCGGTTCCTTTGCAGTATTCAATTCGGATAAAACCTGTTTTATACTTGAGTAATTGTCCGATAAAACCACGCCTAAGCTAGGACTAAACCACGCCCGAAGGATTACCGCAATTCTTCTGTCTCCTTCCTGATCGGAGACCAGTCTGCTACTGGTTATATCTGGTTATTGGCGTATCTACTATTGACAGAACCAATAATTTATCATTTTTGAATTATACGTATGCCTGATAATGTTATTTCTATAACAAAAAGATTTATTTTTGACAATCTCATTTAATTTTTTTAATGTGTCACAATATTTCGCTAATGCTGTCCTTGCCTTGTTCAGAACATTCTTTCAAGGTTAACCGGAACACAGTTACAAAAAGTGGGTAGACGAAATAAAGGGCATTTTAAAGAAATATTAATTTTTTTCTAACTTTTAATATAGCAGTCGTTATATTTCTATGACATAACCATAAAATATATTTAATACCTTTATAATACAAAACAGACTATAATATATTTAGTTATGGTACTGGCATGGGAAATTACAGCTTAAAAAAAAACTTTGTTTTGTATTGTAAGGATCACTTGATAATTTTTTTTATGAACATATAAAAAATGTACATAAAATAAATATATAATTGCTACAAATTATATTTAAGAATGACTAATAATTTTAAGTGATAATTCGGTACTTTTAAACGGTAAAGTTTGGTGAAAAGAAACATTACCCCTCTATTGGTTTATAATTAGAGTTAATAGAATTTTACATTTTTTTCTAAATAAAATGTTATTTGGATTTTTTCTCGCATAAAGTTTTTGAATGTTTTTTTTCAATCTGACTGACTTTATTATTGTACAATAAATATGTCAATTTCAATAGAATCAATCAATTCTTCTTTTTATATAATAATAAATTACAATGTTATTTTTATTACTATTTTTTTAATTTATAAAATCGTAAGATAAGCTTACATTATTTTAATTTTTATGAGCCTTTTTTTTTTCATTTCATTTAACCTGGTGGTCACGTGACTATTTTTGCCTTCTTAATTCTCAGTTAATTTTATGTATATTTGAAATAAACATAAAATAAATAATATAAAACTATAAAATTATTTATATATATATATATATTTAAACAAAAGAAATATAATTATTTTTTACCACCAACATCATAAAACCATTAGTTAATATTGATTTTAATTCTAATTTAATTTTTTTTTTATTGAGTAATATGATATTCTGTCACATGAACAATAGTACAATTTACTTACTAGGGAACGAAGTGCCTATTTAAAATTATTTATAATTTTTATATTTATATTATTTTTTTTAAACCAATTTAACATATATAGAAGCATGTATTATTCTAAATATTGCTTTATATATTTTTTGTATACTTATATACTGTAGAATTAATAATTTTTTTAATGTCCGTTCATTTAGGCCTTAATGTGAAGTAATAATCTTACCCAATCCATAGTTTTTTTTTTAAAATTAATATTCAACTAAATATATGCGTAAATACTACAAAAAAAATATTTACAAAAACCCAATCATACATCGCTTTGTAAAACCATAAAAATGTCCCAATGTGAAATACGATCTGAAGCTGAGACTTGGAAAAAGCAAAAGGTCACCTAGATTTTATACGAGATATATTTGCGGTTATTTTTCGATATTTACGTTTCTACTCATAGCGGTTTTTGGTCGCCATTTTCTAAACTGGGTTTCGAATTCAAAGGGCGTTCTCTAGGTTTCTTATAGTGTGTCAGTTGTCTCTTATATAGAACATCGCATGACACAATATCATAGCGTCATTTACTATTTATAAATGTATAAATAATAATGATATGTCAGTCCTGCAGTAACTATATTACTTATATAATATTAATAATAAATAATAAAAGATTTAGCGAACCTGAAGGTTCAATGCCGACACCACCAATCGCTTACTACCCTCCACCGTTCGCCGTCCAAACCTAGTCCCTTCAGATCGGCTTTAATGCAATCTTCTCACCTTCGCTTCGGTCTACCCCTCGGACGTTTACCATTCGGTACAGCAAATATTAACTTTTTAGGGATTCTCTCGTTACTAAGTCCGACAATTTTACAAGTCCATTTGATTAGCCGGGATGAAATCACCTTAATTATATTACCCGGATACAGTTCACGCAATTAAGCGTTGTGTAACCGTCTGAACTCTCCGATTAAATCATCCTTCTTCAGTCCGAATATTCTACGCAATATTTTATTTTCCAAAACCTTAAGACGTTGCTCATCCCTTAGTGTAAGCGGCGTACAACTTATATATTCCCTTATTCTCGATTTTACCATTTTCTTATTAACATTCAATAACTATAATAAATATTTAAAAAAACGAAATTATAATTAATTATCATTATCTGATCCAAATAAGTTCCGCATCTTTCAAACAATTGACACCATTTCACGGATACGATTTGAATAGGCACATGGAATTCTATTTCCAGTTTTCCTTGAACGCTTATAAGGCATTCCTGATTTAATACTGGGCACAGGAAACAGACTGGAAGTTACAAATATTTTATTTATGACCAATGCATATCGTTTAATTAAAAATTTATGTTAAAACAAAATTACAATTATTTCCTTGTTGTAAAAATAATGTCTTAACCAATTTAAGTTGTACGGATTTTATTTTTTAACTATTTTTTTTTTTTATGAATCATTTCATTTAGGAAACCTTATAAATTAATTTTTAAACCATCGAGAATCTCTATCTATGTATCCAGTAGGTACACGCCCTCTGAAACGTTAAAAAAAAAAAAATAGTTTTTCATAAATTTAAATTTAAAATTAAAGGCAAATTTCAAACAGATTAAATAATAAAAACAGGGCGTAGTATATAATTATTTAGTAGGGACGATAATTTAAATATATTATTTATGGGATTTTATCGTCCCACTTGGGCAAGAAGACTAAGCAGTCCAGTTCACCTTCGTAGGACAGCCTTCGCCTTTGCCCCGCCTATGTGTCGTATACAGTTGACATATTTAATAATACATTACGTATGTGTGTGTGTGTGTGTGTGTGTGTGTGTGTGTGTGCATAGGCGGATCTAAGGGGGAAGAGAAGAGAATGAGGAGGACTTTCGATAATAATAATAAACTGATGAGTAACTGAAAGACTGTTGCGAGACTTTTGTGCAAGACCAAGACTGAGTTTGCAAGACCAAGACTCGTCTCGGTCTCGCATTTTGGCCACAGTAAACATTTCGTATAGGTAGTTAGTTTCTTTGTTTTTCGTATGTCATTGTTGAACAAAATAAATATATCTTAAGTACATACCCTTTTTAAAATCCAACATATCATTTAAAAAGATAAAATTAACTTTAAATAATCTTTCACAGTCCCCTAGTAATCAAACAGATATACTCGACAGATATAGCAACAAAACGCCATATATACGGAATTTATTTTTAGGTAATTTTGTTTTGTTCGCAATAGACTGATACGAAGTTATTTAACATAATGTTCATCGAGATCAATAATTTAAATTACTTAATTTATGATGCACTGAAAAAACGTCTAATTTTTTTTTTAAAGTTATAAATACATTTGTATATAAATTGGATATCATCTTTCATCATGTTTTGTTATTTATTTTTGACACCGAAAGCTTCTCTGGAAATAGAATAATATAAATTATAGAGACCGCCATTAGTAAAAATCGTGATCTAAGAATATATAACCTTATATTTTTTTTTTGAAATGTCGAGGTTTATATGTAAGTTTAATATGATGACAATTAGTCATCGATTAATTAGCTAGTTAAAGTTTTTATGAAAATAGGAATAGAATTTTTTTCACCGTATTATTGTCTCATACAATGTTAACTCTCATGCGTTAAACCCTATATTTTACTGTGAAAACGTGGCTTTGTTACATAAATTAAAATTCAACCATCGAGCAAAAGGAAGCGACTTGTAATTATTCAAATTAATAATTTAATAATAAATAATTAATTAATTGTCAAATAATTATTTTAAAAATAATTACTTAAATATTATATCAAATAAAAAATCTTTATCGAACGAATAGTTTTTATGCTCAAATTTCATTTACTTTTTATTTATCATGTCATCTTATTCGGAATTGATAGTTACTCTTCATTAACTTACGTTATTTATGTTAATAATTTATAATAGACCCATTTTTCATTATATTCAGCTGTATTTCATTATATTTTTTGATATATTCAATGGCTATATTCTCATTCTATTTTAAAATGATAGTATATGATCCTAATCCGGCACGGTTTAACTTCTTCCCACGACATCCTTTTTACTACAATCTAGATTTACTTCTGATAGTTCGGACTCCTTTCTTTTCCAATCCTTCTTCTAATCCACGAGTAGTCTTTTCTTTGGTGCTCCCCACTGACACCTTCATACAATAATAATTACCTTTTATATAATACCAGCCTTTTATATAATAATTATAATTATGATTATATAATGTCGCACAGGTAAAAAATTATCATTCTTCGAACGCTTTTACAATGTTTTGTGATTACGGTTTTTTAAGTCGTTATCAGCTATTTTACGGAATATTCGGCAAAGAGATAAAATTAAAGATCATCGATAAAAAAAAAAAATAAAAATAAAAACTCTAGTTTAACTCCCTTCAATGAAGACTCCTCGACTAATTTTGAAACTCTAATCTTATAAATGTAATTATTTTTTCTGTCATACAGGGATGAAAAGAGAATAAAATTCTCCATTGCGTAAACCATCTTTTGGATATTTCTTTAAAAAGACGTTATGGTGGTTTTTTTTTATTACGAAAGGTGCAACGCAAATATTTATGAAAAATCTTATTTCATGACTTTGTTCTTATTCTACCATTTTTATTTTTAATTAATGTTTAATTCACATCTTAATTATTTAGGATTAAAAGTTTTGTTCGTTTCCTACTTTTCTCTCAACAACAGAATCAGCTATATAAAATGTCCTTTTTTTTTCTATTAATCATGTAATTACTAGAAGAGAAACTTCTTAAATATATATCAAAAGAATTATTTAATAAATTCTATAATTAAGATAGTTTATGGATTTCTTAAATTTTGAATTATGGTAAAGAATTATTTTTGTTTTGTTTTTATTTTCTTGTCCTTTCCACTGGGAAAGTGTCTTATGCCAATTGGAAGCAGAGAAGAGATATCCCCACCAAGAAGTACATGTAAAGATTATTATATAATTTCTATTGTGATCTGAAAACTATGAAATATAAAAATATATAATTATTTCATATTAAAAAAAAAATTTATTTAGACATGAATAAACTTAATTTGGTATGAATAAAATTAATTTGAGCCATGAAATTGAATAAATATTCTTTCATTTGATCAAATCCTGTATACTGGTTGACCTCTCAGCAAGAATTAAATTCTTACTGGTATTAGTGTCAAATAGTATGCACTAATTTGTGTATAGATCATATATATACATGTTATATATATATATATATATATATATATATATATATATATATATATATATATATATATATATATATATAAACATTAGTATAGTATATACAACTGATATCTAATGTCACCTATTGAATATGGATGAAAGCCCTTATGGATCTTTTTTGTATTTTTACATTTAGTAACAAAATAACAATAATATTTTTTTTACATATTAACATATTTAGAAAGTTTTAATTAATACAAAGATGTAAGGTACAAGCTGTAAAATATCATTAAAATTAAGACAAAATGTTGGAGGCAACGAACAGTTACCAAGACTCGCTTGCCTTGCCAACGTCCCTGACTTATGGATCAGGTTTTTTTTATGGAGACAGTCTGTTACACACATAACGGACCAACTCAAATCGGTTGTTAACCTTTTTGAGTATATTTTAAATATATTATAAGCTTTTGCTAATTCAAGAGACGAGAGACTTTCGGCTGTAGAATCGACAGCTAAAAAAACAAAATTTCGGTCAATTTATATGTCTATGAATGACATTAACCCAATACGTATTATATATAGTGTACATTTTTTAGCACCAAATTTGAGTTAAATAAATAGTTATTAGTATTCATTTCAGTTTCGAAAAGAAGAAAAACAGGGTTCACGCAAGGCTGTTTTTTAAATAACAATTCAGCAGGAAAATTTTGTCTGATCATAATATAATCTGGCATGATACTTGACATCAAAATATCTCTGAAGAGAAGGCTGTAGAACGAAAGGTTATTTATTCTTCGTTCTGAAGAGGTCGTCCAAAACGTCAGTGAGAGGATAAGTCAGACCCTGCGTGTCTATTAGGGACTCTCAATTATAACTCTCAATGTCGTTCTAATAACCTTGCCGACCCGGATTTAAAAAAAAGAAAGTATCATTGGGCTGCGAAAATCCCGCAATAATTTCGCCTCTGTCGTACCCCAAGGTCGTAGGCTAGGTTATTCCCTTGTTATTAGTGGTTAGAAATGAAAAGCACCATTCGGATTATGTGATTACAGTGTTTTAAAAAAAAAATATTGGAACAGTATAATAAATTGATACATTATTTTAAGCAGTAGAAGCCATGGAATTATTTCCTGGTCCTTATGGAGGGCTATCTGCCAGGCTAGAAAGGAGACTGAAGAAACTGTTGGACTGTTTCATAAGATACTTCTTCGGGATTCTCAGGCGTTCACATGTTTCATTCTGGTACACCGAGTTCAAGTGGCTTTATCCCCCGACGATAATTCCTCCTTGGTTTTCCATGTCTTCAAAACCAAAAATCCTCCCTACATCCTGGAACTCCTTACTCAACGTTCCTCTATCCACTCTCTTAATATTAGGTCTCAACCTATAGATTTATATGTCCCTTCCCATAAAACTTCTTCCTTCAGCTAATCCTTCGTCATCGTGCAGCTTAATTTTGGAACTCTCTTCCTTCCTCCATACGTCAATCGACTTCACAATTGCAAAAACAATTAACAGTTAATTTGTTTGTATTTTTTATTATTCTAAGTCAGACTAAGACCCAAAAAAATTGTTACTGTTCTTAGGGGACAGTAGTCCCAGAATAAAATTATTTTTTTCATTTCATTTCATTAATAATCTATACTAATATGTCAATGTTCACAAAAAATGTTTTTTTTAAGATTTTTTATATTAAATTATTTTAGACCTTTTTTTTCTATTGGTGATATAGATCTTGTGGATCTTACGAAGCATCAGTTGCGAGTTTCCTTGATTAGCTTTTTTTACCTAGGACTCCACCTGGACAAACGTCTAACTTGGAATCCTCATACCAGACTGAAGCGACAAGAAACCGCTCGACGTTTCCGATTACTTCAGCACTTACTAGAAAAACGCTCTAAACTTCCAACTATTTACAAAAGACTCATATATATTACTATAATAAGGCCTATTTGGACTTACGGGATCGATCTTTGAGGCTCTACTAAACCACCGAATTCCTCTTGTATCCAATCCCTGGAATCAAAAAATCCTCAATGATCCCTACTTTGTCGCAAATAAAATCATCCATAACGACCTTAATGTACCATATTTTTTCGATTTAGCTCAATCCAGATACCTATCCCCTCCATAGTAAACTTCTGAACCATCCGAACCCTCTTGTTTCCAACCTTGCTTCCTCTTCTATTCCTGATAACCCTCCGAGGCGTCTGAAAAGAAGATGGCCTCGGGTCCTTCTAATATAGAAATGTAATTGGAGTGCTACCAATGGGTAGTTTCTCTTCATGTTGTACATGTCAAGTTACTTATTTCATATTTACTAGTTGTATTTATCATTATACAGTTGTAAATTTCAATTAAAAAAAAAAAGATATTTCGTTGTCCAAATATTAGAAGAACGTTAGAAGAGCGTTTAAGATCAGTTGTTCAAGTCATTCTTCAACTCGGGTGAACTCAACAAGACCTTCGTATCTCACTTATAAAGTATAAAGTATTACTTGGATTTATATGGATAATGTTATGTTACTCACAAATGCTTCGGATCTCTTTTGAAGTAATTACCCATATCTTTACGTTTACCACCATCGAGTCGGTAATGAAAATACTTCGGGAATGACGGATGGAAGAAAATAAAAGTTGTTTTGAAAAGAATACTTGAGTGGAGAGAAAGCGAGCGTGACGGTTCGAGTGTTTGAAGATATTTGCATGAAGCATTCAATTTACAAAGGAACACTCTCACTTCTAGCATCTTCCCTCCTCTGGAATCCAATAAGTGGCCGGTTATACGTGGGGCACATTTTTATTTCGCGTCCCTTGAACCCTAGGCACGTGGGTACCTCTTTTGGGACGGTGCGTAACTATCTGTTACGATATCCGACCTTTTTTGTTCATATGAATACATTTGTTTCGAAATATAGTATTTAGCATCTTTCCTTATTTTTTGTTAAAACAAGAACAAGAAAATAATATTATTATTCAGACAATAGTCTCAACTGATTCCGTAGACGTAAAGTTTTACGAGTTATGAAATAAGAGAAATCAACTTTGTGTTAGAACACACGCAATAACTCTAAACGTATTTCTGTATCAAGTTGTCCGATTTCTATGATTTATTTATTAGTTATACATATTCCTGGCTTACAATGAATTTGCCATCTACCTCGGTATTCAGCAAATATGATATTAAGGAGAATAAATGATAGCATAAAAAAAAGACTGGTAACAACAAAAAAATGTAGTAAAATAACACATAATAACCGTCTAGGTGTTCTTGAAGAACCTATGATTTTTTTAAAACTTTTTAAAAATGATTTCTTTAGTATACTTAAATACTTATACATAATCCTGATAATTTTACACTTTTTAATTAATTCGAAAATAAAATTCGATAAATTTCGGGTAATATCATATAAGGCTTCAAAGGAAAAGCTTTCATTGCAAGTTTCATTAAAATCATTGCAGGCACTACATTCTGTAGTAGATTTTTCGGCCGCCATTTTGAAAAGAAACGGCATGTGGTAAAATCTAGTTGGGAGGATCATCTTGAAACACTCGGTCTTGTAATATTTTTATTTTTGAATATTCGAATTCTTCGTATCTGTAAACGTTAAAACTGTAATTTTGAGAAGTAACTTTTTTTTCAATGGTTTATTGTTGAAATTAAAAACAAAAAATGCATTTTGTTTAATGTATATTTTTAGTTAATTTAAGAATTTATTAAAATATGCACTTCATATTTTATATTAATGAACTAATAACAACTAACTGAACTTATATGGTTCAAATAAAACTAATGATGATGAATAATTATGTACTAATCGACGCTGTAGTCGGGAGACCCTACCTCGCTCAGACTCTATAAAGTGGGTACTCTTAGTTAAAATAATTAATTAAGGGGAATAACCTTGCGGTTGAGCGTGATCTCGGGTCGATTCTCTCCCTGGACGAACGTTAGTCTTGAAACAGTGCTAACTTGAAATAGGCCCTTCATGGGTTGGTAGTGGATTGTATTTTTATTTTTATTTTTTTTATTATATATATATATATATATTTTTTATACTACATCTTTAATATATATACTCTTCAACCTAAAATTACTTATAATGTATGGAAGCTTGTAAAGAAAGGCTTTCGGGAGATGTATGTTATATACATTATATAGGGCTTTATAGGAAAAATTACTGGCAAGTCTCATTTATACCGTTAAGTAATGAGCCAGTCTATGTTCCTCTAATTTAGAAATCTGATAGAAAAGTTATTTAAAGCCTTAAAATTCTAACAAAATAAAGATCACGCACTCCAAAAATGATATTAATTACGTAACAATTAATGAAAAGTTGACTTGTTTGTGTTTGTGGGTTATTTAATTGTGTTTCAATAGTGAAGTATAGATTTTGAATTGGAATAATAATAAAATGGTTTATTAAAATGTTCGATGTTTAGCTGTCGATTCTTAGAATACAAATGTGTTTTAAGAAGAAATCCGCACTTTATAAATAAATTTATTTAAAGCCATGATTTAATACCAAACTCCCATTATTGAACGCTGCAATTCCAACTTCGCGGTTTGATTACTTGTTGGATTAACGGTCCCAGAAACACTCAACAATGATGCTGTGTCGAGAAAGTCCACGCCAATTATTCCCTTCTCTTACTCCATGGAAGGTGCCTTACGGCTTCATGGAGCCTCTGGAATAAAAGAAAGAGGCTAGGGATCGGAGGCATTCTTTCTATTTTCCTCCGCGGATGTGGGTCAGCGGGTCCGGTTCTATGTCCGAGTGGTCAAGTCATTACCGCATGATTTATTAGGACTTTTTTCGGCTCAACCGTCCCACATATCACGATCTTCGGCTCCTTTGATGTCCGCGCAAATTCCATGAGATTTCGTTTCGGAAAGTTGAGACTTAATTCGACAGTTTACCCAATTTTTTCAAGACTTCCTGAATGATTAGCTGTATAAGGAATTAAGATACCCTGGTGGTTTACTTGAAGGGAGAGAACAAGAGCTATTTCTTCAGTACAGCTTCCAACGCACACGGACTAGAAAGCTGTAGTTATTTTCCCTTGAGCAAGTTTTACCGACCTGATCCAGGCCAATGCGTGGCTGCCTCATCAACCGTTTAGATCTTATGGCCGTTAACGCCTACTCAACTATAATAGAAAACACAAGTGATTTCATCCGCTCTGATTTCCGAAGGGAAGAGAATATCGTGTTGTGTTCCTACAAGGAAACATAATTACGTACTAATGAATATCCGACAAGAAAGTTAAAACTATTTAAAGGAAGGAGATGGTCCGGGGTGGTGGTCATAAATAGGCTAAATAGTGGTAAAACTATTTTTATTAAAAGCCAACATTAAATCGGGTCGAAACGCTGGCTTTTAATAAAAATATATTTACCACTATTTAGCCTATTTATGACCGCCATCCCGGACCATCTCCTTCCTTTATAATGCAACGGTCAACTATTAAATATTCAATTAAAACTATTTAAATGGAAGAAAAATATAAATACAATAGAATAGAAAATCCAACTTTATTCTGGGAACAGATCCCTTAATAGTAACTATAACTTTTCTATATATTTTATCAAGACATATATCAAAATCGAAAAGGCTTCAAGTAGAATACTGTTGGAAATAATCATCAAAATCGTTGCTGCAATTTTGACTTTACAGTCTTTAGAAAAACCTTTTTTCTCTTATTGCGCTGGGAGGAACCGATTCGTTTCACATCCGTCCTCTCCCCTCCATACAAATCCTACAAAACAAGAAAACACAATTTGGGTCTTTTTCGTTTCGTTTATTTCGATGTCTAGGCGCAAAACATCCAGGTCATCAGAGCCTGATCAACTAAATAGCACTACTTGTGTACTGTTTGGATGTTTAGTACAAAAAATAAGAATAAAAAACATAAATAAAAGGATTGATAGAATAAAATAAAAATAACAATAGACACTTATAGATAATAAGTTTGAATAGGTAAATAAATAAACTTAAAAAAAAATATCAATAAATGAATTGAAATTAATAAACAAATGAACTTTTTAAATAAAAAATTATAATAAATCTGCAAAGGATCATTAGTTATTCATATATGTTGTTTAAGTCTTTCATTATCTAGGAACTTGATAACTTTGGTAACGATTTCTTCTTGATTTCCCAGGGATGCTGATATATTCTGGGGGTATTCCGAGATCTTTTAACCTTGCGGTGTAAAAAGGGCACTCTTCCAAAACATGTTTTATAGTTAATGACTGGTTACACTTTTGAAATCAAGGAATAAGATCTTTTGTTATGAGGTGGAGGTGTGTCAGTCTGTCGGATTTGGGTCTTTTTGGTCCGTTTAAGTTCTAAATTTGCTATCAATATCAAGATCAATATAACTTTTGATTTTTAACGTCTTTAAAAGAGTGAGTATAATAGTCGAAGCCTTTGGTATATTGCTTTATTTTTTTTCTACATATGTGAGCCCCTAGTCTTTCGGTCCATGATATTTTATTATTTATCCGAATCGAACATACACTATTCACCCATCCATATTTGCTAAGTGGAAAGTATTTTGACTGCAAACTATTGATAGCTAATAATTTATCATAAGAATTGACAAATATAATAAAATAAATAATACACATGTGTCTATAATACACATATTAATAATGTTACATACAGACTAATGGTTGAAAATGTGTTTTTCGAACTCAGAGGGCACTGAAACGTAAAAATCCTTTCATTTCAAATCGCACATCAAAAATTTGTATCGATTGCAATACTTCTCTTATATTATAATTAAATTAAAAATATGTTACCTCACCTAAAATTATCAAAATAAATATTACATTCCCAATCAATTAATTGAAATTGTTGTTAGAATGTCCATTTTCAAAACATAAAATGCCTCTATCTCTTTTATAGTATAAAATAATTAGGGAACTATTTTTAGGTTAGGTTAATATTCTTATTGGTAATAAAGTATAAAACTTTGATTTCGGTTTTTATTGTATTTTTCTTGGTTAATATACTAATAAATAAGTGCTTTCATAGTTTTAATAGTGTTTTGTCAGATATTTTCTTGATCAATCCTTCTTTCCCCCCAAAAAAATAAAAGAAAAAAATATATTTAAGAACATTCTATTTAAACATATCGTTAGACCCAAGAACTCGTTTATTTTTCATGTTTGTAAATATAGTTATATTATATCCATGGTGTAAATAAAAATCATCCTGCCATTTGCTTGGAAATTTCGAATATTGAACCAACCTTAAGTAATTAACCTGCTCACATTTACGTATTGAACCACTCCTAAATATGTCGACACACTGATTTAAGTTACATGTAACTCATCTCTAAGGTGTAACTTATAGCTGACACAGTTAGCTTGTGTTACCTGGGAACTATGGAGCTCTGACCAGGATCTGCTCCAGATAACCATTGTTGGTCAGGCTGGTTTGCAACTGTGACGGGTTGTCTTGGACCGGTGGCTTGGTGAAATTGTCGCTGCAACAGGTTTTGTCCCTCCATTATCGACGGTTTATTTGTATAAAATAATATTAATTTTATTTCAAATCAACAAAAATAAAATGTAATTCGAGTGAGCGTACCAGTTATTGACACGGAGCCCAGTGACGGACAGGTTGGACTTTAAATATAAATAATTAAAAAAAAAAAGCATGAACAATGAAAGGAAGGAAAAAGGAAAAAAAAAATGTATATATATATATATATATATATATATATATATATAGTTTACTAATATTAACTAATACTTCTGTATATTTATATATAAGTTCATATATTGTCCTAAGGATAGAAGAGTATGCTGTGTATATAGCAACCCAATATAATTGGGCAGCAATCCTTTATATTTTATGAAAATAAAGTGTTTCTCTCTCCTTATTGAATTGAAGGTACCAGGTTTTTCTAGATTCAAAAACAATGCTCTCTATTGACAACTGTATGAACAAATTTCCCAAAAAAAATTTAAAATGCCTATCATTGTTGTTTCTATAGTGCTCATGAGAGCAGTGTTTTTCGTACCTCCCTATTAACAGTTTTGCTAAGAGTAAGTTGAACATTTATGTTATATTATCTTTATCGTTACCTTTATAATTAAATAAAGATTTTAGAATTTTTCTGAGGTATGTCCATTACTAGTACCGACCTCCTGTCCATTACTAGAGCCATTGAATATCGGGGTGTCCATCACTAGTGCAAACAGGTGTTTTTTTTTAAAATGAAGGTTATACCTGCATAAATGAATATTTTTTCAATTTTAAAGTGTTAAATACAAAAAGAAGACCACTGAAATTCTAAATTTCCAACGGTGAAGTTTATAAATATAATAATTATGGTGGCATATACCAAAAAAGACGAAAATTCCAATAGATAAGTCCATCACTAGTTCGGTTACCCTAGTATCCATGTTTTAAATTATTTGGGGTGGTAAGTAAAAAAAGAAGGCAAAAAATAAATGATAATATTTATTTTTACATATGCCGACGTTTCGACCTGAAGTTCAGGCCTTCATCAGGGCTAAGAAAATAACCAGATAACAAGGTATGAGAAACATAAGTAGTGATGGTAAAAAATAAAAATAAAATAAATAAATAAATAAATATAAAGTAATTCATTATTCTAACAATTTCATTTTACTTTATATTTATTTATTTTTATTTTTTATAATTTTTTATTTTATTTTATTTTTTTTTACCATCACTACTTATGTTTCTCATACCTTGTTATCTGGTTATTTTCTTAGCCCTGATGAAGGCCTGAACTTCAGGTCGAAACGTCGGCATATGTAAAAATAAATATTATCATTTATTTTTTGTCTTCTTTTTTGACTGACCACCCCAACTATTCTTCTCTTCATTATCCACGACAGTCAACCATTTACCAATTATTTTAAATTATTTATTCTCTGAAAAGATGAGATATGTTGTGATTAGCCATATAAAATCTTTTTAAAACAACTTCTCAGTTATTTATTATGAATAAGGTTTGCACCATATATAGAAAGTACAAAAGCCCAACCTCGGTTACCGACCATTTAAATATCCTGAGGAAGATTGTGTAACTTCACGAGATAAGATAATATCACTATATATGTGACCAGAAGATTTCTGAGCCACTACCGTTTTAGTCTTGGTTCAGGTTGACCCGATAACAGGGTAGAAGAAAGAGATAGAACGAGTGGATTTGAATGAATAAAAGTTATATTTGTCATATATGTAGGGTTTTACTGTTGGTATGTTTACGCCGTTGTGTATGGTGTAATTTGAAATAAAACAAGATAAACTTACAATTTTTTAAAGAATTTTGGATTCTACGGTTTGACTTTTATTTACGTGAACTTGTTTTATTCTTCCTCCGCATGTGTGTAGAGATCTGTAATCCAAGAGATGTGATTGTTGTATGTATCCTCTGGCAAGTTCTGTTTTTTTTTTTTTTTTTTTTTTTTTTTAATTTCCATGTACAATGTGGGATATCGTATGTATATTTCTGAAGGGACTGTCTTGTTGTCTATTGTTCCTGCAGGACATGAAACTTTCCGCAGAGAAAAACTAACGTGGCTTGATTTTGATTTGTTGCAGTTCATTTTTATAATTATATTTTTAGTTTTTGGGCTTTTTCGAGATCAGAAAGATGGTTTTGAACAATCAATGCGATCGTTGTATTTCAATGGGAAAAAAGAATTGCAGTATCGTCAGCGAAGCAATATATAGTTGTGATAGAGATATCATGTAATAATAAAATAAATCAAACGAATATTTTTAGCCTAATAATAAGTCCAAAATTTTATGAAAGGTTTAGAAGTTACCAGGTAAGATAATAAAAAAAATAATAAAAAAAAAATGGGTCGGTGACGGAAATGAGTTTGCCTTGATCTTTATTAGCTGATAACCAGTTTTTGCAAAATATCAGTATTCTTTGCTTTTTTTTTTTTTAAGCTATATTAAGTGAGAAAATTTGTACAAATATTACATGCACGTAGTAAAATATACATGTTATTTAATGGTGGCTGGGTGTGCCACGGAGCAATAAATTGAACAGAACATAAATAAAGACTTTAAGCCGTGATCTTTAGGGCCCAGTTCTGGACCACCCTGCTCTTATATAATGTGAAACTGTATTAGAATGCGATCAATTATATAAAAATTAAAGATATCTTATTTGTATATCTTACTACATCTTTTTCTATCTCTATTTATGTCGAATTTTTTTCTTCTTGGAGCTACATTTTATGAGCCAAAGTTTATCTTTTTTAAATTTTTTGATATTTTTTTTTATTATTTCTTAATGATATTTACAACTGTATTAAAGAAATACATTTAGTAAATTTGAACGTATGGATATAATGACGTGAAAACACTTGTTGAGAAATTAGCCAATAGTAGCACTCTAATGAAATGTCTACATTAGGAGATCACGAGGCCATCTTCTTTTCAGACGCCTCGGAGGGTTATCAGGGATCGAAGAGGAATCAAGGTTTTGGATGGTTCTGAAGTTTATTATGGAAGGATACCTATCTAGATTGGGCCAGATCTGAAACTTAAGAAACATTAAGGTCATCATAGATGTTTTTATTTGTGACAAAGTAGGGAGCATTAAGGATTTTACGAAGGATTTTGGATTGTAAGGATTGGATACGAGAGGAATTCGATGGTTTAGTAAAGCCCCAAAGCTCCATCCCGTAAGTCCAAATAGGTCTTATTATAGTCATGTATATGAGTCTTTTGTAATTCATTGGAAGTTTAGAAATGTAAAATTATTATTGATTTGATCCTCTACCAGTGTTGATCCCGGAATCATGTTACCACATTATTCTGTTTTTTGCATTGTTTCTGATTGAATCTTAGATTAAAGAGGATTACAGCTTTCACGAACTAAATATTGAGGAGCTTTTCCTCATATTTTAGAACACCACTTAAACGTCTAGAAATAATTTATGTAAGCATGTGCTCATTTCGGTTTTGTTTTTCCGGTGCATTCGGATAACACTCGGTTTCTGGAAATATCAAGGATACTTCCATGGTTATCCAAAAAAAAAAAAAAACCAAGAGACCTGTTTATTAAAAAGGACCAAATAACCACTGAAATGAGGGAACTTGGCAACGTTATTTCTCAAGAATCGTAACCGCGCGATGCAATGGAAGAAAGAAGCTTATACAATACATCACGCGCTCAGACCTCAAACGCTGTCGACACTTAACCAGCCGATTTGGGTCCCATATCCTGGTTCCAAATCGATTCTTCAGTGCAAATATTATTTTGTCAATGAGAGGTTCATTATAAATCAATAGAGAATTATTAATTAGGAGGAACTGTTCTCACAGCCATAGATTCTCTGCATATGATAAAGATTTAAAAATGTATTTGGCTGTATATAGAATATTTTTCTTGCTCTAATCGTAGTGTACTTCACACCGCATCTTTCTTTTCTTTGACTTTCCTGAGTTACCTCATTTCGATTACTTGGATCTCTTGTCTTTATTTGTAAGGATCCAATATTCGCTGGTATTGGTCATTATCGAAAATAATGCGCTTTTAAACCTTCTTCTTAATATATTAAAAATATATTTATATCCCTAGTATTCATGAGATTGAAAAACCTTCTCGCTACCCTTATCCTTACTTTCATCTCACCGTCCATCCGTCCGTGCCCAGTCAAGTGGTATCCAAGATATTTAAACTCTCGCATCTGTTTTAAAAGTAAAACGCGTTTTCGCTACGACTGAGTTGAATTTTAATTTGATTCGAATCCTTGATTTGGCTCCAATTAAATTTGAATTTGAATAATTTAGGAAATTTCTTTATTGAGATATATTGCAATCTGCCATATGCAAGGACAATAGTAATAGTGATAAACAGTAGCTCATTCATACTATCCACAATAAATAAAAATAATAAACAGCAATATAATAATAATAAAAGTAAATGTATATAAACTAGAAGATACTAAACTAAACAAAAATAAACTAATCTAACAAAATTAATACTTAAATACACACATGCTTTTATACAATATTCATTCACCCAACATCTTCGAACCAAGCCTTTCCCCACACTCGTGGAGGGAAAGGCAGGACTCTAGGAGATCCCAGCGTCTTACATTACAGTTAAAATTAAAAGGAAATACATCCTCAGAGACGCTGGCGGATCTCCGTTTGGAGGGCGGATTTTCGGGTTTTATTCCATTCTTAACTGGATTTTTTCCATAGATCCTAATGAATCCATTCTTGCTGATATGGCCTAATGGACTAAATACCTAAACAATCATTTTTTTTCAAATAAAAATCATGTAATTTATCTTATAAATGAAAAAAAAGAAGGACCTCCTTAAAATTAAATCCTCTACCCATGAGAGACACATACTCTACGAATTTTTCACATAATCTACGAATACGGTTGTAACGTATCTCTTTTCGTTTAGATATGAAAATAAAATAATATTGATAATGACGTACAGGCGATTATTTCTTAAAATGAAAATACGACTTAGTCTCTGGAACCATTTTAAAATTCCCTGGGAATCAAAGGTGGAAATAGTGATGGTTAAAGAAACAGGGAAGAGTAGTTAGGTAAGATCGTTGCAAAATGTGAGCATCAACGTTGATCCCGAAGACGAATCGTAAGAAAACATCATTAACCTTTTCAGTTTTACCTTTGGTTCAATGGAACCATCATATACCACAAAATCTTAATCAAAAGTAACGGATTAGGAAGTTGTTTCTAGATTATTAGTCCCACCTCTTGCCATTTCATTGGATATCCTTCCTTAATTCTTGAATTTTGTTTCATTTACCTAAAGTTAAACGTCCTAGTCTATAATATTTTAGTTATGTAATCTTGTTTATTAAAGTAAATTTATATCATTCTTCATTTCACATTTTTTTTATGAGAATGATATTATATACTATTTTGATATGGTATAGTAATATCGATATGGGTTGATGTTTCCATATAAATACTGAATTAATTGGTTATTTCGTGTAACTTATTTTTTTTTTTAATTTGCCTACTTCCTTAATTTCGTGCTGAAAATATTTTATTTTAAATTTTAGTGTAAATGTTAAATTAACGATTTAGCTTTAATTTTCCAAATATAATTACAAAATTTATTTCCAAGTTCGCAAGCCGTCCAATGATATGCTCCTTGATTCACGTTTTAATAAAATCCTTGTGTTCATTGAGAAAAAAATGGTCGCTCAGCTGTAATGTTCTTTAAATTGAGTTGAAAACTTGTTTATTAACGAAATGACATATGAACAAATCCCTGATTAGAGAAATTTTATTCAGACTCCCTGTGATCTAGTCAATCACCTTAACTTGTGCTTAACTAAAAATAAGTAATTATCTTGGTTTAAACCCATCAATGGCTTCTTTTATCAACTTAATGAAACTCCTTAACGTTTATTGTCATATCATCTATCATTATTTGTGGAGTGTTAATTTTTACTTTCACTTACGTATATATGTAATATATAGTAAGGGTAAGTATTGCGATCGAGAAAATTTTTGAATCTGAGTTTTCAACAAAAATACACTTTTTGGGCTATCCTCCAAATAACCAAGTCCCGAAAAATGGTCTGTTAGTCTGTGCGTATGTGAACACTCTAGCTCGAAAACGGAAAAGTCCTACGAAACTGATATTACGTATTTAAGATAGGTATATGCATTTGATGTCGCTACAACCTTTTCCTTAAAATCGGTGCCACTTTATATCAACACTGAAATACATTTTTACAATTTTCTCAAAAACGGCTCTAACGATTTTGATTAAACTTTAGTCTTTAATATCATTTAGGTCTTATCCCTGTTGATGTCACGTTACAGGGCTTAAATGCCCAATGTTTTTCCTCTAAACTTCCTTTAATATGGTTTATTTTAAAAAGTTAAGCATTTCACATTGGTGGTTTTTTAGAAATTTACAGAATTTTCTAAAAAAAAAAAAAAAAATCGTTAAAATCGGACAATTACTAGGCCATATCTTTTATGGTCTTTAGTTTTTTTAATATGTTCCGCTGCAAAGGTTCTATCCTTTGTTTTGGTTTTTGAATTTTGAATATGTTACTTAGGTAATGCTAATTTTTAGTATTCAATCCAGTTGTATTCAATGCGTGATTCCTTTTTTCACTTTATAATAATATAATAATAATATAACTTTATAACACATAAAATAATGTTTTAGGTTACACAGTTTATGTTCCAACGTTAAGTATAGCGGCATATCCTGTTCTGATACATCGCCTTTCCCTAATTTACCTTTGTTATATGAGTTCGCAAGGTTATTTAGCCTTAGGGTATAAAAGTATTATACCCATTTACAAGATTGTTACTTATCTTCAGATGATGAGGTACCTTTCATTAAGATTCCTCCGCAATTGTTGGATAACGTTGAACCCTGACTCCCCGCATTACCCAACTAGCCAGGACGACCCCTAGTCTCCGGATGGTCGGAGAAAGCCACCTGACTGCAGCCACATCCGTAGCCGGTCCTCTTGTACATTCCATCTTCTGCCCTTTGTTATCCACCGCCCTAGGATAAGGCACTGTAATTAGGCCCTTTCGTTTTCTTATGGCCGGCCTTGCTTGGTCAAGCCCTACCTCCCGGCCTCCAGTAATTTGTTTTTCAAATAGGTTCAGGAGAGCCTTTCTAGTGCTTACGTCATCACTTTCTTTATTGAAGGTTCTTAAGATATGAACAGAAAATGGTGGGAGATGTTTTGGTTGATAAGATGAAAGTTATAAGTTGAGGATAGAGTCTAAATTAGACATATTATTGAGGTAGGAATTCCTTCTTCTTCTTTTAAGGGGTCAAAGAACTTATATTCCGGTTGCTAAGGTGAGGAGGTTAAGACGGGGGTTCATCATGGAGGTAGCTGGAAGCGATCCATCAGAAAATCTCTACACAATGCAATCGATAGTTGTCAATAGATCACATGGAAGGCCAAGAACCAGATAGAACAAACAAAGAGTAATTTTATAAACTCAGCGATAATAACATCGAACTGTCAATTAAATGCAGCACCGATGGGCAGCGATTTATGCAGAAATTAGGAACGACCTGCTGAATTCTAGCGAATAGTTAACAAACCTGGAAGGTTACAAAACACATGAAAAATATAAGGAATTCTTCTTCTGCATTCCTTCCTTAAACGGTCTGGTTAGGCTAAAGCGAGGAATTCAGTCGTCCTCCTAAGGTCCTCCAGACTTCCATAGAGCTTTCATTGCATCTCAGTTGAATAAGGCAAGATAAATATTGAATCAAGAAATGTTTATCTGCCTAATTGTTATTTCAAAACAGAAATAAATATTTATATGTTTTCAACCATTAAATTGGTAATTCATTTTTATTTACACAAGTATATAAATTATATAAAAAGTTGCGATGAAATGATGCTAATTTATTATCAATTAATTAATAGTAATTAACATTTTTTAAAAATCCATTTATATCCTAAAACATACCGCATACAAATTTAAAAAAAAAAAAATTATTTAAATTTAATGTGGTATCTTTTTTGGGTTATAAATGGAATAATTACTAATATTTAACTAATGATAAATTAGAAATAAACATTAATGGAAAGTAAACAAAATGTGAATAAATTAAGTAAAATGAGAAATAAAAATATTAATCCCAAAACCCGATGGAACCTCTGAGCTACCGTGATTCAGTCATTTAAGAACGCGCTGAATTCCATTTCTATGAATCCATCGATAGGTTTAGAAACTTGTCCGAAGATATTATAGAGCTGCATGCAGCAAACTGGTAATACCCAAAAAGTAGCTGTAGAGAAGGACGGTCTAGGATCAAGTCCTACGAGATCAGACTTCAGTTAACGTACTTCCCCAAGTAATTAGCGAATTTTCACGGTGTATTTGACTAGCTCCATGTTAGGCATTTTGGAGTTTAACAATGGGTTTACTTTAAAATAGTTTAAATTTTCTCTGTTAAGACCAAGCATTATTTAGCTTAAATATTACTTATTCAATTATTTATAACATTGAATTTTAGCAATTTTAGCAATCCACCATTCACTGTTTGTTGGGTAATTTCAATTATTTAATTTTTGATGGAATTATTTCAATATTTGAGCCCTTAGTACTGAGGTATATATTCTAGTTATATTCTTATATGATTTGTTGTTACAAAGCTCTTTACAAAGTTAACTTTACAATCTGAGTTTACTTTAATAACTTAATTATTGTTGTTAATATCGTATATGAGAATTCAATGAGTGTTTATTTGGGTCTTTAACTCCCTAACCTAGATTTGAAACCTATTATGGCAAACAATTCATTAACATCAGACACATATAGACTCTAGATTCTTGGACTTATCCAGTATTTATAAAGTTAATACCTTGTTCTTCACGGTGTTGAAAAAAATCCAAGTTGTTAAGTAAGTTTTAACCTTCAATTGTAGTGGTGTGGTTTTCATGTTAAGTGAACTATATCATCAATAAATTTTCAATATGGTTTATTGTAGATAACTATAAAATCAACATTATCCCTGAATGGCAGATATACACTTTCAGATAACTGTGTATTTGGCATACCAAACTCCGTGAGATAATCCACTTCGTTAAACAACTATTGGAAAAACGTGATCCTCGGCACGCCTTTTCTAACAGCATTGCCATGTTATTGAGTCACCGTCACTTCATTTATTCACTTATGTTTTATTTATCCCGATCTTTGGTCATCTAACTGTTTTCGTGACGTTATTCAATGTTCAATAAAAAAAAAGAAAAAAAAAAGGAGGTTCAAGACCATTTTTCAAGTGAGCGAAGCATTGAATCGGTGTAACGGCTTTGAGGAAATCGGCGTTTTTTTGTTTTTTCCAGTGACCTATAAATTCCGCGGATGCAAATTATCAGGTTTCTATCCCCAAATTAATGAGACTTTCTCTTATCATAACTTTCCTGCCGGTTGTTGATTGGGGTTTGTCCTACCTACGGCATTCTACGACTTAATTTGTAAGCTTGTATTAATTAACACTTCTGAGGGACTTTTAGAATCGATGGTATTATATTGTTAACAACTTCTTTTGAATATATCATAGGTAACATTTAAATGTTTTCTAATAGAGCTTTATCATGAGGAAATCTCAAATTAAATTAACAGTTAGGAGTTTGCGTTAGGACAGGTCACATAAACGAGCTTCGGCCGTCTGCAGGGCATTGGGGCAACTTCCTCATTTCACTTGTTCTTGGTCGGTCACAACAGGCCGAGAAGAAACCGCTTATCCCTCCTTCCATTTGGCATTGAGTTTTCTTTGCGGACGCAAATTGCAGTGCTGGTTTAAAAAAAAAAAAAAAAATACAAAATTCGTATAAAAAAGAAGAGCGTGCACTAATAATCTTTTATATTGGCTCCCTTTAGAATGGTTTGCCTTTTTTCATTTGCCAAATTATTGTCTGATTTAATTTTACTACCCGAATTAAAGAAATATGGTAATCAGTTAAAAAAAACTACAACAATATTTTCAAGATCTTAAACAATTCATCGTCTTTATTCGCTAAAGATTGAAAAAACGTGTCTAGCGTCTGCAACGATGGGGACATGGTCGGGGACGGTCTGAACACGTGCCTCGCGTTGGCAGGCGTAACTAGGAAAAATACCAAAGACAATCCTTCTAGAAGTAGATCCAACCTTTACTAGGTTGCTCAACGTCTTATGGCTGCATAGTAAAAACAATATATATTTGAATGAATTTTATTATAAATTATTTATCTAAGATTTAGTCTGGATTCAGTTTTAACGAAAATGTAAGTTGGACCAACGAAGAGATCTTTATAGTAAATACTTCATTTTCAAAAATTATTTATATATAAAGTATATACATTTTTTATTTATTTTATTGGACGATTTCTTGTCATGGTATGGGTGGAAAAATAAACCAATTCTACACTTTTCAAATGTTTATTAAAAATGCTCCTGAGCTTTATATCTGAGCTCAATTCAGATACCTATCCTCGCATAATGAACTTCTCAACCATCTGAACCCTCTTGTTTCCAACCTAGCTTCCTCTTCTATTCCTGACATCCCTTCGAAGCGTCTGAAAAGAAGATGGTCTGGTATTATAAAAATATAATTGGAGTGCTTCCAATGGGTAGTTTCTCTTCATGTTGTACATGTCATGTTACTTATTTCATATTTACTTGTTGTATTTATCATTTAATAAAGTTGTAAATTTCAATAATAAAATAAAAATTATTTATAGATTAAGTATATATTTTTTAAAATTTATTTTATTGAACGATTTCTTGTCATGATATGGGCAAAAATAGACCAATTCTACACTTTTTAAATTTTTATTTGACGAATTTGATTAAAAATGCTTCTGAGCTTTATCTTGGGAATTAGTCTCAATGGAAAAAAAATAATCTAGATTTGAAATTATACGTGTTTTTATATTAATGAAAAAATATAATTTTAATAAATAATTTTCCAAAATTTGTTGACCTGGAATCGACGTACAAATCATGCATTCATTATTCATTTTTTTTTATTCATTATTGTTTTGTTTGGACGTAGTTTATTATTTTATTTATCATACGGTAACCTTTCTCTCTGAAATTATATAACCACTTGCCGCTCCACTGTTGGGGCAATACCTGCCTACTGGTTTTGTATGATTTTCACTTCATTTAAACTCTATATCCCCAATACTCGATAACTGTAGCATTGGATTATTTCTTCTCGATTGATCCTGCTATGAATGAAGTTTTTATTAATTATTACCTTTATTTTAATAAATAAAACAAGTTAAATTTATAAATTTGTGTCAGAATTAAAATAAATAGCATTTACCGATGTTTTAAATGTAATATATTTCATCATATGATTATCATCCAATGACTATATAAATAGAACTATTATTATTGTATATATATATATATATATATATATATATATATATATATATATATATATATATATATATATATATATATATATATATATATATATATACATCAATAATAATAATAATACTTTATTTATTCTGGGACGAGTCTCTTTAGAATAATACAGCAAGACAGATAAGACAAAAATACAGAGTAATTAAATAGTCTTAGTGAGAAAAAAAAGAAATATATATATATATATATATATATATATATATATAAGTTTCTTTTTAATTTTGATCAGTTAATAACATAAAAATTGGAGTAAAAATGATGAAGAACGAACTAATAATTTATGTACAGTATTATCTATTTACAATTTTATGGGGACTGGATGGATAAGAAATGATTAAAGAGGCGGGATTCAAAGGTAGAAAGGGTATTGGATTGACAGATGTGGGAAGGGATGGAGTTCCATAGGGATGAGGATCGAATAATGAACGATTTGTCGAAAGCAGCGGTTCGGTGGGCCCTTATGTATAAATCAGAAGATTGGAAACGAGTATTGCGGGAACGAACAGAGGATTTGAATTGAAGGAGCTGGGAAATGTAGGAGGGACGGTGGGATTGCATGACTTGAAAGAAGAAGGTAGAATGAAAAAAAAAGTAGAATAAATTAATAAATACAATATCATTTGAACACATTAAGGTACAGATGTAAATCATTTATAGTAAATATTTATCTGCTCTTTTATTATTATTTTTTCATCAATTCAATGGCATGACAGCACAAGTAATTTATCGTTCATTTCAAATTTCATCTATTATTCCATAGTTTACTGTAGCAACTAATTTGCAGTATTGTGACCATATTGCTCATATTATTTCTTTAATATATCTGTATAGTTATGTAAATACTTCTGTTATCACTTAGTTTTTAGTTTTTTTTTATTGTAATATATATTTTGGCCAGATGATATGTTAATTTTTGTGTACGAAATTGTTATTCTTAAGGGACTTTGTCCCAGAATAAAGTTGATTCTTCTTCTTCTTCTATAAGAATCAAAGGTCGAAGTTGTATAAAACATACATACCCCACTATACACAGTGGATAGGCAGCTACTCCACAATTAATATTACTAAAATAAGCAAAAAGCTCGAAAAGAGGCATTATGAATGGAACAATACAAACTATAAAGCCATGATTCTCCCAGATACAAGTGAATGGTTGCTAACTTTTCGCCAATTTAGGCATCATTATGGCAGAAAAAACAAGATCAAATATATGCAAGAACACAAAAAGAGAAGAAGAAAAAAAAAGCAGAAACAAAAACATTTGCTATTAACATTTAATTAGAACATAGTAAAGGAAACAGGAGAGGAACTTCTTTGTCCTGATGATGCCCAAATTGGCGAAACGTTGGCAAGTTAATTGTTCACTTATGTATTGGACCCTCATGGCTTAATCGTTTGGATTATATATATGTATATAAAGCCTGGCATACCGAGATTCTCCAGACAACTATCCTCTCTTCTAAGTATGTGAGGTACTCCAGACTACCGGAGGTAACTAACACCTATCGGTCGTATAAGTGATTACTCTACTCTATGTATTTTTATCAAAGGCACGAGTTGAGTTTACAGGCTGTGATATCAGTCATGTTTCGCTGAAAGAAAGAAATGTTCCCTTGCGCCCACTGACCCCGAACAACCATAATCCATACTAATTTGTAACTGCCCTTTAACCAGGGTTAATGGGAAGGTATCAAATTCGACGCCCGACGGATCGGTTATGGCGCTGCGTGAAGGCTAGTTCTGGACCATGGAAATGTGGTGTGACATTCTCCAGGCTATCTGTACTCCAGCAAACAATGAATGCCTGTTACCAAATGGCGAAAATTCTCCATGGTTAGCATCTCGAACTGAAATAAATACATGTTTTAAATAAAAAAAAATACAACAGCAAGAAGAAAGAGTTGAAAATATATTCGATGAGAGAAAAAAGTATTTTTTTACATTTTATAATTTTTAAACTGCTCAGTCAAAATCCAGTCTGCACTCAGTTTAGTGCAACAAATCAAACACTCCTTAGCAAACCTTACAGCCATATTACTTAATGTTACGGTTCCGTTGATGCCATTGCGATGCCCAGTTTAGATAGTTCTGCCACTGAACTTTTATCACTAAGTAAAGAGCATTTAATAATGCTTTGATTAATGCTCAGTTTAATGTTTTTATTATTTTTTACATTGAAAATAACATTTAATGAAAGTTTAGTAATGTCCCGTAAATGAGCAAATTTCATGTTATCAATATTGAAACTTTTCAAGAAATTAATTACATTGTATTTGTCATATACACATCATGTTAAAGTGGAAAATAAATCATTTGGACAGAACTATATCGCATCGAAGCAAAGATTTTTGTTGGCAAAACCGAAGGAGAATCGACTGTAAGTTTGATTCATTATAACAATGCCTGGTACAGGAAGTCAACCTTCTGTTTAAGGAAGAGCCGGATGTGCAAAAGGAAAAAAAAAAAAAGGAAGACAACTAGTTCTGCATTAAGAGGTTGGTATCACTGTCGACCCAGTGGCCTACAACGGCGTATCTGGAGAACATTCATCTTTGTATCGAACCTCCTGTAATTTATATAATTAACTCTTGCTTCCAAACCATAATTACAAAAATGTATTTGGACGTAAAGTGAAAGGTTTTCGGCTCCCTGTGGACTACATCAGATGTTAAATTATGCGCATCTTAATTAATCCGTCAGGGGATAAGTTGGTGGTATCAGGCGCACGGATTCCGGCATGTAGATACAGCTACATAACTTGTTACTTTGATCTCTGGAAGTATTAGTGTGGATACCTTGAGTAACCGTTTCATCATGGTTACCATTTAAGAGAAAGTCAGATTTCATGAATTTACTTAGCGATAACATTTAATTGTTAATAGGTTTTTTTTTTTTTTAGGAAATTTCTTTATTGGGATATATTAAAATCTGTCACATTCAAGGTCAAAAGTAATAGTGATAAAGAGTAGCTCATTCATAATATGCACGATAAATAAAAATAATAAACAGCAATATAATAATAATAAAAGTAAATGTTTATAAACTAAAAGATACTAAACTAAACAAAAATAAACTAATCTAACTAAATAAATATTTTAATACACACATGTTTTTGTACAATATTTATTCATTCACTCATGATCTCCGAGCCAAGCCTTTCCCTACACTCGTGGAGGGAAAAGACAGGACTCCAGGAGATTCCAGCGTCTTTCACTCAGCCGCATCACTGGTATAACCAATGGAGGCTGAGCAGAGGTAACATAACCAGACATACCTTGCTTGAGTGGAGAATCTGACCATTGGCAGAACTCCAATATATTCTTACAAGTCTCTGGGTCACTGCCGCTTCAACCTTCGATGAAGATTGTAGGAATGGGTGGTGTTAGAGAGGGATTGTGCAATTGGATTTGGATGATGTAGGGATAAGGTCTAGTAGGTATTAAAGATGAAATGTGCACTCCAGTAACATAACTAGCGGATTCATGATTTTTTTGAAACTTTTTAAAAAAATATAATGATAATTATTGGATATTTAATAGTTGATAAAGGAAGGAGATGGATCGGGGTGGTGGTCATAAATAGGCTAAATAGTGGACAAATCTATTTTATAAAATTTTATGACTATCTATTTAGCCTATTTATGACCGCCACCCCGGACCATCTCCTTCCTTTATAATGATAATTATTTTGGAAGAAAAAGAAAAAACTAACTACCTATACGAAATGGTGTTTAAGTGATTCTTGAAGTCCTATGAAATGTAATTACTTACGAACAATAATAATTTTAGAGATCATTTTTAAATATTTTTTTCATAAGACATGGTAATATTTTACCATTTGGGAGAGGGGCTTCAGCCCGAAAGTCCCTCACTGTATATCCATCTGTCTGCAGGATCCTTATCACATTAATTTTATTGCTAATACAGTTCCCTATTATTACGATATTCTTTATTCTTCTATGTTGTCCTTACATCCATTGTCAAAAATTCGATTTCGGAGACTCCGTAACAAGTGAGTCTCCTCAAGCTCATTATCAGTATTTAAGATTTACCACTATCGAAATAAAAAAATATTAGATATTTTTATTTAATTGCCCATTGAACATTATCCCAGTATTTACAAAATATGAATTTTTTATTTCGGGAATATAATAATCTATCACGTGGACAATAATTATAGTGATATATCAACACATTCACACCATATATACAGAAAATATAAAATTGACAAAAGTAAAATAATAACTAATTAATAATCAAAAACTACTTACAGTAAAAAAAAAATAACCTAAAGATAAGTAAATAATTTTTTTTTAAAAACAGTCATACATATATACAATCAGGCAGGAAATCCAAAGCAAGGCTTCTCCCTCCAGCTATAGAAGGAAAACCTGGACTCCAAGAGATCTCTGCGCTACTCTCTCAAACGCATCACTGTTGCTTAAATCAGCGGAGTTTGAACGAGAGCGGAAAATATTTAAATATACTTAATTTTAATTTTGGATAAAACACATAACACGTGCTTTGATAACAAAGGACCTTGAATACAGACAGAGAGAAAGAGAGTGAAATTTGGTAACACCTTTTTAGGTCAATTGGTTTTAATTTTTGATTGAACGGGTTCGGGATTCCCACCAGTTAGATTTTATTTCTTTTTCTAAGAAACTTATTGCTCCATCTTGTTAGTTTTTGTCCCATCTGGTCGGTTTAAAGTTGTATTTAGATTTTTATTTTCGGTTATATTATAGGAAGAAAAAATTTAATGTATAAATATAAAATCAATAAATCCGATGAAGGGTGTACCCAGCTAAACTAATAATCTAAAATCCCAAAATAATTTAGGAAAAGTGGTAAGAAGATATTGCAATTTAAAATCATAAGTTACCCAAATGGAAGATTTATTTTAAAATTTAACTTATCTGGACATTGTCTAATTAATCTATACATTGAGACTTCGGATGCACTATGTTACCCTATGTAATTAATACATTCAAAATATTAAGAATAATATATTTAAAATAAAATATATAATGTTTAAATACATAAATATCCATTTTTTATACCAATTATATCCATTTTTTGAACCATAAAAGTTAGTAAATCTCTCCTTAAACATTTCCAGCACTATTTTTCATATTTTTAGGCAATTATTAGTAAACAACAATATTTTTATGTTATTTATATTATTATTGTTTGTTTTAATTCTGATTTTACTCATTAAAAAATATTATTTTCTTTTGGCTTTTGAAGAATGTCTGTTTATTTTAAATTTTGGTTATCGTGTTTTGCTATAGCCGATTGCTTTACTATAAGCATCGTCGCATGGGATCTCAAACTTAAAACATTATTACCAATAAGCTATTTAAGTGTAGCAGAGCATACCTGTTTGTTAGTATGTAGTACAGACTGTGTATTTAATGAATGAAATCGACAAAATCTATCAAATTTTATATAATTCAGAAGCCTTTCCCTTACATAAAAAACAAACAAAAAAATGGACTAAAACTGTAGGCGCTATTTTTAGCGTTTGGTTTCGAAACTGGATGTTTCAGGACATTTGAGCATGTTTTCAGGACTTATGGTACATTAAGGTCTTAATGAATGGTTTTATTTGTGGCAAAAAATGGAGCATTAAGGATTTTACGGAGGATTTTGGATTGGATACGATAGGAATTCGATGGTTTGGTGGAGCCCCAAATCTCAACTCCGTATGTCCGTATAGGTCTTATTATAGTGATGTAGATAAGTCTTTTGCAATTAATTGAAAGTTTAGATCGTTTGTCTAGTAAGTGTTGGAGCAGTCGGAAACATCGAGCAGTTTCTTGTCGGTTTAGTCTAGTATGAGGATTCCAAGTAATACGTTTATCCAAGTGGAGTCCTAAGTAGCGGATTTGCTCAACAGGAATATCCGATTTAAAAATTTTGTAATATAGTATTTTGTTTAAAATCTTAAGCCTTAAAAAAAAAAGTTGGACATCAGGTTTTCTCATCGAAAATCATCCATTCTTAGGTATATAGTTGTTTTCATCAAGGAGTCCTACCAATCTCATTCCTTCGCCATAATCTTAACTGCCCGTTAGTTAAATCAACTATTAATACCACAACTATCCGATTTAATAATTCTATTCATACGTTTCTTTTCTCAAGGACCAGTTTGAACATGCACAATAACCCGTTCGTAGCACTTTCACATAAGTGTTACAAAATGGTACATGGTCGTCCAACCAAATAATCGCTTTTAGGTGCAGAGTAGTTCCGATAGTTGAAGCTGTCATCGTTAGGTGAGAGTGGGTGGAATCTAGGCGCCGTCTGCTCTCACTTGATCATAGGAGAATCGATCTCCAGTTCGTATATCGATATATCGATTGTAGAGATAAATATGTCAAATACGTATTTTAGTGTTTGTAAAATATATCGATATATTTATCGTGCTCATATTTTTTTAAATGTACCAAATATACTTACAAAAATGTACTTACAAAAATAACCTCAATATTTCTAATCTTTAGAAATAGTAGATATATAAATATACAATAGTATATATTTTTACTGAATTTTATTCATCGGGATTAAGATTTTTCTTGATGTTTTTAATCTTTGGAAGGAAGTTTATTTATTCTGTTTTTTATTTGTATTTGTATTTTTAGGAGGTGAATTTCAATGTAGGCATTTTAATTTTTTAGGGCGAAAATATCAATTTTCGATAGCCAAACGTTTATATATAGATATAAAAAAGGCAAAACAAATTTTACTTATTCTTATTCACATGCATTAACTTACTATAACGTGTCTTGTTTGTTAAATATACAGGTATGTGTACTTATAGTTCGGGTTTCTCAATTAAGATAAATTTGTTTTATTACCATTTTTTTTTATTTATAAAACAAGCTCCAGGTAAAAAAAATAATAATAAAAAATTAACTTTCACCCAAAGGAATTTCTTCAGTCGTTCTGTATGCCCTGAATATTTTACAGGTCACAACTTGCTCTATTGGAGACAGTATCCTTTCAGATATCTTCCATTTCAAACGGTTGTAAAGGAACTGAATGGATGTAGCTTTTAATAAATAGTTAAACTGAAATAAGTATTTAAAGAAATCTAAAACAAGATCCTGGAGCTCGAAGTCATAAGTTGAAGGCGTGGTTTGTTGTGTAACGTGGTGGCAGCTCAGTTTATTATTAAAATATTTAAGTAACTTATAAAAATTAAAATTTAAGAATAAGTAATATTATGTAGTTAACATTAAAAAAAAAAAAATAATAATCTTCAAGCCCTTGTTTTATTATGCCAAAATTCTTTCTTGATAACATAATACATTTAAATTTTTGCGTGATAATTAAAAAAATATATATATTGTTCTTATTTTACTTACGTGTAAGTATTGAATTGTTTCAAACCCTTATTGATAACATAAAAATGTTAAGTCACAAAACGCAGTAAACTAAAACAGTACGGTATTTTAATAGATGATTCCTTTATTATTTATTTCCTTTATTCTTTTATTATCCTGTTATCAATTTTTTTTCTTAACTTGGATGGTTTGAAATATTTCTAATCTTTGTATACATGGAAGATAGCTGAATTAGTGTTGACCGACGTTCAACAGGTAAGATATTGCTGAAGAACATGTTGTAAGCTGTACCTTTCTCTATTGCATTTATTTATTAGAAGCTACGAAATACATGCTGGATGCATAAAATAATATTCAAAAATTTAAAAAAAAAGTTTAAGACTAAATAAGTTACTTGAGATTAATAGAAGTGATTCCATAATGCAATATGGAACTGTATTTGCTGGAGGGGATGAACTTCATAATATGCGAGCTATTAGAGTAATGCAGGTCGTTTCGCCGATGTTTACATGCTGCTTGCACAGGTGATATGTTCTTCTAGTTATTATCGCGTTCACGCTATTTCTTCAACACGTCCATTACCACGTCACCCACGTCTGGGTGACGGTCATCCAAATGGGTTTACTCCTCACCAGATATGATCATCGTGGCAACGCTCTTGTTAAATCGATATGTTATGTGGTAAAGTTCATGACTCTGCCAATTTTAAACTCAAAAATTAATTCTTATGTTCATGGATAATTTAAATATTTTTAGCAATTATTTTTTTAAATTCTCATTCATTCAATGATCAATGAACCTCTCAAAATTTACAAGAAAAAAAATGAATACAAGTGACTTTATTTATATTTGATGGCGTTGGTTAAAAATAGATTAGTCAAAATAATTACCACGTTGAAGTAATGAATCTTAACCTGCCCAACGATTCTTGTTCGTTACTTTAACGCGACGATATGAAGTGTGATTCGAATTTCTTAAAACCTACAATGACCTAGTATTATTTTAAACCGATTAGCTTCAGTTATTCTTATACTAAATATCTTTTATTCTATTGATATTTTTTTAGAGAAATCTGGATCCCATGGAATCATGAATGTACCGAGAAAGAAATATCGCTCACACTTTTAACCATTCTCCATACTAATCGTTTTAGTATTTTCTTATTTTATTTTTTTTTTGTGTTTATTAAAAAATATTAATATCTGCCTCAAAGGATATTTATAATAGTGTTCAGAGATCACACTCTATGTACAATGATAATAATATATATACAATAAATAAGTATAAAATGACCTAAAAAAGAAATAAGTAAAAAGAAAACATACATACCTATATACACTATTTACAATCAGGTGAGAGGATTCCGAGCCAAACTTGTTCCTCCAACTGTGGAGGGAAAAACATGACTCCAGGAGTTCTTATATTAAGTTGTCCCACAAGTTAATTTTTTTTTTTACATCTCAGAAACCCTCTTTATTCCCTCTTGCTAAAATTATGGAGACTTATTTGGTAGTATTTATCGAAGTGCGTTTTATTTAGCTTTCGGATTTGTGATATTTATCACGGAGGGAATTTTTTACGGAAAGGAACAAGTAATAATCGGATTGGGCCAGGTCTGGGAAGTACGGAGGATGAGGCAGAACGTCCTAATCAAACAGTAAGAATTACTGTCTTACGTACAACGCCACATTCTTCATAAAATAATAGGAATAGAGGACTAACCCTATACTGGGGCAAGTTATATGCTGAAGAGGGGGATAGAGAATCCCCGAAACATCCAAATAAAGAAAACAATATAAATTAATAATTGTGGATTTATGGTTGACTGTAATTGAAAAGAAGGATGGTTATTTATATTTATTTACATCCCTGCCGTGCCTGATAGGCAATACGGGTTTTAGCAGCAGTGAGATGTTAAGCGTTTCCGCGTAACAGCACACTGCTGCTAGAAAAACAATATTTATAGACTGGGTCCATATTTCGACTACATTTCTTCTAAGTTTGGTCACGGATTTCTTCTGCTACTCCGTCCGGCGGCCTTCCAGGCGGTGCAGATCCTCTTCTTCCCAAGTAGAAATGAGTTGGGCGTATAATGGATTTCCATTTTGCAATGAAATCTATAAAATGAGGATAGTTTTCCTCACTCATGAGTTGAGGGAGCTCCCTTTCAGTCAAAATGTAGAGACCGGTTTCCCTGAGCAGTTTTGCTCTCTCTGCCTCATAGGCAGTACATAAGAAGGATGGTTGTGGAGAGTTCAGTCAAATTGAAATGGTAATAAATATTATTATAAAATTATTTATTTTTTGCCATTTCAATTTGACTGAACCCCCCCCCCAACCATCCTTCTCTTTACTACAAATTAAGAGTTTTCTAGTCATATCATTCAGGTTCGGTGCCATTTATTTTTTTTTCAAGTAATTTTTTTTATTTATTTATTTAGACATATAATATTCTGTCTTGAGGACAATAATTATATTGATAAATGAATAAATTCACACCGTATATACAAAAATAAAATAAAATTAACAAAAGTAAAATAATAATAAATAAAAACTATGTACAATAAAAAAAAAATAACCTAAATATAAGTAAATTAAAAATACAGTCATACCTTTATACAATATATACAATGAGGGGGGACCCCAAATCCCTGCGCTACTCTCTCAACCGCCTCAGCGGTGCTAAAGCCGGTGGAGTTTGAGCGAGAGGGCTTTATAAAATATTAGGTCACCAGTTTTAAGCCAAATGTATACAGTTTTTACATCCTGTATTATTTATTCGACGTTAATTTCTAAAATCTATCATCATAATATAATCCATCGTTTAGTCATTCTTTTATTTTATCGAATGTCGTTTTTTCACTTCTCTTTCAGGATATTAAATTGTTCCTCCCCACTAACGCACTCCTGTATGAACGAGAAGTGAAAAAACGACATTCGATGAAATAAAAGAATGACTGAAAGACGAATTATATTATAATGATAGATTTTAGAAATTTTATGAAGCAGTCTATGTTTGGAGGGTCTTGAAAATGGCTCCTGAAGCCTCGAATAAATTACAGCATGTAAAAACTGTGTACATATGGCGACCTTTGGCCTAATATTTTATAAAAAAAACTTATGAATTAAGGGTGTTTATTTTGTTGAACTACGTCTGTAGTCAACAAGTGAGAAAACTTAATATTTTTACTTTTTATACTAATGAAGATAGTACTTATAAGTTATTAGTTGAAGATTATGTATCATTACAAATAAATATTTATATAAAAATAAAACGAATGAACACAGCGTACACGAGAACAGCTCGACTCGCAGTATGGCAGTAGGGAGGTTAGACAGGTTCCGAGAGAAAGCTGACGTATTTACCGTATAAGTTTTACAGCTTAGTTTCTAGCCTACGTCAGGCAAAGAGGTGGAGCCACAACCTCCGCCACATCTCCACTTGGAGAAGAAGCTACTTTCAAAAAATTTCTAACCTCACCGACAGCCTGGAAGTGGAGGAGTGGATATGATCCAAACAACTCCATCTGCCCTTCAGTGAAAGGCTCGATATCCGTTCAGATAATTTTCGTAATTGCCTATGCTCAGGTTTTGCGTGCTAAACTAAAAGAAAAAATATCTCCTAATTTATTTGTTTTATAGTATAGGTTATCCCGTAATCCTATATATTATTTCTAAAAGGTGTTTTTTGTCGGTACGCCATAACTTCGTCAATTCTTCATCCAATGATTGACCACTCATTATGAAGATATTCTTCTCCTTCACATGCGAAAAATAGTCATATCCCCCTGGAAGTTCTGGTAAAAGTTATAAAGGAATAGAAACTTTATTTGGGAATAACTCGAAAAGTATGCATTATTTCCTGGATTGTCTAGAAATTACCAAATTACCTAGAAAACAAAAAAAAAAAAAATTAAAAAATCGGACATTTATTACCAAAGATACTGTCCATTAGTTTTGGTATACTTAACGATATCTTTCTCTTTAAAGATATTGCATTTAGGAGTAGAATAGCCTATTATATTTTTTTCCTGGCTGATATATTAACTACTTTATTTTTTAAAGACATTTGGTTGTTCTTACATTTTATTGTTTTTAATAATTTATAATATCCCATGATCGGGGCATTATTTTATTATCTTTCCAGTCGCGTCTCGGTGCCGGGGGAGTCTTTTAAATCCACCACCCTTACCACCTGGCCCGTGAAAACCCCCTATAGCCTTAAAGGCAAGGAAGTGGAGGACAAAAAAAAAAAAAAAAATGTTTTAATTAATCTACTACAAAATTATTTTTTTTATTTAAAAAAAAATGTTCAAAACTACTGGTCAAAAACTAATTTTTACAAAGTACATGTTTTGTTGTTAATATTCTTTATGGGGCTGCTGAATAGTTACGTTAAGTAAAATAACAATTTTGGCAGAAACAAGTATAAAATGAAAAGAATTAATGTTGACTGAAGTATTATGATTAGAACATTACTATAATAGTTTTGAAATTTTAATCAATTTCAGAAGGACCTTGAACATAAAAATAAATAAATAAATTATTATCTAAGTATCCCGGACCAAAATTTCTGCTTATAGAATATTTAACGTACACAAATAGAAATGTGTAATTAATTTTTTAAAAAATCTCAATAATATGTTTAATGATTACTAATTTCTCCAGTATTTCCATTCCCTGTCTTAATAAACCACGTATAACGGTGGTTTCGTTGCCCAAATCGTTGACCTAACCAATTTTAATTCCTCAACATCTACTAGCTTGTGGTTTATCAGCCTTGCGAAATATATAGGAAGTTTGTGTTATATAACTAAGTGCTTTTTCGTGGTAGGAATTCGTTTTAAATATTTACCAACGTACGTTTATTGTAATTGATTTATCTATTTTTTTTTTAGATTTTAGATTTTTTATCTTAATTAACTATTGGAACTATTCATTAACTAAAATTAAAGAATTGATTATTTATTTATTTATTATTTATTTTAAATTAGGGGAAATTCTTACCTGTTCAGCAATTTTCTTAAGCCACGGGGCCAGTGGATAAGTCATTTTTCATTTTAATTCTTAAATAAATTACGAGAAAAAAAATTAGATTTAAGAGGTTATCGTATATGTATATATTATTTATAATAGTGGATTGACGGTTGACTTTATGGAAAATTGAAGAGAAGTTGGTTGGAGTGTTCAGTAAAAAAAATAAATAAAAAGTAAAAATAAATAAATAAAATTTATTTTTACTTTTTTTTTTTTAATTGATCATCACAACCAATTTCTCTTCTATTTATTATTTATATACTTGCTTCAAACTTTGGTTTATATCATTAATTTTTTCTTTTTTTTTTTGTTACAGGTATGTTGTCTGGGATATAATTATAGTACTTCAAATATTCTCGTCTTTTCTTAATTTTTCAGGTAAATTAATTATTTCATTTTAATTATCAAATAATATGATTCAATAAAATATTCTAATTTTGTATGATAATTATGTGTGAACAGTGGTCTCGTTTACTTTGTTTTCAAAGTATTTTGATGAGTGTATATTATATGTAACTTTGATTAATTTTATTTATATTTTAAAATCAAAGGAAATTCGCCTTCTTCTTAATAATCCTTAGAGCAAGTTTAGTTAAGAAATAAAAATCTATAAAGTTGTAACTGCTATTGGCTAATAGATACGCTATAGTCTTGGCACAAATATTATTTTTACAAAAAAAATTAAATATATTTATTTTATAGAAGCATTAGTTTAAAATAAAAGTATTACGATATTTGATTAGGCATTTTACAATTCCTTTGGAAAAATAAGTCTTGTATAATGAATCTATCCTCAACTTTTTTAATCCTTCAGTTGGAAGCCTCTCTCGCATAGAACCGAGGTGTTGGTTGAGTCAGATTTCATCATTTACGGATTAATTTCATTAGTAATTTAATACTCAGTGCAGTATCCCTTTATATTTTTGCAGACAGGAACCTTCAAGTCAACTGTTGTTGATTTTTCAACGAATCTATTTCTATTTTACTTTTTTTTATTTTCAAGCTGTTCTTTCATATATTTAAGATTGCCTCATAGTTTCAAAATTTTAGTAAATTGGTTTATTTAGGAAATTTAAATTTTTTAAGTACTAATGTTTTTATGTACTAATGCATTAAAAAAAAAATTTCTAAATAAACCTATTTACTAAACTATGAGGCAATCTTAAATATATGAAAGAAGAGCTTGAAAATTTATTAAAATCAGCAACAGTTGACTTGAAGGTTCCTGCCTGAAAAAATAAAAAGGGAGCCTTTAAAGCCTTTTTAAGAAATAATTTATTAAAATTTTTGTTAACTTTAAAATTACCTATTCCGGTTTTCGTTCTGTGTAAGATGATTCGGTGGTTGTGCTATTTATTTTTGTTTAAGGAACGAGTAATTTTAGCTTTCAAAATGTTCTGCAATACTTCTCTGGTAAAATTAATCAATAGGGCAGGTATTAACATTTAAAAGTGTGTATTAGTTTTAGCCTTATACGTGGTTGAACTGGTTAAGTGTTATAAGATAATTAAGTCGGGAGCTTCAATAACCTGCAGTTTAGCGATTAAGGCAAAGAGGCTTAAGACATTTTCTTCGGGGATGAACCACTGAGTCATGGGGCTTATTCCTCCTCTCACAAATTTCCATAAACATCTTTCTCGTGATGAAACAGGCGGTCGTCCTCCTGCAAGAAGCGTTCGCTGATGACATCTGGGCTGGGAGATATACGACCTTGGTTTGGTAGCCTACCCTCCTTGCGCGCAAGAAACCAGTTTCAACCGAGGCACAGTTACCTTTTAAAAGTGCACTGGGTTTATGTAACAGTAATGGTGGTGGTTGATATTGTCATTTAACTTATATTCAACATCTTCTCTTTGTAAGATATCGGTTATGTTAAAGGGTAAACGGTATGTATTCATCGGGTCATTATTGTTAAATGGTTTTTAATATTCCTTGCTATTTTCCAAATCAGTTGGTTAACCTAGGGTGTGAAGATTCGTTTGATGGACTCTTAATGAGTCCAATTAACACTTGTTGTGATCGGAGCATAATACTTCCGTACCGTTCCGAAAATGCCCACGCAATAAGTTACCGATTTGGGCCAATTAAATTTTATTTTATATAGATTTTATTTCCCAAAAATATTGGACATGTCTCTGAGTTTATTCCAACGGGCCCTATGAGCTGAAAAAATATTATAAAACTGACCTTTTTTTCATAGTGTTTTGATATGCACTACAAAGCTCCATAAGATTTTTCTACGATAAATCGAGTAGTCTAGTCTCTTGTATTCCAGATCTATGGCGAGTTAAATTGGCTCTTTCTCTTCTCCTGTCAATAGTATTTCTTCGGATTCTTCTCATATCAAACCACCCAAAACTCCCTGCACTATTCTTATATCTGAATTCTTCTTCAATTCAAACCCTTCATATAAGAAGTCCTCGTGTTTCGGACTTCTATAGCCCTTCCCACTTTGTCTTGTTCCTTTCTTGCCCATTCCACTGCTTTATGGTGTTTTCTACTACCAAATATCTGCTATAATCCTTCTCTATATTCATTCAAATCTCTTACTTTTCATGATTATCTCTTATCCCAAAAAGAAGGACCTCAATAGTGTAATTTTAAATTTTAGAAGTTTTAAAACTGACATCAGTTAAAGTGAAAACATCTTTAGGTGTATTTTGCACTTTTTTTATGAAAATTGAATTAGATCGAGCCGTCAGATTTCTGAAGTGTTAACGCTCGTGTAAAGTCGGATAGAGGTGACGAATTTGAATGTTTTTGTATATGGATTAAAATATCTCAGCAACTAAAAATCGGGCCTGCATGCTGTAAGCGAGGGAATTGTTCAGCATTTCATCCTCTCTGTAATGGGCTATTATTCCAAATTATATCTTAACGGAACGCCGTGTTACAGAGGCAAAAAAGGAAAAATAATGTCGAAAACCGAATGATCACGAGTGTTATTGAAGATATCTATTAAAATATCTCAGAAACTAAAAATTGGACCTGCATATTGTAAAGGAGGAAAATATATAGCATTTTCATCATTTCATATTATTAATCTC
Source organism: Nezara viridula (assembly GCA_928085145.1). Classification (NCBI taxonomy): domain Eukaryota; kingdom Metazoa; phylum Arthropoda; class Insecta; order Hemiptera; family Pentatomidae; genus Nezara; species Nezara viridula. The sequence goes on along the minus strand of OV725083.1, from coordinate 45,880,287 downwards.
ACATCTGTCAAAAAGAAAATTGTTGTATTCTCGAGGTGATATTTTATTGTGTATATATTTTTACTGTTGAGAATACCAATTCTGTTTGTACTTTAATAATGTAGTTGTTGGCCAGTAATATTTATTTATTTGTACATATTTGTTGTTCCTAAGATATAGTCCCAGAATAAACTTTATCTTCTGTTCTATTCTATTATTAATATAAAGATTTTTTTTATTATTTTAATAGGGTTCAAATTTATTTGGTAATTTCAATTAAAAAAAGTTGTTGTGAATTTTATTTTTAAATCTTAACCTGGAGGTCTTGAAGAAAAATAATTTTTCTCCATCATCATTCGTAACAACGTTTTAGTGCCAAGACTATCATACTTTCCTGATAATTGAAATAGAAAGCAAAGTTCTTAGGTGTTCATATATATTTTGCTTTAAGTGGCATAAACCTCAATATGATTAGAAATAATAGTTATGCCTTTATATAAGGTTCAGGTTCTCGTTTATATCTTTCAAGTAATTAATTTTCTCTATTATATTTCAAACATTTATGCTTTACTTTAACCTGTCGCTATTTACTCCTAAATGATCATCGAAGAATCTTTTTGAAATATTCCTCGACGAGGGACCTATTTCGACAGAGAATGTATGTGAAAGTTTGATTTAAATCTCATTTGAAAAGTAGCCCAGTAAGCTATAAGTAAGGAACATCTGGTATCTGTTCGACCACAAATCATCGAACCATGATTCGGTTCAAAGGTTAACTGGAATGCTGCAGAGGAATGATGTTTTTCAAAGAGGCCAGCGTACCTCTGCCGCCAACCGTACCCCGTTAGGTGAAGGTGTGGAAAAAGTCTTTCTACTTCTGCATCAGTCCTAGAAATATCTTCACATTTCTTCCTCTCTTTTTTATTCATTTTTTTTTTTGTAGTTATTCATTGAAGAATAATTCGTGATTTTGGATAAAATTTGTTTATTTTTAGGAATGATTTCAATATATCGAACCTCAGATATATTAAAATTTTTCTATAAAATGAAAATATATCACGTTATAAAGCTACAAAGATATGATTTATTTTTTAAATTATTTTCTTGCAAAAAAAGCACTATTTATTTTTAAATATAATTCCACTGCTCGACGCTTCAGGCTGCTCTCACTCTTAAGTAATGAACTCGAGGATTTGGATGACGAAGGATTTTGGAGTTAAAAGAGGAATATTTATTTTGGGCCAAGTTTGCAACAAATGGCTTATTGTGGCGTTTTAGTGTATTTATAATAATTTTAGTAACATAATAGAAATTTTATGTAGGATTTTGGATTGTAATGATTGAATACAGGAAGAATTCAATGATTTTCATAACCTAAACTGTAAATATTTTACTTATTTTATTTTATTTTTAACAGTTTGAGCCATTCACACCTGCGCTACAGGGCACCAAGCAAGTTTGATGTATTAGGCATCAGTTGCGAGTTTGCTTGATTAGCTTTTTCTATCTGGGACTCCACCTGGACAAACGTCTAACTTGGAATCCTCATACAAGACTGAAACGACAAGAAACCGCTCGGCGTTTCCGTTTACTTCAGCACTTACTTGACAAACGCTCTAAACTTCCAATTAATTACAAAATACTCATATACATGACTGTAATAAGGCCTATTTGTAATTGCGGAGTTGAGCTATGGGGCTCCACTAAACCATCGAATTCCTCTAGTTTCCAATCCTTACAATACAAAATCCTTCGTAAAATCCTAAATGCTCCCTACTTTGTTACAAATAAAACCATCCATAATGACCTTCTTATGTTTCAGCTCTGGGTCAATCCAGATAACTTTCATTCCGTAATAAACTTCAGAATCTACCCAACCCTCTCGTTTCTAACCTCGTTTCCTCTTCAATTCTTAATAACCCTCCGAAGCGTCTGAACAGTAGATGGTCCCGTGATCTCCTAATGTAGACATACCATTAGAGTGCTATCATTGAGTAGTTACTCAAGAAGTGTTTTCACGTCATTATATCCATACGTTCAAATTTACTAAATGTATTTATTTAATACAGTTGTAAATATCATTAAGAAATAAAAAAAAGAAAAAAAAAAGTGTTTCTTGTTATTATTGTATGAGTTGGTATCTTGGCCAATTTGTTTTCAGCCTACTCCGATTAGGTAACAGGTAGCAGGAAATAGAAAGGACTAATCGATTGATTTAGAGTTGAAGAATGAAATGAATTGTATTTTTCATGGATGTAGGGTTTTACTGTTGGGATGTTAAAGTCGTTATGTATTGTGCTATTTGAAATTTAACAATTATAGATAGCTTATTAAATTGAACTGCTTCCTACTTCACAAGATATATATATCATAGTAATTAACTCGCTAACATTATAAGTGGTATACCAGAGTACAGCAATTACCCCTAATGCTTATGTTATCTAATTTATAACGAAAATACCGATTCCTGACTGAGAAATATTATAATTACAGCTTAGACCTCACGTCTTCCGACGCCATTTAAAATGGATACATATATTCTCCATTATATACCAGCGTTGCCATTTCTCATCTAATGAGAACCCTAAACAACCTAGCGTCATGGTTGCCACAGTGCTTACGCTTTCGGACTGTGAGAAATTATTATCGACTATCGGAGGCAGATGAAGTGTGGTTCTTTTTAAGAGAAACCGGATTGTGGTTCGTCCTACATTCAAGGGTCGGAAGGTCCTTTCTAATCCTTTCCGATAGTTTCACTAGTTCCGACAATCAGTTATTATACTAACTGGCGCTATCAAGTAATTTTTCTTTTAGTAATTTGGAAGAATATTAAAGACTAATATAAAACATGAAAGTTGTAACGAATGCACCACACGTTATATAGAGGTGATTCCATTGCACGGTACTTGTTTGATTCTTTTTTTTTTCTGTATATATAAAATGTCTTGAACCAGAATGTGTATTCTATCTACAAGATCGTTATAAATTATTTCAGAGAACATAGGCGCAGACATTCCATTCTTTTACCGGGGGAAGCAAACCCACCCAAAAAAAAAGTCTCGGGAATTTATATTATGTATAAAAATTATGACTGATAATGAACATAACATTATAGTAAAACGAAAAATATAAGTTTTTTTTTTTGTTTTTTTTTTGTTTTTTTTTTTTGCGTGTGGGTATATTTGAAAATATATTAATAAAGCAACTGAATATATTCCATATTTTACTATTAAATATATTAACTCTCAATAATCTCTTCGATAATTCAAATTTACCGCGGAAAATGTTCTTATAGTAAAACGAAAAATATAATACTACATATAAAAATAAATGTATATACATGTTTATGTCCTGTATTTTTTTTTTTTTTTTTTTTTTTTGCGTTTGGGTATATTTGAAATTATGTTAATAAAGCGATTAAATATATTCCATATTTTAATATTAAATATATAAACTCTCAATAATCTCTTCGATAATTCAAATTTACCGTGGAAAAAGGGATAAAATCTTCATATAAAAATGGGACAGCGCTAATGAAAAAATCATAAAGGAAGGAGATGGTACGGGGTGGCGGTCATAAAAAGGCTAAACTGAGACTCTAAACATACATAATCCATGAATCTTGAATGATTCCTTTCTGAGTATCTTTTCTCTTGGCTAGTAATATATGTTATATTTGTGTATCCTTACTTCTCTGTTTAATGTCATGTTGATGATAATAGTGTTCTGAAAGTTCTGCTCTAAGACCTCTCAAAACGATCCCATTGTTCTTTGGACCCGTTCAACATGAATCTACTCCATTCTGGATGACAAAGCGCATCTTATCATAACCTCAAGTTTTGTTGCATTTACATGCATAGGGATAATAATATATTTTTCGATTATTATAAAATTTAATGAAGATCGCAAGTAGTTCCATGTTGCAATCTACTGGCTAGAATCTGCTATAATACTTCTCTTCAATATATTTTCTTTATTGATACATATATATATAGTTTCTTTATTAATACAAATATATAAACTGTTGTTAAGTGCAACTAGCTCCATATATTTTTCCTCTTAGCCCGGTAACAAGAAGTGGAGCGTCGAGGATTCTTATATAACGGTCTGCTTCTGTTTGCGTGGCTAATACTATCGTAACCATAAAGTCCGTTCGATCTTGTTTATTTTTTATTTTTACCGTAATTATTTGTATTTACTAAAAAAAATTATCACAAGAATACAATTGTCTCGTTTGAACTTACTCCTGATTAGAGCCCATATTCTTCTTATTGGATGTATCCATGTGATGAACATAAAACCTCATACTGTTACTCCTATCAAATTTTCAATAATCATATTGATAAGTTATGTTTTCATGTCTATATTTTCATATTTCGGCTGTTACTTTCGCCTGCGCACGCGCAAACGTATTTACATTAATATACTTACGTTTCAAAAACAACTCGCTTTGACCTAAAGTTCAAGAAAATTTTAAGAAGATGAAGATGCTGCAGTACCAATTTAACCAAATACCATCCACGACTTTCACTTAATGCATGAGTAATTCTGCTTTCCTTGATAAGCTTATATTTTAAAAGGGAGTCTATCCGTTATAAAATTTATTCTCATACGAAAAATCATTAACCTTGAAATACGAGATCAATGACATAATGCACTCAACAGAAATGCAGAAAAAGCTATGACTCAGAAAAAACCTTGCTTGGCAGTATTTTTTATAATTAAATTGTTGTTTAACGAAAGATAATTTGTGATAACAAAAATTATTCGTAATACTATACATACCATACATAACTTGAATCATGCAACTTGAAGCAAATGTAATAAAAATAATGACTTTTATTGATACCTATTATTGCAACGGCTTGAAATGTTTATCCTGCCCACAAAAAAATCATAACTTGTTTACATGTTGTCATGTACAACACTACCTCTATGAATATCATGATTACTTCATTGCAGCATTATGCCAATTATGATTAAAACGTTGTCGTGCATTAGGTCTTGGTATTCATAATAGGCCAGCCAACCTTTGTAGTTCACATGAAATAACTAGCATTGTGTCCTGTATCATTGATAGTTATTCTTTATTTATAAATAATGTCATTCTTCATTGATGTTTGATTATCACTTTAAATTCAGAAAAAAATAGAGTGTGTTATTTAATACTTCAGGAGGTAGAAAAAATATACATTACAGCTCAAACGTTTAATATTATAATATTATTTAATATAACAACTTTTAAAATAAATTTTAGCAACTTCAACTGTTAAGTTTCTAGTTTTTACACTTTCGTCCATTTTAATTAAAGCGATGCTATTATATCAACTATATCTATGAGTTTTTTAAATATACCATTATATCCTCTCGAATATTTTCTATTTGCCTCAACTATACTCCAGTCGTCCCAAATATTATGATTTTACGATATTAATTTTTTTTTTTTTTGTCTTCATATTTCCATCCACACCGGTCATGAGCTTGAAAATAAGCAGATGTGCTGTAACTAATATGAAAAATTGAAATTTTAGGCATGAGGAAAAAAAAAATAGTACCCAGCAGCACTTCTTCCTGGTCTTGATTTATTTCCTTAATTCAGGAAAGGAGATCTCTCATCCAGCGCCTCTTTAGTCGTCTCCTGATAGGCATATCACCTGTGGCCTTGTCGTTGATAAGTCCGTTGTGATGTCCGTGTAGTTTAAGATGAAATCTGGAGTAGAGATCACGTATTTGTTGGTCGATAGTTGGTTGTCGTATGTAAGATTTGTTATTTACGTACCAAGAAGCTCCTTTTATAAGTAGTAAAATTTTGGATTGAAATGTCTGTAGTTTTTGTAAGTTCGTCTTTTTTGCAGCACCGTAAATTTGTGAGGCATATGTCCATATGGGTTTAAGTAGGTAAGGTATGTATTAAGTTTTTGTCTGATTTTTAATTTTGATTTCAAAAAGTGAGTACAGTATTTTCAGTCGCTTGTTCAAAGTCTTTCTTTTCATTTTGAAAAGAATATTAATTAATCTACAATATTATAGAAGTATTAATTAATCTACAATATTAAATATATAGTTTTTTTTTTCAATTTTCAGAAACTAGTAATACAGTTAGCAAAAAAAAAAAAAATCAATAAACCTTTGACCTAACCAACAACTAGGTAGATACAATTATTTGATTTTAATAAAATCATTTCGGTATGCATGTATTTATTTATATTTCTCTGCCATAATATTTTTCTTCTTCTGTATTAAAATGATAGTTTCTAATATCAACCGAACTTAATTTAACTGATTACAAAAAAAGAATCAGTCCCAAGAGAAAGTTACTTGATTGACTGGTTTGTCGATTATGCTATTGGAAACATGGCAGTACGAGAGGTAAAGAAACCGACGTTTTCATATTTTAAAAGTATTTTTATTTATATTTTTCTGGAGAAACATATTTATTTATTTATTACTTCAGACCAGGTGTTCTCAACAATTTTCTATTTGAGAGTATAACTTTGCTTGGTGGCGTATAATCAAGTGGCGGGAACAATTTTTTTTTCTAGACTTTCCATTGCTTGATATCATTAATAATAATAAAAATAATAACGTGTATAAAATAAATGATTATTTAATAATAAATTAAAATTTATACAAAATGTAAAATTTCTTTATAAGAATAATATAAATTTTGAAAATAATGGATATATGCGCTACATTTCATTGATCGGTCCATCCAAATTTCGAGAATCTGCACTAGGTATATATGATATGGTAGTATAGATCCATTTTTCGACTCTGAAGAGCGATGGATTTTAATTAATGAGGTTTCAAACGAAAGGAAATTACACGTGGAATTGACGAATTTCAATTTCGATCCTTAAATTCAAACTACAACTTTAATAAACGTCATTAAAAAGAAGGTTCCAAAAATTTGATGGTTTCAAAATTCTACGTTGAGAAAATGAGAAGGTTTTTTTGTTTGTTTTTTTAGATAAACTGTAATTCTAATCGAAAGTCTGTTTAGTACTTTCGGATACTTGTCACACGTTTAGGTTTTTAACATTGAAATATAGCTATTTTTTATAGCCTTCACCGAACTAAAAATCTATTGAAAAAATAATTGGAGAAGAATAGCTCTATAATCTCTGTGACACTTCGTATAAAGTGGAAAAAAGCTTTTTGATATTGGTAATAAATAAATAAAAATAAAGGGTGTGCTTTAGACGACAATATAGAACTGAAAACATCAACAAGACGAAATTAATAATATGAAATATAAATTATAAATAATAGCTCATTATAAAGATGATGAAATACTGAACCTTTCCCTCGCTTACAGAATGGAGGTCCGATTTTCAGTTTCCGAGATATTTTAATCCATATCTTCCATAAAATTCGTTATCATTTGGTTTTCTAAATTAGTTTTTCCTTTGCGCTTCTTTAATACGGTGTCACAATTTAGAGCAGATACAATTTCGAGCAATTGCTCACTACAAAGAGGATGAAACGCTGAACCTTTTCCTCGCTTGCATTATGCAGGTACAATTTTTAGTTTATGGGATATTTTAATCCATATGCAAAAACAGTTCAATTAATCGACACCAGCCTAATTTATCCGAGCGTTACACATCGGAGATCTGACGGCTCGACCTAATTCACACTCCACAAAAAAAAAGTGCAAAACGCCCCTAAAGAAATTTTTCACTTCAAAAATCTATATATGGATTGATCCCAGATTTAATACTTCTTAAATTTAAAATTTCAATATTGAAGTCATTCTTTTTTGGATGTGAGATGATCATGGATAAGAGTGATTTAAATGAAGATAGAGAAGGATCAAGAAAGGAACATTCGAAGGTTTTCGCTCAGTGCGAAGGGCTATTGAAGTCTGAAACACGAGATCTTGTTTTCTGAGGATGGACCAAGATTTTGAATTGTAGAAGATTTCAGATATAGTGAGTGAAATGAATGGAATCAGCCGACTTTTCCCGAGCGTTACACATCGAAGATCTGACTGCTCAATCTAATTCACTCTCCGCAAAAAAAGTTCAAAACGCGCCTAAAGAAGTTTTTTTTTTTTAAATATATCCAAATATGATTTCTATACTATTAATAAGTGAAAGACCTAAAAACTGAGGCTTTTATGCTCAACAAATATTGTTGAACGTATACAACAATACTATAAGTTCAGAGATAGCTGTGTCTAATTGCTTTGTTATTAAACTGGTGGGATATTTTACAGTGGGACAATTTATTTAGACACAGCACAGGCATTGATTATCTTAGTTTTTCAAATCGAAAGAATCAAACATTTTATTTTTAAAATAAAAATTTGGACGGATGAATGCCATGTGCATGAGGAAAAATGGAACACTAATTTAATGATCGATTCATCGTAGCTGATCGAAGGATCAATGTTGTCAAAGCAAGTCCAACTTCCCGATCGATCCCATTCTAGCAAGAGCTTTAGATTCTGGAGTGATGTTGCATAATAACGGACACGGGATGACGTATTGAGGTGCAGCGAACAATGCAACGCCTAGAACGAAACGAAACGTCCACTGGTGCTACCAGTCCCTTCCTGTTGGGTTATTATTGAAGAGAAACTAGCGGTGGCTTAAGTCGTGAGTGAAAATCCTCATCCCGACCTCGGAACTATGGAGCTGATGGTGCCGATCTGGGAGAGTGGAGGAACATCCGAAGGTCGCCGAGCGTTCACCCAAAGTGCTTGTCATTTTTTTTTCGTTTTGTTTTTCAAGTAGTCTTTTCCACTTAAGGATTCCATTCCTATCTGCTGCGTCGATGTCGAATATTATGTGTACTGCTAGATTAAATACGTTCTTCGAAGTATCGCTTGCAACGTGAGTTTATATTTATTTGTGCAGGAATCAAATGAATGAAGTACCAGCAGATGTCACTGAATAGTGGCAATAAAATCTAATATAAAGATTGGTTATCAACAAATTGGGATAAAATCTTACAAGATTTAAGTATGAAATGAAAATAACATATTTTTCTAGTGTTGCTTTAGAACAAATTATAAATGCAGAATTAAAATAGACATAATTTATTACATTAATATTAAAAATATGGATCACCAAACTTTGGTTTTGATCACGTTATGTTACTTAACATTGGGTTTTTTGTTAGCTGAATTCCATTTGTGATGTGTAGTCAGGGGTGCCCAGGAGACAGTTTCACGAGGAAGGTACATTTTAACTGAGTTTTGAATTTTTTAGGGGGCGAATTTCGATGGGTTATCGAGATTATGAACTTTTGAAATAAAAAGTTTAAAATCAAGGGACAAGAGGAGAACATAGAATAGACAACTGAAAGTGTAATTGTGTATGACCTATGATTTTTAAAACTCTAGATTTCACTGTTTTTAAGAATGGGAGAACAATTAAATATCTTGAGAGGAGGGAGGAATTTTCATGCCCCATCGACCTTGGGGGGATGGTCACATCTGTGTGTAGAGATGGGATCATAATAAATCCGATTTCTGGAGTCCCTGATGATTAATTTTTAATGCTGAAGTAAGGAAGCTTTGAAGGTTTGAGATCGTTTCTAAATTGTTCTTTATAATTGGATTTTTACATCGCGCAAATACGAGATGTAAAAGAATTAAAGTAATAAAGAATATATGTCAGATCGAAAATGAACTTCTTAAATAATTAAAAAAAGGTTAAAAACTTAAAATAACAGTGGGTTTCGTAGGTGGGTGGGGATGTGAGGTAGGTAGGTGGGGCCTGATTCCACTGTAACGTGATACATACAGCTATCTAATCGTTTCTCAGCTCTTCTTTATACGAATCCATTTATATAAGCTAATAAAATACATTTTAAACTACATTAATTTATTCACATACGACAGAGTGAGAGAAAAAAAAACAGAATAATATTTTTTTGGAAGGATAATAAGTCTAAGATAATGAACGGTAAGAGATAAGCGCTGACAGGCAATTATGTAGCTTTGTCTCCACTCGCGTTATGTTGTTTCATCCCACCATTTTTCATTAACGGTAGTCCTCTTTGCAATTATGCATTAGAAAAATCGGGTTTGCGTTTTTGTTATTATAACTTCATCGACGATTCCGTATTTATAACCTTTCAACAAGAACTCGACCTTCTGACCTCTACATCCCTTCGCACAGATCTGCCTCATATCAGAATTCCTTTATAGCTCGCGCTGTCAATTTCTGGAATTCTCTACCTATCAAAATTCGGCATTCCCCCTCCATATCCACATTCAAATCCCTCCTATTCTAATTCCTATCCCAAAAACAGTTAGATACTTGCTAAACTTTCGATATTATACATTTCTAGTCATCATCAAACGATAGTGCTTTTCTATACTGTGAACCCCACTAGGGATATTACAATATTTTCCGGCTCTTAATACCACTGACTGCATCTATTGTTTGCTTTTTTTATTTTTATTATTATTTTTTATTGGTATATAATTAAATCTGTACCTCTAGTATTTGACAATGATGAGTCTACATATTAATCATTATTTAAAGACACTGATATTTTATACTGTCAGCTTTGTTTTTTCTTTGTTAGCAGAAACACACCTCATTTTAAAGAAGAACTCAATCTATTTTTTATTATTTTATTTTCTAAAAGAGTATAATTATAATTTTTCCTACTGTACATAGTCTTAAGTGTTTTATCATAGTTTTAAGTGTTTTGTATATAGATTTTTTTTTTCGTATATAGCTTGTTTAACTAATATTTTCTTTACTTTCTCTTTTTTATTATTGTTTTATTTTGGCCAGATGTAGTATTTTAATTATGTTCCATTTTGTTATTCTAAAGGTACTTTGTCCATTCTAAAGGTAGCTGAATTCCATTTGTGATGTGTAGTCAGGGGTGCCCAGGAGACAGTTTCACGAGGAAGGTACATTTTAACTGAGTTTTGAATTTTTTAGGGGGCGAATTTCGATGGGTTATCGAGATTATGAACTTTTGAAATAAAAAGTTTAAAATCAAGGGACAAGAGGAGAACATAGAATAGACAACTGAAAGTGTAATTGTGTATGACCTATGATTTTTAAAACTCTAGATTTCACTGTTTTTAAGAATGGGAGAACAATTAAATATCTTGAGAGGAGGGAGGAATTTTCATGCCCCATCGACCTTGGGGGGATGGTCACATCTGTGTGTAGAGATGGGATCATAATAAATCCGATTTCTGGAGTCCCTGATGATTAATTTTTAATGCTGAAGTAAGGAAGCTTTGAAGGTTTGAGATCGTTTCTAAATTGTTCTTTATAATTGGATTTTTACATCGCGCAAATACGAGATGTAAAAGAATTAAAGTAATAAAGAATATATGTCAGATCGAAAATGAACTTCTTAAATAATTAAAAAAAGGTTAAAAACTTAAAATAACAGTGGGTTTCGTAGGTGGGTGGGGATGTGAGGTAGGTAGGTGGGGCCTGATTCCACTGTAACGTGATACATACAGCTATCTAATCGTTTCTCAGCTCTTCTTTATACGAATCCATTTATATAAGCTAATAAAATACATTTTAAACTACATTAATTTATTCACATACGACAGAGTGAGAGAAAAAAAAACAGAATAATATTTTTTTGGAAGGATAATAAGTCTAAGATAATGAACGGTAAGAGATAAGCGCTGACAGGCAATTATGTAGCTTTGTCTCCACTCGCGTTATGTTGTTTCATCCCACCATTTTTCATTAACGGTAGTCCTCTTTGCAATTATGCATTAGAAAAATCGGGTTTGCGTTTTTGTTATTATAACTTCATCGACGATTCCGTATTTATAACCTTTCAACAAGAACTCGACCTTCTGACCTCTACATCCCTTCGCACAGATCTGCCTCATATCAGAATTCCTTTATAGCTCGCGCTGTCAATTTCTGGAATTCTCTACCTATCAAAATTCGGCATTCCCCCTCCATATCCACATTCAAATCCCTCCTATTCTAATTCCTATCCCAAAAACAGTTAGATACTTGCTAAACTTTCGATATTATACATTTCTAGTCATCATCAAACGATAGTGCTTTTCTATACTGTGAACCCCACTAGGGATATTACAATATTTTCCGGCTCTTAATACCACTGACTGCATCTATTGTTTGCTTTTTTTATTTTTATTATTATTTTTTATTGGTATATAATTAAATCTGTACCTCTAGTATTTGACAATGATGAGTCTACATATTAATCATTATTTAAAGACACTGATATTTTATACTGTCAGCTTTGTTTTTTCTTTGTTAGCAGAAACACACCTCATTTTAAAGAAGAACTCAATCTATTTTTTATTATTTTATTTTCTAAAAGAGTATAATTATAATTTTTCCTACTGTACATAGTCTTAAGTGTTTTATCATAGTTTTAAGTGTTTTGTATATAGATTTTTTTTTTCGTATACAGCTTGTTTAACTAATATTTTCTTTACTTTCTCTTTTTTATTATTGTTTTATTTTGGCCAGATGTAGTATTTTAATTATGTTCCATTTTGTTATTCTAAAGGTACTTTGTCCCAGAATAAACTTATTTTCTATTTCTATTTCTATTTAAAATTCATTAAAGTAATCAATTCTAGTTAAGTAAAACGTTTACTGTATTTATGCTTGTTCTATATTCACAGTGATACGTATCATTATTTCAGTCTGTTAATTCATGTTTAACTGTCCTATGGCATAGCAATGACCCTTCGACAATCACATTGACATATTCCAGAGTTAATCCCATGTTCCTCCTTAAACAAAATTTACCTAGGTTTACATAAGGCGTGTTGATTACGTACAAATGTTTTTGCACACAAAGACAGTGGGTTTGGAATGTGGATTGGCTGATCAATACGTGAGCGACATAATTTACGATTTACGCACATACTTTGCAACCTACACTAGTTTCTATCACCCTTTTGAAGGCATCATATGAATTATGGATTGAATAGATTAATTGTGAATCTATGTCATGGTTGATGAGGATTTGAAATCGTCGAACACCAATTTCCATTAAGTATATTCCACCATTGAAGGAGATAACGTATTGATTCATTCACTAGTTAAACAAAATTAATTTTTCGTCCAATAATGGCATCAGAAAGACCTTTATTAATCTACCTTCAGATATAACTGGAACTCTTTTCCAATAGTCTTCTCGTATTCGCAGATCTGAATGTTGCTGTTACTCCTTTAAGTTAGTTATTTATCTGTATTGGTTTATTATTTTCAAAAATCAACCATTGTGATCGACCTAAAAATTCAAAATCTTAACCCCTCTCAAAATTTGAGGATTCACGTTTCAGGATGCTTAGAATTCGAAAAACGAATAAAGATTTTTTGGCCGTCCGCCGTTCGCTGTACGCCGTACGCGCATTTTCTCCGAAACTACTGGACCGATGTTTTTCAAATTTTGATATAAAATCAAAGGTCACCCGAGGATGATCCTCCTTCATCGACATTACTATTCGCCTTTTACTTTCAAAATGGCGGCCGAAAAACCTGCGTTACTATAGACTGTAGCTCCTAAACGAATGTACAGATTTTAATGAAACTTCCCTAAAGTCATTTTCTCGACGCCCTTTAAATTTATCTTTAAATTTACTTCAACAAAACTTCAACGAAAAGAAGCTGGAAAAAAAGTTACGAGGGATGGTAAAATTAAATTTGGAATAACTCGAAAAGTTTATAATTTTTTGTTGATATTGTATAGTTTTTTTAAAGTTTACGAAATTTCCTAAAAAACAAAAAAAGTCGTTGAAATCGAACAATTAGGAGCAAACATATGGTCTCTGCTGTAATGCTATTTTTGTTTAGCATATTACAAATGATTAAAAAAAAAGGTTAGTCCAATAATTGGAATCACTTTTTGTTTATTTTTCTTTGTAACTAGGAAGGTTATGTTACTTTAGACGTATAATTGTTTAGAAATAATAAACCATTGTGAATTAATTTACAGCGTTTTTTTTATGCTGTTATGTTATTCATTTAATTTTTACTGGAACCATTTAGCATTGGGATTGTTCTAGTTTTAAAATACCGTCAAAATTAAATTAATAAAAGAGGAAATGAAGATTTAAAAATTAACTTTCCCAGAAACCCAATTACACTGAGTCGATTTATTTGAATTAGTAAATGTATCAAAGGTTATAAACATATGATTTACCTATCCATGAGATATCTTTATATTTCACATCTTCTTTCGCTCTTATATATATTACATAAATAGGTAAATAAAAAAAAAAAAAAAAAAAAAAGGCTTAGGAAAAACACAGAGAGAAATAGTAGGCAGCGAAGAGTGACTGTGTCTCAACTGTGAACTTAAAACTTAAGTAGTATTCAGCAGAATATAAATTATAGTAAAACGTTAACGACGTTTGGGGCTGAGACGAGGAAATGGAAAAAATGTGTTTTTCGGACTCAGGGAGCTCTGAAACGTATAGATCGGTTGAAAGCTGCATATCGGAAATTTGACCCGATTGCAATACTTTCCTTACCTAGTATAGCTAGGAAAATAAAAAATTACAAATCAAACCCAACGTTATTAATTATATTTTTTATGGTAAATCTTTCCTATGGGTTTAAAATCTAAGATGCAACCATTTGAAGTGGTTTAAATTTGTGAGCAGAGAGTTTAGCTTTCCAAGAATGGTTTGGCATTCGCTGGATAGATTGGCTTTCTGTGAGGATTCGCATCACGAGTTTGAAGTCACGACCGCCTTGTTGAAGGTAAATGTTCTGAGCATCCAGAGTCAAACATCCACTAAAATTACGCCTCTTCTAGAAAAAAAAGTCATAGCGGAATATATTTAATATTTTAAAGTTTCATTTTATTATTTTTATTTGTCCTTTCTTTGTTGTTTTGTTAAATTCCTTTTACATACGTTATTATGTCTGTAAATTGTAATTGTATGGCAATAAATCTCATTTCACTAATTTTCTAGAAGAGCATTTTTAGGAACGAAAAAGCATCAGTGGAATGACAATTAGAATTAGTTCATCTAAAAGTACTCTATTCCTCTCACAATTTGTTTAAAAATAAAATATGTACCTCCTCCTTAACTTTGGGTAAAGCGAGGAATAGGAAGAACAAAATATGTTTTTTTTTTCAATAAGATTATTTTAAAGAAATCTAAATCTCTTCTATTTGATTTTATTCTCTACTTCGTGAAAAAAATATGAATATTCAATTATATTAGAGGAACTGCTCTTAACGGTTTTCGTTGGAATGTTATCTCTCAATATGTATGAAATGTATAAATTGAAAAATGACCGCTATTTCATTAATCCGTATTAACTATTGTCATTTTTTAATATCGAGTTATCACATTTTCCATGATACATGTGTTAGTTTTTAGGCAACACGGCTCTTTTTTTTTTTTTTTTTTTTTTTTTTAACTTTTAATATGATATTTACAACTGTATTAGTATGAATACATCACGTAAATGTGAACATAGGAATATTATCACATGAAACACGCTTGTGGAGAAACTACCCATTGGTAGCACTCTAATAATTTGTCTACATGAGGAGATCACGAAGCCATCTTCTTTTCAGACGCCTCGGAGGGTTATCAGAAATCGAAGAGGAAGCAAAGTTAGAAACAAGAGGATTCGGATGGTTATGAAGTTTATTATGGAAGGATAGGTATCTGGATTTGGCCAAATCGGAAACATATGGAACATTGAGGTTATTATAGCATTGCTAAATTTTGAAACGAATTAAATACATAAATTCGTTAAAATAAAATTCCACTATATCAAATGAAACCATTGTCAGTCCACTATCTCTAATTTAAAGTACTTAGAGTTATATTTTGAGCGAAAAAATACAGCTCAAAGATAAGATTTATTCATGACTTAAGAATTCTCAAGAAGTGATGTCCATTTTTTTACCATAAACAAATAATAAGTTAAAAACACTATAATTTTATTTCCAGCAACTATAATCAATAAACGTTACCGATTAATTTTAATTTTTTTTAAAAAGTCATATAAGATATTTATATATTTTTAAAAAGAAAAAAAACTATTATATTTTGATTTAGCCAAAAAATCAATTCTCAAATTCAATACCTGGCTGTAAATTGTTCTGTAATTATTTTAAATAGGTTTTCCCTATCTTTAGACATAATATGTATATATATATATTTCATATTTTGATACTGTGAATCAAAACATTAAAATAGAAGCAACGTACAAGTTTCAATTTCATTTCAAGTTAGAATTTGTTTAATATCTTAATGTCTTTTGTATACATTTTGTTGATACCGGTATTATCATCATTTATTTTTTTAATTAATTCATTTAGATTCTATTTTCCCGAAGCCCTCTTTTTATTTCTTCAATATTATTCTATGATATAATATCCAGCTATCACATTTTCCATGATGCATGTGTTAGTTATTATGCAACATGGCTCTGAAGTCTAAAACTAGAAAATAATGTGGTCCGTTTACGGTTTACTGTTGACTGTTAAAAACATCTAATATAAAATTAATCATTATTGTTATAAAAAATAATTATTATTGTTATTGAGCACTGATAATTTAAGACTCCCTGTCACTAATAAAAGATAGATAAAAGGTAGGATGATTTGTGTACCATAATACACAATAAACGATACAGAGAAAGTGTGAAAGCTTCAAATAACAGATCTTAGTAGTTTGATAGTTTCATTGTACAGTTATTTGAGTGAGAGCTACAAGTTATCATTTTATAAATCTATTATCTTTCTCTTTATTGATAGAAACTTAAAACAATCTTCAGTTAAACGAATTTGCATGAATTCCTATCATTTAGTTAAACACTTTCTGACTTAGTTCGTAAAAAATAAATATAGTTTTGAATCACGTTATAACGTAATATAGTTTTTAACCTCAAAAAATAGTTTTTCTTTTTTTTTCTTTTCTGGTGATTTACGAGTTTTTAGAGATACTTAAGGTTAAGGCTTTAGAGAATATATTCGGTTAACAGAACCTAAGACATTTTTCTCACTCAACTCTACAAATTTAGAACAGGGCTCTACAAACTTATTTGTTTGTATAAACTTTGAATATATTCGGTGAAATATATTCGTGGACACCATTGAAACCTTCAATAGGTTCCGCAAGTCATGTCTTGTTGTATATTTGGTTAAAATATAAAAAAAAAGTTTTTCCTTCTCTAACTCCTGAAAAATTCATTCAAGAAAAAACTTAATCTATAATAAATTAATTAATCTTAATTTTTTCGTCAAATTAGTACTACTTAACAATTTGGTTATGTGGTATAGTCGCAAAGCCTCGGTCGACAAACGATGATTTTTATCAAATTTGTAAAAAAAATTGAGTAATATTTCAATAGATGACAATTAATTTCCCAAATTTTAAATAAATTAGAAAATAATATTAAAGTGGATACGAGAGGAAAACTTAAGAGTGTCTAGATTTCATGACCTTTATAAGGATTTAAATAGCGACTTAGGTGAAAGGCATTACATATCAGATGTTAATAAAGTGCATTTTATTAAAGGTATATTTAAATTGCGTGGACAATTATTGTTTCTAAACAATGGTGTTATGAGGAGTGAGCTACAAAGATTGTGTAGCCTTTGTAATTTAAATGAAATAGAGGATGTATACCACTACGTCGCTGTTTGTCCGATTTTACAGGAATTTAGAATCAAATATTTTAAGAAAAAAATCATAAACCGCAATGAACTTATAGACATACTTAATGAAAAAGATTAGAGCACATTATGTATGTATCATATATATGCTTATAAATATAGGATGTTTTTAATTCAGCAATACAACACATAACATTCTTTAGTTATATCTAAACAAATGCAAAAGCAAGTATAAGATTGAGGTTATGCAACCAAAATTCTTTCTTTCTCATTTTTTGACAAATTAAAGTTTATTTAGATTATACGTATCTGGTAGTTTTAAATAACAAAAGTCTGTTTAATGTTTCCAAAGTTAATTGTTTTTATTTATTTTATTAGTATTAATTATGTTCATTGTATGTGTTTTTAGGGCAACTCCAGCTTTGAAATGAGCTTTACAAGATAAATAAAAAAATATATTTACAAATATAAAAATAAGATTTGTAATAACCTGGTGTCTGTTGTTGATTGATTTATTAGTATCATATTTTGTAAATAATTTGTAAAAATTTTACCAAAGAAAATTATCGGGTCACAGTTTAGAGACCTTTGCTGTTGAATATGAACAATTGGTATCAACAATATTCTTGACGAATTTCAAAGTTTTGTTATATAATATAATATAAAATGGCATACAAAATATAATATTTTTTTTTTAGGTATTATACTATAATCATGATCAGTTATAATTAATGATAAAGATTTTCTTCTGTCGAAAGATTGAGATTTTGCGGATGCTTGCACTAAATGGAGCTTTGGGAGGATGACTTCCGGTTCTAAATGGGTCCAAATCAACAATTTGCCAGGTCGTTTGGGAATCAAGGACAGCTAACCGTTGCTTTCATTAGCAGTTGATTATTACAAACAATTATATACCATAATGGGAATCAAACTTGATGTATTGAAAGCGCTTGTACGAAATCATTTGAAACATGTTTAACTTAAATATAAATAATGATACTTATTACTGTAAAAAAATTTTATAGCTCATATATTTTTGTTCAAGTATCTCATTTTTAAAATATCGAATTTAGGAAAGAAAATATCGATATCTCGATAATATCGACTGTTTATGGCCTTCGATATGCTGTACCAATAAATTACAGTTGAATTTTCGAAGAACTTATTCGACTTAGGGATTCCATTTGAATCATTGTACTGTCATTATTATTATAGTCCGTGGTACAGACAGTGTTGCCCAAAAACAGGGCCACCTAGCTGTTGCAAGACCAAGACCAGGACTGGTAAAAAAAAATCGATTTTTTAAATAAAAATTAAGGCAAAATAGTTGCTAAAACTTGATAATCTTAATTACTATATGTCAATAACTGGTATAACCAATATACTTTTGCATTTAACTCCTATGATTTTTTATTCGGGTTTGGTTTGGTTTCTTCTATCTAAAAAAATACAGTAATATCTCTATAGTAATAAGCTAATAAATAACTGCAAAAGACTGTTGCGAGACTCTTGCACAAGAACAAGACCATGAACAAGACTTTGTTTGCAAGACCGAGACTCGCCTTGGTCTTGTATTTGGGCAATACTAGGTACAGATCTCTTTTCATCAAATTATTAACATCCGCCTAAAACTTCGTGAATAGCTTCATCTCATCGTCACCTACTAATATTTTATTTACGTGAATTCTGGGAATTGGGATTTTTAATCTGTAGATCTGCAAACTTTGTCTATTTAATTAGTTACTAAACACGCGTAAATTACCAATTTGCTTTCCACTTAGATCGTAAGATTATATGATCACAAAATCGATAAAAAAGGTGGCCTACAATAATATTGGGTTGTTTGGGTTTCGTTATTTTGTTAGTTTCGTTAGTTTGTATTAGGAAATGTTGGGGTTGTAGGTCATGCTAAACCGCCCAATATTTTTGTAGACCACCTTAATTCTCAAATTTGTGATAAAATAATCTTACAATCCAAGTGGAAAGCAATTTGGTTTTTACAAGTTTTTAGTATCTAATTAAATAAAAAAACTTTGTCGATCTTCAGATTGAAAACGCTCCTATCTGTTAAGAGTTATATAGAAGTTATTTTTTTTCTGGTGATACAATCCAAAAAAGAAATTTTCATATGTCATCACGTTTGCTTTCACCACCCCTAACCACCCCTAACCACCTTAATTCTCAAATTTGTGATAAAATAATCTTACAATCCAAGTGGAAAGCAATTTGGTTTTTACAAGTTTTTAGTATCTAATTAAATAAAATACTTTGTCGATCTTCAGATTGAAAACGCTCCTATCTGTTAAGAGTTATATAGAAGTTATTTTTTTTCTGGTGATACAATCCAAAAAAGAAATTTTCATATAACATCACGTTTTCATTAAACTCCTTGCTTTGTTCCATCATGGCTAAACCTTTCCATCATACAATGACTCAGAAAGCCAGTAAAGATGTATTATCTGATTATGAGGGATAGACCCTTGAATCCGGAGTTGCGTGACGTTATTGAGATAAAGGAAAGGGTTGGGAAAAGGCGAAGGAGTTGCGACAGCGCCGATCATCCTCTACACAATGGACAATGGAAGGCCGCAACGTTCCAGACCCGGTACACTTCTCTCTTCGCAACACCCTCCAGGAGATGCGGTGTCGGATGGGGCTCTTTACGGCTGCCAGCTGGGGGGTTCGAAACACTGCTGGTAGATGTAATGATTGTTACCGTAATACCTTATAAAACAGCTCTTCAGTATTTGTTTGTGTAAAAGAAGTTGGTAATCCATATATCATTCTAATATTGCAATTGTGGATGAGGAGCTGATGTTTCATATTCTATATAAATAAATACTTTAATGTCCATTTGTTCAAAACCACTAATCTCCGAAACTTCTTCACAGATTACTTTGAAATTTTTACATAACGTTGCTATCGTATTCAGGAGTGTTTTTATATACATTTAATTATCATCCAACCTTCTGTTTCGGAAAGATGGCCGAAAAACATGTGTCGCTATATACTGTAGCGTCTAAAACGCTGTAACCATTTTAATCAGACTTGGCTAAAGTCTTCTCCTTGTATCCCTTTTAAGTTATGTATATAACATGCTTCCCCGAAAAGAGTATCAAAAAAAAGTTAGGATGGATTCAGAAATATATTTGCGAATAACTCAAAAAGTACATATTTTTTTATTATAGTAATGGTTATTTGAAAGCTTCCTGAATTCCCTGCAAATTAAAAAAAAATACCACTAAAATCGGATGATTTGGTGCAGAAATACAATGTTTTAAACATTTATTATTTTTTCTTTGGAAATTTAGAGACAAATCGCTTCTCACATGAAAAATTATAAGTTGCGTTTTATAGAGTTAGAAAATCAGGCAATCTCTGTATCTATCCAAAAAAACAAAGCAATAAATATTGTTTATCCTCAAGTATTGTGAAATAAAATATATTGGAAACATCTGCTTTCTTTTTTATTTATTTTTCTCTTCAACACGACTGAGCCACAGCAACGCGTGGCCGTGTACAGCTAGTGTATAATAAAGCCGGATTTACACATTTCAAAAACACCAGGATAATAAATTGACAGACACTCTCAAGGAACAGAGAGTTTAAATTTTTGTATTTCGAGGGAAACAAAGATGGCGGAGATTTAGGACCGCATTAGCTCTAACTTATTATAATGTAAGAATGCATGATATTCGTTTAAAATGATGGAACATAAAAAAAAAAAAGCATTAAAATCGTATCAGTATCCATTAAATTCAACATTTGTCAAGCGACGCAAATGTTAAAGAAATGTGTAAAAGCGACACTAGAGCTTATCCAAATTTCTTTAAATGTATCTTCAAAAACCGGCAGTAGATGCTGTGATGAAAACACTAGCCTAGAAACACACTCCATTTAAACATTCGTGTAATGGTATGTGAAATGTGTAAACCTTCCTTAAATAACTAGTGTTGCCAAAATCGTTCTTGGTCCTTGCAAAACCAAGACTAAGCGCCTCACTATTGCAAGACCAATACCAAGATTGGTAAAAAAAAATCGATTTTTTGAATAAAAATGAAGGCAAAATAGTTACCAATGCTTGACAATTTTAAATAAAATATATAAAGAATTGGTAAAACCAATATACTTTTGCATTTAACTCTTCTAATTTTTCATTCGGGCTCAGTTAGGTTTCCCCTACCTAAAAAAATACAGTAATATCTCTACAGTACTAAGCTAATAGGTAACAGCAAGACCGTTGCGAGACTCTTGCGCAAGACCAAGACCTAGACCAAGACTTAGTTTGCAAAACCAAGACTCGTCTCGGTCTCGCCTTTGTGCAATACTATAAATAACCAAGAAATGGTACGTGCCAAACCTTGACAGATCTCTGTTTTTTTTTGTTTTTTTTTGGTCCTTCATATCTAAACTTAATTTTGCAATATATAATTGCTCAACATTTGTGCCTTTGCTACTCCTTAAGATGCCACATTTACTGAATATTAATTGTATAGTTTTGATAATATTTTTATTTTTAAAACCTTTTCTAACGTCTCCCTTTCTTTCTTTTCTTTTTTTTTTCACTAAAGCTTTGAATTATTATTTTAGCTCTAATTATAACATACTTTGCAGGATTTAAAATGCACACTCAACAGGATTTTCATTAATTTTGACAGCTATAAAAAAATTATGTAAAAAATTCCAAAAAAAATATTTTTTATTTTAATTTCAAATAAATTATAAATAATGTATACGCATATACCTTATTACTCCCCACAGTTCAAAATATAAACAGTAAAGTACAGTCAGGGCTTTGTGGCCAATAATCTTGCCGTAACGGTAGCGTTACACATCTGATTAGTGATTAGTGAATTACGAAATCCTTTTAAAACAGTTGTAACAGCATGAAATCTTTTCAGTGGCCTGATCTCAGATAGTTTTACGAATATTCTCGTTTCTTTATTTCATTGCAACAATATTAAAAAAAAAAAGGTGATATATTCTATATTACAAGTGGACTTAGATTTCATTGCTTTGGAATTGTTAATCCGTTCAATAAACAAACCCAACAGAGATAATTATTTTTAATCAGTCATTGCAAACTTTGCGTTAAATGAAGCTTTTTCAATGGTTTGTACAGCTAAAACTTTGAACCCGGGTTATTGACTTAAGTTACCTTGAAAACCAGAACTTCTTCATTCGACATTTAGCGTTTTCGCCTTTTAAGAAAAGAATGTCTTTCTTTCTATCTACTAAAATCGAAACTCAAGAAAAATATCTGTAGTTCAAACATGGGACAAAAGATACTTAAAAAATTCAAAGTTCTATGACTATTTATAAACTTTATTGTGGTATCAATCAAAAATAATTTTTTTATTTTATTTTTATATTTATAATCTGCTCTGTGGCAACTGTATTTATTCTAATAATTCAATCTTAGTAGTTTCTAGAAACATTGGGTCCATTCAGTCTCTTTACTTCATCCTATCTTGAATTTCTTGTTAGTATCATAAAATATTTGTCGAATCGAATTCACAAATTCCTATTTTTTTTAATGTCCTTTGATTTTATTATAAACGCCTATTATTGTTTAAACGAATAAGCCTATAAATTCAGTTATTACTTCTAAATTACAAGAATCGAATACATTTTGGGAGACAGAAACTGATTCTTATGCAAATTAAAATATACTATATTTATCAATGTGATTGGAATAACCTTGTAAATTCAGTTAAACCTACTGAATTACAAGAGCCTATTCATATGTAAATTAGATTCGGTCTCTACAAAATTCACACTTTACTTAAAACGGATCCTCGTGGTACGACTCTGACTCATCTAAAAAAATATATAGGCGAGATTCATAAACAGCTTTTCATATTATTTTTCAAAACATGACTGCTGGATCGAATATGAATCTTTGTAAAACGAAAGCGAATAAAGGCTATTTTTAAAATAAATTAGAAAAAAAAAATGAAATATAATGAACCAAGAATAATTTTATATAGTATTAAGGAAAAATATATATACTTTAAATTTTCTCAAAAGGAAGCTAAATCTACTTAGCACTCCTATTATAATATTTAAAAAATTGTTCTCACACATCGATTGTGAATTATAAAACTCTTTGAAGGCAGTATAGAACGAAGTATAAGAAGCATCACAATGAAGAATCGGTCATAGTATTGTAGGATAAAATGAAGAAGCATATTTTTATAATATTTCATAAGAAGTTTATTTATGCCACGTATATCGGACCACCCAAAAGAACTCTTGCCCTGTTTTGCAACTGAGGTAATTTATACTGAGCCTAGATTCGTGGGAGTAACAACGGTTCTTTCGGACAGATTCTTAGAAAATCTATCTAGGTCCTTTATGTATATATATATATATATATATATATATATATATATACATATATATACATATATATATATATACATATATATATATATATATACATATATATATATATATATATATATATATATATATATATATATATATATATATATATATATATATATATATATATATACTTTGTTGTTTGTGTTAATACTAATAAAACATTAGCAGAATGAGAGAAAATTGTGACAACATAAAAATTTAACATTTTTATATTTTTATACAATATTTAAAAAAATAGTAATTTACATCAATAAATAACAAATAGTTTATTCTAACTAATATATTAATAATACAAGTAAAGATAATTTCACTACCAATGGGAAGTTACTGTTTAAGAATTACTAATTTCAACCATTTTTTTTTTAGACATATGTTTTTCATTCCTTTAACCGAATATTGAAATATTAAAATATTCCAATAGATTATTTTTTCAAAGACGTATTAAATGAGGATGTGGTAAGTAGCTCAGTGAGCTTCCAATGCTTAACGTCACAGGTCCGAATCCCGGCTTGCGGCAGATAAATTTTTTTTTTGTATCGTTGGCCGTGAATCGTTCCTGGAGACTCTCCTAGGGCACAGCCAGCCTCTATAAAGTAGGTACCCTTAATGAACTAATTAGTTAAGGGGGAAAACCTTGAGGTTGAGCGTGATCTCGGTCAAATCATCTCCTTGCACAACTGCAGACCAAGAAACAGTGCTTACCTAAATAGTACTGAAACCAAGACCCTTCATGGGTTGCAGTGGTACAGGTTTTTTTTTATTTTTTATTAAAGACGATGTAGATCTAATGCCGATTTAATAAGCCTGCTCCATCTCTGCATGTCTTGGACTATTTCCAGTACTGAATCCAAGACTCTTCATGGGTTGTAGCGGTTCAGGTTTGTTTCTTCTTTTTTTTTTTTTTTTGTATTAAATGAGTTATAATGTGTCATAAATTACAAATACCAAAAGGTGTTTCCAGTAAAGTAGGCTAAATAAATTTTTGTTTTCAGATAAAACAAGTTAGATTAGGTTTATAGTTTGTTTTTATCCTTTAAAATTCTTAAATACCAATTTTTATAAAAACTAAAAATTTTATATTTTAGTAATTAATTTTCTTAATTTTGTTCGACTAAAATCTAAACCATTCTTAATTTTCTCCTTATTTATTTATTAACTTGTCAGAATTTTAATAAATGCAACTTTAATACAATTGTTGGAAAGCTGAATCACTGCTCTCCCATCCGACATAAATAACTTCTGAATTTCATTAAATTTTAAGTTAGAAATTAAGAGAAACGCCTCAAATATTTTTATTTTTATAATTTTGGTTGTGATATTCCTATACAATATTTACCATTGTGGTTGTAATGTGCTTTTAGAATGTTTTTTATTTAATTTTGTTTCATAAGCTCTTAATACATGTAAAGTACGCTACCGAAATTCCGAGGATAAATGGTAGCTAACCGAGGCGAACCAGGACGAATCGAAAACAATTATTTTTACAGCTGAGCAGTTTGAACATAATTGTGCGTTTGGATGGTTCCCTCAACACCTGCAGAGGTTTCAGCTCAGTTGTTGTTGGACAAGCCTTGGAAAACCGTCTAGTTTTGTAGTTTGTACAAAACGCTTGTTTGTTTCCGATTTTGTTATTATCAGATTATTTATTCATATGCTTTTACTGTTTCATCCACCTTCGAGTAATCATGGTGGCATCCTGCTTCTCCACTCAATTCGTGAAATAAATTGAAATAAGCGTGAAGATTTCGCCCCTGAGAAAATAATATATTTTTTTATATAACTTTATTTCTTCGATAAGAGTACAGGTGATACCAAGTTAGGATATAGATTAATAAATAAATAAAAGTTAAAAGTATCCAAACTAAAAAAACCACAATCTTTATTCCACTGTTGAATAAAATGAATAAGCGAAATAAATATTTTTTCTTCAAAAATAAAATAAAATTCTTTTATAAAATAAATAAAGATAAAATTAAAGAATATTTATATAAGCTTTAACTTTTGTGATAATAGCTCGTTGGATGGAGTTCTTGTGCCCAACCTCTTTGATCAAAGACAGACCAAAGTAGGCTATTTAAAGAACAAATTTAAAACAACTTTAGCGTCATATACGCACTTCGCATAATCTCGCACTTCGAAACCTCACAAGCTAAAATCAAGACGGCGCATAATGTTCTGAGAGCGGCAAAAAAAAAACTATTTTCAAGGTGTGATTATTCAAATTTCTATGTTTTTAATGTCTGACATAGTTAACTCGTATATTACTAAAGTTTAGACACAAATAAGAGTTTCCAAGATTTTCAATGAAATATAAATCAAAAGCCAGTTTAACTATATTACTAATGCAACTTGTTATAAATCGTTAAATTTTTTTTTGGCGTTTTTGCTAAATACTCAACATATTTTTTGTTGTGTAATTTTTTGAAATGAGTCAAGTAAGTTCTTAAATAAGTTTCCTTCTTAATAAATTCAAACACTTGTGAAAGTGATTGAACAGGCAGGATTTAAAGGAGAGGAGGGTATTAGTACGATTTATGTAGAAAAGGATGCGATGGCATACTGAATAACATTATATAATGAATGATCTGTCGAACTGATAGTTAGAACTGCGGGAACAAAAAGGATCGGATAAGTTGGAAGAAGAATGATGAAAAGAAATTCTTATTGCTTTGGGACGGATAAAGACACGTCAACTCTTTAGCGAAACGGTGTACCTCAACATTTGGACGCAGCGTTGGAGTCAAGTGTACATACAGTATTTTTATTTTTAATAATTGTTTTATCTTTTACATACAGCATTTATCTGTTCTGTGTTTAGGATACAGGACTTTGCAAAATATTGTTTGGTTAGATATTTTCTGGTATTTGAGAGGCTTGAGGAAATGTTTGGAAACTTCCAATTATATCCTAACTGTGTTGATCTTTTTTTCTTTTTTTTTTTTTATCTTCGATAATTGTTTACTTATACCCCATTTCTTTTCCAGGTATGTCTTGCCAAACTTCTGCTAAAACTCAACTCCATTTCCTGAGGTAAGCAAGCTCCAATTAAAGCCTCGCCGTGTAAGCGTTCCGTCATCGGAAGTAACCTTCATATTATAGGCCGGACTGTAATAGGACCGTGTGTTTAATTAAACAAGCTAGCATCCATTGTCTTTCGTACAACATTGGACCTACTTTCCATTATGTAATTAGCTCACACTATAACCGTAAGAGTCGTGAGAAAGTTTTATGGGAACGTATTGTCTCTCAGTTCGATAATAATGAGATCTCATTATAGGGCAGATTTTGGTAACAGTATGTTGGCTTTATTGGTATAGATTTTCCTGAGTTGGATTAGAGGAACCTATAAAAAATAAATTAAGAAAATAATTGTAAACAACTTTATACCTAACGAACCTGATTGATTAAACAGACAAATAGTAATTAAACAGAATTCCTAACGCATTCTTGATTTATTTTTTAGCTGCTTCCTTTTATACTATTAAATTTCCTCATTTTAGCTAATAAAAACTTATTTTTTTTAAATCAGAGCAATGCAAATCATGACGCCTTATATGTCAGTAAATAAATCTGTAAAACAATTATTACATACAATATAAATTATTTAGCATCATTTCTATTCCAAGTAATCCAATCCTTCCATTGATCATTAATCTCGGAATTCCTTCCGTTCAAATCCTTTATTCATATTTATATATAACGGTCCACAGAACTGCATCTTTAAGGAAAGAAAGAAAGAAAGTAAATTTAATTCGGTACATTTAATCCCCCCAGAATAACTATAATAAACAAACAATGGTCTGGCGATTATGAATAATTAAATGACAATTAAAAACAAATTAATTTAAAAAGTTGTCTAACCTTAATATTAAAATAAAGAAACATGTAAATTTTTCATAATATTAAAAATTCATAAAGACACTGTAGTAAACATATGATCTTGTAGTAGACATATAAATTTAAAGATAAATACATTCGGGTGATTTCACGTATCTGTACAAATAAGCAATATGACACATACATACTGCAAGATATAGTGCAGCTGACACCATTTGTAAAGTAAAAAATAACTTTATTTTACATATATTCGGAAGATTGATTACAGATGAGATGGAAAAATAAATGGTGTTCAAATCAGATCAAGGATAAGGATTCCTGTATAGAGATTGGTTGGAAATTCCAAAACGAGGTAGCACGTATGACAAAGGATTTTTTAAAGGAGACAGTTCTATGAAGGAATAAACAAATTTGAGGATTGGGATCTCGTGTTGAAGGAATTAACAGATTGAAAAGGAATAAATAAATCAAGAAGGTAAAAAGGTTTTTTGGTTGCAAAGGTTCGAAAAAGGAATACACCTAGGAATTGCCGTCGGAAAACTGGATGGAACCACTTCAGCTCCGCATAGCAACTGGAGTTTTTGGGAGTACCTGCGGACTCTATATCTTTTAAACAGACACATTTTTTTACTATACAATCCTCGTCTTTATAGAACTCAATCCCTTCCTAGATCTGCCGTTTCAATAACCTTTCCACATTTAAATCTCTCATATTCAATCACTTCCTATCCATTCAGTTGCCAAAAAAATCATTAAAAAGTTGTAACTGTGTATAAAAATTATCTGTTATTTTTAATTACTATGATTTTATATATGTATCTCTTTTTTTAAAAAAATATTATGATTAGCAATTAATTTTTAATTATTTTTTTGTTTATTTTATATGTTATCCTTATATTGCTCTAAGGCCCATAGACGCACCAAC